>JAQSUU010000744.1:5045000-6245000 GCA_038087645.1 Saccharum hybrid cultivar R570
TTGTGTGACACTTGTCAGAGGGTGAAAGCAGAGCATCAGAGACCTACTGAATTGTTGCAACCAATGAAGATTCCTGAATGGAAGTGGGAGGAAGTTGGTATGGACTTTATAGTAGGGTTACCACGTACTCAGAGAGGTTATGATTCTATTTGGGTGATAGTAGATCGGTTAAATAAAGTTGCTCATTTTATACCAGTCAAGACTAAATTACACGGGAGTACAATTAGCTACCTTGTATATAGAAAGAATAGTATGTTTGCATGGAGTTCCAAAGAAGATTGTATCTGATCGAGGATCGCAGTTTACGTCGCACTTTTGAAAAGCTGTACATGAATCTTTGGGAACAAAATTGAATTTTAGTACGGCATATCATCCACAGACAGATGGGCAGACTGAAAGGATCAACTAGGTATTAGAGGATATGTTGAGAGCTTGTGCATTGCAATATGGAGCCAGTTGGGATAAGAGTTTGCCTTATGCAGAATTCTCTTATAATAATAGTTATCAACAGAGTCTTAAGATGGCACCGTTTGAAGCTTTGTATGGACGTAAGTGTAGAACTCCATTGTTTTGGGATCAGACAGGTGAATCTCAGGTGTTTGGTACAGATGTTCTTAGAAACGCAGAAGATCAAGTGCGAGTGATTCGTGAGAATTTGAGAGTAGCACAGTCTCGTCAGAAGAGTTATGCTGATAATAGGAGAAGAGATCTAGTTTTTGAGGTAGGTGATTATGTCTATTTGAAGGTGTCACCTATGAGAAGTGTGAAGAGGTTTAACATGAAAGGCAAATTAGCACCAAGGTATGTTGGACCATTTAAAGTTATTGCTAGACGTGGAGAAGTTGCTTATCAGTTGGAGTTGCCTGAGAATTTATCTGGAGTGCATGATGTGTTCCATGTTTCACAACATAAGAAGTGTTTACGGGTGCCTGAGGAGCAGATACCTTTAGAAGAGTTGACTGTTAAGGAGGATCTTACATATGAAGAGTTTTCGATTAAGATTTTGGAAACTGCTGAGAGAGTTACTCGAAGTAGGGTTATTAAGATGTGCAAAGTACAGAGGAATCGATATTCAGAGGCAGAGGCAACTTGGTAAAGAGAGGATGAATTGAGAAAATCATATCCGCAATTGTTTGAGTAAGCAGTCCAATCTCGAGGACGAGATTCTTTTAAGGGGGGTAGAATTTGTAACACCCAAAAATTCCAAATTTTAGAGTTAGTGAATTCTAAATAATTTAGATAACAATTAATGGCAAATTAAAATTTTAAAACTAATTGGTGTTGCATTCATGATGTTGCATATATTTTACTTTGTGTTGTGGAGTTTATTTCATTTGATTTGGTTTTGGAAAATATATATATAAGTGAAGAAAAGAAAAAAAAACAATTTACCTTCTCAGAATCGGCCTGAGGTTTTTCTTTTCGCCTGGTGGCCGACGGCCTGCTTTCTCCGCGCCGTGACCGCGCGGGCCGGCCCAGCAGACGAGCGGCCTGAGCCAGCCCGAGTCAGCAGCCGCGCCTCCCCTCCCCTCTCTTGGTCGCTGACCGGTGGGGCCCTGATGTCGGTCGTCTTCTAGCTCACGTAACCGAGCCGGAAACGAACACTTCTCCAACCGAACCGCAACCGAATCATGTATTCCAGATATGTTAACCGAAATCAACGATTTGAGGCTATAAATAGGACGCCATGACCCTCTATTTTCCATTTTTCATCTAAAATCATGAGTTCCACCGCAAGAAGTTGAGTTCTAGGGCTTGAGTTTGGTTGAGGACGTCGGTCGTTGGGGTGGGGTGCCTTCGGGTGATTTGGAGGTCTAATTCGTCGCGTTGGTGAGTCCGCACTTGTCTCCTCTACCCTCTTGTGTCTTCTTTTGGTTGGAGGTGCTTAGAAGAGAGCTTTTGAAGCTCACCGTCGGCCGGTAATGGCGCCGCCGCCTTATCCAAGCCGCATCCCGATTTCGAGCTGTTGTGGCTTTCCTAAGCTATGTAGATAGGTTCGGGGGAAGCTTCTCTTTCGAATGGTGTTGGTTGAGGGGAGAATCGCTGTCGGAAGAGGAGGATCCGGAGTTTTCCGGCGAGCTTCTGACGCCGGCAATGGAGACCGCCGGCCGGTGTTGAAGGAGATGACCGGATTCTCTTTTTCTCTCTCGTGGATCGAATAGTAACCGTCCAATCTCAGATCAACGGTTGAGATTAGAACTTACCTCTTCGCGGGGTAATCTTTCTAAAGAGACCCTGAACTCTTTAATAATTAACCCGCCGTCCAAAGCGTAAAGCTGGAGATACGTATTCGCGTTTTGAAAGCGTATTCTTTCCCGGTTTAATCAAAAATACGTTTTCAGGTATTTACAGTTTTGCCACTAGAATTGTTTTGGTCATAAAATCTTCGTTTTAACTCCGATTTGATCCGTTCAAGTTGCGTTAGGTTCGTATTTATGAGCTCTACATGTTAGTATAGTTGTACAGTAGGTTTGGAAAGTTTAATTTTCGAGTTTATATTAAAATAATTATTTATCTATAGGAAATCTTAGAAAATTCATAACTTTCATGTTTTAGCTCTGAATTTGGTGATCTTTGCGTCTGTGTGATCGTAGAAACGTGTAGAAGAGTTTTATAAACTTTTTATACTGTTTTTCTACTGTTGGTGTACTGTTTTAATTATGTCTCTTTGTTTGCTTCGTGCTCGGATGATTGTGTGTGGATGCTTGATGATCGAGTATAGACGGTGAGCAGTTTCTTGACGATCAGGAGTATTATTTTGAGCCAGACCAGCAGTATCAACAGGAAAGCTTTGATCAAGGCAAGTATAACATGGGACTATCCTTGTTACCTATTCACTGAAATTATCATACATACGCATGTGTCTTCCTTGACAACCATAGAGATTATAACTTAGCTTTTGATATCTTGATTCCTTGTCAACCTTGGTTATGCATTTGGGTAGCTACTGCTAGCGCTTAATTATGAACAATGATCTTGTAATTTGACTAATGGATTATGCAATCAACCAATTAAGATGATGTTATTTCTGTTGAAAGGGGGCTAGAGCATGTGGGTTATTTTGATGCTCTAGTTACTCTCCGTAAGGACTTACCTGTAAGTGATAACCGGGACATACAGTACAGCTATGAGGGCTATATGGCTCTGGCTCTAGTTGTTCAAGAGACCTTTTCTAGCTTGTTAGTGGTTACCTTAAATGGCATAAGAAAGGTTTGCCACGTTGGGTGTAGTGCGAGCCCCTGGCCTAGTGTGTATAGGCTGCGGTTGTTGTGCCACAGGGAAGGGGGGTTCTACATCTGCCTGCCGAGTGAATCTAATGGCCCTAACTTGTTAGACGAACTTTTGAATGGCTTTATATGGTCTCTGATGTTTTGGGCCTTGCAAACCCATGCATTTGGAAATCATGACTCACAGTGAAAGTGTACACCTCTGCGCAGAGTTAAAAACTGGTATACTAGCCGTGCTCACGGATACGAGCGGCCTTGGGGATTCTTACAGAATAGATGATCACCATTGTTATATCATGCTTAATTATTGTTGTTATTATTATGCTCATGTTAATGCTATTCATTATCCTTATTACAATTGATCATTGGTTCATTAATGGGAAGTGGATTATCTTGATGCTACTCAATTGCTAATTATATGATGATTAAAAGCTAAACGCAGTCAAACAGTGTCTAGCCTTTTTGAGCCTCATGAACCCTATGTTATACTTGTTGAGTTCGACATGGACTCATTCTTGCTATTTCCCCAACACCTCAGTGTGTAGTAAGGTACTATTTAGAAGAAGGATTAAGAGGTAGTGGAGTTTTTAGAAGTCTTTCAGAAGTGTTTGGCATACGGAGCCACCAGTCAGCCGTCCCTGAGAAGAATGGAGCCCAAAGTTTAGTCACCGTTCCGCGATACTCTGATGTAAGTGTTAATATAGCTATGTATACGTTATATAATAACATTGTTTCTGATACTTTTTTATTCTGGCATATGTGTGGACTTCCTGGGCACACATATGATTAGCCTGGTTTTGTTCTTTAGAAAACCGGGTGTGACAACGCCTGTCCCTGGAGCTTCCTCTTCTTGAGGTCCATTTTCTTACGCTTGTTATCTATCACAATGACACAATCCACCAATTCTTGGAAACTGGCATACTTGTTGGACATCAGCTGCAGTTGGAGTCCATCATATAGTCCCTTCAGGAAACGGCGCTGTTTGTCAGAATCCCGGGCCACCTCAGCCAGGGCATATCACGACAGTTGAGCAAACTTGTCGCGGTACTCCCCCACAGACATGGACCCTTATTTGAGAGCCCGGAACTCTTCTTGCTTCAGTTCAATTAGTCCCTCAGGGATGTGATAGGACCTGAAGTTCTCTGTGAACTCATTCCATGTGATCTCTGGAGCATTCTATGGATGTCCATACTAGAATGACTCCCACCAATCCTGAGCAGCTCCTTGGAGTTGTCCTGAGGCGTACAAGACTTTCTCCACATCGTTGCACTGTGCAATGTTTAGCTACTTTTCTACAGCTCTCAACCAATCGTCAGCCTCCATAGGCTCAGAGGCATGTGTGAACACAGGTGGGCGTCCTTTTAGAAACTCACCACGCTTGTCACGGACCTGCACAAGTGGGGGTGCTCCTGCTGGTTGCTCACCAAGACGGTCCATCACTGTCTGCATGAGCTGTGCTTGCATTGCCATCAGTTGTTCAATTGTCACTGGCGGTGGCGGAGGTGGATCAACGAGAGCACCATGTCCACAACCACGTCCACGGCCTCGGCCACATCCTCCTCGGGCGGTCATCTGCTTCCAAGCAAATGTGCAAACTTTCAGAGATCTTCCAAAAATTTACAAATTATTTACAAAAGGTAAATAACATAGCTGAAAATTTCTGGACGGTTGGCTACAACAGCAGATCAAAAATTGAAGTGTAACTCAAGTTTCAGAGATGCAACAGAGGTGTGGCATACATCGTTAGAAAGCTTAAGAAGTCTGCTACAACTTTTATATAGAACTTTTTCACAGATTCTGACGGCAACATCATCAAAAACTGAGCTAAACAATTTCTGTTCTAAGTTACAGACTGTACAGACTTGACAGATTGTAGCAGGCATATCTCTTAAACCAAAACTGATAATGAGGTGATTCCAGCGGGATATGAAAGATACACAAGTCTAGTTCCTTCCACAAAAATTTCATAATTTTTGGACACGGAGATTTAGAGATATGAGATAAACATTGTAGACTGCTCTGAAAAACAGTACAGCAGTGAAGCGAACTTTTAAACCCCAACTAAGTTAAACAAATACTAACTTAAGGTTTTGATAAAAAGAACATGTGGACAAGCCCACACTGTTCCAGCAATCACACAAACTCCAAATCATTCCAAGTTCATCAACACAACCAACAAGACAACTAAATGTTCACACTACAAGCATAAACTTAACATGACTCTCGATCTAGAACGCATTCATTGTGACGGGGCTGCAACATCTAAGGAGCGCGATCCACCATGGTGAACACCCTGGGCTTCTTCTTGTACATGGTAGGCTGTCCTAGATGAACGGCCATCTCATCTTTTTGTTTCTAAAGGCGTTTCTCAGATTTCTGAGCCGCACGAAGCTCGTCTTTGAGTGCTTCGTTGGCCTCCTGCATGGCGCTGAGGTGCCTCACTGTAGTGTCCATGGTTGGGTCAGAAGCTGAGGGAGCCAACACCGCCCATGTCTTTTCCACCGGGTCGTAGCGTGGAAGAAACCTGTAGCGATTGCTCTGGATGTCCTCAAATCGGCGACCATGATAGTGCAGGTACGCCTCCTGTGCGGCATCCTCCATGTTGTCGTAGGCGCTGGCACGCCTGGACCGGTGGCTGTGGGTGGTCACGACATCTTGGGATTGGTCGGTGTTGTTCCAGGCTGTGATGATCACATTAGTCTTCCAGTATGTCGCCTCTACTAGATGCTGGTGCTCTGCGCAGTAATACTTCACCGACGCAGCAAGATCTGGGTAGTACTCGGCCAGCATGGTGGTGAGGAGGTTGTGGTAATGGGCGTCCTCGGAGGCTTCCTTAAACTTGTTTCTGGTGGTCCACCTCATCTCTTCTGGTTCCCCTGGAGCAGCTGGGGAAGGCATTGGTGTTGGTGCAGAAGTGGCCTGGGAAACTGGTGGAGGTGTAGCAGCGGGGACTGGCGCATCCACTGGTGGGATGGGTACGGCCACGGGGGTCGAAACGGGTCCATCAGATGCAGTAGCTGAAGATGCCTCTACTTCCATGGGTTCTTCCTCCTCGTCGTCGGTGATGTGGACGACCTCTGGCACCACTGGTGGTACTGCTGGTGGTGTTGGTGGAGCAGGTGCTGCTGGAGTGAACTGGGCGACGTAGGCAGCTGCACTGAGATGAGGCATCTATAGTTTTGATATAAAATATTATCAGAGTCAATATTTTATGCAATAGCATAGAGAATAGAGCATAAAATTTTAATAAAATACCAAGATTGAGATAGTAGCAAGTAAATAATAAAACCAAACTCCTAGAAACGACCATTTCTATCTAGGTTTGCGTCCTACAGTCGACACGGCTTTGATACCAATTTGTCACACTCCATTTAAAAGACAAAATAGAGTGCATACATCTTATGTGCGCCCTAGGAATAGTCGCACACATAAGCTGACAAATTAATAAAAGTATCATCACCATGTACATACATCACAATATTACATCACTTAGTTCTTAACATAACACACGGAAAGGTAAATAACACTCTAAAAAGAAGTATCTGCTCCACAGGGAAGGCCGACTGGTTGACCCAAACCTAGAATTCTTCAGGGAAATCCTCGTAGAAACTGTCATCTGTTACCCATCCAGGATTTTTATCCAAAAATGAAATAATAACAAGTGTGAGTACACTCGTACTCCGCAAGTATAGTATGAGGATTCATGAGGCTCAAAAAGGATAGACACGGTTGACTGCAGTTAGCATTTTTAATAGATCAGCATTTCATTATTACTTATTATTACTAAGTTATGCTTAAGCTCCTGTTTAACCCGCATGATCACCTACTAGAATTAAGGAGAGTAATTGAGCATCAGTATAATCTCATTATCATCATCATAAGTCATCCATATGTCAAGTAACCATTTATTCTGTGAGTTTTCCGGGCCGCTCGTGACCGTGAGCACGGCTGTTATAACAGTTTTAACACTCTGCAGAGGTTGTGCATCTTTACCCGCGAGTCGTGTTGCCCATTTGCCCGGGGCCCGTTGACCCCCTAACACTCCTAAGGTGAGTAGGCAGGGTACACTATGAAGCCTTCCATAGGCCTCTTCTAACATGTTAGGGCCGCGAGGTTTCCTCGGCAGGCAGATATAGAGAACCCCCCTTTCGATGGCACAATTCCCGCAGGCTATACACATCAGAAAAGAGGCAGTTCTATACCCAAAGTGGTAAGCCCCTCTTGCGCCCTTTCGGGTAACCTCTAACAAGCTAGAAAAGATCCTATTACTGAGCTAAAGTCAGAGCCATATGACTCTCACGGTTGCACTGTATGTCCCAGCTTTTGCTCTACATTTAAGTCCTTATGAAGGGTTTAGGGCAACATGATCAACATCATCTGCACCTTTACCCTATGGTTCCACTGTTACTATCATGTTTATCCATTGGTCCCATTAGTCATAGTATAGATCATGTTTAGTTAGAGCACTAACATTCTACCCATGTGCAATAAAACCCATAGGGATCAAGGTACAAGTCATCAATTAACTAGGAAGTCCTTATAGTCAAGCAATATTAGACACATGCATAATGAGTACATTATATAATGAATAGGACAACAAGGTAGGCCCATGCTATACTTGCCTTGGTTCACGAACTGCTGCTGGTCCTGCTGCTCCTCGTACGTGTCCGGATTCCCAAAGTACTCCTCACCGTCTGAACTCGACCAACACGGCAACATACACATTTCAGGAGCATTCATGCATAGCAAACAAACCTATAATTAGAATAGTACACCAGTAGTATAAAAACAAGATAAAATGTTTATGAAAATATTCTACGTCTCGCTACGATCACATCAACGCGAAGTTCATGAAATTCGGAGCTATAACGCGAAAGTTACGAATTAAACAAGATTCCTATAGCGAGTTAATTAACTTAACCTAATCAAGAATTTTAAATGTTGCAAACCTAACTAACAGTGGCATTAATGCATAGATCATGAAATTATGAAACTAATGCAAGTTGAACGGATCAAATCGGAGCTAAAACGACGATTTTTATAAGCGTTTTACTGCAGTGGCAAAACTGTAATTAATCTGGAAACGTATTTTTCATTTAAACCAGAGAAAATACGTCTTCAAAATGGGAATGCGTATTTCGGGAATACGCCAAGGATGGCGGGTTAGATTTGCCAGAAACCGAGGGTCTCTTTAAGAAAAAGACCTGCGAAGGGTATCTTTCTATCCTATCCGTTGGATTCAGAATCGACGGCCGAGATTAGCTGGGAGGGGGAGAGAGAAAAGCAGTCGCCGGAGGGGAAGAAGGACACGGCGGCGCTGCCATTGCCGGCGGTGGAAACTCGCCGGAGTGAGGGAAACGGGGCCTACGGGCCACCAAATCAACCTCCGAGGCCATAGGGCCGATGCGGGGGAGATGGCGAGTCCAAAGGAGCGCATTGCGCGGGCGGGGATGACGACCGTCGCGGTGGCCGCCATGGCCGGTGGCGAGAACCTCGCCGATGCTCAAGAATACGGCCCTAGAAGCCACTAAACAGGAAAATGAAAGCATGGGAAGGAAGCGGGGATGAAAGCGAGCTCACCAAGCGGAGTCGACGGAGTGGAGGCGGCTCGGGAACGGTGGCTGACGCGGAGGCAACGGACGGCGCTCCGGTGACTTGCGGTGCTGCGGTTGTGGCCTCACGCGAGCGAAAAATGGAGCGGAGAGGGGCAATAGAGGGAGCGGTGAAGGGGTTCGGCTTCCTTTTGAAGACAGGGCGCGGCGCGGAGACGCTCCCACGCACGGAGATCGTGGGCGCGGGCGGCTCGGCGGTTGCGGCTTGTGCGAGCGAAACGGGAGGGAGCGGCTGGAGGTTGAGGAGGGCGCCGACAAGCGGGCCCGGGCGGTCGCCGCAGCGGGAAAGGAGGAGAGAGCGGCAGCGGCCGTTTCCAGCGCTGACGAGCCAGCCCAGAAAGAGGAGAGAGAGAAGGCGCGTGCGCGGGCCGGCTCAGCGGGGACGGCAGCAGGCCGACTGGGCCGATTGAGCTGGAAAGAGGGAGGGGGAAAGAAAATGAGTTTTATTTTTCTAATTTGATTTTCCAAATCCACTTTCCAAAGTTTTTGAAACTCTTTTGAACTTTGGATCAAAACCAATCAATACAATAAATAAAATGTGGCAGCATGGGTGCATCAACATGTTGCTAACCTTATGATGAATTTTAATTTCACAAATATTTATTATTTTCTATATTTGAATGCACACTCAATTACACAGATAAATCATATTTAACTATTTTGAAATTATGAAAAATTTAGGGTGTTACAGTGGACGCCGTGACCTACAGTAGCCTTTGCCGCGGGCCACGTCTTTGCCGAGTACTCGGCCCTCATCAAATATGGCCTTTGCCGAGAGCTACCCTTTGCCGAGAACTCGGCAAAGCGTCTCTTTGCCGAGTGCCGAAGATTTGGCACTCGGCAAAGCTCCAATTTCCAGTAGTGCGTGCTAAATAATGTCTTTGATTGTATGCATGCATGTGTATAAAAGGGCTAGTGCTTGTTTTTTTTGGAGAAGGGCATCAGTGGCAGTGATAGCCGAGACTATTGTTTGCAGGTTTTGTAGGAGTGGATACATGTAATCGAAAGTAGAAATGGTACAGTGCAAATAAATTTACTACTAATGTAGCACATTATTATTGTTCAGTTTGATGGATGTGTTGATCCGTAGAGGGTGTGGTTGTAGGCTCTGGCGCGAGATTTGGACGATGCTCGGGATCCTCTTGGTCACCAGTTGGGATGACAATGTAGTCGCTGTCATCGAAGCACATACCCTTTCTAGTTGTGGGGAAGATGATGAACACGAAGCTGGACATGACTGCCATCCCCAGCGGCAAATTCTTGAGCAGCTGCCGGGTGTCATCGCTGGCTTTTGGGAAGAAACAGTTCTGCAGCCCAACGTCGCTGTCGGCAATGGTGTGGAAGACAACCGCGGTGAAGAAGGCATGAACCCAGTCCATGGTCTTCAGGCGCCGCTTCTTGAGTGCAGAATGTTAGGTTTTGATCTCCTGCCATTAGGCCCAACAGCCTTTTTGGCCTTGTTCTCGCGCCCTGATCGGGGGCGCCCAACCCAATATGGTTGATGGGCCCCCGTCGCACAGCGCTATATATAGGAGGTGGGGGCCGGAGCTCGAGGTACGAGGTTAACCGCGCAGCCAGTTCCCCACCGACATTCCTAACCCTAATCCCGATCGTGAGAGGGGCGCTGCCAGCGACGAGAAGCACCACCGATCCCATGGCGCCGGCGAACGACCCCAACACCGGCGCTTCCTTCGGATCGGCTACTCCTGCTCCCAGCGACGGTTTGCGCATTCCACTGTTCCCTTTTTCTCTTACTAGAAGTCGTGGTAGTAGTTGTTTTAGGTGTCGTGCACCTACTATAAATCGGTTTCGACTACTGCTTAGTGTGATTCATACCCGATCTAACGAACCAACGAACAACGAATCTTAACAATGGTACCGGAGCCATGTTCACGAACTAAGAACCCTAGATCGGGTAAACCGATTCTAAATCAGGCAAAGAAAGGTTCAACCGAACCCTAACCCTAACCGGGAAATGGAGAAGAACAAATCACAGAACGAATCCCTAACCCTACCACAAACTCAACACGGTCAAAGAAATCTGCTCGCCGGCGGCCGAGCCCTTTGGGGCCCGCGCGGTGGAGGATGAACCGGCCGCGGCCACCGTGCGCGCGCGAGAAGGGCGCCGCCTGCTGGCCCACTCGACGGCGGCGAGCTCAGCCCAGGGCGAGCTCGCGTGCCGGCGAAGGGGGCAGCAGCGGCGCCACCGCCTTCGGCCTCTCCAGCAAGGGCCATGGGTGGCCGCGCACATTGCTGTGGAGACCGAGAAGAAAGGAAGGCCGGTAGATAACGGAGAAAGAAAAGAGGTCGGACTTAGTCCGGCGGTTTCTCCGTCGCGGGCACCGACGAACGGAAGCCGCCATGGGCGGCTACGACTCGGTTGTGCGGTGGGAAAAGAAAAAGTGATTTAGGGTTTGGGAGGAACCGGCCGACTCTCTGATTTTTATTCCCGCGATGAACAAGGACAACCGTTCGATCAACTTGAACGGTGGAGATCAGCCGAGGGTGCCGAACTGGGCTGAAATCAGCCCAGGCGGGCGCGCTGCTCAGGCCGAATTCCTGGCCCAGGCCCAGGTTGCGGCCTGGGCGCGGGGGCGAGCGGCCTGCTGGGCCGAGCGGCATCCGGCTGGGCCGAGCGGCATCCGGCTGGGCCGCGCAAATCCGGCTGGGCCGCGCGTCTAAGAAAGGCCTTTGGGCCAAATTGAAGAAGAAAGAAATTTCGTTTTATTTTTTTCCAGAAGCAGTTTTGACATGAATTTGATGAATTTGACTGGAATTTTTGACAAGAATTTTCGTGCAAATTTGTCCAACAACATTTTGCTCAGAAATAATAAAAATTTTTTTAGTGCTTCTGGAAAATAACATTATGAGAATTTTATTGTTTCCGCTGCTTACTTGATATAGTTATTTTCATTATCAAATTCGAACCAACGAGAGAATTTGGTTTTGGAAAATGAATAATAATTGAAGATGAATTGTAGTATTGTTATTTTCTGACCAACGTTGTTAATAACAATATTATAATTTTGATTCATGAAAATTGTGCATTAATTTTATTTCTGCCCAACGGTGACGTAAAATTATTGCATGGATGAATTATATGTTTTAATTTGACCAACGTTGAATTAAAGCATATGATTTTGTGTATAAATGTTTCTCACTTACTCTGATGTGGTTTCAGGAGGCAAATGCATTGTGAACATCGCGAACATCCCGACACTCAACGGGACAAATTACCGTGTGTGGCGGGAGAAATATGAACTTGAACTTGCGTTGGGAGAGGTCGATTATGCCATCATCTCACCATGTCTCACTGAACCTGTGGATCCGGTGAGAGAAGAAAATGAATCTGACGCTGATTTCACTGCTCGAAAGCGTGATCATGCTGAGATAAGAATGAAATATGATCTTGAACATAGGCAATGGACCCTCTCCAACCGCAAGTGCTTATTGGTAGCTAAGGCCACCATAGAAGAACAGATAAGGGGCTCAATCCCTGAATGTGCTACTGCCACAGAGTATCTTGATAAAATTAAGAGTCAGTTTACTGGGTCTACTAAGGCCACAGCAAGTTCACTGATAAAGAAGCTTGTGAATGAAAATATACTGGTGGTAGCATCAGAGAGCACATTTTGAAGATGAACACCATGGCATCTAAGCTAAAAGAGATGAATTTGAAGGAAGATGATTTCCTGATTCATTTGATTTTTGCTTCCCTGCCGAAAGAATATGATACTTTTATTGTGAACTATAATATGCAGCCTGAAAGATGGGGCATAGAAAGACTTATCTCAATGTGTGCTCAAGAAGAGGAGAGGATAAAGTCCTCACAGGATGAGTCCGCTCATTTTGTGAAGGACAATAAAAGAAAGAACTTTAATAGCAAGAATTCTAAACCACAAGGGAAACCCAAGTGGGACAAGGCCTCTTCCTCAAACTCACAGGAAAAGAAACCCTAGGAACCTGAAAATCAGCAGAGCAACTCCTATGGTGGAGCTAAAAAGGATCAATGTAAGCACTGCTTCAAGAAGGGACACTACAAGAGAGACTGTCCAGACTTCCTGAAATCTCTACTGAAAAGAGATGATGAATTTATTATATTTGTAGATGAATCCCTGTATTTATGTTATGCTAAATCCACTTGGTGGGTTGATTCAGGAGCAACTACTCATGTTGCAAATTCTTTACAGGGGTTCAGTGGGACGAGAACCTTGCAAAGAGGAGAAAGAACGATTAAAGTTGCAAATGGAGTACAAGCCGATGTTGAAGCGATTGGAGATTTATCTTTAGAATTGAACAACGGCTTTGTACTTAGACTTAAAGAAGTACTTTATGTTCCCTCTTTGCGTAGAAATTTAATAAGTGTTTCGAAACTTGATGATGATAGAATTGATTGCCATTTTGGTGATGGCAAATGTAAGATACTTGTTAATAATGAATGTGTTGGTCTTGCCTTCCGACAAGACAAGCTTTATTTATTATCTCTTGATGAAAATACGAACAATGTATGCGATGAGAATGTGAATGATTCCCCATCTGCGAATGTAATTAAGAAGCGGAAGCAAATTGATGATGCCTCTTCGAAATTATGGCACTGTCGCTTGGGCCATATTTCGAGGGGGAGAATGGAACGGCTAATTAAAGAATCAATTCTTCCGCACTTAGAATTTTCAGATTTAGAACAATGCGTTGATTGCATCAAAGGAAAGTATGTCAAGAAAATTAAGAAAAATGTCAAACGAAGCACAAAAACTTTAGAAATTATCCACATCAAAGGAAAGTATGTCAAGAAAATTAAGAAAAATGTCAAACGAAGCACAGGAACTTTAGAAATTATCCACACTGATATATGTGGTCCATTTCCTGTGAAAAGCGTGGATGGTTATGATTCGTTTATAACATTCACAGACGACTATTCTCGTTATGGCTATATTTATCCAATTAAAGAAAGATCGGAAGCATTGGATAAATTCAAAATATTTAAAGCTGAGGTTGAAAATCAGCATGATAAGAAAATAAAGATAGTACGATCAGACCGAGGTGGAGAGTACTATGGGCGACATACCCCATATGGCCAAATTCCTGGACCGTTTGCAAAGTTTCTACAGGAAAATGGCATAGTCGCTCAGTACTCCACACCGGGGGAGCCTCAGCAGAATGGAGTGGCTGAAAGACGTAACCGTACCTTAATGGATATGTTAAGAAGCATGATAAGTTACTCCACTTTACCGATTAGTTTATGGATGGAGGCACTGAAAACCGCCATTCACATACTTAATCGGGTACCAAGCAAATCGGTGCCTAAAACACCGTATGAATTATGGACAGGAAGGGAACCCTCACTTAACCATTTGCGTGTGTGGGGCTGTCTAGCTGAGGCAAAAGTGTTTAACCCAAATATAGGAAAGTTAGACTCCAAGACAGTCAGCTGCCATTTTATTGGCTATCCAGAAAGGTCGAAAGGATATCGATTTTATTGTCCTGACAGACATACGAAGATTGTAGAAACAAGACACACTGTGTGTTGTAAAAGGAAAAGAAAATATGGGATGCCGCCTAAAGAAATCAATCTACGGATTGAAACAAGCCTCAAGACAGTGGTATTTGAAATTTGATAGAACGATAAAAGGTTTTGAGTTTAAGGAAAATGTTGAGGACAATTGCGTTTACGCAAAATTCAAGAATGGAAAGTATATATTCCTAATTCTGTATGTGGATGATATCCTGCTTGCTAGCAGTGATGTCAGTCTACTAAGGAAACGAAGAAGTTCTTGTCCTCAAACTTCGATATAAAAGATCTCGGTGAGGCCTCGTTTGTTTTGGGAATAGAGATTCACCGAGATAGAAGAAAGGGGGTACTGGGACTGTCGCAGAAGGCATACATAGAAAAGGTTTTGAAGAAATTTAGTATGCATTCGTGCAGTTCTTCACCTGCTCCTATTGTCAAGGGCGATAGATATGGGGAACATCAATGTCCCAAGAATGAATATGAGATTAACCGAATGAAAGCGGTACCATATGCTTCAGCAGTTGGAAGTTTACAATATGCTCAAGTGTGTACACGCCCTGACTTGGCTTTTGTCACCGGGTTACTTGGCAGATATCAAAAGAATCCAGGAATAGAACATTGGAAATTGGTGAAGAAAGTCCTGCGTTATTTGCAGGGTACGAAAGGCCTCATGCTAACGTACAGAAGATCTGATTCCCTGCAGATAGAGGGGTATTCAGATTCCGATTACGCGGGAGAAGAAAGAAAATCCACGTCAGGATATATATTTACTCTCGCAGGAGCGGCTATATCGTGGAAAAGCTCCAAACAAACCGTAACTACATCCTCGACAATGTATGCCGAGTTTGTAGCATGCTATGAGGCAACGGGGCAGGTGAATTGGTTAAAGAAATTCATACCCGGATTGAAAGTGATTGATGATATAAATGAACCAATGAGGTTGTATTGTGATAACAACCCAGCGGTACAATATGCTTACAACAATAGGTCAAGTGGTGTTGCCAAACACATTGACATAAAGTACTATGTTGTAAAAGATAAAGTTCGGGATTATATTATAAATCTTGAGCATATAAGTACAGAGAAAATGCTCGCAGATCCGCTCACTAAGGACTTACCACCCAACGTGTTCAGAGAACACGTAGCCGGCATGGGTTTAAGAGAAAGTCTATAATTCCCGAACATACGAAGGGCCCAGAAGAAACTTCGTTCCAAACAGAGAAATGTGTTGTGGCTGTTAGTCTAACGGCACTAATAGCTGTGACGATGAAACAGTTCAATGCACTAATCTGCTATGGAATAGGATAGAAACAAGAAAAATATGAATCGAAAGTTTGAGTATGAAATTAAAGAACGAAGAAAATGACGAGAGATCAAGGGGGAGAATGTTAGGTTTTGATCTCCTGCCATTAGGCCCAACGGCCTTTTGGGCCTTGTTCTCGCGCCCTGATCGGGGGCGCCCAACCCAATATGGTTGATGGGCCCCCATTGCACAGCGCTATATATAGGAGGTGGGGGCCGGGGCTCGAGGTACGAGGTTAACCGCACAGCCAGTTCCCCACCGACATTCCTAACCCTAATCCCGATCGTGAGAGGGGCGCTGCCAGCGACGGGAAGCACCACCGATCCCATGGCGCCGGCGAACGACCCCAACACCGGCGCTTCCTCCGGATCGGCTACTCCTGCTCCCAGCGACGGTTTGCGCATTCCACTGTTCCCTTTTTCTCTTACTAGAAGTCGTGGTAGTAGTTGTTTTAGGTCTCGTGCACCTACTGTAAATCGGTTTCGACTACTGCTTACTGTGATTCATACCCGATCTAACGAACCAACGAACAACGAATCTTAACACAGAACTGCCGAAAATTGCTTTCTGGTCCTTGTTGGACATGCCGATGATGTGGAGGCCACCCGGCACAGCCACGCCTTTGTGGACCTTGCCCGTCCTTGGGTCCGGGATGCACTCGGTGAAGGAGGAGAAGATGCAGGTGGCGCCGAGGAAGGTGACGAGCCCCACGGTGAGCCAAAAGTTGGAACGGTAGCATTTGCCCTGGTTGGTGAAGCTCGCGGCCAGCGTCTGGAACGCCAGCACCGGGCCCGTCGGCAGCCGCTGCAACAGGTTCGCTGTGGACGTAATCGCCCTTTCGGTAGCCGCCGGCTTCTCCCCATCCCTAGGCCCATCTCCATTCTTCTCTTGTGCAGTAGCAGGAGGACGAGCAGTAGCACTGCTGTTGTCGAGTCTGATGCCCTTCCTTGTGGTTGGGAAGATCATGAACAAGAAGCTGGTCATGACCGACATGCCAAGCGGCAGGTTCCTGAGCCACTGCCGGGTGTCATCAGTGGCGGAGGGGAAGAAGCAGTTCTGGAGCCCCATGTCGCTGCCGGCGATGGTGAGGAAGACGACCAGGGACAGGAACGCGTGAACCCAGTCGACGGTCTTGAGGCCACGCCTCTTGAGCTCGGGCTTGAGATCTTTGAACACCACTTCCTCCTCCTTCTCGGGCATGTTGAGGATGTTGAGGCCTTGCCCTTGAAGACGAGGCTGTCCGTGAAGGAGAAGAAGATGCAGGTGGCGCTGAGGACGGTGACCAGCCCCACGGTGAGCCACTTGTTGAAGTGGTAGCAGTTGCCCTGGTTGGTGAAGGTCGCCGCCAACGCCTGGAACGCCAGCACCGCGCCTGCCGGAAGCTGCTGCAGCAGGTTCTTGGAGGATGTGCGGGCGGTGGTGACCACCGTTTTCTGCCCCGTTGCTGCCATGTTTCTTGTTTTGCATTGGATTGATGATCCTTTTGCGTTCTGCCTGATTTAGGTGTTTATATGTGTAGCTAGGCGAGGCCGTAGGTGAAGAATCATGTGAACAGGACAAAGAGTGCAGCCGCTGAGCTAGTGGAGGATGCTGGATGCCTGGATGCTCCCAAAAAGAGCTGAACAGATGCAAACTACTCTTGTTGACGAGAGATGATGGCTTGTCTGTATGTATTTTCCTTTTTTATTCATACCAAACTCTGCGTCTCAAGACGAGGGCACTTGGGCACAGAGAGTCGGATAAGAAAGGAATTGTAAGAGGGGACAGAAGAAGTAAAAAACATATGAACAATTATTCTGCTTTAGCACTCATCCGATATTCCTCTGCCTCTCGACTTCCTCTGCTGTTATGTTCTTGCAGTTCTATTCCATATGCTTATACAAACATGCCCCTACGATTGCAATGGGACAAGAGACGTATAATTCAACAATAGCGTCAAGGTCTTGCACCTCATCATGGACAAGTGCTTCTTCCACAACCTCAGCAATGGCAGGAAAGAGAAAGAGAACTACCAGTCCGCAACCCTAGAGCAAGGTCGATGATCCCACAAGTGTGAAGAAAACCATATGATCTACACAAAATGAATCTGTGCATGACAATCCCCATGCTAACTATCAATGTTTTTTACCACGAACAAATATTATGATGTATCCCACTCCCACATAGTTGATCAAAGGAGTAGCACATGAGAAATAGAGATTTATATTTAGCTTCAGGAAGATGCTCTATGTCCAATGTATGTGGGTGTATCAGTGTATGTATTGTTGTGTGTTGAATGGTAGGGTCAATGTCGAGTGGGAGAGATAAGATCTGTCTAAGTACTAATAAAGGAGATCCCTACCTCTTCTTATATGTTCCGAATGATAGAGTCATAGCCTTATCGGTTTATGAATTGATTTTCTAGTCAGTTTACATGCACATCTATCTTTGTCGTGTCTTCCAAGTCTATGAGATACTCCGGATTAGATCCTCCCTCTACCGATCAGCTAAGCCCAACCCCGTTCAGTGAGCCGGTTTTGGCTTCCGTGAGGATACTAGGGTCCATGCATTAGTCAGCACTCAGCAGGCGCCCTATATAAGATGTTGGGTTTGCGTGCACAATGACATGCACCCTCAGAGATGGTTACAAAAACCATAAACCCATCTACAACTAATGTAATTATAACAGTCTTAAGTCACAATCTCCATTTGATCAAGTTGTTTGCGAGATGAGCCCAGAAATGATACTTGTTAGTTTTGGCTATTTTGCATATGTCAGTCTCAGTGAGGAGTTTGTTTCCAAGATTGTCATGTCCTATAGAGTAATATTAAACATGGATGAAACACTCACTCTCAATGAAAAGTTGCTTTCTATGGTTGCATAGTTGCAATGTTGCATAGACATTTAATTTCAGATTTGGTAAATAACGTGCCAACAGAGAGTTTCTTCTCGATGAAACTCACTTCACTCTTCTTAAAAACACTAACATGTTATAAAACATGCCTATGTGGCAGTCCATTAAATATATATGAAGGCCACATGAAACTTCCACTGAGACTAGCCTAAACACCACCTTCCTGATGTTCAATGAACCCCAATCAAATTGCATTGTAATTAAATTGCATATCGAATTAATGGTTTGATTCCGTGCACAAGTGGGTCAACTTTTGTCACATTTTGGATATGCCGGATTAGATCCTCCTCCTACCGATCTGCTCCGCCCACCCCCGTCCGGAGGGCTAGTTATGGTACTAGGGTCCATGTATTCGTCAGCAAACGCCTTATTTTTGTTACTTACTCCCTCTGTCCCGATATCTCAGTCGTTTTAGGTTTGGACCGAGTGTAGCAATGAGTCAGTGAATGTGGACACACCCTATGTACTGATACATGCAACATTGAATGCATCTGGACATTTAATTGGGCTGCTACAACGACAAACAAAGGGGACAGAGGGAGTATATAAGATGTTGGGTGTGCGTGCACCATGACAGCTGGGAGATGGCTACAGAAACCATATACCCATCTACTCCTCATCTAGTTATAACAGTCTTAAGTCATAATCTCCACTTGATCAAGTTGTTCTAGGGAAGTGAGCCGAGAAATGATATTTGTTAGTTTTTTCTAATTGGCATATTAGATAGACGCCACCTTCCAGCTGTTGTTCAGTGAACCCCAATCAAATTGCATAGTAATTAAATTGCACATACAACTAATGGTTTGATTCCGTGCACAAGTGGATCCACTTATTTTTGAACAATTATCGGGTGAAATGTCCATGTCCATGCATGCCTGCTGTACCATTTCTGGCATGGGGCCCAGTTCATCTGGATCCAAGTCAACTCTTCCTCAACAAGACCTAAGTACTCCAGTATTTTTTGATAGGAAATATGTATATCCTCCTCAATTCATTAGAGATATAGTTTCTGTGGACGGCAGTCTCGTTTTCGGTTTCATTATATATTTATAATGCCCGCAACTTAATTTCAACCATTAAGCCTCCATCCTGGTTCTTGCACAGCTTGATCGGTCAAGGTTTTCTTTGGAAGGGTCCACAAAAGCTTTGTTCAAAATATATTAGTAGGAGAAAATAAAAACAAAAGGTACACATTTGTTTACAGCTAGCTTTACTATAACAGGGATTTTTAGGGGCGGCTGGTGACCCTCTCTAGGGGTGGTTTTGCCGACTGCCTCTAACAAAGGGTGGCTACAAATGACAGATTTGTAGAGGCGGTTGGCCAGCCATCCCTGCAAATCGGTTTTTTATGGACGGTTGAATATTTATATATTATTTTCCCGAAATTCATGAATCCGTGCATTTTTCGTGTAAAATCACGCGCTACGCGCTGCCAGGGTTCGAACCCATGACCTTAGGCTCACGCGTTCCCTCCTCTGACCACTCCACCCAATACTCACTGTATCTATATTGTATTTTGGTTTCTCACATATTATACTAAACCGAGCATAAATTGATAGATTGAGGACCTAAACGAATTCAAATGAAAAAGTTGTTAACTACAAAGTTTTCTAATCTTTTGAGATTTACAACTTTTATTCTGGTAGTTTTTCCATCCGAGGCCGTTTATAAAATTTGAATTTTAAATTTGAGAAATTCAAATGTAGTTTTCCATGACAAGATGATTTTAAATGGAAAAGTTCTCAACCATAAAGTCTCATAACTATTCGAGATCTACAACTTTCATTTTTGCTATTTGTCCATCCGAGGTCGTTTAAAAAATTTAAATTTTAAATTTTTGGAAATTCAAACGTAGTTTTCCTTAACAAGATGATTTCAAATCAAAAAGTTATCAACTACAAAGTTTCTTAACTTTTTGGGATCTACAACTTTTATTTTGATAGTTTCTCCATCTGAGGAGGTTTAGAAAATTTGAATTTTAAATTTGAGAAATTCAAACGAAGTTTTCCTTGACAAGATGATTTCAAATCAAAAAGTTGTCAACTACAAAGTTTCTTAACTTTCTGAAATCTATAACTTTTGTTTTGATTATTTCTTCATCCAACATAGTGGTACTAACATTGTTCACAAATGTTACATGTCCCACTTATAGTTTATGAAACTATAAGAAAGATAAGTAAATTTTGTGAACAATGCTATTACCATTTTATCGGATAAAGAAATGAACAAAATAAAACTATAAGAATGATATGTAACATTTGTGAACAATATTACTAGCACTTTATTGGATGAAGAAATGATCAAAATAAAAGTTGTAGATCTTGATGAGTTCTACAACTTTTATGCTCATGACGTTTTCGGCTGAAATTGTTTAGTGTTTGAAAATGACGTTTGAAGTTGCTATTTTTTGAAATTCAAAATTCAAATAGATAAAACACAGTCACATAAAAAAGATGGATAAAATAATATCTGTAAAAACAAAATAAATTGATTGAGAATGATTTTAGAAATTTTTGGGAAAAAAATCATTAAATTTGAAGTTAGTATAAGCGAGAAAGACTAGTTACAAGTTTTAGCTGAAGATTGAAAAGGGAAATCAGAGTTCTTCAATAATTTCAAAATTAAATTTTAAACAACATTTTGAAGCAGTAAATGATTTCAAATGAAAAGGATGTAAACAACAAAGTTTTATAACTTTTCGAGATCTACAACTTTTATTTTGGTCATTTCTCTATCCGAGGTCGTTTGAAAAATTCGAATTTTAGTGTTTAATTTTTATTATTCGGCATCTTGCCGCCCCTACAAATTCAATTTGTAGGGCACGATTTCATCATTTCTTCATCCGATATAGTGGTAGTAACATTGTTTACAATGTTATATATAAACTATAAGAAAGATATGTAAATTTATGAATAATGTTACTAACACTTTATCGGATAAAGAAATGATCAAAATAAAAGTTGTAGATCTACGTGAAACTAGCAGTAGTACGCGCGCGTGTGTATATATATATATATATATATATATATATATATATATATATATATATATATATATATATATATATATATATATATATATATATATATATATATATATATTCTGTAACCACTTTGAGTTACGATAATTAGTATGATAATTTATGAGATTATAGTAACTTTTTACTAAGTGGTTTACCACAACATTACGGTAAACGTCCCCATGTGTTACAGTACTCCAACTATCGTAAATATGTATTGACATTATCGTAAATTAGTATATAAAAGTTATCGTAAATGGAGGTGGCTACAAAATAACTTATTTTATAGCTGGCTACTGAATATACTTTAGTAACCAACTACAAAATAAGTTATTCTATATATGAAGGCTACGTGAAACTTTCACTGAGACTATCCTAAACACCACCTTCCTGATGTTCAATGAACCCCAATCAAATTGCATTGTAATTAAATTGCATATGGAATTAACGGTTCGATTCCGTGCACAAGTGGGTCAACTTTTGTTACATTTTGGATACGCCGGATTGGATCCTCTTTCTACCGATCTGCACAAGTGGGTCAGCTTTGTGCGTGACGATGTGCTGTAGCCCCTGACGAGCTTGAGAAGGAGGGCGAGGGAGACGAAGAAGGCTACAATAAAAGGGATCCTCATCTCCATTTCTTGTCAAAGGAAAACATATGTATAGAGGAGTTTGTTGTCAAAGGAAAACATATGTATAGAGGAGCTAGCTAACGGGCCCACACTATTTAGCAGCCTGGCTGCTAAATATTATTCGACGGGCACCGCCGTAGTCAGCTGCTAAATATTATTCCGGTAATATACTAATTGTACTTCCTCAATTATTGCATGCATGTCCTTTTCGAGTCCCACACCTCGACTCGTGATTCTGCAAGTTTGATATCTTTGAGTGTCGGTGAAGCATCATATGAACAGTGGAGAGTGCAGCCGCTGACCTAGCTGAGGTTGCGGGATGGTCCCAAAAGGAGCTGAACCGATGCAAACTACTCTAGTTGACGAGATGGCTCGTCCGTGTGTATTTTTCTTTTTTTTATTCACTAGCAAACATGCCCCTACGATTGCAGAGGGACAAGGGACGTATAATTTATTAGGACAACGCTAATGAATTGAACTAGCATTTTTTTTGTCAGATTAAGTTAGAATATTGGCCCAATCTCAAATTAAATAAGTTCCAATGCCAATAATAAATACTAGTAGTAACATAAACGATTAATCCATAACACAACTCATCTTTAGGGAAAAAAACTCAACTCAACACTCTCGTCCCCGCATTAATCCCCACCGGCGGCACTGGCAGAACTCGACGTCGCCCTGCCAAGCCTCCTCCGCTGGCAACTCGACTTCGCCGTTGCCAGAGCATGTTGGCGATTGTACATAGTGACACAAGGAAGGCAGCAGCAGGGTTTTTCTCGCCTTCTGCTCTCGCCTACAGCTCACGGTGCCACGAAGAGGATGGCTTTGGCGGCTGGGGGCCCTGCCAAGGGCGGATGTGGCATATTCGCCTCCTCCTAGTTGCATCAGACGACCTCTAAGCCGGATCTGCCCCAATGGAGCCCATCAGTGGCATAGAAATAGCATGGAGGTAGCCGCCGGCAACTTTTGGTGGTGGTCGTTGGTAGAGTTGTGGAACAGCAGCGTGCAGGTGGCATGGCAACTGCATGGAGGGGATGCGGGGGCAGCAGCGACCGCGGTAGCATAGTGGCCGCTTATGGGCGGCGGCGGCATGGAGGTGGACAGAGCCATGGTGCATAGGGTGGCATAGAGGCTGCGTGTGCTGTGGTCTAGAGGGCGCGCAAGCATCCTACTGTGGGTGGGTGAGGCTGTGCGAAGACGGTCAGCTGGGATGCCTCATTCCATTCTGGAGTATTTCCCGGTTGCCAGTGTTGGCCAGGCTGGCTACGGTCGTTGGTGACCGGGAGCAAGAGTGCTTAGTGCTATCTCCAAAGTGCTATTTCGGTGTGGCTGCAACAGGTCACTACTACAGAAAATATCTTTAGAGGCGGGTAAAATAGGTTTTCAGGGACGGTCAGCCCAACCGCTGCAATGCCAGCGTTGTAATCGCCTCTAAAAATCGATTTTCAGAGACAGTTGTCAAGTCAACCGTCCCTAAAAATAATTTTCAATTTTTTTAAAAATCATTTAGAGGCTAATAAAAATAAGAAAAAATATTTTTAATGTAGCACAAAGGGACGAGGACCAGCCACAGCTCACACGATTTATATTTCACTTATTTTGAATAAGTGTCGACACCCAATTTCGAACCCATAACCTCTCCCTCGCGTGATCCCTCACCTACCACCTCACCATGCAGTCACTTGTGTTTAGTTGTACGATACTGTCCAATTGTACTAATATATACGAATCTTGTAATCAATATTTTAGCTCCGAAATAATATTAAATGAGAAAACTTTCAACTACAAAGTTTTAAATTTCGTCGAATACTATAACTTTGATATAGAACATTTCTCCAAAGTCATTTGAAAAATAAAAAAAATTTGAAATTCAAAATCTGAGACTTCAAAAATTTTGAAATATTTGGAACCCTAAATGATCTCAAGCAAAAAATTTATCAACTACGACATTTTAGATCTCGTCGAGCTCTACAATTTTGATATACATTTTGTCTTCATTCGACTTCACTTAAAAAAGTTATGAATTTATTTGTGCAGCAGCCATTTTTAAGGACGGCTGACTTAGTCAAGCGCCTCTGAAAATCAATTTTCAGAGACGGTTGACTTAATAAAACCGTTGCTGAAAATCACTCATTTTCTGAGACGGTTGACATAAGCAACCGTTCTTGAAAATAGCATTTTCAAAGGTGGTTCCTTAACGAAACCACCCCTAAAAATGAATATATTTTTTGAGATGGATTTCTTAATGGAACCGCCCCTAAAAATTGATTTTTACAAATGGTTGTATACCTATAGTGCCTCCCGCGAAGGTTAACGATGCCGTGCTAAGACAACCGCTTCTGTTAGAAAAGGGAGGCGCCTCTAAAAATCATTTTTGTACTAGTTAGTGGGTCTATGGTGGCTTCTTGGAATCGTGTCCATGGGGACTGGTCCCGCTTAGCGGTGGTCAGTTTGGTGTGGCCACAGTGGTTCCAACTATTGGTGGGCCTAAGATAATGTTAGTTGGTGACGACAGCACAACTACTACCAATATTAGGGTTTGGCGAATGGTTTTCGGTGGCGGTGTATGATGCAAGTGGATAGTGGTTGTGGCGAGTCTTCTCCTAGGCAATATTCTTTGGGGAAGCAAGTGTTGGATTGGCTGCAGTGAGTGTCGACCGGCACGGCTATGGTGTGCCACGCTTGTCTGTGGCTGGCTTGTAGCCGCATCGACAACAAACAGAAGGCGATTCTTTGTGGATTGTGGTCTAGGAGGAAATGCTCGTTGCCTTCTCTAGAAGCTTCATGGAGAGCAAAGAGCAGTAGCTTTGGTGACTCCCTTGGCTTGGTGCAAAAGCAACTGATGGCCTCACTTGGTGGCCAGTGTCATGCAGGGTGGAGGCGGCCTTTGCGGGCTGGTGTGGCAGCGCTAGGTCATGCATGCTTGTGACCTGGTTGGTGCCTCAGCAATCTCCTACTGGTGGCAGTTACTATAGTATGGCACTGGTGAAAGGATCCATGGCTTGTCAAGATTTGGGTGACAGGTTGGGGTCTTTGGGCTGAATGCCCTGCCTAGGCTTTGGCTATTTGCCAACAATGGTGACGCCTTTGGAGGCATTCCCCTTTATGTTACTAGTAGTAACATAAAGGATTAATCCATAACACAACTCATCTTTAGGGAAAAAAAACTCAACTCAACACTCTCGTCCCCGCATTAATCCCCACCGGCGGCACGGGCAGAACTCGACGTCGCCCTGCCAAGCCTCCTCCGCTGGCAACTCGACTTCGCCGTTGCCAGAGCATGTTGGCGATTGTACATAGTGACACAAGGAAGGCAGCAGCAGGGTTTTTCTCGCCTTCTGCTCTCGCCTACAGCTCACGGTGCCACGAAGAGGATGGCTTTGGCGGCTGGGGCCCTGCCAAGGGCGGATGTGGCATATTCGCCTCCTCCTAGTTGCATCAGATGACCTCTAAGCCAGATCTGCCCCAATGGAGCCCATCAGTGGCATAGAAATAGCATGGAGGTAGCCACCGGCAACTTTTGGTGGTGGTCGTTGGTAGAGTTGTGGAACAGCAGCGTGCAGGTGGCATGGCAACTGCATGGAGGGGATGCGGGTGCAGCAGCGACCGCGGTAGCATAGTGGCCGCTTATGGGCGGTGGCGGCATGGAGGTGGACAGAGCCATGGTGCATAGGGTGGCATAGAGGTTGCGTGTGCTGTGGTCTAGAGGGCGCGCAAGCATCCTACTGTGGGTGGGTGAGGCTGTGCGAAGACTGTCAGCTGGGATGCCTCATTCCATTCTGGAGTATTTCCCGGTTGCCAGCGTTGGCCAGGCTGGCTACAGTCCTTGGTGACCGGGAGCAAGAGTGCTTAGTGCTATCTCCAAAGTGCTATTTTGGTGTGGCTGCAACAGGTCACTACTACAGAAAATATCTTTAGAGGCGGGTAAAATAGGTTTTCAGGGACGGTCAGCCCAACCGCTGCAATGCCAGCGTTGTAATCGCCTCTAAAAATCGATTTTCAGAGACAGTTGTCAAGTCAACTGTCCCTAAAAATAATTTTCAATTTTTTTAAAATCATTTAGAGGCTAATAAAAATAAGAAAAAATATTTTTAATGTAGCACAATGGGACGAGGACCAGCCATAGCTCACACGATTTATATTTCACTTATTTTGAATAAGTGTCGACACCCGATTTCGAACCCACAACCTCTCCCTCGCGTGATCCCTCACCTACCACCGCACCATGCAGTCACTTGTGTTTAGTTGTACGATACTGTCTAATTGTACTAATATATACGAATCTTGTAATCAATATTTTAGCTCCAAAATAATATTAAATGAGAAAACTTTCAACTACAAAGTTTTAAATCTCGTCGAATACTATAACTTTGATATAGAACATTTCTCCAAAGTCATTTGAAAAATAAAAAAAATTTGAAATTCAAAATCTGAGACTTCAAAAATTTTGAAATATTTGGAACCCTAAATGATCTCAAGCAAAAAATTTATCAACTACGACATTTTAGATCTCGTCGAGCTCTACAATTTTGATATACATTTTGTCTTCATTCGACTTTATTTAAAAAAGTTATGAATTTATTTGTGCTGCAGCCATTTTTAAGGACGGCTGACTTAGTCAACCGCCTCTGAAAATCAATTTTCAGAGACGGTTGACTTAATAAAACCGTTGCTGAAAATCACTCATTTTCTGAGACGGTTGACATAAGCAACCGTTCTTGAAAATAGCATTTTCAAAGGTGGTTCCTTAACGAAACCACCCCTAAAAATGAATATATTTTTTGAGATGGATTTCTTAATGGAACCGCCCCTAAAAATTGATTTTTACAAATGGTTGTATACCTATAGTGCCTCCCGCGAAGGTTAACGATGCTGTGCTAAGACAACCGCTTCTGTTAGAAAAGGGAGGCGCCTCTAAAAAATCATTTTTGTACTAGTTAGTGGGTCTATGGTGGCTTCTTGGAATCGTGTCCATGGGGACTGGTCCCGCTTAGCGGTGGTCAGTTTGGTGTGGCCACAGTGGTTCCAACTATTGGTGGGCCTAAGATAATGTTAGTTGGTGACGACAGCACAACTACTACCAATATTAGGGTTTGGCGAATGGTTTTCGGTGGCGGTGTATGATGCAAGTGGATAGTGGTTGTGGCGAGTCTTCTCCTAGGCAATATTCTTTGGGCAAGCAAGTGTTGGATTGGCTGCAGTGAGTGTCGACCGGCACGGCTATGGTGTGCCATGCTTGTCTGTGGCTGGCTTGTAGCCGCATCGACAACAAACAGAAGGCGATTCTTTGTGGATTGTGGTCTAGGAGGAAATGCTCGTTGCCTTCTCTAGAAGCTTCATGGAGAGCAAAGAGCAGTAGCTTTGGCGACTCCCTTGGCTTGGTGCAAAAGCAACTGATGGCCTCACTTGGTGGCTAGTGTCATGCAGGGTGGAGGCGGCCTTTGCGGGCTGGTGTGGCAGCGCTAGGTCATGCATGCTTGTGACCTGGTTGGTGCCTCAGCAATCTCCTACTGGTGGCAGTTACTATAGTATGGCACTGGTGAAAGGATCCATGGCTTGTCAAGATTTGGGTGACATGTTGGGGTCTTTGGGCTGAATGCCCTGCCTAGGCTTTGGCTATTTGCCAACAATGGTGACACCTTTGGAGGCATTCCCCTTTATGTTACTAGTAGTAACATAAAGGATTAATCCATAACACAACTCATCTTTAGGGAAAAAACTCAACTCAACACTCTCGTCCCCGCATTAATCCCCACCGGCGGCACGGGCAGAACTCGACGTCGCCCTGCCAAGCCTCCTCCGCTGGCAACTCGACTTCGCCGTTGCCAGAGCATGTTGGCGATTGTACATAGTGACACAAGGAAGGCAGCAGCAGGGTTTTTCTCGCCTTCTGCTCTCGCCTACAGCTCACGGTGCCACGAAGAGGATGGCTTTGGCGGCTGGGGCCCTGCCAAGGGCGGATGTGGCATATTCGCCTCCTCCTAGTTGCATCAGATGACCTCTAAGCCAGATCTGCCCCAATGGAGCCCATCAGTGGCATAGAAATAGCATGGAGGTAGCCACCGGCAACTTTTGGTGGTGGTCGTTGGTAGAGTTGTGGAACAGCAGCGTGCAGGTGGCATGGCAACTGCATGGAGGGGATGCGGGTGCAGCAGCGACCGCGGTAGCATAGTGGCCGCTTATGGGCGGTGGCGGCATGGAGGTGGACAGAGCCATGGTGCATAGGGTGGCATAGAGGTTGCGTGTGCTGTGGTCTAGAGGGCGCGCAAGCATCCTACTGTGGGAGGGTGAGGCTGTGCGAAGACTGTCAGCTGGGATGCCTCATTCCATTCTGGAGTATTTCCCGGTTGCCAGCGTTGGCCAGGCTGGTTACAGTCCTTGGTGACCGGGAGCAAGAGTGCTTAGTGCTATCTCCAAAGTGCTATTT
Organism: Saccharum hybrid cultivar R570; assembly: GCA_038087645.1. Classification (NCBI taxonomy): domain Eukaryota; kingdom Viridiplantae; phylum Streptophyta; class Magnoliopsida; order Poales; family Poaceae; genus Saccharum; species Saccharum hybrid cultivar. The sequence goes on from JAQSUU010000744.1 coordinate 5,073,624, forward strand.
TGGTGTGGCTGCAACAGGTCACTACTACAGAAAATATCTTTAGAGGCGGGTAAAATAGGTTTTCAGGGACGGTCAGCGCAACCGCTGCAATGCCAGCGTTGTAATCGCCTCTAAAAATCGATTTTCAGAGACAGTTGTCAAGTCAACTGTCCCTAAAAATAATTTTCAATTTTTTTTAAAATCATTTAGAGGCTAATAAAAATAAGAAAAAATATTTTTAATGTAGCACAATGGGACGAGGACCAGCCATACCTCACACGATTTATATTTCACTTATTTTGAATAAGTGTCGACACCCGATTTCGAACCCACAACCTCTCCCTCGCGTGATCCCTCACCTACCACCGCACCATGCAGTCACTTGTGTTTAGTTGTACGATACTGTCTAATTGTACTAATATATACGAATCTTGTAATCAATATTTTAGCTCCAAAATAATATTAAATGAGAAAACTTTCAACTACAAAGTTTTAAATCTCGTCGAATACTATAACTTTGATATAGAACATTTCTCCAAAGTCATTTGAAAAATAAAAAAAATTTGAAATTCAAAATCTGAGACTTCAAAAATTTTGAAATATTTAGAACCCTAAATGATCTCAAGCAAAAAATTTATCAACTACGACATTTTAGATCTCGTCGAGCTCTACAATTTTGATATACATTTTGTCTTTATTCGACTTTATTTAAAAAAGTTATGAATTTATTTGTGCTGCAGCCATTTTTAAGGACGGCTGACTTAGTCAACCGCCTCTGAAAATCAATTTTCAGAGACGGTTGACTTAATAAAACCGTTGCTGAAAATCACTCATTTTCTGAGACGGTTGACATAAGCAACCGTTCTTGAAAATAGCATTTTCAAAGGTGGTTCCTTAACGAAACCACCCCTAAAAATGAATATATTTTTTGAGATGGATTTCTTAATGGAACCGCCCCTAAAAATTGATTTTTACAAATGGTTGTATACCTATAGTGCCTCCCGCGAAGGTTAACGATGCCGTGCTAAGACAACCGCTTCTGTTAGAAAAGGGAGGCGCCTCTAAAAAATCATTTTTGTACTAGTTAGTGGGTCTATGGTGGCTTCTTGGAATTGTGTCCATGGGGACTGGTCCCGCTTAGCGGTAGTCAGTTTGGTGTGGCCACAGTGGTTCCAACTATTGGTGGGCCTAAGATAATGTTAGTTGGTGACGACAGCACAACTACTACCAATATTAGGGTTTGGCGAATGGTTTTCGGTGGCGGTGTATGATGCAAGTGGATAGTGGTTGTGGCGAGTCTTCTCCTAGGCAATATTCTTTGGGCAAGCAAGTGTTGGATTGGCTGCAGTGAGTGTCGACCGGCACGGCTATGGTGTGCCATGCTTGTCTGTGGCTGGCTTGTAGCCGCATCGACAACAAACAGAAGGCGATTCTTTGTGGATTGTGGTCTAGGAGGAAATGCTCGTTGCCTTCTCTAGAAGCTTCATGGAGAGCAAAGAGCAGTAGCTTTGGCGACTCCCTTGGCTTGGTGCCAAAGCAACTGATGGCCTCACTTGGTGGCCAGTGTCATGCAGGGTGGAGGCGGCCTTTGCGGGCTGGTGTGGCAGCGCTAGGTCATGCATGCTTGTGACCTAGTTGGTGCCTCAGCAATCTCCTATTGGTGGCAGTTACTATAGTATGGCACTGGTGAAAGGATCCATGGCTTGTCAAGATTTGGGTGACAGGTTGGGGTCTTTGGGCTGAATGCCCTGCCTAGGCTTTGGCTATTTGCCAACAATGGTGACACCTTTGGAGGCATTCCCCTTTATGTTACTAGTAGTAACATAAAGGATTAATCCATAACACAACTCATCTTTAGGGAAAAAACTCAACTCAACACTCTCGTCCCCGCATTAATCCCCACCGGCGGCACGGGCAGAACTCGACGTCGCCCTGCCAAGCCTCCTCCGCTGGCAACTCGACTTCGCCGTTGCCAGAGCATGTTGGCGATTGTACATAGTGACACAAGGAAGGCAGCAGCAGGGTTTTTCTCGCCTTCTGCTCTCGCCTACAGCTCACGGTGCCACGAAGAGGATGGCTTTGGCGGCTGGGGCCCTGCCAAGGGCGGATGTGGCATATTCGCCTCCTCCTAGTTGCATCAGATGACCTCTAAGCCAGATCTGCCCCAATGGAGCCCATCAGTAGCATAGAAATAGCATGGAGGTAGCCACCGGCAACTTTTGGTGGTGGTCGTTGGTAGAGTTGTGGAACAGCAGCGTGCAGGTGGCATGGCAACTGCATGGAGGGGATGCGGGTGCAGCAGCGACCGCGGTAGCATAGTGGCCGCTTATGGGCGGTGGCGGCATGGAGGTGGACAGAGCCATGGTGCATAGGGTGGCATAGAGGTTGCGTGTGCTGTGGTCTAGAGGGCGCGCAAGCATCCTACTGTGGGTGGGTGAGGCTGTGCGAAGACTGTCAGCTGGGATGCCTCATTCCATTCTGGAGTATTTCCCGGTTGCCAGCGTTGGCCAGGCTGGCTACAGTCCTTGGTGACCGGGAGCAAGAGTGCTTAGTGCTATCTCCAAAGTGCTATTTTGGTGTGGCTGCAACAGGTCACTACTACAGAAAATATCTTTAGAGGCGGGTAAAATAGGTTTTCAGGGACGGTCAGCCCAACCGCTGCAATGCCAGCGTTGTAATCGCCTCTAAAAATCGATTTTCAGAGACAGTTGTCAAGTCAACTGTCCCTAAAAATAATTTTCAATTTTTTTAAAATCATTTAGAGGCTAATAAAAATAAGAAAAAATATTTTTAATGTAGCACAATGGGACGAGGACCAGCCATACCTCACACGATTTATATTTCACTTATTTTGAATAAGTGTCGACACCCGATTTCGAACCCACAACCTCTCCCTCGCGTGATCTCTCACCTACCACCGCACCATGCAGTCACTTATGTTTAGTTGTACGATACTGTCTAATTGTACTAATATATACGAATCTTGTAATCAATATTTTAGCTCCAAAATAATATTAAATGAGAAAACTTTCAACTACAAAGTTTTAAATCTCGTCGAATACTATAACTTTGATATAGAACATTTCTCCAAAGTCATTTGAAAAATAAAAAAAATTTGAAATTCAAAATCTGAGACTTCAAAAATTTTGAAATATTTAGAACCCTAAATGATCTCAAGCAAAAAATTTATCAACTACGACATTTTAGATCTCGTCGAGCTCTACAATTTTGATATACATTTTGTCTTCATTCGACTTTATTTAAAAAAGTTATGAATTTATTTGTGCTGCAGCCATTTTTAAGGACGGCTGACTTAGTCAACCGCCTCTGAAAATCAATTTTCAGAGACGGTTGACTTAATAAAACCGTTGCTGAAAATCACTCATTTTCTGAGACGGTTGACATAAGCAACCGTTCTTGAAAATAGCATTTTCAAAGGTGGTTCCTTAACGAAACCACCCCTAAAAATGAATATATTTTTTGAGATGGATTTCTTAATGGAACCGCCCCTAAAAATTGATTTTTACAAATGGTTGTATACCTATAGTGCCTCCCGCGAAGGTTAACGATGCCGTGCTAAGACAACCGCTTCTGTTAGAAAAGGGAGGCGCCTCTAAAAAAATCATTTTTGTACTAGTTAGTGGGTCTATGGTGGCTTCTTGGAATCGTGTCCATGGGGACTGGTCCCGCTTAGCGGTGGTCAGTTTGGTGTGGCCACAGTGGTTCCAACTATTGGTGGGCCTAAGATAATGTTAGTTGGTGACGACAGCACAACTACTACCAATATTAGGGTTTGGCGAATGGTTTTCGGTGGCGGTGTATGATGCAAGTGGATAGTGGTTGTGGCGAGTCTTCTCCTAGGCAATATTCTTTGGGCAAGCAAGTGTTGGATTGGCTGCAGTGAGTGTCGACCGGCACGGCTATGGTGTGCCATGCTTGTCTGTGGCTGGCTTGTAGCCGCATCGACAACAAACAGAAGGCGATTCTTTGTGGATTGTGGTCTAGGAGGAAATGCTCGTTGCCTTCTCTAGAAGCTTCATGGAGAGCAAAGAGCAGTAGCTTTGGCGACTCCCTTGGCTTGGTGCCAAAGCAACTGATGGCCTCACTTGGTGGCCAGTGTCATGCAGGGTGGAGGCGGCCTTTGCGGGCTGGTGTGGCAGCGCTAGGTCATGCATGCTTGTGACCTGGTTGGTGCCTCAGCAATCTCCTACTGGTGGCAGTTACTATAGTATGGCACTGGTGAAAGGATCCATGGCTTGTCAAGATTTGGGTGACAGGTTGGGGTCTTTGGGCTGAATGCCCTGCCTAGGCTTTGGCTATTTGCCAACAATGGTGACACCTTTGGAGGCATTCCCCTTTATGTTACTAGTAGTAACATAAAGGATTAATCCATAACACAACTCATCTTTAGGGAAAAAACTCAACTCAACACTCTCGTCCCCGCATTAATCCCCACCGGCGGCACGGGCAGAACTCGACGTCACCCTGCCAAGCCTCCTCCGCTGGCAACTCGACTTCGCCGTTGCCAGAGCATGTTGGCGATTGTACATAGTGACACAAGGAAGGCAGCAGCAGGGTTTTTCTCGCCTTCTGCTCTCGCCTACAGCTCACGGTGCCACGAAGAGGATGGCTTTGGCGGCTGGGGCCCTGCCAAGGGCGGATGTGGCATATTCGCCTCCTCCTAGTTGCATCAGATGACCTCTAAGCCAGATCTGCCCCAATGGAGCCCATCAGTGGCATAGAAATAGCATGGAGGTAGCCACCGGCAACTTTTGGTGGTGGTCGTTGGTAGAGTTGTGGAACAGCAGCGTGCAGGTGGCATGGCAACTGCATGGAGGGGATGCGGGTGCAGCAGCGACCGCGGTAGCATAGTGGCCGCTTATGGGCGGTGGCGGCATGGAGGTGGACAGAGCCATGGTGCATAGGGTGGCATAGAGGTTGCGTGTGCTGTGGTCTAGAGGGCGCGCAAGCATCCTACTGTGGGTGGGTGAGGCTGTGCGAAGACTGTCAGCTGGGATGCCTCATTCCATTCTAGAGTATTTCCCGGTTGCCAGCGTTGGCCAGGCTGGCTACAGTCCTTGGTGACCGGGAGCAAGAGTGCTTAGTGCTATCTCCAAAGTGCTATTTTGGTGTGGCTGCAACAGGTCACTACTACAGAAAATATCTTTAGAGGCGGGTAAAATAGGTTTTCAGGGACGGTCAGCCCAACCGCTGCAATGCCAGCGTTGTAATCGCCTCTAAAAATCGATTTTCAGAGACAGTTGTCAAGTCAACTGTCCCTAAAAATAATTTTCAATTTTTTTAAAATCATTTAGAGGCTAATAAAAATAAGAAAAAATATTTTTAATGTAGCACAATGAGACGAGGACCAGCCATACCTCACACGATTTATATTTCCCTTATTTTGAATAAGTGTCGACACCCGATTTCGAACCCACAACCTCTCCCTCGCGTGATCCCTCACCTACCACCGCACCATGCAGTCACTTGTGTTTAGTTGTACGATACTGTCTAATTGTACTAATATATACGAATCTTGTAATCAATATTTTAGCTCCAAAATAATATTAAATGAGAAAACTTTCAACTACAAAGTTTTAAATCTCGTCGAATACTATAACTTTGATATAGAACATTTCTCCAAAGTCATTTGAAAAATAAAAAATTTTGAAATTCAAAATCTGAGACTTCAAAAATTTTGAAATATTTAGAACCCTAAATGATCTCAAGCAAAAAATTTATCAACTACGACATTTTAGATCTCGTCGAGCTCTACAATTTTGATATACATTTTGTCTTCATTCGACTTTATTTAAAAAAGTTATGAATTTATTTGTGCTGCAGCCATTTTTAAGGACGGCTGACTTAGTCAACCGCCTCTGAAAATCAATTTTCAGAGACGGTTGACTTAATAAAACCGTTGCTGAAAATCACTCATTTTCTGAGACGGTTGACATAAGCAACCGTTCTTGAAAATAGCATTTTCAAAGGTGGTTCCTTAACGAAACCACCCCTAAAAATGAATATATTTTTTGAGATGGATTTCTTAATGGAACCGCCCCTAAAAATTGATTTTTACAAATGGTTGTATACCTATAGTGCCTCCCGCGAAGGTTAACGATGCCGTGCTAAGACAACCGCTTCTGTTAGAAAAGGGAGGCGCCTCTAAAAAATCATTTTTGTACTAGTTAGTGGGTCTATGGTGGCTTCTTGGAATCGTGTCCATGGGGACTGGTCCCGCTTAGCGGTGGTCAGTTTGGTGTGGCCACAGTGGTTCCAACTATTGGTGGGCCTAAGATAATGTTAGTTGGTGACGACATCACAACTACTACCAATATTAGGGTTTGGCGAATGGTTTTCGATGGCGGTGTATGATGCAAGTGGATAGTGGTTGTGGCGAGTCTTCTCCTAGGCAATATTCTTTGGGCAAGCAAGTGTTGGATTGGCTGCAGTGAGTGTCGACCAGCACGGCTATGGTGTGCCATGCTTGTCTGTGGCTGGCTTGTAGCCGCATCGACAACAAACAGAAGGCGATTCTTTGTGGATTGTGGTCTAGGAGGAAATGCTCGTTGCCTTCTCTAGAAGCTTCATGGAGAGCAAAGAGCAGTAGCTTTGGCGACTCCCTTGGCTTGGTGCCAAAGCAACTGATGGCCTCACTTGGTGGCCAGTGTCATGCAGGGTGGAGGCGGCCTTTGCGGGCTGGTGTGGCAGCGCTAGGTCATGCATGCTTGTGACCTGGTTGGTGCCTCAGCAATCTCCTACTGGTGGCAGTTACTATAGTATGGCACTGGTGAAAGGATCCATGGCTTGTCAAGATTTGGGTGACAGGTTGGGGTCTTTGGGCTGAATGCCCTGCCTAGGCTTTGGCTATTTGCCAACAATGGTGACACCTTTGGAGGCATTCCCCTTTATGTTACTAGTAGTAACATAAAGGATTAATCCATAACACAACTCATCTTTAGGGAAAAAACTCAACTCAACACTCTCGTCCCCGCATTAATCCCCACCGGCGGCACGGGCAGAACTCGACGTCGCCCTGCCAAGCCTCCTCCGCTGGCAACTCGACTTCGCCGTTGCCAGAGCATGTTGGCGATTGTACATAGTGACACAAGGAAGGCAGCAGCAGGGTTTTTCTCGCCTTCTGCTCTCGCCTACAGCTCACGGTGCCACGAAGAGGATGGCTTTGGCGGCTGGGGCCCTGCCAAGGGCGGATGTGGCATATTCGCCTCCTCCTAGTTGCATCAGATGACCTCTAAGCCAGATCTGCCCCAATGGAGCCCATCAGTGGCATAGAAATAGCATGGAGGTAGCCATCGGCAACTTTTGGTGGTGGTCGTTGGTAGAGTTGTGGAACAGCAGCGTGCAGGTGGCATGGCAACTGCATGGAGGGGATGCGGGTGCAGCAGCGACCGCGGTAGCATAGTGGCCGCTTATGGGCGGTGGCGGCATGGAGGTGGACAGAGCCATGGTGCATAGGGTGGCATAGAGGTTGCGTGTGCTGTGGTCTAGAGGGCGCGCAAGCATCCTACTGTGGGTGGGTGAGGCTGTGCGAAGACTGTCAGCTGGGATGCCTCATTCCATTCTGGAGTATTTCCCGGTTGCCAGCGTTGGCCAGGCTGGCTACAGTCCTTGGTGACCGGGAGCAAGAGTGCTTAGTGCTATCTCCAAAGTGCTATTTTGGTGTGGCTGCAACAGGTCACTACTACAGAAAATATCTTTAGAGGCGGGTAAAATAGGTTTTCAGGGACGGTCAGCCCAACCGCTGCAATGCCAGCGTTGTAATCGCCTCTAAAAATCGATTTTCAGAGACAGTTGTCAAGTCAACTGTCCCTAAAAATAATTTTCAATTTTTTTTAAAATCATTTAGAGGCTAATAAAAATAAGAAAAAATATTTTTAATGTAGCACAATGGGACGAGGACCAGCCATACCTCACACGATTTATATTTCACTTATTTTGAATAAGTGTCGACACCCGATTTCGAACCCACAACCTCTCCCTCGCGTGATCCCTCACCTACCACCGCACCATGCAGTCACTTGTGTTTAGTTGTACGATACTGTCTAATTGTACTAATATATACGAATCTTGTAATCAATATTTTAGCTCCAAAATAATATTAAATGAGAAAACTTTCAACTACAAAGTTTTAAATCTCGTCGAATACTATAACTTTGATATAGAACATTTCTCCAAAGTCATTTGAAAAATAAAAAAAAATTGAAATTCAAAATCTGAGACTTCAAAAATTTTGAAATATTTAGAACCCTAAATGATCTCAAGCAAAAAATTTATCAACTACGACATTTTAGATCTCGTCGAGCTCTACAATTTTGATATACATTTTGTCTTTATTCGACTTTATTTAAAAAAGTTATGAATTTATTTGTGCTGTAGCCATTTTTAAGGACGGATGACTTAGTCAACCGCCTCTGAAAATCAATTTTCAGATACGGTTGACTTAATAAAACCGTTGCTGAAAATCACTCATTTTCTGAGACGGTTGACATAAGCAACCGTTCTTGAAAATAGCATTTTCAAAGGTGGTTCCTTAACGAAACCACCCCTAAAAATTGATTTCTACAAATGGTTGTATACCTATAGTGCCTCCCGCGAAGGTTAACGATGCCGTGCTAAGACAACCGCTTCTGTTAGAAAAGGGAGGCGCCTCTAAAAATCATTTTTGTACTAGTTAGCGGGTCTATGGTGGCTTCTTGGAATCGTGTCCATGGGGACTGGTCCCGCTTAGCGGTGGTCAGTTTGGTGTGGCCACAGTGGTTCCAACTATTGGTGGGCCTAAGATAATGTTAGTTGGTGACGACAGCACAACTACTACCAATATTAGGGTTTGGCGAATGGTTTTCGGTGGCGGTGTATGATGCAAGTGGATAGTGGTTGTGGCGAGTCTTCTCCTAGGCAATATTCTTTGGGCAAGCAAGTGTTGGATTGGCTGCAGTGAGTGTCGACCGACACGGCTATGGTGTGCCATGCTTGTCTGTGGCTGGCTTGTAGCCACATCGACAACAAACAGAAGGCGATTCTTTGTGGATTGTGGTCTAGGCGGAAATGCTCGTTGCCTTCTCTAGAAGCTTCATGGAGAGCAAAGAGCAGTAGCTTTGGCGACTCCCTTGGCTTGGTGCAAAAGCAACTGATGGCCTCACTTGGTGGCCAGTGTCATGCAGGGTGGAGGCGGCCTTTGCGGGCTGGTGTGGCAGCGCTAGGTCATGCATGCTTGTGACCTGGTCGGTGCCTCAGCAATCTCCTGCTGGTGGCAGTTACTATAGTATGGCACTGGTGAAAGGATCCATGGCTTGTCAAGATTTGGGTGACAGGTTGGGGTCTTTGGGCTGAATGCCCTGCCTAGGCTTTGGCTATTTGCCAACAATGGTGACGCCTTTGGAGGCATTCCCCTTGTAGGAGGTATTGCAATGAGGTCTCTGCCCCTATAGGTCGATCGACATTTTGCAACACCTATGGGTGTCGTTTCTCCTACTTGGAGGATTTGCTATGGAAACCTACTCCCCTTTTCCTGCTACAAAGCTTGTTTCCTGTGGTGTACAAAGTTGCCTTTCGCGGTTGCTGCCTAGGTGGTTTCGCCAATGTTGGTTTTATTTTGGTGGTGGTCTTGTTGTCACCTTTTGTGAGTGTTGAGGTTTTTCATCTTTCCTTTTTGTAGTATTTGGTTTCTTCTGTATTAATATATGTCGAGCATGTTCTTATCGGTGGCCTTTTAAAGAAAAAAATTAATTTCATATGAGAAATTGATAGGAGATTGGTTCAACTTAAATAGGTAGCTATTACATGTACCAATTGTAAGTTTGTAGTTCTCAAATGCAACCGCATACCACGATGTAAATGAGCCCAACGAGCCTGTGCCAGCCCAGCCTAACCCCTCCACGCGAAGCCATATACTAAGGCTACGTTTAGTTCGCAAAATGAAAATTTTTAGGTTTATGGGTACTAATAAAAAAACAAATTATAGAACCCGTCAGGAAACTGCGAGACGAATCTAATGATACTAATTAATCTGTTATTAGCATATGTTGGTTACTGTAGCACTTAAGGCTTTTTATGGACTAATTAGGCTTAAAAGATTCATCTCGCGATTTCCTCAAAAACTATACAATTAGTTTTTTCATCTGTATTTATTACTCTATACATGTGTCCAAACATTCGATATAATGGGTGGAGGCAAAAAAAAAAAAAAAAAAAAAATTGGAACTAAAACGGGGCTAAACCGTGCACAGGTTTAGAGACCCATCTTTCATCGATGTCATGACCCGTCACATCCATTTAAGGCCAATGCATGTTTTGTAGTGCATGTACTGAACCATATCAATACGATTTTATTTATTTTAAATTTTATAAAAAAAACTAGTTGGCCCAAATTGAAAAACTAAACTTCATATAAAATGATATTTAAATGTTGCTAAAAACGCAGTGTCGAAAGAAGTGAACCGGATTTGCTTTAACATATAATTTAAAATGGCTAGAAATCTGCTTGGTGTGTCCACCGAGGTCTACCGTGGGGAGAAAATAATAAAAAAGTTGAGGCCTCTGCATTGGTATCCAGGCCGCATCAAAAAAGGCGCGCCAGTATGGATCTAGACAAAGATGTAGTGGAGGACTAAACTAAGGTTCAGTGGATAAGATCAGAAGATCGATCCCTATGCTCATCGCGATAACATCCTCGTTTCAAACGTCTCTAGGTTTTGACGTCGCTAACTTGCTTGACTCGTTTGTTAGTGACTCAGCTCGAACTCATCTCGTTTGAATTTTTAATTAACGAGTTAGCTCGAACTGGCTCGGTTAATTAACAATCTAGCTTGAGCCAGCTCGTAAGCCGCTCGCAAGCCGAAACAAGCTAAGGTAATTCACATGATAACAACTGTAATCATCCTATATATCACTCGGCCTAGCCCAATACTCCCTCCATACCCAAATAAAACCTGATGTTTAGGGTAACCTAGGAGTGATTAATTAGATGTATCTTTCCATCCTTGCCCTTATTAAATAGAGACGCGCGTGCTATCAATCGTTCGCGCGCGCAGTGCTATCAAGTGGCACTGCTGCTGCTGCTTTCACTTTCACGCGCGCGTTGCTGCTCGTTACTCCGACGTTTGCGTTACTCCTTCCGTTTATTTAAGCGCTGTCTTTCCTTCCTTCTCAACCATCTATTCTTGCCATCTTCTCTGTCCACTTAACCGAGCAATGAGTGATTTTTTTCCCCTGCCTTTGATCTAAACGTGCGTTTGGAAGAAGATGACGACGGCAACCTTCCCATCGATCTCAACGAGCCAGTTTTGGAAGATGAGAACCACGGTAATGTGTCTTTCTCAGTTTGTTCTTTCTCATTTATATGAACAGCACCCCATGCAAATTATTTTCCTTTCTAAGTGTGGTCTTTCCTTTTCAACAGGAATAGATTTGAACTTACCATTAGATGAATTTGGAGCTGTTGACTTTGATTTCGTACAAAACCTCACTGGTACAGTCCTCTCACTTTGTTTCTTCTATTTGTTTTACTAGTCATGCCGTGCCTACTTTCTTTTATTAATAAGCTTGTTCTTTTTCCTATATCTTTACTACGAATAAGCTTGTTTACATAAAAATAGGACATGCTGCCGTGAGTACTTCTATTAAAATGCTTGTTTTTTTTTTCACTTTTGCTAGAACAAGTAACCCAACCGAAGCATGACTATTCTGATCTTGTTAGACAACAAGTGTACCAAGCATTGTTGATAAGAAGCAAAAATGGGAAACTAGGCAAGCATGATACAACAATTGTATCTAACCAATTTGGAGTAAAAATTCGATCAGTTCAACGCATATGGAGGCAAGGTAAAAACCAACTTGATCAAAACATTCCGGTCGTGGTTCCTAATCTAAAGAAAGGTAGAAGTGGGCGCAAAGCAATCCCTCTTGATTTGGAAAAATTGTGGGATATTCCTCTCAAGCAAAGGATGACCATAGAAGACGTGTCTAGTAAACTTGGTATTAGCAAATCTAGGATACAAAGGTATTTGAAAAGGGGTTTCATTAGGCGCCACTCTAGTAGCATCAAACCTTACCTCACTAATGCTAACAAGAAGACTAGGTTGAAGTGGTGCATTGACATGATTGATCAAGGTTTGCTTGATGATCCAAAGTTCAAGGATTTGTTTGACTTTGTGTTTATTGATGAGAAGTGGTTCTACCTCACTCAAAAATCAGAGAGGTACTACTTGCTACCCGAGGAAGATGAACCACACCGCCTTTGCAAGAACAAGAACTACATCCCTAGGATCATGTTCTTGTGTGTATGTGCTCGGCCAAGATTTAGAAATGGAGAATGTGTGTTTGATGGAAAAATAGGTTGCTTTCCACTAGTTAATTTTGAACATGCTATTAGAGGAAGCCACAACCGTCTTCGTGGAGAGGAAGTAATCAAACCAATTCAATCAATCACAAGGGATGTGATAAGAGATTTCATGATAAATAGAGTGTTGCCCGCAATTAGAGCAAAGTGGCCAAGAGAAGATGTCAACAAGCCAATATTCATTCAACAAGATAATGCTCCATCTCATTTAAAAGTTGATGATCCTCAGTTTTGTGCGGTTGCAAAGCAAGATGGGTTTGACATTAGGCTTATATGTCAACCACCCAATTCTCCAGATTTTAACATTCTAGATTTGGGTTTTTTTCGAGCTATCCAAGCCATTCAATACAAGAAAGATGCTAAGACAATTAAAGATCTAATTTCAGCAGTGCAAGCGGTAAATGATCATCCATTCGATTGATTAAATTGATCTTGAACAACTAAAGTACTCTACTCACTACAATCTGTTTTTTGTAGGCATTTTTGGAGTACTGTCCAAAGAAAGCAAATAGGATCTTTGTCACACTACAAACTGTTTTGAAGGAAACAATGAAGGTAAAAGGTTGCAACAAAATTAAGATCCCTCACATGAACAAAAAAAAAGCACTAGAGAAGGAAGAGAGGCTGCCATTGCAAATCCCTTGTGAAGCTTCATTGCTAGCCGAATCACTTGCTAGTCTTCCTGTAACAAATTAGAAGATGCAAGTTAGTAGCCGAATCACTTGCTAGTACTCTTCCTGTAAAATTGTGAGATGCATGTAGTAGTACCTTACTTATCTTTGTTTGTTGCACCTTCTCTAAGTGCTCTTCCAACTTCTTTACAGCTTCATCTGGCAGCATGATGGTGTTGCCACGCATTTCTCTAACTGCAATCTCCGACTCCAACGCGATGACCGAGTGCATCTCAACGGAGTCCAGTGCGACCTCTGAGTCCAGGGCCTCGTCCATGCCGTGAATGGCCTTCACGGAGCCAGACTCAATGGCGCGAGCGAGCAAGGAACTGCAGCGATGAAGGGCGCGAATGGCGCGAAGGACGGGCGTCGTTCGTGCTGTGGGCGAGCGTGCGGCGAGGGAGGCGAGCGCGCTGAGGAGATGAAGGCAGAGGCGAGCGTGATGTGGGTGATCGAGTGCCTTGACGCGAGAGCCGAGACTCGGCGGCGACGAACAATATCGAGGCGACGCGATTAACTGCGATTAACTGCAATGAGTAAGCCGAGCGTTGGTAGCGCAACGGGCGGCGATGGGCAGGGGCATTCGCGTCCACATGATGCTCCGCGCGCGTAGGACGTCAGGTAATACGAAAACGGGCTCTTGGTCTAGGACGTCAGGTTTTATGGGTACAGAGGGAGTATAACTTTAAGCAACCATATATTCCTCTGCCTATGGCCCAACACGATTAAACACAAAAACCTAGACAAATAGACCCCACGGCCCCACCTAGTCACCCAACCAGCCTGCCCCACGTCATCATATTCATGCGAGACGAGTCCAAAATCCATATTTATTTCATTTATTCCATTTTAAATATGCATGTGATGTGTTTGTTGCTAACTTGCAGTTATAATCTCTATGTACTGTGTTTTTATGCTTTGGCTCACTAGCCAAATGAGCTAGCTTGAGCTCTCTACTTCTAGCTCGTTTCTATAACGAGTCGAGCCATAACAAGCCGAGTCATAACCGGTCGAGCTGGCTCGATATCCAACCCTAAACATCGGTAGTAGTTCTCACTTGATTTTAAAATTTCAGTCTTAGTGCTCAACGAACACAAGTAAAAGTATTAAATTTGTACAATCTCAATTTAAAATTTCACGGCCAGCTTGCCACTGCCATGGGACCAATCTTATTGGCTAGCTACAAGTTTGTGGTAGCCTAAGATTATTGTTGTTTTATGAACCCAAGATTGTCGCTCTGACGGTAAGCTTTGAGATAAATTATAATTAAGATTCCTAAATGGGATCTTTCAGCTTAACTTATATAGTCCAGGCTGGACAGGAAAATATATAAATCATATGTTTCTGATTCATTTTGACAGGCAGGCGAAGGACCCGTCTCTGTTAATCACTGTTTAAAGGCGGGCAATGGACTCATCTCTATTAATCACTGTTTACGCAAGCGGGCAATGAACCCGTATCTGTTAATCACTGTTTACGCAGGCGATATGGTACAGGCGGACGTGGTGTCCGCTTCTGAAAAGCCGATTTGCCCGTCTGGGAAAAGCCTTTCGGTGGTAGTGAGTATATATGAGTTCCTTTCATATTACACTGTTTACGGCGAACACAAAGGATATTCTGCTAGTTACTTTCAGATGCTTTGTAATTGGGTAATGATCATTGTTGCAACGGGGTGTGGGATTGGTACAGATTCATGATAGGCAAATTTCTAAACTATGTTTTTTTTCTTCTTGAGTTTGAACCTCTATGTAGCGAGAATTGATTTAACATTTTCTTATGCTGTGTGCAGATGATGATGATGACGGAGGAGGTTGATAAATTTGCTTATAGTTATTACAGAAAAACAAAAAGAAGAATCAATCCATTATAAAATCATACTAAATGAGTAAATCGTTTTTTTAAATATAATGGCAGGAGCTCTGCCTTTCAATTAAGAAGACCTAAATGAGCTAATAATCGTGCACATGACACTTGGGTTGTAAGCACACATAAAACTGAAGTGATAGTTATACTAATCTATTACGGCTGCCACCTTCCAAATCGTAAGTCAGTTTGAGTTTTCTACATAGATTTTTTCTACGTAGCAAAAACTATGTTACCTAAAAACTCAACACGACTTACTATAATTTAGAATGGCTAGCACAGTAAGCTAAACGACGACCTAAACATGGGAAGACTGGTGATGACCACTTTCTAGTTGCTCTCCAATCCGACCATTACTAGTACCTGCTAGCTCCTCCGTCATCTCCGGCGGCGCAGCGGCGTCTCTGGCCGAACAACCAAACTGCGGCATGGATAGCCATGAAAAGCAGAACCAGGAGGGGCAAGACGATGACATTCCTCCACTCCCTGGTGCTGCCAGCCGCGTAGGCCACCAGGAGGCCCAGCAGGTCCAGGACCACGGCTGTGTTGGTCGCTAGCAGGAGCAGCTTGTGGTTGGCGGGGCGGTGCCTCCGCAGGATCTGCTGCAGCAGCAGGGCAATGGTGACAATTGACGCAACGAAGGATGTGGAGTTGCTGTAAAAGAAGACGTGGTAGCGCCGCTGGTCGGTGTCGTGCAGCACCGGGTTCCCAGCCTCGCGGCGCCAGTGGGTACCAGCGCCGCCGTCGTCCTGCCAAAGGCCGCCCGGCGGGGCTAGGCCCGCCTGGTATGTGACACTTGCGGCCAGGATTCCGAGCAGCATCAGGTACTTGCGTTTGGCATACACTTCATCTCGGTACTCTGTCTCCTGGGGGGGTCTTATAGGTTTTTGCTGAGCCATGGACGACGACGGCGCCGCAGTAGTGCCTGCCTCATCAGCCCGAGCCATCATCCTCTTCTTGAAAAAAGTTAGCATGACGGTGTTGACAAGAACGAAGGCAATCACCGCGGCAATGAGCACACACACGAAGATGGATGTCCGCAGTTTTCGAGCACTCCCGGAGGCGTAAGCGGCCATGAGGCCAAACAGGCCGGCCACCTGGCACGCGTAGAGAGCATAGCACCGTATGGCGAGGCGGGAGAGGATGGGATTGACTAGGAGGAGGATGAGCGCAATGGACGCCATGAAGCTCACCGTGTTGGAGTAGAAGAAGGCCTTGAAGCGGCGCGGGAATTTGTCCAGGAGGATGGCGTCCCCCGCATGGTGGGGGCTGTCGTCTGTTAGGTAAATTGATAGCACAATGTAATCTTTTGTTCAGTTAGGATCCTACATCAGTTAGTTAGAGGGAGGACGTGATCGGTGGCGTGCTAGATCACGATCCATCCCGAGTCGGTCTAGTTAGCGCCACAGCGAGTATTGCGCACGCGGCGCACGTCACGGTGAAATGACGTCGCGCACGGTACGCGGTGTGGCGCGGTGAAAGCTTGGATGTCAAGGCCAAGTATGTATCTGCATGTGTATATAAAGTGCATGAATAAGAGACCGAAAAGCCGCGATATCTGGCAGCACCAAAATCTGTTCTCGTGTGTTTGTTTTCCATCTACATAAACTCGCCGTGGTCACCACTATGACCTAGCCGCCGCCGCCGCGTTCTAGTAGGTAGCAGGGCATCGCTTGCTCCAACAACTGGTATCAGAGCCAAAGGAGGAGTTCCTGGCGGGCAACAAGAGGAGTAGAGGATCGACGGTGGCTCAATCCATCGGTGACGAGGAGTTGGAGCTGTAGCCGAAGTCGTCAGAGATGGGTACGTCGGAGGATAAGGAGACGATGGAGAAGGCGTTCAACCAGGCGGCCGGAAACCTCATGTGGCCGATGTTGACGCACACTAACTACCAAGAGTGGTCATCGCACATCCAATGCAATCTGTAGGCCATGTTCTTCTGGGACGCGGTCACCGACGACAAGATCGAGCGTCGCCGGGATCGGTTGGCTCTTGGGGCCATGCTCCGCGGTGTGCCACCAGAGATGCACCCCATGCTGTTGAACAAGAAGACGGTGAAGGAGGCTTGGGAGGCCATCAAGTCGATGCGCCTCGGGGCAGATCGTGTTAGGGCGGTCAGTGACCAGAAGTTGCTAGCGGAGTTTGAGTCAATCACCTTCAAGTCTAGAGAAACGATCGTGGACTTCGCTATACGCATCACCAAGATAGCCACCGATCTGACTGGGCTTGGGGATAAGAGCGTCGATGATAAGAGGGTGGTGAGAAAGTTTATGAGAGTTGTTCCTGCTCACTAAAATCAGATTGCAGTGGCAATCGAGATGTTTTGTGATCTTGACACACTTACAATCAAAGAGCTCATTGGTCGCTTGCGAGCGGCAGAAGATAGATTTGAGCCGACACTGGAGAAGGCCAGGGAGAAGGCAGGCAATCTCCTGCTCACGGAGGATGAGTGGGCAGCGAAGAACAAGAGCCGGATGGTGTCTGAACAGACGTCCTCATCTGGTCAAAAGGGCGGAGGTGGCCGCTATGTCCGCAAGGACAAGTCCGGGGCGCGTGGCGGCGATGATGCGCGCGACTCGAGAGGGAAGCTGACTTCGATGGGGACTCCCCGGCGGAAAGGAAGGTGTCGCAAGTGCGGCATCTATGGGCACTTCGCCAAAGAGTGCAAGACGAAGCCCAAGGAGGAGAAGCAAGAAGCTGCTCATCATGTCGCGGGCGACGTCGAGACAGGAGCACTTCTGGTAGCAGAGGTGTGCACGGTGGTGAAAGCCAGTGTACCAAGTGTGTTCCTAAGTCAGGAATGCATGTTCCCGGATGAGTATCATGAGGGAGCGTGGATCCTCGACACGGGCGCCACAAATCACATGACGGGCTATCGGGAGGCGTTGGCAAGTCTCGATGAGTCCGTACGTGGCGCCGTGCGCTTTGGGGACGGCTCTACGGTGGAGATCCAAGGCATCGGTGCGGTGGCACTCAACGGGAAGTAGGAGGAGCACCGGGTGCTCACAGAGTTATACTTCATACTGTCTTTGAAATGTAACATAGTGAGTCTTGGACAGCTGGAAGAAGCAGGATGCCGTGTCGAGATCGACAATGGTGTCATGGAGGTGTTTGAACGTCGGCAGGGTGCGCAACGGCAGCGTCACGTTCTGATTCGCGCGGAGAGAAGAAACCGATTGTACGTTATGAAGGTCAAGCTGGTTCTCCTATGTGTCTGATGTCCAAGATGGAGGAGATTGTGTGGCGATGGCACGCAAGGTATGGGCACTTAAATTTCAGGTTGCTACAGGAGCTTGGCTCCAAGAACATGGTGGAGGGATTGCCGCGTATCCACGTGGTGGAACAAGTATGCGATGGCTGCGCACTTGGCAAGCAGCACCGGGCACCGTTCCCTCGCACTGCGGCATATCGTGCTGATGCCGGCTTGGAGCTTGTGCACGCGGATCTGTGTGGGCAGATTACACCGTCCACACCCGGAGGCAAGTCATACTTCTTGTTGATAGTTGATGATTTTAGCCGCTACATGTGGCTTGAGCTGTTGGCGATGAAAAGTGAGGCGTTTGTGCAATTCAAGAAGATCAAGGCCGCAGCCGAGCTCGAGTCAGGCCGACGTCTCAAGGCATTCAGGACTGATTGTGGAGGAGAGTTCAATTCAGGTATCTTTGTATCTTTTCTGCAATGATCACGGGATCAAACATAACACCACCACGCCATATATGCCTCAGCAGAACGGGGTGGTAGAACGACGGAATCAGACCGTTGTTGAGATGGTGCGTTGTCTGTTGAAGACTATGAAGGTGCCCGGCAGATTTTGGGGTGAAGCTGTTAAAACAGCGGTATATTTGTTGAATAGAGCACCCACCAAGAGCCTGAATGGGAAGACTCCATTTGAAGCTTGGTTTGGTAGAAAACCTGGGGTCAAGCACTTGCGCACTTTTGGGTGCACGGCGTATGCAAAGTGTCTTGGACCTGGCCTGAACAAGTTGGCTGACAGAGCTGTTCCAGGCGTATTTTTCGGTTACGCGCCTGGCACCAAAGGATATCGTGTGTATGATCCGGTTAAGGACAGGTTGATGATCTCCAGGGACGTGTTATTTGATGAGAAGAGGGCATGGAATATTCGGGGGAGAATGACATTGGGCAAGGTAATGAGGCAACAACAGCACCATCATATACCTTCACGATACAGCTTCCGGACACTGATCATGGTCCGACAATAGACCATGGTTCAGAGTTGGGTGCTGATCCTTCTGACGGCGGTGCCCCGGCCTCTCCTGCGGCGTCAATTCCATCCCCGGGCAGTGCGGGTGATACAAGCACACCACCGCACTCTCCTATCTCTGTCTCTGGGCAAGCCGGATCAACACCACTAGCGCAGCAGCAGATTCAGTGGGCTACTCCTCCGATAGGTGGAACAGTAGATTCAGAAGGTGCTCCTATGAGGTATAGAACTGTCTTTGATCTATTTGATTCAACGGATGAAGTTATCAATGTGGAGTACAGTGGGCTATGTCTAGTAGCCGCAGAGGAACCTGGGTCGGTAGAGGAGGCTATGACTGAACATTGTTGGCGATAGGCCATGTGGGCCAAGATGCAGGCAATAGAAGACAACAGGACCTGGGATGTCGCTGATCTTCCTGCGAATCAGAAGGCTATAAGCCTCAAGTGGGTTTTCAAGGTGAAGAAAAACCCAAATGGAAAGATAGTCAAGCACAAGGCTAGACTTGTGGCAAAAGGCTATGCTCAAGTACAAGGAGTGGACTTCGATGAGGTGTTTGCACCTGTTGCCAGGATTGAAACAGTAAGAGTTCTATTGGCTCTAGCAGCTTAGGGAGGATGGCAAGTACACCATATGGATGTGAAGTCAACATTCTTGAATGGAGAATTGACTGAAACAGTGTTTGTGAAGCAGCCTCCTGCTTTTGTTGTTGGCAAAGGTGATAAAGTGTTGAAGTTGAGAAAAGCACTCTATGGCATGAGACAAGCACCAAGAGCCTGGAATTCTAAATTAGAAAAAGAATTGATTGCTCTAGGCTTTGTAAAAACCAAATTGGAGCATGCCGTGTATAGGAGAAGCAGGAAGAGTTCTTTCTTACTTGTGGGGGTATATGTTGATGATTTGGTCATCTCTGGGCCGAATGTCAATGACATCAAATAGTTCAAGCAAGAGATGATGAAGAAATTCAACATGAGTGATCTTGGACTCCTTAGCTATTACTTGGGCATTGAAGTGAAGCAAGGGGAAGATGGAATCACACTGAGTCAGAGTGCGTATGCCATCAAGATCTTGGAGAATGCAGGTATGATGAATTGTAATCCCACTGCAACTCCAATGGAGGCACGGCTCAAGCTTAGCAAGAGGATGGAGGACGAAGTTGTGAGACCTACAGCTTACAGAAGCATCATTGGGAGCTTGAGATATATTGTTAACACTAGACCTGATTTGGCTTTTGCGGTCGGTGTGGTGAGTAGGTTCATGGAAGCTCCATCAAAGGCTCACTGGGGTGCAGTGAAGCAAATACTGAGGTATCTGAAAGGCACTACAGGTTATGGTTGTAAGTATGAGAGA
The DNA here is from genome assembly GCA_038087645.1 of Saccharum hybrid cultivar R570. Lineage (NCBI taxonomy): Eukaryota > Viridiplantae > Streptophyta > Magnoliopsida > Poales > Poaceae > Saccharum > Saccharum hybrid cultivar. The sequence continues at coordinate 5,094,064 of JAQSUU010000744.1, forward strand.
GGCACTAAACTGAAACCCTTGCTGCTCAGGTTCAGTGATAGTGACTTCGCCGGGGATATTCATGACAGGAAAAGCACCTCTAGAGTTGTTTATTTCCTGGGAAACAATCTTGTCACTTGGGCGTCACAGAAGCAAAAGATCGTGGCTTTGTCTTCATGTGAAGCTGAGTACGTGGCGGCAGCTGCAGCAGCCTGTTAGGGCGTCTGGTTGAGTCGACTGATTGGGGATTTGTTGGGAACAAAGGTGGCGCCGGTGAAGCTGCTCTTGGATAACAAATCAGCAATTGCCCTGAGCAAGAACCCTGTACATCACGATCGAAGCAAGCATATTGACACGAAGTTTCACTTCATTCGTGAGTGTATAGAGGAAGGGAAGGTGGAGGTGGATCATATCGGCACTGCGGATCAGCTGGCCGACATCTTCACGAAGGCGCTAGGGTGGGCCAGGTTCCTAGAGTTGAGAAGGGCTCTCGGCGTGATTGAAGTGCATCAAGTTTAGGGGGAGAAATGTTAGGTAAATTGATAGCACAATGTAATCTTTTGTTCAGTTAGGATCCTGCATCAGTTAGTTAGAGGGAGGACGTGATCGGTGGCGTGCTAGATCACGATCCATCCCGAGTCGGTCTAGTTAGCGCCATAGCGAGTATTGCGCACGCGGCGCACGTCACGGTGAAATGACGTCGCGCACGGTACGCGGTGTGGCGCGGTGAAAGCTTGGATGTCAAGGCCAAGTATGTATCTGCATGTGTATATAAAGTGCATGAATAAGAGACCGAAAAGCCGCGATATCTGGCAGCACCAAAATCTGTTCTCGTGTGTTTATTTTCCATCTACATAAACTCGCCGTGGTCACCACTGCGACCTAGCCGCCGCCGTCGCGTTCTAGTAGGTAGCAGGGCATCGCCTGCTCCAACATCGTCGTCGTTCCAGAACCCACCCGGTGGAGCCAGCCCAACTTGGTAGGTGATGGCGGCGACCAAGATGGCTACCAGCAGTATCCGCTTGTGTTTCTTCTCAGGCACTTTGGCATCGACGGCAGTCGCCCCCATCGTGAAAATGAGGACATGTATGAGCACATAGACAAGGATGGCCCCAGCCAGGGCCACCACATGAACGGATGTCCTGAGGTCTCGGCAGCTCCCTGCGACATAGGCGCCGATGAGGGCAAACATGTCCAGCGTCATGGCCACCAGCAAGGTGTGGCTCCTGACCAGCTTCTCTTTCTCTTTCTGGATCATGAGGATGACAACCAGAGACACCGCAAAGGCGGTGGAGTTGCAGTAGAAGAAGGCTTTGTAGCGTGCTGGGTCTTTGGACAGGAGTATGGCGTCGCCGGCACGGTGGCCCTCGCCGTCTTCTGGCCAGAAGCCACCAGGCGAGTCCAGCCCCGCCTGGTATGTAACGGTGGTCGCCAGATTGGCGAGCAGCAGGATGAGAGACTTCACCTTGTTTATTGCCTTCTTCTCGAGATTGATCGTCGCCGCCTCTCCAGTAATAATGCTACTAACGCTGCCTGCTTGGCCATTTGGCAACGATGTTGCCGGTGGCAGCGGTGAGGATGACATTGACTGGCTGCCGTGCCCGTCATCGTTGTCGGCACTAGGTAGCACACAATCCCAAGATGGACAAGAGTCAGTATTCAGTAACGAGCTAGGTTATAATTTAACATGATCGACTGCAGTGCAAGATATAATTAGTCTGAGTAGGAGATGGGAAGAATTATTAATCGTAGTAGATCTGAGTACGGGATGCGAAGAATAATTAGTTACTATTACTATTTTTGACACAGAAACAGAGACAACACATACCGATGATCACAGTCAGTGTGAGACGACGATTCTGCTGCCAGAGCCGGGGACGGAGCATGGTTTCGAGGATTGACACAACTGAGACCCTTCACCGACATGATAGCCAGCATTGTAAGGAAGATGAATGCCAGAACAGCACCGAACAGGCTGACAACATAGACACTGCAGTCGGTGTCTCGGCAGCTGCCGGCGTCGTAGGCCGCCATGAGACCGAGGAGCTCGCGGTGAGCTTATTCTTCTCCGGGTGCAAGAGCAGCACGATGACAAAGAGGGACGCGACGAAAGCGGTGGTGTTGCAGTAGAAGAACATCCTCAGGTGGCCCCCGTGGTGCGCCTCGACGAGTGATTCGCCAGGGCTGTAGCGGTACCCGTGGCCACCACCCTGCCGCCGGCCGTCGTCGAACGTGTCCCAGAAGCCCCCTGGTAGGTTGAGCCCGGCAACATAGGTGATGGCCGTCGCGAAGGTGGCGAGCAGCAACAGGACCTTGCGCTGTTCCTTCGGCCTGAGAAGGGCCGAGGACACAGCGCTGCCGCTGCCACCGCCGTCCTCCTCCTCTGCCGGCAAAGATGGAGGGCTGTCGTGTGACAAGCCCTGCAGGATGTGTACGCCTACGTAGGCGGAGAGCGCCAGCACGAACGATGTGGCATACACGGTGGCTGGCTTGTCCTGGCAGCTGCCCGCGAGGTAGAGACGTGAGAACAAAACGCATCTGTAATATGTGATCACAGACGCGTCTGTAATATGCTGGCTCACAAAAAAGAAATCTTAGGAGGACATAAATTACAGACGCGGCATAATAAAATGCATCTGTCATAATCGATTGAGGCACGTCTGTCCTAAGATGATGTTATGTGCGATGCGTGAAGGGTATTTGCATCTCATACCATCTTTCACGGACCCAAAAAAACATCAAATCCAGTGGATACGCAACTGAAGTCCGGCCTTCCCCCACTGCCCACGGGTCGACCCCTCCCCTCGACCACTCTCCCTATGTCATTTCCTCTCTCTCTCTCTCTCTCTCTCAAATTGGACCCAGTCGAATCCCCCCAAACCCTACACGTCACCGCAACGCAAAACACCAACTCACCCCTAGCTCTAGGCCCTCTTCGCCGCCCGTGCTGCCGCCCCCAGGGGCCTCCTCGACGCCCGCGCTGCTGCCACCAGAGGCCTCCCCGTCGCCCGCATCGCCGTCCCATGGACCTCCCCACCACCCATGTCACCACCCCTAGTGGCCTCTTCAACATCTGCGCCGGCGTCCCTAGTGGCCTCCCCGACGTCCGCGTCGGCCTCCCCAGCAGCCACCCACGCTGCCGCCCCCCATGGTCCTCCCTGACACCGTCGCCCCTACCCCCAAGGGCTTCTGGACACCTGTGCCGCCAATGCCACAGGGTGCCGCAGGGTCTCTTTAGGTGCGCTCTCTCTTTTACCCTCTCAGATCTATTCTGTTCAGTGGAGTAAGGGATTGGTGGGACTGGGGTTAGGGACTAGGGACTGGAGTAAGGGATTTGGTGCATTTGACTCTTCAGTGGGTGCCCTTTCACGGGAATAATGGGATTTGTGGATAATGGCACTGGGGTTTATGGGGGCTGCAGCAAATCTGTTCCAAATCGCAGTGGAAATGCATCGCCTAGCACGGAAGGATCTCATTGGCCAGCAGAGTGGGAGCTTTGAAGCTAGTTTGGCAACCTTGGATGACATAACTGACAGTTCCAAGTCTGAGGAGTAACTACGTGCTGATCCAGCATATTTTGAGTATTATATGCTAGTGAGTGCTTCACATGGATTAATTAACTCTTTTTTGTCAGAGCCGTTGCATCCTATCTTCATAGTTATAGGTACATTTTTTGATTTGGTCTTTTGCATGAATTCAATCTGTAGTTATCTGTGCCAGAGAAAATTCAAAATTGTGGTTCTGAACCATGCTAGTCAGTAGTTAGTTGGTATGGCCCCGTTCGCTTGGCTGATAATTAATGGCTGAAAGTATTGTTAGCTGATTTGTTGTGAGAGAAAAATACTGTTCATTCGCTGAAAAACTACAGCTTATAAGACAAGCAAACAGGGCCATATGTTGACACCTTATAAAAAATATTGGTATGGTGACATGGATTGTATTTTGATCGTATCCAACTTTTATGATTTGCTTTAGGGTCACACGAATGAGCAAGGATGCTATGGCCTTTTACATTCTTGAACATGAAATAAGATACTAACTTTTCAACATACTTGTGCAATGGTTACCTTGTTATGAGGAAACTGAATTTGTTGTATCAAAGTAGTAATAAACATTATAGTTCTTATATGGCACAGGCCAATATTTGAGCTCTGCTTGAGCTGATACTTAGTGATCTTTGGAATTGCTCCATTCTTACTCAATTTCAGCCATGCTTTAAGCTTAGTACTTCATCTATTTCTTCTCAGGATGACACGGCCTTTGGGAAGCAAAGTGCGTTGATTGCTTTGGCTGTTTCGGACATTGTGCTTATCAGAGTTTGTTCTGCTAAGTGATGCATGCAGGACCTATACTCCATTGTACAATTGAGCAAATTTACCCCTCCTCCCATAAGTGTTGTCAAGACAATGGCAGAGAACAGACTGCAAGCATACCACTTTTGAAGACCGTTTTCCAGGTTACACAGTTGAGACTAAAGTCTTGATTTTTTGTATTTTATTTATCTATTACCCTTTAGTGGTCTGCGAGGCATTACATGTCCCCAGGAATTCTTTATCTATGTAGGTCATGATGAGGTTGTTCAGTCCACGTAAAACAACATTATTATTTGTAATTCATGATAAATCAAATGTGAGGATCTGCTATTGCATATTAAGCTACTTAGAACTACCATAGTATGTAGATCAACTGTTAACTTTCTTAGTTTTTCCCTTTCCAATCTAGCTATGTCTACGTCAAGTAATGACTGCTGCTATTTATGGACTTCTCTCATGCTTTTGTTTATTTATTTATTAATATAACCTGGGTTAAATCACTGTGTAATTACTCTTAGTCCTTGTGACAGGCATGCTGTGACTGAAAACTTTAGACCTTTTTACTGTTGTGGAGTTCTATTTTCCCAACCCATTGAATTTGGGTTTCTGACAGGTATCATATCTCTTTGATCATTGAGCAGTGAGTTATCTACCTCTACCTCGTAGTTTAGTCTAGTGGATGCAGTGAGTTCTTTTTTTGTGAGATGGTGTGCCGTGAGTTAGCCAACACTTATCAGTGAAGGTACTGGGCTTGCAGATATCAACCCATTGGTATGTTTCTCATAACTTCACTCCTTATGTTCTGTGAGATTATATTAAGTGGTAGCAGTACTAAGTACTAACTGAGATTATGTAAATTTAAGTGTTAACTAAGTATTAATACTATCTGGAATTGATATATCTGTGCCTGCATATTTAGCACAGATTCTAAATGCCTGTTTTGATTCCAGCATGAATATCTGAAAATAATTGAATTCTAAATACCTGTTGGTTGCGCAGTTTGGGATATGACAGGCTAGTTAGAGTATGAGCTGCTATTCCTGTTGTCTTTCGAGCTGTTGAGCTGCACAGTTTGGGATATTCCTGTTGGCTGCATAGGTTGTTGCCTGTTGAGCTGCTATCTTCTTTTTCCTGACCAGACTAGTCATGTAGCATAGTGAAGTTGATTCTTGTATGATTGTATTATATGATGTAATAAACAAATTGTACAGTATTATTTGCAATGTATATTAGATCCTAGCATTGGATTTTTTTTTGTTTTTTAACTCATTATCACAGACACGTGTTGGTTATGTGCGTCTGTGATAAGGGGTCCATCATAGACGCGTTTTGACTATATGCGTTTGTAATGACTCCTATCATAGACGCGTGTACTCTTAGCACAGACACACGTATCCTTATCACATACGCGTTTTGGTAACCCGCGCATCTGTAATATAACCTATACAGACGTGCAAAAAGTCTATAATGAGCCCTTATTACAGACGCCTTATTACAGACGCCTAAAATGTGCATTAACAAGCCTATGTAATGTCAATTTTTTACAGCCCGCCAAGGTGAGGATGGGCGCCCACTGCACCTCCAAGTGCAGCTGCTGCTTGTCGCTGCCCTGGTAAGCTGCCAATGTCACGAACCTGAACCAAGGCGGGATACGGCACCTGTGCAGGGCTGCGGCCACCATGAGGAATAACTGGAGGAGCAGGCTGCCAAGAACCAGCAGGCGTAGCTGCCACGCCTCCCACCACTGCTCTGCCTCCGCGAAGCCCATCGATGCTTGCTCTACTCCAGCCCGTCACGCTCGCGTCTGCAGTTATTGGAATCTGAACAAGTTTTATTATTATATAAGCTTTTACATGCCATCCTACGAGTGATCCAACTAATGCCAGTAGGATCCCCGTCCAGTTCATTAGAGTATAGATGCTTTCACATGCCTATGGCGTTTTATAATCTCCTGATCAGTTGTGCTGCTTGGGTCATATTAACAGGAACTGCCTTTGTTTTTTCTGGTCTCCTACTTTAGGTCAACGCATTTTTAAGTGTGATAGCTCATGGAATAAATTTGTACTATTATTTGCCAAGACTAGCTCAAGTCAATAAAACTAATGCAGAAATGACCTGGCATCGATAACCATGTGCCAAGAGGTGCTGAATAGTGGCGTCAGACAGCACAGCAACTAATTAACTTTGACATCAACTATTAAGGACAAGAATCCAAGTTATCCAGACGTTTTTTTAGTGTGGTCATGAAATAAATGAGGCCCTGCTTTTATTTGTACTTTTGTTTGGATAGCTTGCATTGGCATAAGTCAAGAAAACAAATGGAGACATGATTTTACATTGAGATGGGTAGCTATGTTGGAAGAATGGATCAAGAGATCAAGTCAGCGAAATTTAGCAGATTGGCACAACTTAGATATTGACAAGGGTGTGATATGCGCCCTTGGGTGGTTTGTGCTTGTCGAGATGATTTGGAGGTTTCGGTTTACTTCTTTTGAACTAGTATTGCTTACACTTCAACAGAATAAGTTTACAGAGACGCACAAAACATGTTTGCTAAGGAGGATGCAGAGATCGTCTATGGGGGTGCTGCCATCCGAGGAGGGGTGCCACCTACTGGTCTCATGCTGCCATCCATGATGGTATGGTGGGGCTAGCAGGGCTGGGGATAAGAGCGGTGACACACAGTGTAGGCCAAGACAATGGAGGAGAGAGAAGGCGCATAGAGTCTAGAGATGGAAGCCTGCTGCAAGGGCAATATGGTCTATTCACACGCCATTCCCTTTCCTAATAAACCATAAAAATAATATTTTATTGCGTGTGGTGTCTAGTGGCAAAAAAACCACAGTTTCATAATGGTACTGGGCTTTTACGGTGTGTATCAGCCAATTCCACAGTCGAACAGTGCCCCTAGGCAAAATTTACGGGGGGGTTCCCTAGGTCAGCGGGAGCACCGTCGTCGTCTCTCCTGTTCACATCGTCATCACGCTGTGACCGTTAAAGGCCTTGACTGATCCGAGCATCTCTGCACATGCAAATGAACGAACCTGCTAGCGAAGTGGTGTGTGCATGGAAAAATCTATACAATATTGCTTGACTGACGGCCTCACCTAGCACTAGTAGCTACATATATAGCAGCGGCGACCATTCTTGTCAAACGATGAATTGTCCTTTCTTTAGGCATTGCTAGAACGAAGATTTGAGATTGCCTACTCGAAACAATTGTCCTGAATGCAGTGATCAGTATTGGGAATATAGGCAATCTAAGACCAATCGCCGGTCTGTGTATCAACATCTTGATTATTCACAAGACATGGATCGGCGCGTAAAAAGGAAATTGTTCATGATCGGCTAGGAAAAAGAGTGGTTGATCAAGATTTAGCCGATTATGAAGGTGAAGAGTATGTTTAGCAAGATGGTCAGTGGTGTCTAGGTGGACTAACTAGAAGCCAGAAAAGGAGGGTTCAACGCTTGAGGAACCAAGAATTAAGGGAAGAGAAACATCAAGTTTGGCGTGCTAAGCAAACATTTGATAAAGGTGCGCCATCAGCTAATATTGATGGAATTTTCATACTAGCGACAGAGTTCAGAGCTACTGGGAATCAAGAAGATGAATGTACTGATGATGAGGAAAAACCTGCTGCTCAGTTAGTTTTCCAAGCAGAGAGTGCAATCTTTAATAAACCAGAAAAACATTTGCACTTGAAACCTTTGTACCTCAAAGGTTTCATCGATGGAAAGCCAATGACTAAGATGCTGGTTGATGGAGGAGCAACTGTTAATTTGATGCCTTACACTACGTTCCGGAAGCTTGGAAAAGGAGCTGATGACTTGTTGAAGACAGATGTCAGGCTTCAGGATTTCAGTGGAAAGACATCTAATATCAAGGGAACTGTGAATGTTGAATTGACAATTGGAAGCAAGACAATGTTGACCACTTTCTTTGTTATTGACGGGAAAGGTGCATATAGTTTGCTCCTTGGCCGAGATTGGATTCATGCCAATTGTTGTATATCATCCACTATGCATCAGTGTATTATTCAGTTGCCATCGAGGTGCTTCAGGCTGATACATCTATTACTATTGCAGCAGCCGATCTGACTAGGTGGAATTTTGAAGGAATTGAATGCTTCTCTAGTAAGACTTGGGAAGATGGCGTCATCAATATTAGCGATGACAGTCAACAGCCGATACAAGCAATCGACTCTGAAAGTTTGTTTTAATGAATTCTCCAATCGATGATACTGAAGGCAAGTTGGGGCAAGGATTTGCGTCGGCAGATGAATTACAAGCAGTTGACAATGGACCTGGTGACAAACCTAGGCCGACGTATATTAGTGCTAAATTAGATCTTGAGTACAAGCAAGAGTTGATAGTTCCGTTGAAAGAATTTAGAGATTGTTTTGCTTGGGAATATTATGAGATGCCTGGACTTGATCGATCAATTGTGGAACATCGATTGCCAATTAAACCTGGATATCGGCCATTCAAGCAAACTCCAAGAAGAATTAAGCCCAAAATTATGGAAGATGTGAAGACAAAAATTACTAGATTATATGAGGCTAAATTCATACGACAGTGCCAATATGCAGAGTGGATATTAAGTGTAGTCCCTATTTACAAGAAGAATGGAAAGATGAGAGTATGCATTGATTTCAGGGACTTGAATAAAGCTACCCCCATGGATGGTTGTCCCATGCCAGTTGCCGATATGTTGGTGCAGGGTATAATCAAATCTTTATGGCAGAAGAAGATATTCATAAAACTTCTTTTAGATGCCTTGGTGCCTTAGGATTATATGAGTGGGTGGTAATGACATTTGGTTTGAAAAATGCTGGTGCAACTTATCAAAGAGCTATGAATTTTATCTTTCCTAAGCTGATCGGCAAAATAGTTGAGATTTATATTGATGATGTGGTTGTGAAATCCAAAGGCTACAAAGAACATCTTTTGGATCTCAGAGCAACTCTTGAATGCACAAGGAAATATGGTTTGAAAATGAATCCAAATAAATGTGCATTTGGTGTTTCAGCTGGTCAGTTTCTGGCTTTCATGGTTCATGAAAGAGGAATGACGAAGTTGGTCAGAAAAGCATAAAAGCTATCGATAAGGCTGTACCACCAACGAATAAGACTGAACTTCAATCCTTGATCGGCAAAATCAACTTTATCAGAAGATTCATATCAAACTTGTCAGAAAGGATTTTGCCGTTCTTAGTGTTATTGAAGTTGAAACATGATCAAGAGTTCAAATGGAGTGACATACAACAGAAGGCAATTGAGGAAATTAAAGAGTATATGAAGTCTCCACCTGTTCTAATCCCTCCACAACAAGGAAAGCCTTTTAAGTTGTACGTGTCGGCCAATGTCCATAGAATTGGTTCGGCCTTAATTCAGGAATTTGAAGGAAAAGAGCGGGTAGGTTTCTATTTAAGCAGAAGGCTTTTAGATCCTGAAACCAGATATTCTCCCATTGAAAAGTTATGTTTGTGTTTTATATTTTTCTTGCACTAAATTACAGTATTATTTATTATCTGCTGAGTGCATAGTGGTATCCAAATTTGATGTGATCAAACACATGTTATCTATGCCTATTTTGAATAGGAGGATTGGGAAGTGGATTCTTGCATTATCAGTATTTGATTTGAGGTATAAATCGGCTAAAGTAGTCAAAGGACAGGTAATGGCTAATTTTGTTACCCACCATCACAAGAAAGAGGTTGAAATAGTTGGTTTAGCTCCTTGGACTCTTTTCTTTGATGGATCATCATGCAAATAAGGTGGTGGAATTGGCATTGTGATTATCTCGCCTCAGGGGGAGCAAGTTTTGAATTTGCTTTTCCAATAAAGCTAGTGTCCACTAATAATCAAGCTGAATATGAATCTATACTCAAAGGACTTCAACTTCTTAATGAAGTAAAAGTTGATGCAGTTGAGATATTTGGAGACTCTCAATTAGTGATCAATCAACTGATCGGCCTATACGAGTGTAAGGATGACACTTTAAAATTTATTATCATCATTGTCAGGAAATACTTGATAGCTTTTCTTCTGTTTCAATCAAGCATATTTCTAGATGTCAAAACTAGGAAGCAAATCGGCTAGCTCAAAGTGCTTCCAGGTATCAGCAAATTTACGAAGTTTTTAACAATGGTTTTGCCGATGATGCTGATTGGAGAAAGGAAATAATTGAATATCTTAAAGAGCTGTCACAGAAGGTCTTAAGAAGGTTGAGGTATAAGGCTATTAAATTTGTTCTTCTTGATGATCAGTTATATTATAGAACAGTTGATGGTGTACTGCTTAAATGCCTTAATCAAGAGGATGCGAAGGTATTGATGGGAGAAGTTCATGAAGGTGTTCGTGGTGCACATCAATCAGCTCATAAGATGAAGTGGGTAATACGAAGAGTTGGTTATGTTTGGCCAATAATGCTAGAAGATTGTTTCAAATATTACAAGGGTTGTTAGGATTGCCAAAAGTTTGAAAATATTCAAAAGTCTCCAGCATCGGCTATGAACCCCATTATCAAGCCATGGACGTTTAGAGGTTGGCAATTAAGAATCTTAGATGATTCAACATCAGTACAGCCAAATTCAAACCTAAAAGATGATGGGAGCTCAAACTCTAGGATATCTATGTATACAAATCAGATCAAGATATCTTCAGAAAAACCTTCATAGAAAAGCTTGAAGAACTGGCTGATACCCCAATCAATTGAGATAGCCGATGTTGCTTCACCAAAGGACATGCATCGGCGAAATTTGTCCTTCTTGGCCAAAGATGTTTCTTATTCTTCTAATAGTCAAGTCAGGAAAATTCAATGACTTGATGTCTTGGATTACAATATTGTGCAAATAAAGATTGAGCCAGAGCTAAAGAAGCCACCATGGTCCATTGGTTGTCAACACTAGTTCATTCTTCATTAAGTGTTGAGCCACTTGGTTCATCAGGTTGTACAGAGATCCAAGTAAGAGCTTGCCCAAAGGAATCTCAGAACCTAATGCTAATTTTTCTACCAAAGGTAGAAATTTGAATGTTGGACCACAAGTTGATCCACAAAATAAATACTTGTCTAGCCACATGTTTAGGAAAGCTACATATTCCCTTTCATTAACACTCTTCTTGGAAGACTTGTGGATGTTGATGTAATTGGACCAGCCACCAGATCTTACACTATCAAGCTTGAAAGTCGGCTTGTTCAGAAGTTTGAAGGGATTGCCTGATCCTGTGATATCAAGGCTGGTAAGCATGTGAACATCGGCCAAGGTAGGTGTCATCCATGACCAAAGAGAAAAGCATTATATGTGTTAGACCAAAAATAAGATATAGCTTTGAGCAATGGCTCATTCTTCTTCATATTAGAGAGAGACAGAGATATGCACTGGTTCAGATTGTGGAAAACCCAGTTAGTCTGCTCTTTATTAGCAACTTTCATATACCAATCCCTCCAGCCAGGGGTTAGATTTGGCCAAGTCCTGAGGGGCAATTTATCCCAAATTGATGGATTCATTGAAGAATTTTTAAAGGGTAAGCGGTTTGTTTCCGCAATAATAACTTCAGTTGGATCTGGATTACCCATGGGACCAAGAAAGAAACTATCTGGAATATCTTTGGAGGAATCAAAATTTCGTTCTAGAGGTCCTAGAATAAATTAGAAAAAACAAACCTTGAGAAAAGAAAACGGGAGACCATCAGATTAGCAGAGAAAAGAGAGATTCTTGTTACCTCGGGGATGTTGTTGATGGAAGCCATCTTCTTAGGGTTGTGCTCCGAGATGCGAGGGTTTGAGAAGATTAATGCAGGAGATGCTTCAGTTCGTATCTCCAGCCGTGACTAAGAGTTTAGAAATGGTCGTTGGGTTAGCTCCTTAGGATTTGGAGGTTGAAGGATTGAAATGACGGTGGCTTAGTGAAGAGGAAAATGGTTAAAGCTGAACGAAGACGATGAGTGGCAGTTTGGTGAATACGTGCAAAGTTTAGCTTCTGTAATGTTTTAAAGGCAACCATATTAAAGACAATTTTGGAATAAAATCAATTTTATCCCAAAATTGGGGGGCATGTGTTAATACCAAAATTTGTCAATGAATTTTCACTTATGGATCCATAGAAGAAAGACATGGAAACAACTTATTTTCTTCAAATTGGCTATTTAAAAAAATTGACTATGGTTGATGATGTCAGTAGCTCGTGACCATGATGGCGATAAAAGAGAAGAATGTGTCAGACTCTACAAAAAGGGAATGCTTGGGGTCCAAGTTATCATTCAAATTAGGTAGCTTTCGGTTTAGCTTTTGGCAATTGTAACGAGTCGTGTTAGATTTGGAATCGTATTGAGCCTTGGGTATAAATACAAACTCCGGCAATTGTAAAGCACACATCAATCAAACACAATCTTTCGGTTCAACGCCAAACCCTAAGAGTAGGAGTAGAATAGATTTCGGTGAGTTTCTTCAAACGAGCAGGGCTGCATCGGTTAAGTCTGACCTTCGGCTTGCTTGTAAGTACTGCCATGGTTTATACCTCGTTCATACGGCTGCATTAGTTAGGTCCAACCTCTTGTGAGCTTGGTATAAGCTAGTTATTGGTTTACATCTTGTTTGTAAGGCTGCATTGGTTAGGTCCAAACTCGTACAAGCTTGATCTAAACTATCGGTTTTATTGGTCTAAGCTAAGGCTGCAACGGTTAGGTCCGATCTCTTCACTAAAACTTGGTAAAACTAGTTATCGGCTCTGTTAGGCGTGACAACCTAATGGATTCATTAAGTTATCGATATTGTTTATTTTTATTGATTTATTTAATTATAGCAATATCATTTTGCCCGATTAAGATTGATAGATTTGGCCTTAAATCTTATTGAGATCCATCATCTTTTGAGATTAATGTCTAATTTGGCTAAGATGATTGATTTCCCAGTCGTATTGGCTAACTCCTTTCAATCTTGATCGTGTCATATTGTGCGTTCAAAGCTTGTGTAATCTCGATAGATCTTTGGTTGGATTAAGCTTGATCTTGCAAATATGTTAGGCGCGACTTGGTCAAGTCATTATTATGGCTGTATGGAAACATCCCGCTGTTAGTGATTGGATTTCAAATTCGACATGTTTAATAGATCGAGTCTCCTTTGATTAATGAGCTTATTCATGGTCATACAAGTCTTTACTCATGCTTTATGACCCTATCGGCTAAATAGCCGATGAGGTAGTGCTTCACCCGTGACGTAGTATGCATGCATCTATTTAAATATTGATTGATATATTGAGCATGTTGAGCGCGACTTGGTCCAGTTATTATTATGGTTGCATGGAAACACCCCACTGTTAGTAATTTGATTTCAAATTCAACATGTTTAATAAATCTATTAGTTTTAATCTAGATTATTGCTTGCACATCAGATCTATGTTCTCATATCGACTAAACTAGATCGGCTAAAGGATTCCTGCTTATCATGTGTATCAAAATAGTTGTTTTAGCTTATTCTTTACTTTTCTTATCATTATCAAACATAGGCGTTGACTTTTTAGTTAAAGGCCTTCATCATTGGCTATTGAGCCATATATTTGGAACTGTTTGGTAACAAAGCCGACATGTTCCGCCTTGTGTTATTGATCTATCATTTCCTTGTTAATTGCAGGGTCAAATTGACTGGCATGCCAAGGTTTTAACACCCGATTCTACCGGCATTTGAGGCTTAGGGAATCTCCAGCTCTCTGCTTCAACAGATCCCGCAAGGCCTCCAAGTGTGTTGTGCGCGAAGTACACTTTTTTTGTGCAACACACACAAGGAGCAAGTTTTCTATTAGCAACCTACAGGTTTTGTCGATGCTAGCCAGCCAAACACAGTGTGTCTGCTTGACATATCACTGTACGGTCTTCGGCAGGCTCCCCCTGCCTGGTTTGAGCAGTTTGCAGCTTACATCGTCAAGCTTGGCTTCACCGGCACTCGCTCCGATTCCTCCTTATTCGTGCTTCACCAGGGCACTGACATTGCCTACCTACTGCTCTACGTGGATGACATTGTCCTCACCAGGTCTAGCTCGAGTCTACTGCACCGCATCGTCAATCGCCTCCGCGATGAGTTCGCCGTCAAGGACATGGGCGTGCTCAGCTTCTTCCTTGGCATCGACATCAAGCAGACCAACGATGGCTTCTACCTATCCTAGTCACGTTACATGGCGAACATCCTCCAGCACGCTAGCATGGCAAACTGCCGGCCTGCCTCTATACCAGTGGACTCCAAGGGCAAGCTTCTGTCTAACGGCACGGTGATCGATGACACCGCATCCTACCGCAGCCTCGCTGGGGCGCTCCAGTACCACACAATCACACACCCTGACCTGGCTTTCGCGGTGCAACAAACTTGTTTGCATAAGCATGACCCCCGTGCACCTCACATGGTGATGCTAAAGCGGATCCTACACTACGTTCGTAGGACCATGTCACTGGGTCTTCACCTATGCGTGTTCGCCAACCTCGCCATCACTGCGTACTCGGACGCTGACTGGGCGGACTGCCTAGACACGAGGAGATAGACATCAGGCTTCTGCATTTTCCTTGGTGATTCACTTGTCTCCTGGTCCTCCAAAAGGCAGCCAACCGTGTCTCGGTCTAGCGCCGAAGCGGAGAACCGGGCAGTAGCCAATGCAGCGGTGGAATGCATATGGCTCCGACAGCTCCTCGGTGAGCTCTACTGCGGTGTTCGCAAGGCTACGATGGTCTTCTGTGACAACATATCGACCGTCTACATGTCGTCCAACCAGGTTCATCACAAACGGACGAAGCATATCGAGCTTGACATCCACTTTGTTCATGAGCGCGTTCAAGTCGACGACATCCATGTCCTCCATGTTCCTACCAGTGAGCAGTATGCATATGTGATGAACAAAGGTCTACCTATGGCAACATTTGAGCTATTTCGATCCAGTCTTTGTGTAGTACCCATCACACATCAGACTGCGGGGGGTGTTGAGTATATATATTCAGCGTACATGATTGACTAGCAACTGCACACCACCGCCAAGCACGGTCACCACACCCACGACGCCATGTCGTGAGGCCGAGGCAGTTACGGCGCCCTGTGAGGTAAGCCAAACTGCAATCCTATAATCGTGTATATTACATTCATTCAGAGCAATATAGAAAACTGTTGGCTCCATTCTTTCACTTCCAACAATGGCATGTGTCACACTCCATTTTAAGGACAAAATAGAGTGCACAAACCTTATGTGCGCCCCAGGGACAGTTGCACACATAAGTCGACAAATTATAGAAAGTATCATCACAGTGTATCATACATCACGTTTAATACAACACTTATTCTTAACAACACAAGCGGAAAATAAAAGATATCTCTAAAATGTGGTAGCTCCAACACAGGGACGATCAACTGGTTGACTTAACCCTAGAAGTCCTCTGGATAATCCTCATATCAACTGCCATCTGTTACCCATCCTGGATTTTTATCCAAAAAATGAAAAATGAACAAGCGTGAGTATATTTCGTACTCCACAAGCATAACATAGGGATAGATGAGGCTCAAAAGATAGACCTGGTTTTACAACATTTAGCATTTTAGTAAGTCAACATTTTATCATTGGTTATTATCAAATTATGCTTAAGCTCTCAATTTAACCCACATGATCATATATTAGAATTAAATAGAGTCATTGAACATAATTATAACATCATCATCATCGTCATCATGAATTAACAACATAACAATAACCATTTATTCTGTGAGTTTTTCAGGCCGCTCGTGACCGTGAGCATGGCTGTTATAATAGTTTTACCCGTGAATCATGTTGCCCAAATGCCCAGAGCTTGTCGACCCCCTAACACTCCCAAGGTGAGCAGGTAGGGTACACTATGAAGCCTTCCATAGGTCTCTCTAACATGTTAGGGCCACGAGGTTTCCTCGGCGGGCAGATGTAGGAACCCCCTTTCTATGGCACAATTCCTTCGCAGCTATACACATAAGAACAGGGGCAGTCCTATACCCAAAGTGGCGAGCCCCTCTTACACCATAAAGGTAACCTCTAACAAGCTAGAAAAGATCCTATTACTGAGCTAAAGCCAGAGCCATGTGACCCTCACGGTTGCACTGTCAATCTCAGCTTTTGCCAACAGATAAGTCCTTACGGAGGGTTTAGGGCAACATGATCAACGTCATTTGCACCATCATCCTATGAATCAGTTGTCATAAAACATATTTTACCTTTTGTTTCATAGAACCATTAACCATTGTATAGATCATGATTGCTTAGAGCACTAGCAATCTACCCATGTGCAATTAGCCCTTAGGAATCAAGGAGTAAGTCATCAAATACTAGGAAGTCCTTACGGTGGTCAAAATTAGACACATGCAAAATGAGTAGATGATTTAAAGTGAATAGGACATCAAAGTAGGCCCATTCTATACTTGCCTTGGTTCACAAAGTCCTATTGGTCCTGCTGGTCCTACAGCTCCTCGAAAGAATCCGGGTTCCCGAAATGCTCCTCACTATCTGAACTCGATCAACATGAACCAACAACACGTATTCCGAAGACAATCATACAAGCAAAACAATCCTATGGTTAGAACAATACACCAGCAGTAAATAAAACAAGATAAAAAGTTTATGAAGATCATCTACGTCTCGCTACGATCACATCGACGCGAAGTTCACGAAAATCGGAGCTAGAACGCGATAGTTACGACTTCAACAAGTTCTTCTATAGCTATTGAACTAATTAAACTAAACCATGAAATTTAAAAGCTGCTAACAGGTCCAACAGTAGCATCATCGCGTAGATTACGAATTTATGAACCTAACGCAAATTGAACAGGTCAAATCGGAGCTAAAACGATGATTTTATAAGCAAAACAATGCAGTGGCATTTATGTAAATAGACTGGAATCGATTTCGATTTAAAATAATTCAAAATCAGGAATTCTCTTATGGCTGAGGGCCGCGGGTGGAAAAAGAAGAAAACCAAGGGGCTCTTTAGAAAGAATACCCGCGAAGGGGTATTGGCCATGGCCATAGAATTTAAAATGGACGCATGAGATTAGATCGGGGAGGGGAGAGAGAAGCGAGCCACCGGAGGGGGAGGAGAATGCGGCAATGCCGCCAATTCCGACGGCAAGGAGCTCGCCGAAGTGAACGAACAGGGCCCTATTGACCACCAAACCGACCGCCAAGGCCACCGGGATGAAGCGGGGGTGACGGCGAGCTCACCCTGGGACAAAACGCGGTCGTGGAGTGGCCCGCGCGGCGTCGACCATGACCGTTGGTGAGAAGGTTGCCGACACGCGTGAAATTCGCCCCTAGAGGCCATGATTCTCGAAATTGGAAGCATGGGTAGAGAGAGAAGGTGAAAGCGGAGCTCACAGCGGCTTCAAATGAGACAGAGGTGGCACTGGAGCGGCGGTCCACGGGAGCGACGGATGGTGACTCCGGCGGCGATTTGTGATGCGGTTCTATGGCCAAGCAAACTCGAGAGAGAGAGGGAGTTGGAGTGGGGAAAGGGGGCGGAGCCAGGGTCACGCTCTCCTTTAAAGGACCCGAGGCATGGAGGACGCTCCCACGATGGAGTGTGGGCTTGGGCGGCGGTTGCTGTTGGAGAGCGAGCGATGCGGAGGTTGGAGGAGGGAGAGGGTGCCAACAGGTGGGCCTAGAGCGTCAGCGAGGGGGAGGGGAAAACGGCAGCAACCGTTGCTAGCCACGGCTTGGGCCGGCCCAAGAAGGAATGAGGAGGGTTAAAGAAGGGGAGGCGGGCGAGCGGGCCGACGGGGAGACGCACGGGCCAGCTCGGCTGACTGGGCCAGTGGGCTGAAATGGAGGGAAGGGAGGGAGAAAAAGAGAATTCCTTTATCATTTTATTTTCTAGAGTTTTCAAATAATTTTCAAACTGAATTTTGAATCCAATTTCAAATGTAGCCAAAACCGGACATCACAAAATAAAGAGTGCAGCAGCATGAATGCATCATCATGTATCTATCCTTATATTTTCTTTTAATTTCATGAAAATTATTATTTCCTATATTTGAAATGCACACATATTTGTAATAATAAATCAAATTTATCTATTTTTAAATAAAGCAAAATTTAGAGTGTTACAGCATGGCTTGGACATTCTCCTCCCACTCCCACTCCTTCCATTCCACCATTTCCGTTAAGGTTAACTTGTGCAATCTGGGAAACACAGCAGCCAACTGGTAAGTATGGTGTTGATCATGCTGGGGCTGCAAGAATTCCAGTCCAACGCGCTCAATGGCTAGTGCTCGACAAATCTGAAGTAACTCCAAGCACGGTAGATGACACAGGCCATTGGGGAGCACTCTGCAGCAAGGCAGGTCATCCATCGTTGGAATCCGCAGGTTTTCAAGGGGCACAGCTGCTGTTGATCTCATCCACCTTGAGAACCACCGCCCAAAAAATCCTTCCATTATTTCAAGAACATCTAGGCAGGGGTGGAGGGCAGAGCTCATCATACACTTCCACAATATGTTGTTGCTCTTCCTCATAGAAGCCTTTGTCTTCTCTAACAAGTTGCCCATCATCTTCAAGTCGACTGGTGTAGTTTAATAGCAGATAGCTAAGATGCACCTTTTCACCAAGCATAGCCTTTGCGGCGAAGGAGGAAGAAAGTACATTTTCTGGACCAAATATAGAAAGGCCCATGAGCCAGGAAAGAGGCTCCATGTTACGTGGCTGCTAGGGTTGAGAGGGAGAGAGGTGAGGAGAGGGATGCTGCTGTGCTACAGTATCCGTGGTGCTACAGTACCCATGGGTAGTGTTCACGGGCTAGGGTTGCGAGGGCGAGAGGGAAGATTTTTCCTTCTTAATTCTTGCTTGATTAGATTGATACATCTCCTCTCCTTATATACAGAGGATTTGTTGACTTACAAGCAAGGCTTACTTGACCCCTAAGCAAGCGACTCTTATTTCTAATTAGCCCTAACACTAATGGGCTATGCCGCCAGCCCAGGCCCAATAGGCCCCTAGCATACTCTAACACTCCAACACTTGCAGGCTACACCAGTCGCCATCCATGTGGGCTGGAAAGCCGAAAAATTTCCTCAAATTAGTTAAAACATAGAACCCCCTAGGTATAAAATTTATATTTGTTCCCATTAGGCTAAGAAACCTAAGCTGTTGTAGCTTTTCAATGCTACGAGGAAGCTTCACCAAGTTTTCACAGCCATCAAGACTTATATACTGCAATAATTTCATCTTTCCAATGTTATCTGGCAGCCTAGATGTATTAGGGTCAGTGATAGAGAAATACCTCAAGTGTCTGAGTTGACACAATGATTCAGCCACTACATCAAAATTTGTTGAGTCAAGATGTAGGGTCCGTAGACTTGGAAAGGTACCCAATGAATTACCAACTTTAATCCCTATGTGCCCAGCTACTAGTAGTGTTCTTAGTGATTTCTGTGACTGCAGAGAGCTCCACTCTAACTCCTCTTATTCTGATCCTTCAGTTTCCACTGATAATCGAATAAATTTTTTTTAGTTGAGTTTACCGATATCAGGTTTCCCTTTGTGTGCTACTAGTGCTTCATCTCTCGCCACATATTGTGCAAATGATCGAACTACATCATGCATGTTACAGACCCATCGGTCAACATACAAAAGATCTGGTTCTATAAGGTTCCTCAGTACTAGCTCATTGTAGTACTCCATTGCTAATTCTTCTAGTTCATCAGAGTTCCCCTCAACAAATCCTTCACTTCATCAGAGTTCCCTCAACAAATCCTTCACTAATCCACATGCTCACAATGTCGTCAACGAAAAACACTGTGCTCTTATTAGGGATGAGGGAGTAGTGTAAAAAGCATTATTTTAAAGAAGGGGTGCAGATCTTTGTTACTAAGGTATATTGCATAGTTTAGCTCTTCAGGCATCTGAGATACTGACCATATTGCATTATTCAATACATGTCGGTGTTCTAGAACAGGGGGTGTCTAGAGACGAGACAAGTGAATGATGCTGCGAGTCAGAGCCTCAGATGGTGTGCAAGGCGGACACAAGATTTATACCGGTTCGGGCCGAACGTCCCTACTTCCAGTGCTCGCTGTTGCTCGTGTTGCTTTGCACCGAAGTGCTTATAGTAGGGGGATACGAGCTGGTCGAGAGAGGGATAGCTCCCAGGTCTCTATGTGTGGGTGTGTTTGAGTGTTTGAGTATATGCTTAGTATATTGCCGTTACTGTGCCTTGTCCAACCTCTCTTGTCGAGGGTCCCTCCCTCCCCTTTTATAGTATGCAAAGGGAGGGGTCGGGTTACAGTATCTGGATGTACGAAAATATAAAGAAAAGGTCATAAGGTGCTCCCTATTCCTAGCTTTCCTCTCAGTTCGTGCATTCATACAGTCGTGGTGGTGGTGGTGGCATGCCATGGCTGTAGATGTATCACAGTTGACGTAGCGAGGCCATATCCTGACACGGTGTCATGATGAAGAAGATTTCGTGGCTCTGAAGCTGCGCCGGCGAAAAGGTGGGGGCATAGACGGCTGTTGCTCCCCGTCCCGTTGAGGTGGACATGGTAGGGTGCGGCGTAGCGTGGCTTCTCTCTATTACTTCCGTGGAGGGCGAGAAAGAAACATGGAAGCCTTGACTGGATTATGAATCAGGTGTTACAAGTTCCCAAGCAATCCTACACGACGCGACGAGCTCCTGTTCCTTAGCAGGAAAAGGTAGGGGCCCGTGCATGCCCGTGGAAGTGTGTTACAGTAGGGGGGTCGAGCAAAGCAGTAGTTATACAAAGGGGTTGAGCATCTTGATGAAGTCACATGGCTCGGGCGCCTGATGACGTCACGGGTGTCGGACGAGACGGAGAGGGGTCGGACGAAGCAGAGGAGCGCCTAGGGGCTCGGGCGCTTGTCCTTAGCCTTTGGTTTTGAGCGGCGTAAGGCCTGGGCCGGCTGTGATGAGCCGTGGGCCATAATATTTGTCTTGGTGGACGGTTTTGTGATGAAAATGGGGTACCCTGTTTTGCTAATACCCAACAATACCTTTTCCCAATCTCCTCGTCTTGCCATTTTCTTGCACAAGAATCCTCCCATTACTTTGATAGCAAGTGGCAAACTATCACATTTTTCTATAATTCTCATTCCAATATCCTCTAGAATATCAATTAGAGGCTCATCATCTCCATTTCTGATTACCTGCAAGCAGTCCAAGCAAATAAAATGAGTAACAAAAAAATCACTGGCGGCTATACATGCCGAGACATCCTTTACTAAAAAAGTAAAAAGCATATCATGAAAAAAATTGTATTCCCACAATGTAGACAGCTAAATGTTTTTCTTTGGGTTGAATTAATGTGGAAATTCATATATTTTGCCCTTATTTTCCAATTAATGTTATAATACTTACGGATTTTCTCATCTCAGATTAATGTGTAAATATAAAGAAATATGCATCCTTTGACATTGATACAGATATTTAATTGTGCAAGATCCTCATCATGTTGTTTTGGATGTCACCAGAGGAGGGTTACTTGCAGCAAAAAGCTAATGGGAATTTAGATCAAAAGAAAAATGAGCTACTTGACATGAATGTAGAACAAAGAGAAGATGCATTTTAGGATGGGACATACAGGCTAGATCAAAAGAACATCAATGCATTTTAGGATGGGGATTTAATTTGTAACTTGTGTTTGGCTTGATGAATTAAGTGGTGTTGGATCATGTCGTCATAGGTCCAAATATGTTTGGCTCTTGTTTGTTTAAGATATTGGGCTGATCCTCATGATTCATCCTGCTAGTACTCAGGTATGATGGACCCATCAGTCCATCACCCATCCCATTGATGGACTGGTCCCATAAACAGAGCACACCAACATAAGGATGGCTTAGATAATTCAGTAATCAGTACCCCTACCAAAAGGAAAGTAAAAAGGAAGAACATAAGAAAAGGTAATACCATACAGACCTGTTTCTTGAGCAAGGACCAGGCATCTTTCGGGTCAAGTTTGTCGACGTGGTGGTAGGGCTCCCTAGCTTTCATCACTCGTGCAACCAAGTCATGCCTTGTACGGTGACCAGGACTCGGCTACCACGACCAGCAGCATTGACAAATGGCGTTTTAAGAACATCACTACATGCTTGGTCAATCCAAACATCATCCATGACCAGAATAGTCTTGTGCCCATCCAAAGCATTCTGAAGGATCCGTTGAAGTGTGGCTTTTGCATTGCCAGCTGCATGGTGATCTCCCCCTGCTTCGATGATGGCTCTCTTTAGGATCTCTGCCACACTGAAGTCCTTGTTGACACTCAACCATATCTTCTTGGTGAAGACACGGTTGATGGTGTCACCGTTGAAGATTTTTTGGGCAAGGGTTGTGTTGCCAATTCCGCCAATGCCAACAATAGCCAAGACCATACTTTTATTATCTTTGTCATGGGTAGCAGTGGTTTCAGGGTCCTCTGTTAGCATCTCCACTAGCTTCCTTGTGTCAACTTCAATCTGTTCGCCAACCACACTAGACCGGTCGAGCTGTGCTGAGGTCTCGCGGTAGGCAAGGCGAGGTGGTGTCTCCTTCCCACTGCGGTCCTCATAGGAACCAAGGTTGATGAAGCTGAAGGTAGCGCTACGCTCCTTGATGGTGTCTAGCCTCTTGTTGAGCTTCTTGATGCGGCTACCGATGTTGTGGGCGAAGACAGGATTCCTCATGCAGAATAGCAAGGGGTTGAGGCACCCCATAGCCAGGGATGATGAACCTCGCTCCATGGCCTTAAGCTGACACCGGTCATGGATGTCAGTGGCGTCATACATGGTCCCCGAGCTTGGTTCCAAGGTTGTCAATATCACCAGAGACCCCAAGCAGCATGCCCACCTCTTCTTTTGCCATCTCCATCAGCATGTTTTGATTTTTGAATGTAAGATGCCAAAGCATCCAGGACCACTGCCATATTGCGGGCAGGTTCAGAACGCTGCAGCCTGCAGAAGAAGTCATGGGAATTAGAACAAAGTGTTTTACTTCTGTACGTTCAGCATTTCAGTGCTAAAAGCCAGAATCAGTGGCATCAGTGCAATGAACAGCTAGCAGTCAGTTATGCAAATAAATGCTAGATACATATAAGATAAAACAAGGCGTGATGACCTAGCTATCCATGTCAATCTTGCATACTATCCTTGCGTGTGACAGAATTTCTGCTACTGAGAAATATTTGCAGGTTGAGAATATGGTCACTGATGATTGCTTCACCAGTTTGTAGGCTACGCTATTGTGAATCTTGCGCTTATGTCCTACAGGATCTTTCAGCTGCATGGTTAACTAATGCCTTAATAAATCTGCGTAGGCAGAGCAGCAAAGATGCAAAGCAACAAGGAAGACGAAATTGAAGGGCTGTCTAGCTCAATATTTTGTCACTAGCTAGATGTCGAAATTGCTGTACCGGATTTACATGTAATTGCGGCACGTTCAAGGATGGTAGCATTAGATTACCTCAATTTTATGTTGTTGCAAAATATTGTGATTAAACGGGCTTGTAGTGTGGAACTGACGAATATTTACTCTCAAAATGAAATTTTAATGACGAGAGCACCTGCTCACGGAACGGATCCCGCCTATGCTGCCACCATCTGCATCGCATGCTCGCTCTGCGGCGTCTGCATGCTGTACACCCCTGCTCACGGGACAGATCCTACCTCGACTCGCGCCGCGCGCCCTTGCTCACGGAATGGATCTCTCCCTCCTCCGTGCCCTACCCTAGCCCGTACTCGCGCCTCCTATTGCGGTCACGTTCCATCCACCTACTAAGGGTCCATGTCGCCGACGAGCTCCACGCCGACGACCTCGGTGCCACTCCATAGCATCGAGCTCCGCGTCGACGAGCCTCCATTTTCGTCCAAGCAGCAAGTAGATGTTGCGTTTGAAAGCACATGTTACAAGCGTCTGTTTCAGAGGTATGTTGCAAGTGTTTCATATGGATGTTGCAAAAGTAGATCGAGATGTTGCATATGTTGCAATGATTATACACGTATGCTGCAAGCTTTTGTTCCTAATGTTTTAACTATTTTTTTAGACGTACGTTACAAGTGTGTTTATGTGGATGTTGCATATGTTTCGCAAATATATTTGCAAGTGTTTTATCTGGATGTTACATATGTTTTTGCAATGGTTTCAAGTGTTTTTCATGTGTTTTTGCAAGTGCTTTAGTTGCATGTTTCAAGTGTTTCATTTGCTTTCAAACTATGTTGCAACTGTTACATCTGAATGTTAAATTGAGTGTTGCATCTCCCTTCTTGTCTTTTGTTGCCTCGCGTCGTCTTGGTGTCTCCTCCTCCTCCTCCTAGCGCTGGCTGGGCATCTGCCGCCTCATCCCTCTCTTCTCGAAGCTGGTGATGTTCTGGGTGGCGTGGGCCCCATGTGGGCGCGCGAAATGGTGCAAATAAATGGTTGTAGGCACAGGCGCCAGGACGTCCGGGTGATAGCAAACCCGTTCTGAATTTTGCTTTGTACCGGTGAAACTTTTATTCAACAAACAAATATGCGTATTCACTATTCAGACTTGAAAATGACCTAGTGGTAATGGTAAACATTGTTTGCAATATGCAGATGGAGCTCCCTGATTGGGAAACCTGCAACAAGATGAGAAAAGTGCAGGTGCCTTTGAACACATTCATAGAGATGAAATCTGCACCGTGCCTGAAATGTTTCGCAAAATACAGTCTGTTCGCTTGGACTGAACTCTGGCTGATCTGACTGGTTTTTTTGGGAGAAAAACATTGTTGGATGGCTGGCTGATCTGGCCGATAATCTCAAGGAATAGGCTTATAGTTGTGCAGCATTGAGTTGCGTAAAGCTCTTATACAATTTCTCAAATACATTGCATATGGTATATAAAGAGTCCTTTACACGTATGCCATTATAAAAGTTGGTAATTACCCATGAACCATTAAAAAAGTTGAGTTCTCACTGGTGCCACTGCTCTGAACTTTTTTTTATCATCCACGCACTTCCATCAGATTTGGTTCTAACGGTGTTAAACTACGGGTGTGAAAAGTCGAAAATACCCTCAAGTCTAAATATGTAATTATTTTTTTGAGCATCTTAACGATCTCAAATAAAAAAACTCAAAACTAGAAAGTTGTAGATCTCGTCGAGATCTACAATATTTATATAAAAATTATTTTCGTTTGATTCCATATAAAAATATGATTTTTCTAAGACATATTAATAATATCAAATCATATTTTTTTTATAGAATTAGATGAAAATAATTTTTATATAAATATTGTAGATCTCGACGAGATCTACAACTTTCTAGTTTTGAGTTTTTTCATTTGAGATCGATAAGATGTTCAAAAAAAATTAATTGCATATTTAGACCTAAGGGTATTTTCGACTTTTTACACCCGCAGTTTAACACCGTAGAGCCAAATCTGACGAAAGTGGCGTAGAGGGCAAAAAAAAAGTTCAGAGCAGTGGCACCTGTGAGAACTCAACTTTTTAATGGCTTAAAGATAATTAGCAACTTTTATAATGACATACATGTAAAGGACTCGTATATGAATGTCTGTTTTGTTCGTGTATATCTATACCAAATGCATCCACCCATTTGTTCATAGGTAAATTCTTTTTTTTTTTTTGACAACATTCATATGTAACTTCATTGACAGAGAAGGTAACAGACGAAGGAAGAACAGTGTTGGGCTAGAATCCTAAGGTCCAAGTCCAATCGCCTTAAGACTACCCGTACTCATGGACCTCTATATTTATCCTCTATACGTCATAGTCAGCAAGATTCTCTCATCTATACTCAATTCTCCCGCACTCATCCATTCTCTATATCATCCTCTATCCACTCTATCCACTGTGGGACCCACTTGTCACTTTATCTAAATATATCCGTGTGTGATCTAGTTTTAAAAGATTTATTGAGACGAATTTAATGGTGCAATCGAAATTTAATTTGGATTTTTGGTTTGTGAGTTATAGCATTTTTTCCTTTATTTAGCTAGTGGGACCCGTCACTCTAGCGTATAGAGTAAGCACGATACCACTCTAAATATAGAGTGAGAGAAAGGATAGAATATTGTTTTAGAGTACCCAGTGCAGCCGTTTTTACTCTATATTCATACTCTAAAGTTTTAAAGTATTGTTTTAGAGTACCCTGCGAGTAGTCTAAAACCCTATTGGGCTTGGAGCCCACTGCCGAGCTAAGAGGAGTCCGTTCCGTCTCTCGTCCCCCACCCGGGACGGCGGCGCGCGAGGTCAAAGAGGCGCCCGCGACGGCCGACGGCGGGCATTTGCTGCTCCTCCTCCTCCCAGTCGATCAAGTACGAGTACAGTGGATTGGACATGCGGCGGCGGCAGCAGCAGACCCTCCTTCGCCGGCTGCCGTCGCTGAGGGCTGTGGCGCAGGCTCCATCATCCTGGGCGGCCGACCGGCTTGGATGCTACTACGGGTCTGCGCCGGAGGGGAGGAAGGGAAAGACGGCGCCTTTGCAGGTCTCCTCCTTCCATATCCGTTTCCCCGATTCCCTTCTTCCCTCCGTCTGCTTACTGATGGGTTTGGTGCAGGCGCGGGGCATGGTGGACAAGTTCCGGATGCGCGCCAAGGGTGGCGACGGCGGCAATGGCTGCGTCAGCCTCCGCCGCTCCAGGTCCAGCCGCCTGGGCATGCCTGACGGTGAGAGACCCCACCCTTTTGTGCTGCCCTTGCTTTCGTACTAATACTAATGCTCTTGTGAAATTGGCTCTGTTTGTGGTATTAGCATTGGAGACCAATATGTGTTGGTTCCCTTTATTATAATACAACTCCAACTTTCCTAATTAAGGCTGTGTTTAGTTTCCCATGAAATACAAAATGCAAAATATCAACTACTTTGGAATGATGAAATGCAAAATGCCAAAATTTTCATGGGTGCATTTAGTTCCATCCAAAATGCCAAATTTTTCATGGGGTGGGTGAGGGATTTTTGGCTTTTTGGCTTTTTTTTTTGCCCTCTTGACGCCAAAATCCAAAATGGAGAATGGATACCTTTTTGCCAAAAATTTTGCATGGTGTTTAGTTCCATTCTGCAAAATGATGGGCCAAAACCCAAAATTTTTTGGGTGAAATGAGGAACTAAACACACCCTAAATTACTGCTTCTCTTGATGAAGTTAAATCTTCAAATTTTCCACTTTAATTGCTTTGTCCATTAGTAGAGCTCTTACTGTAGGAAAATTTTATTTTGATTTGCCACTAGGCTAACCATCTATTGTCCTAGTCTGAACTGCCCAGATGTTTCTTTGGACTTGAAGTAATCTTTTTAATTGATCAACATAGCGCATGTCTGGCAGTCTTCGAAATAGTATTTTCAGAGATGATACTCTGATGTATGGGGAGCTAATGCTTGACCACCTGATCCTAGAGGTGCAATGGTACTGTAATTCTGTAAATGCTTAATTTGATATCGAAATGCAATGCTACAGACAGGGGATGATCCTGGAATTCTAAAAGATCATGTGCAAATTAGATATTAAACCCTGCTAATTGTATTTTGTATATAAATGTTTCCCCTGTTTCTGTTGGTCGAACTAGTTCCTGATACTCACCCTGTTTTTACCATACTAGTGCAGTGGGATTTATATTATTTGCAATATTTGGAGTGATCGATTCTGACACTGAATGTTAAAAAATGCAGGTGGTAATGGAGGGAAGGGTGGTGATGTAATTCTTGAGTGCTCTAGGTCTATCTGGGATTTCAGTGGCTTGCAGCATCACATGGTGTGTCTTCAAAAATATCATATGATTTTGCTTCAGTTAGATATGGTTGCTGTACTGATTAAAAAAACTCGACCCGGTGGGGGAAAGACCGCCCCCACGGCTTTCAAATAAGAAGGAACTCTCAGTTCCCCGAGCCGAGAAAACCCCCGAACCCTGGCCCTGTCCCGACACTAGGAGCGGACACCGTGGGGACCGTTACCTGGGCCGGTGCCGGGCCGGTGACTTCCGTTGCCCATAGGCCGGGTCATCCGTTGCCCAGACTTCCGTTGCCGCAGGCCGGACGGGCCGCACCACTAGTGCTTTGGCACACGGGACCAGCGAGGGGGTTTTTTTAACCACAACCTGAAATTCGCTCCCACTGGGATTCGAACTCAGGACCTGTGGAGTGCCGCTCGAATGTCTTAACCACTCGGCCAGACATCCTTTGGCTTGCTGTACTGATTATTGTGCTTGATGTAAGATCTTATTTCATAAATTATAGATTCCTAATTGAAAATTAAGGTTGTGAATGTATTGGAATTAGAAAGGTCATCCAACCCTGAATTTTATTTATCAACCTAAAGTGTGAAGCTAGACATTGTGCTGTAGCTCGACAAGATATGGATCGTTTGAATTCTGGGGAAATTACTGATACCTGACTTTTAGCTTGTTTAATTTTGGTTTTCAGAGAGGAGGTCGAGGTGGCAATGGAGTTTCTAAGAATCAGATAGGAACAAGAGGTTCTGACAAGGTTGTCATGAGTATATGCATATAATATATGTCCTTTTTTTTTTGGTTTACATTGTATATCACCTTCTCTACTTGTATGTAACAGATTGCACAGGTACCCGTGGGCACGGTGATTCATCTAGTCGAAGGGGAACAACCTTCTCTCACAGTAAATAAACCAACCAGAGCTCTAGATCCCTGGGACATACCTGGTGCTGCAGGACAGTCTTCAGATTCAGATCAGATTGGTAATGCAGTGACGAAAGGTTTTGATGGTGGCTTGTCTAATCGGCATATTGCCCCTAAGCATAATACTGATGGAAATGAATCTGTAACGGGAAGCAACAGTCAGTCAGAGAATTCAAAATACTTACATACATACTGCAAGCCTCAGTTCTCAAGCACTGATTGTGGTGTAAGAATCTATTCATGTCAGGAGGGGACTGATGAAAAAGATCAGACTGAAAGCGAGGATGAAGAATTTTGGGAGGATGAAGACGAGTTCGATATGGACAAGGAGGATGATGAGGAAGAGGATGAGAGGGAAGAACAAGATGTGCAATATTGTGTTGCTGAGATGACAAAACCTGGGCAGCGGTTAATCATAGCACGAGGAGGCGAAGGTGGATTGGGGAATGCTTTTATCATGAAGGAGATGCGGCCATCCAAAGCAAACAGGCAAGAGAAGATAGCCCGTTTGAGTACCGGGCAGCCTGGAACTGAGAGCTTCCTTATCTTGGAACTGAAGAGCATTGCAGATGTTGGTTTTGTTGGATCGCCCAATGCTGGGAAGAGCACATTGCTCAGTGCTCTCTCTAGGGCGCAGCCAGAGATAGCAGACTATGAATTCACCACGCTGAGGCCCAACATTGGCAGCCTGACCTACGAGGACTACTTCTCAGTTAAAGTGGCTGATATACCTGGCCTGATCAAAGGAGCACATGAGAACCGTGGCCTGGGTCATGCTTTCCTGAGGCACATAGAGCGCACCAAAGTTATCGCCTATGTGCTTGACCTTGCAGCCACGCTTAATGGCAGGAAGGGTGTCCCACCTTGGGAGCAGCTGCAGGTTTTGGTTGCAGAGCTGGAGCATTACCAAGAAGGAATGACTCGGCGACCATCATTGATTGTCGCAAACAAGATAGACGAAGAGGGAGCTGAAGAGATATACGAGGAACTGAAGAGGAGAGTGCATGGTGTTCCAATATTTCCAGTTTGCGCCATCTTGCAGGAGGGGGTGCCAGATCTGAGAGTGGGTCTAAGGAACCTTATGGATGACTCAGATCCGCAGGGCATTGATTTTGAGAAAAATGACTGTTGAATGAGGTTACATCTTTTTTTCTCTCCTCATGACACTGACGCATATGAGTGTGTTGCTGATATTTCCTGAGAATCAGAGGCTAATATGGATAGCAATTAGATCTGCAAATGTTGATGACTCTGTGGCTATTCCTTTCTTCTTGTTGTGTTATTTACAACAATTGAGCACTTGCAATCTTTCTAGTACCGTTCTTGTTGAAGAGCAGAATTTGTTTCAAGTTGTACATGGTAGTAGCAGCTGAAACATTGGCCTTGGTCCGTAGATAAACAGAACTGCATTTGCACTTGGTAAAACCAGGTTGCAGGCTTGTAGACTTGGTGAAGACAAACGTCTTGAGTTCCTTCTCTGTATAGATTCCCTCCCCTAGCCTTGCCTCTGCTGCTCTTTGCTTTTGTGCTTTGGCTTGGTTAAAGCCTCCCTTTTGCTTTGGCTCTAATAAAACTATACAGTGGGGGCCTCCCCTGCTGTATTTTACGTTAAAAAAAACAATAAGTCAAGAATTACGGCCTGTTTTTCTTTAGTTAAGGGTGATGGATTCTGGTTATAAATGCTGAAGATAAAATAAATGGGGTACCTTTTAAAAGTAGATTCTGAGAATCCAGCCCCATTTACATGACAATCCACAAGCTGCGTCCCACCAGTTACAGCTAAACAGCCCACAATCTACAACTTGCTTTTAAGAATCCAATGCTAAAATAAACATAGCACATGTCCTGTTGGTATCATTCCAACTGAAGATATGCCCATGGAGCTGTAATCCGCAAAGTGAAGACAATCTTCTGGTCCAGATGACATGGATTGCTCTCTGGTGGTATATAGTACCAAAGAGTTACCTCTTACCAGTATTATATCATTTTTGCAGGCTGATTACCATTATGGTTGCATGCTGATTGCTGCGACTGGTTCTGGAGGGAGGTCTGAAGATGTTGGACCATTGAACTGTGGAAGGAGATGTCCCTTTTCCATGGTGGGATGGCCACAAGAAGCATGACAATTTCTGTACATTTACTGCCTTTTGACCCCACTGGAAGTTTGTCCAGTGGAACTTACAACGTGTTGAGACCTCTGCCAGAGTTTCTGTAAGTAAGCCAATCTATTTACTTGATCCTTTCTTTTACTAAAAGCTTCTTGGTCAAACAGAGAGTAATATTCTTGTAATCTGCTGTCAGTTTACAACTGTGGATTGAGTACAGGTACCACCAACATAAGACCTTTAGCTTCCACCAAAATGATACAATGTACGGTTTATAAAATTTAACATAGCTATGCCAGAAGTGCTTAGGAGGGTGTTTACTCAATGGTCTTACACTTTTTATCAGAGATACTGTTTTGTTTATTCAAGATCATGTTTTTACAGACCAGAGTTTCATCTGACCTATATATAAAGCAAAGTACAAAGGCCAAAAGTTAACTTCTTGGGTTACTAACTTAGAGAGCACTTAACATGCCAGACAAAGAGACAATCGCATCAAAAGAATTAATAATGTTAATCTGACCCGTTCCCATCAGCCCAAACTGTGTGGCCAAAGAGTTCTCGCTAGGACAATCAGGTCTCTTTTACTGTTTGACGAGCACCAGCAACTGTGCCGACCCGCTGCTGTCTTCAGGCGCGAGCATGATGATTTTCCCGCGGGCAGTAACCTCCAACTCTGCGGCAGCGGCGGTAGAGGAGTCGCTCCCCACCTTGTCTCCGACGGGGATGCACTGCCTAGCGCCACCACATTCCGCCACCGGCCGCCGCGAGGACGTCTCCGCTAGTCGTTATCGCGACTAATTCCTGGTGGTTATACCCGTGCACCCCTCTCGTTCTGGTGGGCTCCATAGGATCCAGGTGGCTACACACGTGCAGGTCCATCACGCGGAGGGTGTCCGCCGTATCTCCAGGAGTCACAAATAAAGAGTCGTATTCTATTTCAGGTCAATAAAATAAGCTAAGATGTAAAAAAGTTTGTTTTTAGGTGTTAGGTTTGTGTCTAGCGGAGTCATAGTTAGTGTGCTCGAGGACGAGCTGCATGTTTAGGTGGGGTGTAGTATTAGAAGAGTTAATGGCCTATTGGGCCTTAGCCCGTTAGGGTTAATTAGTCGCTTGCTTAGGTATCAAGTAAGACATATTCTCTATATAAGGAGAGGAGATGTATCAATCTAATCAAGCAATAGATTAGAAGGAAAAACCTTCTCTCTTGCCGGCCGTGGACGAAGCTCCGTGGCCGGCGTTTCCAGCGCCCCTCACAGCCCTAGCCGCCGGTCCTCTCCCTCTCTCACGTGAACCGTACCCGTGGTTACTGTAGCGACGCGAGCACTGTAGCGCGGCGGCCACCGGCGCTTCCCTCGACTCTCCCCTCTCGATCCCAACAGCCCACATAACAATGCAACTCTCACTACCTTGCTAGTTTGGCCTGTGCTACTGATTTAGTTTGATCTTTGATTGATAACCAAAGGAAAATCCTGATTTTTAAAGGATTTCTAAAGCATCAAGGTCAAATGAAAGCAAGTATTTATTATTGAACGTACCTCAAAACGCAACTTCAAACTAGTACCCCTGATATTTTATCTTGGATGCATTTCACACATACCGGCATCAAGTGAGTTTTTCCATATTTTTCTGTAAGTAGCATTAATCAACTTGCTCTCTTTTTGATAAGTCTACCAATTTGTGCCCGCCATTTGTCATGGATAAAAATTGTGATATTCTGCTATAAGCATGGAAATAACAGGATTTACAATACAGAGAGCAAGCATTGTTTGTGGTTTTAGTATGAACAATAAAATTTTTGAAATTTTAGAAGGTAAATGTCAAAATTACAGGACAAACATGCACATTACAAGACTTGAAAGCATAATCCTGGTTGCAGAAGTGACATGTGAAGTCATGAACCAAAGTATGAAAAAAATAATAATGGCAAAGTTGCTAATAATGGCAAAGCTGCTGCAATCGTGTGAAACATTCTCCTTATTTTATGTTCTCCCATCTTCATCGTATGTCCTATATATATGTATCATTCTCTGGCATCTTGAACAGGTGCTTCATCAGGGGGGGCCTGAAACAAAAGGTTGGGCATTATGGTGAAAGATGGAACCAATTGAGGTGAGACAAAACAAACCGAGGAACCAAACAAATTGTGACGAAGCGCTTGTGCTAGTTTTACGTGCATATGTGGAAGAACTCTTGATGATATTTACCTGCATACGTGGAAAAACTCCTGGTGATATTTAATCGCGGAGTTGTAGGATTCTCTCTTGTACAGCACATGACATTTACATGGGTTGCCTCCATCCATTGCATAGGCCTTCTTGACATGCTGGATATGGCTCAACTTGTCGCACTCAAGGCCAGGTTTCCCCTTAGCCAATGGCATTGGCACCGAGCATCTCTATGCTGCACTTCCGCTGCAGATGCCTTGGATTTATACCCTGCATGTATTCCTTCAAGGGTTGCCTCCATGCCATGGTCCACAAGTTGGGCCTCTCGGGGTTCAGGCATACTATCCAAAACCTCCGTTTTTTGTGCACATAAAAAGGCTCTCGCAATTTGGGAAGAAATATTAACTAGCCTCTCCAGGTTTAGGTCTTTTTTTTTGTGTGTGTGATAAGGAGGTTTGGGTCTTTGGACAGTTGTTGAACAAGAGAAGCAGAGTTCGTCAGAGTGTTGAGGTGCTAGCTGAACCTCATCTACTGTACTTTCTTAGAGGCCAGAGCCCTCCGGCTTGCGAGCAAATGAACTGCAAAAATTTGATCTTGCAGATTCTATATGCAGAATCAGACAACATTTTGCATATTCCACATGCAACGTCTATATTCAGAGTCCGTAGACTCTGAAAAGGCAATAAAAGAATCAGTCCGTAGACTCTGAAAAGGCGATAAAAAGAATCACCAGCAGGCTTATTAATCTTCAATTTGGGCCATTGATATTTGTCCTCGGATATTTCTGTGCTTGTAGTTAACATGACATGCTCCTTCACCGTATTTCAGCTGATTTGTGTCCTCTTTGTCCGCAAGCACAACAGAATACACTTTTTGTTGCCAACACATCGTATTCGTAGCACAGCCGAGCACTGCCGCATGGGCGGGCCTCTGCGTTCCACGGCCCAACGACTCGACGGCCCACACAAACAGCAGCCGCTGACGGTGACTGTCGCAGGTACCAGCCTACCAGTACCAGGCTAGCTGGCCACTGGTGCGGGGAGGTTGATTTGAGCAAAATATTTATAATTGTCATTTACCCGTGCTAGTAAAGATAAACCACGCAGCCAAATATATATATATATATATATATATATATATATATATATATATATATATATATATATATATATATATATATATATATATATATATATATATATATATATATCATACGCATAAAAATATATATTGACAAATATTTGTAAACGTGAATCGGCAATAATAATATAGCAGGCAAACTTCACCAATCACTAGTTATTAATCATATATGTCTATTATTGAATCCATGTATATTTCGTAGCTGGGTTGGCCGCAAGTGTGTTTGGGGATATCTTTGAGTTGAATTAATAAGTGCACATGTATTTCAAAAAAACAAAAGTGTGCATTTGTGGCTAAGACAGATAGAAATTACCCGCGAGTATGCGGGTGCGGGTAGTACGTCCGGGTAATCGTACCTACATCCACACATGCTCTACCCCGACTACCCGATGGGTAGAGGATTATGTGCAGTAAAATACTTGTGCTTGTGCGGCCGAAGAAATCTTTACATACCACCTATTATCACGTACTTAGGTTTTGGATACCTATCGCTATCTCTAGCGTTATATATGCTGATAATTGTTCACACTCTACCTTGTGCCGGAAACGAAGATATATAACTTCAGTAGCACTTGAGAAGAAAAAAAAAGCATGTGGCCCATTCAGTGGATGCTCTCTTCGATTTTGTTTACATGAGTAGTAGATTGCTCTGCTGATCTTTTTCACACTGATGCAGATGTGAGATTCCATGGTGTGAATGGCCTTGCTTATTGCTCTACAGAGGACAAGAAAGTGACTCAGATGTTGCCATCACTCAGGCCCGTCTAGCTCAGTCGGTAGAGCGCAAGGCTCTTAACCTTGTGGTCGTGGGTTCGAGCCCCACGGTGGGCGTTTCATCTTCTTTATTTTTTTTCTCTTTTTATTTTTTCCCTGCTAGCACCTTTTGTCGGCTTGGACATGGACTGCCCATATATCTCGGCCAAGTGAAATTGATGAATGAGCACTGCAACGCCCCCATACTAAAGCTGCTATCTTTTTCCTGCATCCCTACATTTTTAGGTCTGGGAATACTAACATGATCGTCTATGAACACTTGCAGAAGCCTCATTTCTGCAAAAGCAAGCCCTAGCTAGGTCACTACTTGGCCTGCTTACAGTTCAATTGTTACACATTAACGATGCTGTGGAAAGTTTTCTCCATATATCATCATCATCAAAAGCAAGTCCAGTTAATGTCACTATCTAAAAATTGCCCTTTTTCGTCCTGACAACTATGTTTACTTCATTCCAGTAGTAAAAAAAGTTATGTATATGGACAAACCAATGACCTTTTGAAAATTAAAGCGTTGGAATTTGGCTCTGCCTTTAGCTTTTTTTTTCTTTTTGCAAAGTACCTTTAGCTTTTGTTGTTTCCCCTCTACGCGATTTCTCTGAAAGCGCGCCGGGTTGAGGTTATGGACAAAATGAATCCTACAAGCCCTCCATTGGTTTGTAGGAAGAATTAATGGAGTGAGAAAAAAACATAGGATTATAAATCCTATAGGACTTGCTATAGTTCATGCTTTTGGTTTACAGTAATAGAGCATATGAGTAGCATAGAAAATTTTCCTTTGCCTGTTATTTTGAAGGACAAATGTAAGAAATTTAGCATCCACTCGAATTTAATTTTTGGTAAAACTTCTCCTTCTACGTCTTATCCAAACGATCGTTCCTGCAAAATTTGTATATTTCCAATGATTTGTTTTGTAACTGCATTCCTGTATATAGAGTTAGTATGTTTTTTTTCTATTTCTGTATTCTTGCATTCTTGTGTTGCAAAGAGGGCCCAGACTATGGAGCATTTGTCTAATATTTTTGTCTAAGTTTCGAAGATACGTACTCCCTTCATCCCAAAATATCTGTCACTTTCGCTTACTGAGAAACAACTTTGACAAAATATATATTAAAAAAATATTAACATTTATGATACATAATTGGTATCATTAGAAAGATCTTTGAATCGAGTTTTTTAATAAATTTATTTGGAGATACAAATGTTGCATGTATTTTGTACAAATCGAGTCAAACTCGTGGCATGAAAACCGAAAACGACAAATAAATTGGGACAGAGGGAGTATATCATATCAATACTGGACGTGGAGCAGATAACATTTTTAATTGGCAGCTGCTTACGGCATGATGCCAGCTATTACGGCTGCAGTACGTGTTTAAAGAAGCAGTAATAATGCTCTCTACCGAGCGTCCGTCCGGACGAACACGCGTCTTTGCTAGGCCTGCGACCAGTTTGACCGGCTCAATATGTGGCTTCATGTCGTCTACTTATTGTACCCACCACAAATATATGATATTCCATACTGCCTCCCAAGAAAAATCTCCCACACATGTTCTGCTTCTCCAAGATCTAGTCCACTCCCACTCACCCCAAATCCTACAGTCAAAGCACCACCCGCCAATGGCCTCTCCACCCACTCAGTCAAGGTTCGAACCCTCGACAACTCGCCGCGGCCCACCGCCGCTCTCCTCCCCTCCTCCGCGGCTGCACCCCAGCCCTCATTTGCCCCCCCCTCCTGCTCCTCCTCACCATGGCCCTCGCGGCCGCCATGGCCTTCGTCCTGCTCCACCCACCTCTCACCGTCGTGACCATGGCATCCGCTGCCACGCGGTCACTCTCCAAGGCCCCCCAAGCCCGTGGTGTTTCTCATATCCTCGGATGGCTTTCGTTATGGGTATCAGCCCTCTCCCACAAATTCGCCACCTCATCATCGGCCGGCACCGGCGTCCTCCTCATCACCTCCTCCTGCGGCTAGAGACGGCAAGGGCATCGTGTCCGAGCCATATGAAAGGTCCTAAATAGCTAGAGGGAGGTTGAATAGCCTAATAAAAATTTGTACAACAAGACAAATAAGTGGCGAAGCGAATATTGCTCTAGCCTACTAAAAATGCAAGCCACCTATACACAATTCTAGTTGCTATTATCTCTATGTCACACAAAGCCTATGTCACTACTCTCTAAGTTAGTGAGCTCTCAAAGACTAACTAAAGAGTCTCACTAACCAAACCAACAAGACGCAAGCTAACTCTCAAAACTAGTTACACTAAATAACTTAGCTATACTAGAAAGTAAATGCAAGAGAGGTAGTGAATGTTATACTGCCGTGCGAACTGATGAATCACAATAGATCAATGAACACCAAAGAATTCCTCGAAGACAAGATAACACAATGATTTTTCTCTCGAGGTTCGCTTACTTGCCGGCCCCTATTGTGGCAATTCACCCACTTATTGGTTCACGTGCTAATAGGCATCACACACCTAACCTGTTACCGGGTGCCGCACAACCAACACAAGATAGGGATCACACAAGCCACGCACAATCCACTAGAGTTGACTTTGGTGCTCAACTGGGGAAGGCACAAGAACCCCTCACAAATCACCGAGAGGTGGCCAAGAACAATCACCAACTCTTGCCACAACTCCTCCGCTGCTCCAAGCCATCTAGGCATCGGCAAACGCCAAGAGTAACAAGAAAACCGTAGCAAAACGATCCCCAAGTGCCACTAGATGCAATCACTCAAGCAAATACACTTGGATTCACTCAATCTCACTTTGATTTGCACTGTCAAGCAAGGAGATGAGTGGGAGGGTGTTTGCTCAGCTCAAAGGATGTTAACACATGTAAGAATGACCAAGAGAGTGAGCCAAACATCCCAAAGGTCTATTTATAGAGCCCCCAAAATGTTGTAGCTGTTATGCCCTCGGGGACCTTCGGACCGAGCAACCAGACTCAGGAACCGGACCGCTACAGTGAAGGTCTGATTCCCCAGATGTAGCCACATGTCCCCACATTTATCCGCGCTCGCTAGATCCCAATGAATAATAAAGAACCGCGAAGTCTACATGGAACCAGACCCAACAATCGGACCAAGGAGCCAAACCAATTCAACTCTGGGTCCGGAGGCTAACAGAGAGCTCCTAGAGAGGGAAAACTCCTTCGGACTTGGTCCCGACCAAGCTTCCGGACCGACTCCTAGAGTCTAGTGACTCCTTTAGTCGATCCCGTAATGCCATGTCGCCCTAGCCTCCTACGCGTCACGAGCGAACCCGCAAGGGTCCTAGGTCTGACGAACAGCGCTATAGGGTCTGACTCCCTTCCTTCGTTCGTGCGTGGAACCAGACTTAGGGAAACTGGTCCGGATCAGTTGCGTGGCTGAGTATGGAAACAGCCACGCTCAGCACCCTGTGATCGCCTCCTCTATGTGCGTCACTCGAAAGAGGAGCCACCAGACCGGACTCACGCGACTCTGAGTCCAACACACTGGTTGTCCATGCGGTGCCTTTCTACGATGAAACCATACCAAGACGAGGGAGTCTAGAGCACCGACGCCGTCGGGTTCGAAGCCCCCTGCACGTGTTGGCACCTGCGCTGTGCCAAGCCACCGATCTAGACCCGCGAGCAACCAGAACCAGACTCGACGGCCTCCCAGGGTTCACCGCTACCACCCTGCTCAAACCGAGGCTGCCACGAGTTGTGCTGCTTTCTCCTCTCTGCCCAGCACCCGAAGCGCCAAGACCGCGCGACCAGAGATTAAGGGCCGCAGCTTCCACAGGATCGAGCCGCCAGCAGCAGCACCGTGCCTACCGAGCGTCAAACCCGTGAAAACACCGTGAACGAAGGGCTCTGCTAAGCAACGAAGGGCCCCGCAAAGCAACGAAGAGCCCCACTTACATGAGACCGAGGCCACGTGCCCCTGCGGCACTATTGGGCTGACTAGACCCGTGACCCTGGGTCTGATGCCCTAGGGTCCGGTCCTGAAACTCCTCCTTTTTCTTTTTCTAATAAATCAACTATGCCACCCTTGAATCCCAAAATTGCCAACAACAAAGTGTCTCACCATAGTGCACGTGTGTTAGTGTTTTTTCAATATTTTTCAAGGGTTAATTTGTTAGCTCACTAGGTCCTAATGCATATGCATGGATCACTCCACCTAGTAGCACTTGACAACCGCTTTTTCTAAGATTATCTCCTCTTAATAGTATGACTATCTATCCTAAATCCACTTACACCCACTAGGTGTCTTGAGTGGCAAAACAAAATGGCCCCATCAAATATACCTTTGCCTTGAGCCCATTTAATTTTTCTCTTTCTTCTTTTCCAAGTTAGAAGCTTGATCACCATCATCACATGTCCACCATCACCATGGACTTCATCTTGCTCCACCACTCAGATTGGACCATCCTATCTAGTTACACATTTAGATGCAAGGATTAGTCCAAATAGGTTTCATCAATTAACCAAAACCAAACTAGGGCTTTTAATATCCCCTTTTTGGTAATTGATGATAACCTCTACAAAGATATGAATTGAAATCAATTTTGAATCCATGTTGCTTGCCCAAGCGTTTTACCATGTGTAAAGGATTTGGAAAAGTTTCATGAATCCAAATTAGTAGCATTTGCTATCCTTACATATGTGCTAAGAGTTTGATTTGAAGGCTTGCACATATACATAGATAGGAAATGTGGGAAAGCAATGTCTACCAAATGATGCTAAGGTATAAGAGATGGACCTTTGAAGCGTGATACCAATCGGATTGCACCAATATACCACTCTTAGCACCATTATTAGTTAGATAGCACTTGCAAAACACAAACACTAGATACCTCATGAGATCAATGTTGACATTAATTAAAGCAATCACTAAATAGCAACGGCGCTAAAAAATACATTGTAATAAATTAACATGTCTCTAAATACTAGTCACCTTTTATATTTACCTATACTTCTTAGCATGGAACTAGGTTGTCATCCCTAATGAATAAAGCTTAGAAGTATATAAGTGGCACTATGATTTTATATGACTAGGCAGAAATATAAATGATATAAGGATATGATCAATTAAGAATAAGAACAATTAAGAACATCTGCAAGCGGACAGATAATTATACCATTGTAGCATTTTACCTAGAGTATTACCAGGTTGTCATTTATAATTTTACCACTGGGAAGGTCTAGCTAAACTTCTATCTAGAGTATTGATAAACTTTATATTCATGATAAAGAAACTAAACCAATGTTATGCACTCTTACTCAATAACAGAGATAAGTCACATGATAAAAGATATATATATGATAAGTAATGATCAATCATCATAACTAAATAAGTAGATACACTCCGAACTTCCTAACTATTACTAATAACATAATCCAATCAGAATATTAGAGGAATAATTCCTGAGCATTCAAGTTACATGTCAAGCTACTACAACTAATAATCATCGTTAAGTAATATTACCATATGTCCCAACCACAATGGAGCCATGAACAGGAGAAGTTGAGTTCAGAAACCTCTGATATACGAATATATCCTTAACCAGACAATGCTGCTCTACCAATAATCCACTGTACAGGGGAGGACTACAGAGGACTCAATGGGCCTATAAAAGTCACACTCACGATCTACCACACGACCCTGAACAACTAGAGGCATCCGCAGATATGCAAAGCATCTAAGCACCACGCTTACATAATGCATACCACTCATCTTATGGCCAAATAGATGTAACACCCTAAAATTTGCATCAATTAAAATAGGTGAATATGATTTTTTATGCATTTCTGTGAGCATACAAACTTAGAAAATAATAAATTTTATTAATATAAAATCAACTATAAGGCTAGCTACATGATTGAGCATTCATGCTATTGCATAATATTTTGTATTGTGTGCTATTTTTGAAAATACAAAAGAGAAATTCAAAATCTATTTGAAAATTCCTTGGAAAACTTGGAAAAGAAAAAGAAAACGTTTTCTTCTTCCTCCCTGGCTTCTGGCCCATTGGCCCAGCTGGCAGCCCTTTCCACCCCGCCTTCTTTTGCTTGGCCCGCTCGGCCTTCCCGAGCCGATGGCCAACGCGCGCGGCCCACCTTTGCTTCTCCCCGCCCCGCTCTCTTGGTGATGAGTATAGGCCCGATCTTCCGAGAGGTAACCGGTAAGTTCGATTTATGGAGATCTCGACGTTGGCGATCCGGCTTCAAATTAGACACGATTCGAACCCTGCAACTGTTACACCACTGCTCCGTTGGTTATCAACCAAGCACAACTTGATTGACCTCGCCAAGAAGGCTTTTCCTGCAAGCGAATCGAAGAACACAAGCAAGAAGTTAAAAACACGCAATCTGAAATTGCAAATATGAATGATGCGAATATCAATAGAGGGTTCAAGAACTTGGTTCCAAAGGACTAATCGATACAGTGGAGGAGATCAAGAACAGGGGCCCTGGATCACTGTAAAAGGATTTGTCACCACAGTTACAATGAACGATTCAGTTTCTCGATGGAAAACTAAACTCTAAACAAAACCCAATTGTCTAACAGCAGTAGCGGTTGTGTTTATAGTCTAAGACTCGACCTAGGGTTGAGAACGGCCAGGGGTTGGGCGCCCACAACTTGGGCTTAAGGCCCAACACGATACATGGCCAAGTTGGCAAAAATTGGTGACGCAGCACCTTGATGTGGTCACATAGAATGATCCACGGACCTTCTGGAGCTGGGACCAGATCCAAAATGACGGCGTCGTCGTCCCCTTTCCAATGCATCCAAGAACGCCCCGTTTTGATGTCATATGAAAGAGTTATGACCAAAACAGTGACGACGTGTCTGCTGAATCCGAGGGTGACGTGGCAGCTGAGTTGGGGACGAATTGCAACTTGGGAAAGACCATAACGTCGGTGTGTCCAGCGTGGCGATGTCCTCATCATCCTCCCCTTCTTGAATTGGAGTCGTCCTCGACTCCATCTTGGTGATGTCCTCATCATCCCCTCCTTCTAGAATTGGAGTCGCCCTCGACTTCATCCCATCATCAGCGAACTCCTGCAAAAGGTTAGTGACAGCAGGCAATGCACCAGACAGAATAGGTTGACAAAACATAGTATAACATGGTGCATCAGGATTATCACATAACTCAGCAGTAGTAGAAGTTGTAGCAAGAAAAGTACCTCCTTTTAACTTAATCCCATTATTTTTAGCAATGTGAGTTGGAGGTTTATTTTTAATCTCATTAGCATGTTTAATAATATCCATAGGAGACAAAGGTAGCAATGTAATTTTCTTGTTCTTTTGTATGATAGTATATGTATTAGTTCTACCATGGTGTAAAGCATCATTATCAAATTCCCATGGGCGACCTAATAAAATGGAACAAGCTTGCATAGGAACAACATCAACATCAGCAGTATCATGATAAGAGCCTGTAAAAAAGCTAATGCATGCTGATTTAGTTACCTTAGTCTTACCACTATTATTGAACCATTGAAGTTTATATGGATACGAATGTTGTCGTGTGGTCAAACCAAGCTTGTCAACCAAATCTGAACTCACCAAGTTATTGCAACTCCCGCTATCAATGATAGTGAGAACACGACAACCCTGCACAATGAAATACATGTGGAACAAATTGTGGCGTTGGATCGTCATCTCTTCTTCATGTCCCACACGTGTACTCAACACACACTGCACAAGAAGGCTAGGGTAGTCTGCGGTAGCAGCCACGGAGTCAATGATGATGGCCTCCTTGTCTTGATCGCCCTCAGTGGAATCTGCATCAATGTTAGCAACAAGGGCTAAATCATCTTCAACATCACAAGCACTTACATAGCCATCCTCGGTAGCAATGAAAGCACGACGTCTGGGGCAATCCTTCATGACATGTCCCATGCCTTTGCATCGGTGGCAAATGATTTTAGAGCTGGACGAGGAGGAGCTAGGAGAAGCACCCGGAGTGGCACCTTTCTTCTGCACATTAGACAATTTACTTACCCCGGAAGAAAATGGAGGTGTAGATGGTTGTGATGCAACAGGAATCTTGGGCGTCTCCGACTCTGAACAGTGCTGAAAATTCCTCCCATTGTTAGAACTGAAAGGCTAGTGTTGTTTGCGTCCCTGTACTTCACGTTCTGCCTTAATAGCAAGATGATACAATTGGGAAAAATTACGCCATTCTTTGTAATCTAGGATGTTCTGTATATCATGGTTTAAACCACCAAAAAATCTAGCACTAGAATCATTATCATCTTCATTGATACCACAACGGGCTAAACCAATAAGCAATTCTTGATAGTATGCTAGATGGGATAGCGGCGGAAAACAAAAATCACAGCAACGGTGATTGAACTACGACTACGAACACAATCCTAAACCAGCAACAAGACTCGACCATGGACACAAACTCAACAACGTGAATCTGAAACGAAATTGCAAAGGCACAAAGGTGATAGGATAGTGGAAATTGAAATATTATTGGGCTTTTTGTGGACTCTAGGTAATGAACAAATATGAAGCTAAGGCAAATGAGATTATACCTCGCGGTAAAC
Source organism: Saccharum hybrid cultivar R570 (assembly GCA_038087645.1). Lineage (NCBI taxonomy): Eukaryota > Viridiplantae > Streptophyta > Magnoliopsida > Poales > Poaceae > Saccharum > Saccharum hybrid cultivar. The sequence goes on from JAQSUU010000744.1 coordinate 5,137,683, forward strand.
CTAAAATATCTGATACCAATTGATGAATACTGGCTCGATCTTCCGAGAGGTAACCGGTAAGTTTGATTTGTGGAGATCTTGATGTTGGCGATCCGGCTTCAAATCAGACACGATTCGAACCCTGCAACCGTTACACCACTGCTCTGTTGGTTATCAACCAAGCACAACTTGATTGACCTCGCCAAGAAGGCTTTTCCTGCAAGCGAATCGAAGAACACAAGCAAGAAGGTAAAAACACGCAATCTAAAATTGCAAATATGAATGATGCAAATATCAATAGAGGGTTCAAGAACTCGGTTCCAAAAGACTAATCGACACAGTGGAGGAGATCAAGAACAGGGGCCCTGGATCACTGCAAAATGATTTGTCACCACAATTACAATGAACGATTCAGTTTCTCGATGGAAAACTAAACTCTAAACAAAACCCAATTGTCTAACAGCAGTGGCGGCTATGTTTATAGTCTAAGACTCGACCTAGGGTTGAGAACGGCCAGGGGTTGGTGTAAGGTCCTAGATGGCTAGAGGGGGGGGGGGTGAATAGCCTATAAAAAATTCTACAAGCACCACTAAGCAAACTTGTTAGAATAACAAACGGCGTAAAGCGAGTTTTGCTTAGCCAAAGGTTGTGATGCAAGCCTCCTATCCACAAGTCTAGTAGATTATGATCTCTAGTTCACACAAGTGCTAAGTCACTAACTTACACTAGTGAGCAAGCTAACAACTACTAGAAAAGGCTACCACTAGAGCTACACAAGATAGTCTAGTAAAAGTAAATGCGAGAGAGAGGATTGTGAATCTTATACCGACGGTGGAGTGAAGATGTTGCCAATCACCAAGATGATATACAATCAATTAATATTGACAACAACACAATATGTAGACCAATCACCGGGAGACAAGAGACACAATATTTTTGTTCACCCGGTGTTCACTTGTGCACCGACAAGCTACGTCACCGGTTGTGTCGACCAACACTTAGATGGTTCCTCGGTGTGACCCTCAAGTCACTTGCCCCTCAAGGCACGCCCCGCAAGGCACCACAAGACACCACTCTCAAGTGAGGTAACTCAATGACACGCGCAATCCAATAGAGTTGCTTTTGGCGTCCCGCCGAGGAAAGCACAAGAACCTCTTACAAACAACCGGAGGTGGCCAAGAACAATCACCTTCTCTTGCCAACGCCTCCAACAATCTCCAAGCCGGCTAGGAGCGGTACTCTCCAAGAGTAACAAGAAATCCACCGGCTAAACCACCCACAAGTGCCACTAGATGCCCTCAAGCTATGCAATGCACTTTGGGATCACTCAATCTCACTTTTGATTTGCAATCAAGCAAGAGAGATGAGTGGGAGGAGTAGCTCTAGCTCAAAGGATGCACAAGAGTGTTAGAAATGCCAAGAGACCTCTCTAAGGGCCGGCCAACGAGTATTTATAAGCACCCCAAACAAATAGAGCCGTTGCCACTCCACTGACCGTTTTTTCGGGACGACCGGACGCGCCGGTCGAAACTGACCGGACGCGCTCAACCGCGTCTGGTCGCCCTGCGACGTCTACGTGTCCCTCAAATTCAAATGCGACCGTTAGATCCTCCAACGGTCACTGCGCGCCAACGGTCAAACGCTATGACCGGACGCGCTGCTCAACCGACCGGACGCGCCGGTCGCACAGCACCGCGCGCACGAAGCAACGACCGGACGCGCTCCTCGCAACGACCGGACGCGCCGATCCGCACAGCACCCGCGCCCGCGAAACAACGACCGGACGCGCTCCTCGCAACGACCGGACGCGACAGTGCCAGCGTCCGGTCGGAGTCCAGTAAGCTCCATCGACGACCGGACGCGTCCGATCGCGTGTGACCGGACGCGCCCCGCGTCCGATCATCCTTGCGAACCGCAGTTCCTTCTGGGCACTTGACCGGACGCGCCGGTCCCGCGAGTGACCGGACGCGCCGGTTGCAAACCCTAGCCCGCGCGCCCGAAATCGCGCTGTACTGACCGGACGCGTCCGGTCACACCGTGACCGCGTCCGGTGCAGCGTCCGGTCACCTCAGTGACCCGTTCGCCTCTGTTTCTTTTCCGACTTTCGGCGTGGTGGAAAATAGGCATTTCATTTCCCCGAAATCGCCTGAATCCCGCGCTCGCACGCTCGGCGGGAGGGAGAGAGGAACCTAAACCCCTCTCTACCCGCAAACCACAGCGCGACCAACGCCACCTTTGCAAATGTGCCAACACCATCAAGTGTACATCTCCATGTGCTTGTGTGTTAGCTTTTCTCAATCATTTTCAAAGGTTTTCCAATTAGCTCACTAGGCCCTACATGCAATGCACTTCATGATTTCACCTAGTGGCACCCGTGTATCGAATAACCGATAAGACTTCCCCTCTTAATAGTTCGGCTATCGATCCTAAACCACTCACACCCTCTATGGTGTCTTGAGTGTAAAACAAAATGGCCCTATGGTTATACCTTTGCCTTGAGCCCATTTTGTTTCTCCAAATGATATGATCCACTTCATATCATCACATGACCATCTCGATCCATCGACCTTGACTTCACTTGCTCTTCACCGTTGCATTGGTCCGTCGGCGCTAAGTCTTGCTCAAGCTTCACCATCGCATGGTCCTTCGCTTCGAAGCCTCGACTTGCCCTTCACCTTCACAACCGGTCCATCGAGCCAAGCCTCATCTTGGTCTTCACCATCTTGGTCATATGAGTCAATGTCATGTCTCATATGCAATGACCACCTTTATCTAAAACATCCACTTAGATACAAAGGTTAGTCCTAGGTTTCATCAATTAGCCAAAACCAAACTAGGGACTTTCAGTTGGGTGCCCACAACTTGGGCTTAAGGCCCGACATGATACATGGCCAAGTTGGCCCAAATAGGTGATGTAGCACCTTGACATGGTCACACAGAATGATCCATGGACCTTCTGGAGCTTGGACCAGATCCAAAACGATGGCGTCGTCGTCCCCTTTCCAACGCATCCAAGAACGCCCCGTTTTGATGTCGTATGAAAGAGTTATGACCAAAACAGTGACGACGTGTCTGCTGAATCCGAGGGTGACGTGGCAGCTGAGTTGGGGACGAATTGCAACTTGGGAAAGACCATAACGTCGGTGTGTCCAGCGTGGCGATGTCCTCATCACTTGGGCTGAGCCGACCGTAGGCCCATCATCGCGCGCGCGCAGCTGCGTCAGCCTTCCGAGCCCAACATCCGTGCGTGCGTCCGCTTCCCCTCTCCTCTCTGTCTCTCACTGACGCCGTGGGCCCACATGTCAGAGCCGCCTTCCTCCTCAAGCCGTCGGCAACGGCACTTTCCAAAGCCGCCACCGATCGAATCCACCACCTCAATCTCCTCCTTCCTTACTTGGAGCACCTTCGGGCTATATAAGCCGAGCCCACGCACCCCTCCGCTCCATCTTGCTCTATAACAGCAGTCATCGTCGTCCTGAGGCGACCACACTCGAGACGCAGCCCTAGCCGCCGCCATTCCGAGCTGCGCGTCTCCTTTGGTTTGTCCTCGGCTCCACTTTTGCCCTAGGTGAGCTCGCCATGTCCCGCTCTTCCTCCCCGTGCTTTCCGTTCGCTGAATGATGTCCGGAGGCGAGGTATCGTGTTTTCCAATCATGGCGACGCCGTGTTTGCTCACCGCCGGTGGTTCTTCCCCGCCGTCGCCGCCAGTAGTGATCGTGGGCTGTCCAATCTCGGATCGACCGTCTAGATTAGAAGATACCATTTCGAGTGTAGTTTTGCATAAGAGACCCTCTGGAATTCTAGAATATAACCCGCAGTCCAAAAGCATAAAAACCGAATACGTTTTATTCTTTTGAAAGTGTATTTGATCTCGGTAATTCAAAAATACATTTTCTGATATTTACATTTTTGCCACTAATCTTGTTTTAGCCATAAAATCTCCGTTTTAACTCTGATTTGACCCGTTCAAATTGCGTTAGGTTCGTATTCGCGAGCTCTATATGATAGTGCTACTGTACAGTAGGTTTGTAACATCTTAATTTTGATTTTGTATTAAAGTAATTATTTATCTATAGGAAATCTTTGTAAATTCATAACTTCGTCGTTTTAGCTCCGTTTTTTCGTAATCTTCACATCTGTGTGATCCTAGCGAGTTTTAGATTCATTTTAAAAACTTTTTATCTTATTTTATTATTATTGGTGTACTGTTCTAATGATAGTCTTGTTTGTTTTGGATGATTGCTTTTGGACGAATATTGTTGCTTTGTTGATCGAGTATAGACAATGAGCAATACGTTGGTGACCAAGAGTTTTTCTTCGAGCAGGATCATCAGGACCAGTTTGATCAAGGTAAGTATAGCATGGGATTGTCCTTATTATCCTATTCGCAGCAAACAATTACATTCATTATGCATGCATTCCCTTGCTAAGGATGACTTAGTTTTGATCCATTACCTTGGCACCTATTATATTGCATTGAGTAGCTTTGCTAGTGCTTAACATGAACTATGATCATGTAATTTGACTAATGAAATATGCAATAAACATTAAAAGATGACTTTTTAGTAACATGCTAAAAGGGGGCTAGAGCATTGGACTATCTTTTGGTGCTCTAGTTGCTCTCCGTAAGGACTCATCTATAAGCGAACATCCGGAACTTACAGTACAACTGTGAGGGCTATATGGCTCTGCCTTTAGTCATATAGAAGGACCTTTTCTAGCTTGTTAGTGGTAACCTTTTTGACATAAGAATGGCTTGACGAATCGGGTATAGTGCGGCCTCTGTTCTTATATGTATAGGCTGCGCGTCATTGTGCCATATGGAAGGGGGGCTCTACATTTGTTTGTCGAGTGAATCTAATGGCCCTAACTTGTTAGATGAACCTTTAAAAGACTTTATAGTGTTTCCCTGCTTGCTCACCTTGGAAGTGTTTTGGGATTAATTAACCCGGGCATATGGGCTACACGACTCAGTCAAAGTGTATAACCTCTGCAGAGTGTAAAACTGTTATAATAGCCGTGTTCACAGTCACGAGTGGCCTTGGACCCTTATGGAATAGTTGATCACTAATGTTGAATAAATTTTTGCTATTTGTTATTCAATTTACATTGATCATTTGTTTATTGCAAGTTGAGACACATTGATGCTATAGATATGCTAAAATTGTGCGAACTAAAAGCTACATGCTGTTAAACCAATGTTATGCCTTTGAGCCTCATGAACCCCATGTTACACTTATTGAGTACGAGATGTACTTACGCTTGTTTATTTTCTTACTTGGATAAAAATCCTGGATGGATAACAGATGGTGTAAATAGTGACTACTACTCCTACTTCCTTGAGGATTAGTAGACTTGCAGTCAACCAGTCAATGTGCCTGTGCATGGAGCTACTACGAGAGATTTTATCTTTTTATTTTCCGCTATATTTGTGTAAAGACTATGTGGTAATAATCATGATGTAATAACATTTGTGATGATACTTCCTTTTTAATTTGTCAGCTTATGTGTGATTAATCTTTGGGCGCACATAATATTATGCATTCCATTTGGTCTTAAGAATGGGTGTGACAATAGACGAGCGCTATACAAACATGTGATCGAACTAAATAGCAACCTAACTATACTAGAATTGAAGTAGACAATGAACGATGCATTCAAGAACATAATAAAGATGAAGAATAATGTTGACATTGCAATAATTGTGCAAATACATAATTACAATAAGAGTAGAGAACTAGAACATTACCAAAACTCCACGCTCGCCAATGATTAGGAATCCAAGCTAGGTTGACTCACCTTGACTTCTTCTAGACCTGATCTAACTATGTTAAAGCTATGAACTAGATGAACTCTGATGATCTAGGGTTTCTGGCTCCAGATGAACTAATATTCAAATGAGTTGATGCCTTCAGGGGGGCTCTGCCCCTGTATTTATACCTCGGTGGGATGCACGCGAGCCATTGAATCAAACCGACTTTACGTAGGGCTAGGATTTATCCTCAAGGTCGGTAGAAGAATACTCCAGAAGCTCGTGGAAGGGGGAGAAGGGGGTGCCCGGCCACGCCCCTGGCCGGTCAGCCCCACCTGGCAGGCACTCGGCCTCCGCTTCATTCCGGTGTCTTATAGGGTCTTCTATAATATACTAGTATTTATCTCACGGCAAAATTCTAAAAATTCTTTTAATAATTAGGTATCTCTCTCCACTTTTCTGCATAACTCCCTACAAACATTAAAATTCAACAAAGCTCATGGAATTCGTCAGATAACACCCTAGTCTTCTATGTTTTCATGTATTTTGACCATTCTCTTATGTTTATTTCACTATATATTGTTGACGTTAACGACCATCAATAAGAATCCCCCAGGCTTACCCTGTGCTAGTCTCTTAGCAAAGCCTAATTAGATAAACTTGGATCAAGAGTTGCTTCAATGCTTTCACGCCTTAAAAGTACACATGCTTTCAAACAAAAATTCTCCTTCGGATTAAACAAATTGCTCTAACTTTCAAACTCACCCATATTACCTTCAACTATAGAGCTTCTTAGCCTTCACTTGGGTCTTGAGCAATTAAAAGATAGAACAAATAAGTCAAGCACTATGTCTCAAGCTCTTCGCTCAACCGATATTCCAGAGTTTTTGTAAGTTTTCAAAATAAAACTCAGAGCTTTCATTGTATGACACTCTCAAATCTCTCAATATATGTGGTATTTGTGGATCCTTACCAAGGCATTAACAATGGTATGCCTTTCTCTCCCTACAACTAAGGATTATAGTGGAGCTCATAGGAGTGGCAAAACAAGAAAAAACATACTTGTAATTCATATATTGTAAAGTCAAACAATGAATCCAAAGAGAGTTAAGTCATATAATCAAATCAAGATGTGCATGTGTATGAAATATGCTGAATAGGTGTATATAGGGTGTCTAATTCTAATTCTACTTTTACTCTTTTGAAGATATTTCTCTCATTTAGATTTAAAAACAATTGCAGAAAAACATAGGCTATCTTTATTTTCTTTCTTCTTCTTCTTTTAGGTGGGCTTTTGCCCCTAATTCTACTTCAGACACTTGTCTATTTTTTTCTTTTTTTTTGCATAGCCACATGTCTTTTCTTTCTGCATACAAAATATTTGAGAGAGATTGTAATAAGAAATTAGAGCATTTATTTGGGGCTATCCTATAGGTTAATTTTTTGGGTGTTCTCTCCATGTGTAGCAGAAAAACTTTTTAAGGTGGACCTGAGTGGAAAATGAAGAATGATTGCGTCTACTCCCAGTGTAGGTATAGTGCATATGTGGGTGGTGTATACATGATCTTGATTTTAAAAGCATGACAAACCTCTCATAAAGTATACAACAAAGCTCGACTAAACTCAATGCAAAACAAGCAGCATATATGAGCAAAGGTTTTCTTCATCTATAATGTATATTATATCTAGCTTTGGTAGAAATTTAATCTTTGTCATACAGGAGCTCATCATGATTTTTAAATTTTGAAAAAATAAATCTCCAAAACTTAGTATTGCTAGGAACAAGATAAATAGCAGCTCAGACTTTCTCATATCATATCCCTCAATCACCTAGACTTAGATCAAGCATATGCTACCCATAAGTTTTAGGTTCAAAGTGAATTCTTATATCAAAGTAGTAATATCCAAAACTCGGGAGAATTTAAGGTTGAAAACTAGGCACTTAAAAGGAATTACGGCAGAGCAACTATTTATCATCTCCAACGCAAAATTTTAATCTTCATCTTTTTATTTGACTCCTCACTAGATAGAAATATAAACTTTAATTCTCTATGATTACACCTTAATATAATTAAGACTTACTAAGATATGCACTTTTATTTGGTTTTAGTTGTTATGTATCTTTTTAATTTTTTACTAATAGACTTCAAAAATAATAATAAGACTGTAGATACTTAGCTAGATAAGCGGAGAATGCTCCTCCCCCAAGCTAGATGTTGTTGTGGTCAGTTATTAAATGAACTTCAAAGCGAGTTCATCAGGAGCAATTGGTTGCCACTGAGTAGACTCTTTCTTTAGTCATAGTATTGTCCTGCAAAATTTATATTCCAACAAGAACACCAAAAACTCGAAGCTTTGATTATACAAGGGGTTAGCGGTCAGCTAAATGAGCAATTGATTATTCTTATGAGTTTATTTAACTTGATATACTTTAGCAGCAATTATTCTATCTTCTTCTATCTTTTTTAGGAATTTTATTTTATGATGCAATTAAGTAATAGCAAATGACATGCATGCATATTTATTTTTATGCCACCATAGTAAATATTCTTATGGGGAATTATCACAAGTTTATTCACATGGGGCTTTAGTATTTTTAATAATGCATAAGTAAGAGCAATAAGGATTTTTTATGCGCAACAAAGTAAATATATTTTTGTTTTCTTAATGTGTAACAATAGTGAATATGATAGAGTATATATATATTTTAATACGATGATGGCAAGTATGCAATAAAATATTTTTTATTTTCTTTTTAATAATGCAAGATGTATGAAATGAATTTAACTAACAAATGTATTTATATAACTACCATTATTACCTCATGACAAGGGTGCAACATTTAAAGTCTACTGACAGGAATAGGAAGGAGAGAGAAGTTACTTATCGGTTGCATCATCTGATCCTGATGACGGTTTAGTTGTCTGCTCTTCTTGCGGTGTTGCGAACGTTACTTTCTTCTCCTTCCACATCTTGACTCGGTTTTTCATAAGTTTGGCTTCTTCTTTTAGAGCTAACTCTTGTCTCTTAGCTTCTTTCTCCCACTCGTTCCAACGAGGTTCTTTGACTGGCTCATCTTTAATCTTTTCAGCTTCTACTTTTGGTTCGAGGACTACGTCACTGGATCTCTTAATTTCAGGAAATCTAGCCCATCCATCCTTGAATGAACGGTGACGGGATTGGTGCCTCCTCCTTGATCGGGACTTGTTCGGCTGTTCAAGGTTAGTCTAACTATTAAATTGATAGCATACCTTTGGAAGTCAGAAATGGATTTATCCAGATCCAATGTAGATGACTGCGTCGGTGGTGTTGAGGAAAGGTCTCCCCAAGATGATCGGTGTCTTCATCTCCTGACATGTCGAGGACCAGGAAGTCGGCAGGAACATAGTAATCTTGAATTTTTACCAGGACGTCCTTTGATATGCCTTTAGGCCATCTCAATGATTGATCCGCCATCTGCAGCTGCATGTAGGTCAGGTACAATGGTTCGTTACCAAATAAATATTCATATGTTACCTTTGAAATTATGTTAGCACCTGATCCAATGTCATAGAAGGTATTGCAGAAGATCCTTTGGTTGATTGTGCATTCAAATGTTGGTACTCTGGGATCATCCTTCTTGACTAGAAATGGCAGTGCGAGCAAATGGTCGCTTTCTGTGTTGAATGCATTGATCATCTTAATAGTTTCTTCTAGCACTTGGCTGAGCTTGCTCCTATTCCAGTTTCTGTTGTTCTTTTTCTTGGGTGCTGGTGTTGTTGGCTCTTCAGGTAGGTACGACATCTGTGGGTGTGCAGGGGAGTGCAGGATGCATTCCTTAATGAGAACTTCTCTTTCTTGTCTTTTATGGAAAAGAAAATCTTGGCATGCTCTGCATAGATGATAGCTTTGGTTGTACATAGGAACGGTCGTCCTAAAATGATTAGTACTCTTTCATCTCCTCTTGTCTCCACTACCACAAAATCCACTGGGACATATGATTGCCCCACATGAATAATAGCTTCTTCCAGTACTCCCTTAGGGTAGCAGATGGACTGATCTGCAAGCTGCAAACGTATATTTGTGTACAACAAAGGATTACCTAACATCTTTTCTTAAATTACCTTGGGCATGATGTTGACACTTGCGCCGAAGTCGCAAACAGCTTCTGGAAAGACATGGCATCCTATAGAGATAGGAATGACAGGTCTCCCTGGATCACCTTTCTTGTCGGAAAGTGAATAGTCAATCCACTTCACTTCTGCTGGTTGAGTGTAGTAGTTGGCTGCATTGTGAATATCGACAAGATTTGCAGTTTCTAAATCTTCCGGCTGGCCTAGAATTTTACCTTTCTCTAGTAGAGGAATAGCAGCTGCTAGCTGAGCTAATTGTGATTCTAACATTTTATTAAAGCTATGCTGGTTTTTAATAGCAGAAGCAAAGGTATCCATTCTAGAATTTATATTTTCTAAAACTTTATCATTAGAGGCTACCTTCTTACTCATTTGATCTAGCAGTTTAGATTCACTAGCAACTAAATTTCTCAAAGGTGGTTGATTGTGATTGCTATAATTATTGTTACCTTGAAAATTACCTCGGTAATTACCTTGATAGTTTGGCCTTTGTTGTTGAATCCATTGATTCTGCTGAGGACGATAGTTGTTGTTGTTATTGATGTAGTTCACATCCTCTTGAAATTATGGGCAGTTGACTCCTGAGTGCCCAACATCTCCACATTCTTCACAAGTCATGCGAGAATCACTGATGTGCATGACTTCCTTCTTCATCGTGTCTCTAGCTTTAAGCTTTTTCATGATGAGGTCTAGCTTCGCAGACACCATGTCGGCTTTCTTGAGCTGATGCATACCTCCTCCTCTCTTGCAAGGTTAAACATGTTCTTCATTCCAGCTCTAATTTGAGGCCATCTTCTCAATGAGCGCTGTTACATCTATGAGGTTTAGTGACAAGAATGCACCTCCAGCTGCAACATCGATAGATTCACTGGTACTAGTGAATAGCCTGTGGTAGAAGGTCTGCATAAGCAACCACTTCTCCATCCCATGATGAGGACATTCTGATATGTAATCTTGAAAACGCTCCCATGCCTCAGTGACAGATTCATCATGTTGTTGCCAAAAGCTTGCAATTTTCCCACGCAGAGCATTGGTCTTGCTTGTAGGAAAGAACTTGGCTAGAAAAGCAGTCAAGCAATGGTCCCATGTAGTGTGACTCTCTTTGTTGGCGTAGAACCACTACTTGGCTTTCCCCAATAGTGAGAATGGGAAAAGGCAGAGTAGAATAGCATCTCTGGTTACTTTCTTGATCGTGAATGTGCTGCAGATCTCTAGAAAGTGTTGTAAATGTGCACTTGCATCTTCATGAGACTTTTCACAAAACTGACTTACTTGCACCATGGTAATGAGCGTAGGCTTAAGCTCAAATCCATCTTCTCCAATGTTGACTTGAGGTCCAGTATGGATGTTTTCTGTTGTCAGAGCAGAGAACTCACAGAAAGTCTTGTTGGCCATAGCTTCAAATTTCGGTGCTAAATTTCTCTTGGCTTGACTGACTTCTGAATTTTCTACAAAAACCTTCTTGAGCTTGGCTCTGGTCTTCTTTAAGATTGCTTCTGGGTTGTCTGTGTAATTCTTTGGAAAGTCAAAGCACATACATTACCCTGCATAAGATAAATAAATAGACAAGAACAAGGGTAAGCCTGTTTGAATTAGAGGTCAATTGGTTACTTCGATCCTTTCATAAATATAAGTTATCAATACTTCCTAAGTTTAATACCTTCCCCAGCAACGGCGCCAAAAATGCTTGTTGACATTAATTAACACAATCACTAAATAACAATGGCGCTAAAAAATGCATGGTAATAAATTAACATGTCTCTAAATACTAGTCACCTTTTATATTTACCTATACTTCTTAGCATGGAACTAGGTTGTCATCCCTAATGAATAAAGCTTAGAAGTATATAAGTGGCACTATGATTTTATATGACTAGGCAGAAATATAAATGATATAAAGATATGATCAAATAAGAATAAGAGCAATTAAGAACATCTGCAAGCGGATAGATAATTATACCATTGTAGCATTTTACCTAGAGTATTACCAGGTTGTCATTTATAATTTTACCACTGGGAAGGTCTAGCTAAACTTCTATCTAGAGTATTGATAAATTTTATATTCATGATAAAGAAACTAAACCAATGTTATGCACTCTTACTCAATAACAGAGATAAGTCACATGATAAAAGATATATATATATGATAAGTAATGATCAATCATCATAAGTAAATAAGTAGATACACTCCGAACTTCCTAACTATTACTAATAACATAATCCAATCAGAATATTAGAGGAATAATTCATAAGCATTCAAGTTACATGTCAAGCTACTACAACTAATAATCATCATTAAGTAATACTACCATATGTCCCAACCACAATGGAGCCATGAACAGGAGAAGTTGAGTTCAGAAACCTCTGATATACGAATATATCCTTAACTAGACAATGCTGCTCTACCAATAATCCACTGTATAGGTCTAGGACTACAGAGGACTCAATGGGCCTATAAAAGTCACACCCACGATCTACCACACGACCCTGAACAACTAGAGGCATTCGTAGATATGCAAAGCATCTAAGCACCACGCTTACATAATGCATACCACTCATCTTATGGCCAAATAGACGAGCGCTATACGAACATGTGATCGAACTAAATAGCAACCTAACTATACTAGAATTGAAGTAGACAATGAATGATGCATTCAAGAATGTAATAAAGATGAAGAATAATGTTGACATTGCAATAATTGTGCAAAGACAGAATTACAATAAGAGCAGAGAACTAGAACATTACCAAAACTCCACGCTCACCAACGATCGGGAATCCAAGCTAGGTTGACTCACCTTGACTTCTTCTAGACCTAATCTAACTATGCTAAAGCTATGAACTAGAGGAACTCTGATGATCTAGGGTTTCTGGCTCCGGATGAACTGATCTTCAAATGAGTTGATGCCTTCATGGGGGGTCTGCCCCTGTATTTATACCCCGGTGGGATGCACGTGAGCCATTGGATCAAACTGACTTCATGTAGGGCTAGGATTGATCCTCAAGGTTGGTAGAAGAATACTCCAAAAGCTCGTGGAAGGAGGGAGAAGGGGGTGGCTGCCCAGCCACCCCCTGGCCAACCGGCCCCACCTGGTAGGCACTCGGCCTCCGCTTTGTTCCGGTGTCTTCTGGGGTCTTCTATAATATACTATTATTTATCTCGTGGTGAAATTCCAAAAATTCTTTTAATAATTAGGTATCTCTCCACTTTTCTGCATAACTCCCTGCAAACATTAAAATTCAACAAAGCTCGTGGAATTCATCAGATAACACCCTAGTCTTCTATGTTTTCATGTATTTTGACCATTCTTTCATGTTTATTTCACTATATATTTTTGACATTAACAACCGTCAACAATCAACATTATTAGCAAGGTTCTATTACCACTTGTGAAAACAAATGCAAGGCATATCTAACTATCATGCTATGCATGCTAGTTTTTCATTTCATCGATCAAACCTACAACTAGCATACACCACACAAGCAAGCATTTTCAATTTAAACTTGACAAATGCAAGCAAGCATATGTAAATGCACATTCAAATGCATCAACCAAGTTTATGAGCTTGCTCCCCCTACTTATGTGCTCAAATTTTAATTGATCCCCTTCCTTTGGCATATCTCTCCCTATGTCCATTATCTCTCCCTATCACTTATATATTTGTTCTTCTCCCCCTTTGTCATCAATGACCACAAAGGTTCAATTTTAGATAGGTTAAGATTATTAATGTCAATCAATGGGGTGAGGATCATTTTCCCAAATTTGCCAAAGATATTTAACTCGGTTTGATCCAAGGACAAGCTTCTTCACACCTCGTTTCAAGGGTTATCTTGACCATGTTAAGTTAAACACTTATAGGTCTTTTTCTAGATCAAACACTAGGTTCACAAGCCTACAAACATGTCATATGCTACCACTAGATCAAGTCAAGAATAGAAGCAATTGTGGTACCATACAAGCATCAAATTCATTTGATTTTCATGAATGGACCTAAAAACATGAGAAATGACTAGATGCACTAAATGAGTCCTTAGCAAAGAATGTATGCATGCCAATCAACTTTTACGTTAGATTGCTCGAAGGAGAGGCATGTCATATTAGTGGGGGTGCACCAATACATATTTGAGAAATCCAATATATTCAACTCATTCATAAGCTTGCAAAACCTTTTCTCATCAAGTGGCTTGGTGAATATATCGGCAAGTTGATCTTCAGTGCCCACACTCTCAATTGAAATGTCCCCTTTTTGTTGATGATCTGTTGACGGTAGATAAGTGTCAATTTTAATGTAACACCCTAAAATTTTGAAGAAATGAAAAATAGGAAAAATATGATTTTTATATATTTTTGTGAGCATGTAAATTTAGGATAAGAATAATTTTTATAAATTTAAAATCAAATATAAGAGTAGAAACATGTTTGTGCACTCATGCTGTTGCATCTAAATTTTTGAGATGAGTGGTTTGATCAAATTTAAATTTGGATTTGAAAATCATTTGAAAATTTGCTTTGAAAAATTAGAAAAAGAAAAAGGAAATGAATTTCTTTTCTTCTCGGGCCGCTTCTTACCACAGCCCACAGCTCGGCCTGCCTCCCCGCGCGCGGCCCGCTCACTCCTGCGCCCCGCTCCCGCGTGGGCCGAGCCCAGGCGCGGCCTGCCGGCCAACTCGCACGCGCTGCTTCACTGAGTCGCTGACGAACCGGGCCCGCCTGTCAGCGTCTCCTTCCACCTTCCTTTCTTCTTCCTCCGGCCGAACGCCGCCTTCCCTCTCTTCCCCGATCCGAATCGATCCCCAATCTTTCCTTCCCTTTGTTTCCTTGCGCCACCGGGCTATAAAAACAGAACCTCGTGCCTCCCCGCTCCTCATTGAGCCCCTAAAACTCTAGCCTCGACGTCCCGGGAGAGCCACCGTCGAAGCTCCGCCTCCACCGCCGCCTTGCCGAGCTAGTCGCCGCCCTCCGGTTGCTCTCCAGCTTCGTTCTCGCGCGGGGTAAGGTCGCGATGATGCGCTCTTTCTTTTGGTACTTTCGGTTTGGCGATTGGTGCTCGGGATGGTCCTCTTCTCAAGCTCCGGCGAGCTCGGGCTCCATCCGGCCATGGCGCCGCCGTCATGAGCCTCTTCCCCGGCGGCCTGCTGCCCTTAACTCGCCACAGCCGTTAGATCCACGCTGGATGGACGAGATCGCGTACCTCTTCGGCTTTAAGTAACCGGTCCACCATGGACCCGTAGACACTGCCTACGGCGCCAGCGCACCGCGTCCACCGCACGCGTGGCACACCGCGCCAACAGCGTGCTGCCACGTGGTTGCCTGGTCAGCAGCCGAGTCAACCCAGCAGTCAGCCGTGCCTATTTTACAAAATAGCCCCTCGGTTTCCAATGAATCAACCCGCGATCCAAATTAGTTCAAACTAATTTCTTTTAGGTCCTATTTTTCTTCTGATTTAAACCCTATATTTTCCTGAATTAGTGTGCCCAGTCCAAAGTACATTTAAATTCAGATTTTAAACTGTTTTAATTCAAATTTGAGTTCAAATATTCACAGAAATGCCACTGAACCTTATTTCATGCGTAACTTTTGCGTTTTAAGTCCGATTTGATCCATTCAAATTGCGTTAGGATCGTATTTACGTTATCTACATGTTTATACAACTATTAGGCATGTTTTCAACACTTGAAATTTATGAGTAGATTTAACCTATTAATTAACCAAAGTAAAACTTGTTTAAATCATAACTTATTCATTTCAACTCCGATATAGTCCGTTCTAGTTGCGTTTGTTTCATAACGTCGAGATCTACGTATTAGTAATAATGTTTACTACATTACTATTTCATAAAAATCATAGTTTAAATCATATCTTGATTAATAATTATGCAACCGGGTTTTGTAAATAAAATATGATTTGTTTTACTTTAGTTTCATAATTTGAATCTAAATTTGACTTAATTCCGTATATAGTATTTATAAAATATTTTATATATATTATTATATAATTAAAACTCATGAAGCTAATAGTTTTATATTTTTTTTTCTATGAGCAAATCTTTCGGTAGATGTATCTTTTCAACCGTAGCTCTGATTAGTGTGCTTTTCGCGCTTATGTGTTCATAGCAACGCGTAGAACCTCTTTAAAATCTTTTCACATATTGTTTCATATGTTTGGTGTACTGTTCTAATTTAGATCTATTGTTTGCTTCGTGTATGATTGCTCGATGTGTGTGTGGTGATTTATTGATCAAGTCCAGTCGGTGAGATATACGTGGTTATCAAGAAGAAGAAGAAGAACGTTGAAGATTAAAGCTTACCGAAGGATCGGTGTTTAAGGCAAGTATAGCATGGGATTATCTTTGTTTCCTATTCACCTTTAATATACTTAATTCATGTGCATGTGTCTACCTTGTTACCACTAAGGATATCCTAGCTTTTGTATCTTGTACCTTGACACCCATGGGACATTGCATTGGGTAGTATTTATGCTAGTGCTCAAGATAAATAACTATGATCTGTAACTTGACTAATGGTATATGCAATAAACGTTTAAAAGATGCTTTATAAAAATATGGCTCAAGAGGGCTAGAGCATATTTGGTTATTTTTATGGTGCTCTAGTTACTCTCCCTAAGGACTTATTTGTAAGCGAACATCCGGGACTTACAGTACAACTGTGAGGGCTATATGGCTCTGGCTTTAGTCAAGTATGAGGACCTTTTCTAGCTTGTTAGAGGTATTCCTTCATGGCGTAAGAACGGCTTGACGAATCGGGTATAGTGCGGCCTCTGTCCTTTTGTGTATAGGCTGCGCGTTATTGTGCCATTTGGAAGGGGGGCTCTACATCTGTTTGCCGAGTGAATCTAATGGCCCTAACTTGTTAGACGAACCTTTGAAAGACTTCATAGTGAACCCTGCCGACCTTCCTTGGAAGTGGGTCAAGAGATTAGCTACCTCGGGCGAAAGGGTAAATCACGACTCACAGTGAAAGTGTACAACCTCTGCAGAGTGTAAAACTGGTATATCAGCCGTGCTCACGGTCACGAGTGGCCTTGGACCCTTACAGAATAAATGATGAACACTGATGATAATGATAATACTGATGATATTAAAGCTCACTAATGATTATTGTTTCTTGCTATACATTATTCTTGTTTACATGATCATGAGGTTATTTGGGATTTTGGTAAACTTGTTGCTACTCAATTGTTAAAGAGATGACTCACTAAAAGCTATTGCTGTAAACCCGTGTCAAACTTTTTGAGCTTCATGAACCCCATGTTATATTTGTTGAGTTCGACATGGACTCACTCTTGCTATTTCCCCACATCTCAGGAAGGGTACCAGACTGTTAGATTCTGGATTTGTTAGGCTTGTGATCAACCAGTTAGTTTGATCCTGGAGTGAAGGTTGCACCCGGTGTTCGGAGTTATCTTTCCGCTGTGTTGCTCTTTAAGGTATATTTTATACTATTGTGTTATGTATATTAAGCATTTGTCTTTTGATATTACACTTATCTGTGGCTATATGTGAGATTTGTCTTCTTTATTTCACATATGGTGTATGTCTGGTTTTGTCCTTAAAACCGGGTGTGACAGATTGGTATCAGAGCAATGCTGACTGTAGGACGCAAGCCTAGTTAGAACTGGACGTTTAGCATGTTCTCATTGTTGCCTATCTCTTGCTTCTCTTTAACTTTGTTATTTTCTCAAAGTTATGCTTAATTCTATCCCCGTTCTGTTATAAAAACCTTGTCTCTATTTTGAACCTTTTCTCCTTGTCTATTAGACGGCTCGTGACGAGAAGACTGTGGATTTCAGGGGTTAAGAGGACTGAATTGTATTGCTCTTGCTCACTTTTGACAAGAAACCATTAACGATGCAAAACCAATTACTAGAAGAAATGGCACAACATGGGAATTCTCAACGATGCTTATCTCAAGGTCAAGCCAACATATTCAAGGGGTCAGAGAAGATACAAGTAGCAGAAGTTTGGAAGAATATGAAATCCAATATAGATGTTGATAATAAGGCATTTGGAGAGCAGGAACAATGTCACTGCTGTAAGCATTATGGTTTTCCCTGTCTTCGAAATGAGTCTAATAAGGGGAAAGTCAAGGTGGATCCAAATTTTGCGATCAACATGGACAAGAAGAGAAAGGCAATCTCATTAGAACCACTTGTGGAAAGCAATCAGCAAGCGAGTTATACTACATTGTCACATGCAGCCCTGATCCCCTGTCAAACAAATCCAAACCCTGAAGAGTTAGAAGCCCCTTCCGCTAAAACTACTCCCCATGAAGTAGTCATAGATGGATGGACAATTACCTATAAGGAGTATCAACCCCGAAAGGCCAAACAAGCTAGGAAACAAGCCAAAGGGACGAAGGTGAACTTTTATGGCCAGCAAGATAGCAGCATACCAAACAACAGTTCCGTAGAGTATGACATCACAAAAGATCCAGCTAAGAGAAAGTGTTATCATTGCCAGCAGGAAGGACATTATATCAAATCTTGCCCACAGAAGAATCAACAATAGCAAGACCCAGGACAGGATGTCCAAAAGGAGCATGTGCAGGGAAATAAATTAAAAAGAAATTTCATCCATGGAAAGTTGAAACATGTGGATATTTCCACCATTCCTGGAGCTAAGGAGGTCGTGTTTGGATCAATTCCAGCAAGTTCAGGAAATGCCAAGGTTTTGTTTGACCCCAGTGTCTCACATTCGTTCATATCTAGACAATATGCAAAAGATCATAACATACTTATGCTTCCAAGGGGGAAAACAGTTATGGTTGAAACTCCAAGAGGTGAAATAAAGGCAGACCGCATATGCCCAAAAGTTAGTCTAGACATAAAGGGGGTAAATTTTAAGGTAAACCTCATTGTTTTGGAATTAATGGGCATTGATGTTATCCTTGGAATAGACTGGTTATCTACTTGTAAAGGAGTGATTGAGTATGCCCAATGTTCAGTGTTTCTAACTACACTTTCAGGAGAAAGGATTAAGTATGAGGGTATTAAATCTATACCTGAGGGATGTCAGGTTGACCCATCTTAAGGTATGAGTTATAAGAATGGTAGATGCAGAGATTCAGATGTCCATATAAAGAATGTAAGAGACGTTATCTACTCTGGAAGCTGCTACAATCACACCATATTTAAGGAATAGGAGTTATGTCCCGGGTAATAAAACCGTTAGTAGCCAAGTTGAGTCATCTTAATGTGTGGCTAATGAACATTTAAGTGTTTAGTTGCTTTGTGCTTATGTTTATGTTTGAGTTGGAATTTTGTAATGAGTGGAATGATCTCGTGGGCTTTGACCATGATTTCATTTAGTTTATATGTATAAGGTATAAGTATTAATGAAATAAATAGCTGGGTTTTGGTTATCTCCTGCTTTCTATATCTTGTCTTTCGGAGCAGCCTGTCTTTATCAACTTATATCTCTGTTCTTGAAAGACCAAAAATCATGAGAGAATTCTGGACAAGAGTGGACTTCAACATCTCTCTCTAAATGCAAGAACTACCCTCATAGCTATTTTGGTTTGGGAGATACAAAAAGCATAAGGCAATGTATATGTGCTGTCTGAAACCTGGAACAGAATCTGTTATGTGCTGTTTTTGACCAAGTTAACTGCAGAATCTGGAAGTGTGTCCTATAAGAAAGTTGCAGAGAATTTTATAAGTTTTCCATCGGTATAAACTACAGCTTCATTGGATTAACAGAATGAGAGTTACAGCTGTTTTACTGCACTGCTGATTTCTGCTCGTGAGAAATTTCAGATTTCTTATTCTTACCCATGCACAAGAGTATTATTGGGATGTCAGAACACTTTTATGCTAAGTAGCTCATCTAGAAAAGGGTTCAAGCTACCCTATTTAGTGTCTCTTATTTTAAGTGGGGTAGCCAATGTAAAGAAGGATTATTAAGATTGAACTCTTTAGTTGGAAGTATTGGTTAGTCTCCATGATTGTGTTGCCACTCTTGAGAAAAATGTTCTGTGAACAAGGTTGATAATTTTGGATCCATGGAGACAAGAGTTGTCCTTTTGGATAGTTCATGATTATGATCATCTATACTTGCTCGTGTTGCTGATGTTGGTCACTTGATGACAGGAAGTGTAGTGTCTCATGACTCAGGAGTCCTATATGACGTCTCGCACTAATATGTGGAAAAAGATTGATGTTTCTGCCATTGAAGAATGTTATGGGTATGATGAAGCCGAGCACTATCAAAATAACAATGTTGAAGAGCAAGTTGGGAGTGAAGTAAGTCAGAATCCACAACAACGAAAGCGAAAAAGGAAAGCCCATAAGAAGCCTACTCAAGGAAGCAAAGCGCAGCCAAACTTTGTCAATGGAAGACTGAGCAATGTGGATATGGATAAAATTCATGGAGTTACCAAAGTAGTGAGAGGTTATATTCAAGTAAGCTTAGTACAAGTTTTTGCTCTATTTGACCCTAGTGCTTCGCATTCTTTCATTTCCGCCGACATGGAAGAGACGTGCAAGATGGTGAAGTGTCCAATGAGGAGGCCTTTGCTAGTTCAAACCCCAGTGGGAGAAATGCAGACAGATCAGATATGCCCGAATGTCAGTCTTGTCATAAACAAGGAAAAACTTCACCGCAACACTCATTGTGTTGGAGTCACTTAAAATTCGCGTGGTTCTTGGTAATGGATGGCTCAGTGCACACAAAGGAGTGATTCATGGTACTCGGTGCATCATGCTCTTAACAACACCGTCAAGGAAAAGAATTGAGTATCAAGGTGGTCGATTTTTACCTGAGGGAGATGAGAATGATCATTTAGAAGATAGGTACACCAAGGATAGCAAAGTGGACCATGAGTTTACTGAAGTCATAGCAGAGGAACAAATAATTTTGGAGAAGCTTTTAAGTTCGTTTAGATCAAGAGACCTCAGGCAAATGTTTGAAGGAGTCTAAGAAAAGGTTGAAGTAAAACCCAAGTATTAGCTTTGTCAGATCCAGAGCTTCATATCTACAATGATGCACCTTATCAAGGTGTGGGATGTGTCCTTATGCAAGAAGAAAAATATAGTACCTTGTTCAGTAAGTCAACTAAGGAAGTGTGGGTTGAATTACCTAACGTGTTATCTGGAGTTTTCCACTATGGAGTACTGTCTTTTGGAAGGAAAGTGACATATAGGAGGGTCACAAGAATCTATAGGACATCTTCGCTAAGTTGGTCTTGAATTTGTGATATCCTCGTTGGAATGAAATAGATTAGGATTTGGAAAAGTGCTATTACTTGGAGAAGTAAAAGTCGCAGCCGATACCCTTAGCAATGGAGAATAATGCTAAGAAGGTTCGGGTGACACCAAGGATTAAGAATCGTATTCCAAATTTGAGCAACTTGACCAGAATCATTAATGTTTTGAAGGTTGGTAGTAGAAATTCTTTTTGACTAAGAGATTCGTCAGGCTCTGTTGGAAGATAAGTATTTTAAGGAAGAAAATTCATATTATAGGAAAGGTGCCTAGTGATTGGAGATACCAGAGTATTGTTTGGAGCATTTGTCAAAAATCTTGGAATTAGTTACATGTATGCAAAGTAAGACGGAATTCTTATCAAGACGATGGAACTACACGATGAAGTAAAGAATAATCTAGAGACGAACTATCCCTATCTCTTTTGTCATCATCTTCCGAATCTCGGGACGAGATTCATCTTAAGGGGGTAGAATTGTAACACCCTAAAATTTTGAAGAAATGAAAAATAGGAAAAATATGATTTTTATATATTTTTGTGAGCATGTAAATTTAGGATAAGAATAATTTTTATAAATTTAAAATCAAATATAAGAGTAGAAACATGTTTGTGCACTCATGCTGTTGCATCTAAATTTTTGAGATGAGTGGTTTGATCAAATTTAAATTTGGATTTGAAAATCATTTGAAAATTTGCTTTGAAAAATTAGAAAAAGAAAAAGGAAATGAATTTCTTTTCTTCTCGGGCCGCTTCTTACCGCAGCCCACAGCTCGGCCTGCCTCCCCGCGCGTGGCCCGCTCACTCCTGCGCCCCGCTCCCGCGTGGGCCGAGCCCAGGCGCGGCCTGCCGGCCAACTCGCACGCGCTGCTTCACTGAGTCGCTGACGAACCGGGCCCGCCTATCAGCGTCTCCTTCCACCTTCCTTTCTTCTTCCTCCGGCCGAACGCCGCCTTCCCTCTCTTCCCCGATCCGAATCGATCCCCAATCTTTCCTTCCCTTTGTTTCCTTGCGCCACCGGGCTATAAAAACAGAACCTCGTGCCTCCCCGCTCCTCATTGAGCCCCTAAAACTCTAGCCTCGACGTCCCGGGAGAGCCACCGTCGAAGCTCCGCCTCCACCGCCGCCTTGCCGAGCTAGTCGCCGCCCTCCGGTTGCTCTCCAGCTTCGTTCTCGCGCGGGGTAAGGTCGCGATGATGCGCTCTTTCTTTTGGTACTTTCGGTTTGGCGATTGGTGCTCGGGATGGTCCTCTTCTCAAGCTCCGGCGAGCTTGGGCTCCATCCGGCCATGGCGCCGCCGTCATGAGCCTCTTCCCCGGTGGCCTGCTGCCCTTAACTCGCCACAGCCGTTAGATCCACGCTGGATGGACGAGATCGCGTACCTCTTCGGCTTTAAGTAACCGGTCCACCATGGACCCGTAGACACTGCCTACGGCGCCAGCGCACCGCGTCCACCGCACGCGTGGCACACCGCGCCAACAGCGTGCTGCCACGTGGTTGCCTGGTCAGCAGCCGAGTCAACCCAGCAGTCAGCCGTGCCTATTTTACAAAATAGCCCCTCGGTTTCCAATGAATCAACCCGCGATCCAAATTAGTTCAAACTAATTTCTTTTAGGTCCTATTTTTCTTCTGATTTAAACCCTATATTTTCCTGAATTAGTGTGCCCAGTCCAAAGTACATTTAAATTCAGATTTTAAACTGTTTTAATTCAAATTTGAGTTCAAATATTCACAGAAATGCCACTGAACCTTATTTCATGCGTAACTTTTGCGTTTTAAGTCCGATTTGATCCATTCAAATTGCGTTAGGATCGTATTTACGTTATCTACATGTTTATACAACTATTAGGCATGTTTTCAACACTTGAAATTTATGAGTAGATTTAACCTATTAATTAACCAAAGTAAAACTTGTTTAAATCATAACTTATTCATTTCAACTCCGATATAGTCCGTTCTAGTTGCGTTTGTTTCATAACGTCGAGATCTACGTATTAGTAATAATGTTTACTACATTACTATTTCATAAAAATCATAGTTTAAATCATATCTTGATTAATAATTATGCAACTGGGTTTTGTAAATAAAATATGATTTGTTTTACTTTAGTTTCATAATTTGAATCTAAATTTGACTTAATTCCGTATATAGTATTTATAAAATATTTTATATATGTTATTATATAATTAAAACTCATGAAGCTAATAGTTTTATATTTTTTTTTTCTATGAGCAAATCTTTCGGTAGATGTATCTTTTCAACCGTAGCTCTGATTAGTGTGCTTTTCGCGCCTATGTGTTCATAGCAACGCGTAGAACCTCTTTAAAATCTTTTCACATATTGTTTCATATGTTTGGTGTACTGTTCTAATTTAGATCTATTGTTTGCTTCGTGTATGATTGCTCGATGTGTGTGTGGTGATTTATTGATCAAGTCCAGTCGGTGAGATATACGTGGTTATCAAGAAGAAGAAGAAGAACGTTGAAGATTAAAGCTTACCGAAGGATCGGTGTTTAAGGCAAGTATAGCATGGGATTATCTTTGTTTCCTATTCACCTTTAATATACTTAATTCATGTGCATGTGTCTACCTTGTTACCACTAAGGATATCCTAGCTTTTGTATCTTGTACCTTGACACCCATGGGACATTGCATTGGGTAGTATTTATCCTAGTGCTCAAGATAAATAACTATGATCTGTAACTTGACTAATGGTATATGCAATAAACGTTTAAAAGATGCTTTATAAAAATATGGCTCAAGAGGGCTAGAGCATATTTGGTTATTTTTATGGTGCTCTAGTTACTCTCCCTAAGGACTTATTTGTAAGCGAACATCCGGGACTTACAGTACAACTGTGAGGGCTATATGGCTCTGGCTTTAGTCAAGTATGAGGACCTTTTCTAGCTTGTTAGAGGTATTCCTTCATGGCGTAAGAACGGCTTGACGAATCGGGTATAGTGCGGCCTCTGTCCTTTTGTGTATAGGCTGCGCGTTATTGTGCCATTTGGAAGGGGGGCTCTACATCTGTTTGCCGAGTGAATCTAATGGCCCTAACTTGTTAGACGAACCTTTGAAAGACTTCATAGTGAACCCTGCCGACCTTCCTTGGAAGTGGGTCAAGAGATTAGCTACCTCGGGCGAAAGGGTAAATCACGACTCACAGTGAAAGTGTACAACCTCTGTAGAGTGTAAAACTGGTATATCAGCCGTGCTCACGGTCACGAGTGGCCTTGGACCCTTACAGAATAAATGATGAACACTGATGATAATGATAATACTGATGATATTAAAGCTCACTAATGATTATTGTTTCTTGCTATACATTATTCTTGTTTACATGATCATGAGGTTATTTGGGATTTTGGTAAACTTGTTGCTACTCAATTGTTAAAGAGATGACTCACTAAAAGCTATTGCTGTAAACCCGTGTCAAACTTTTTGAGCTTCATGAACCCCATGTTATATTTGTTGAGTTCGACATGGACTCACTCTTGCTATTTCCCCACATCTCAGGAAGGGTACCAGACTGTTAGATTCTGGATTTGTTAGGCTTGTGATCAACCAGTTAGTTTGATCCTGGAGTGAAGGTTGCACCCGGTGTTCGGAGTTGTCTTTCCGCTGTGTTGCTCTTTAAGGTATATTTTATACTATTGTGTTATGTATATTAAGCATTTGTCTTTTGATATTACACTTATCTGTGGCTATATGTGAGATTTGTCTTCTTTATTTCACATATGGTGTATGTCTGGTTTTGTCCTTAAAACCGGGTGTGACATTTAACCATCAACGAAATATGAAAAAGGACCTAAACATAATTACCACATAGATATAGGGGGTTTACTGATAGAATTCCATAAGTTTTGGTGAATGTCTGTTTCTACAGGGTGTCAGCTGAAAAGTACCAAGGAAGGCCCACATGTCAGGTTTACATAGAGACAAAGGGGCTACGCATAACTTTTCTAGAATCTGAAAGATACGGGAAGACTCTAGAAACAAACCGGAGGCGAACCGGCCCGGAAGCCGGGCGGACGCCCCAAGGGTGGGGGCGGGTGCCCCACCCAGGTAGCCAATCAGGAGTGAGCTCCTGGATCCTGCCTATATCACCTTTGAGGATGAATATTAATCGTAGATCAAGGTCGGTTTGATCCGAGGGCTGTGGTGCTTCCTAGAGTGCTATATAAGCAAGGCCCCTGACCCCTAGAGGAGGCATCCCATGAAACCCTAATTCATTTGCTCCAGTTGGGATCAGCTGAGAGGGGTCCCTTAAATGGATCTCCTCTCCATAGCTAGCCATCAAGAGAAGATTAGTCCTCATTAGGATCTAGGCTTAGCATAATAGAGAGATAGAGAGCGAGGAAAGAGTGGGGGTGGTGCCGGCCTGTCGGTGCTCCCTCTCCGGCTTGTACTTCGACGGATTCAGGCTTCTATGAGTCTGCATCCGGGATACTTCTGGTAATTGATCTTTATTCAAGTATTTATCTTACTCTTTTGTTCATTGGTTCACAGTTCTTATGATTGCTCTAGTTCTTGTTAGTGCTCTGAATTAGAGTAGTAATTGTTAGCATAAGCGTGGTGCTTAGGCTATCGGTTACCTGTGTTTGCGCCCTATTCTTTGGTTGTGTGGTAGTTACGGGAGGTGACAGCCCCGTCCACATCGATTTGAGTAGGATCTTAAATTAGTAGGACTGTAGTCGTGTCGGTAGAGTTATCCTTAGTGGTGCTTTCCCGTCTAGCGACGTCCCGAAGTGAACATTAGAAGGACATTTGAATCATAACCTTGCCTTGCATAGGATCATTACCATAGGAATCCTCTCTACCCATCATATCTTAACCTTGATTGCTACCCTTAGATAAACTAGTGGTTAGGCGGCTCACACACGTTTCCCTATGGATACGATATTTAAAACCCTCCGGGTGAAAGCTACAATGGTATCCGTGCGCTTGCGGATTTATCTGTGTGCGTTAAAAATACCAACATGATCTCTTATGAAATGGTGGCAGACATCAATGTGTTTTATTTTTGCATGTTGAATCGGATTGTTGGTGAGCTTGATAGCACTCTCATTGTCACATATCAATGACACTTGTTTGAACTTGAATCCAAAGTCATTCAAGGTGGCCTTCATCCAAAAAATTTATGCACAACAACTACCGATAGATACTTATTCGGCTTCGACGATTGAAGGTGCAACACTATTTTGTTTCTTTGATGACCAAGATACAAGTGACCTTCCCAACAATTGACATGTGCCCAATGTGCTCTTTCTCTCTACTTTGCATCCAGCATAATCCGAGTCAGAATAACCAACTAACTTAAACTTTGCTCCTTTGGGACACCACAAACCAATATTTTGTGTATGCTTCAATTACATCAATATTCTCTTTGCAGCTTTCAAGTGACTTTCTCTTGGTGAGGCTTAAAATCTAGCACACATGCATATAATAAACATAACATCCGGCCTTGATGTGGTCACATAGAGTAGGCTTCCGATCATAGATCGATGTAAGTTTTGATCTACCATGTTGCCACTAGCATCACTATCTAAGTTTCCATTGATCTCCATTGGTGTACTAATGGATTTTCTTTCACTCATGCCAAACTTCTTGAGCATGTTTTTGATGTACTTTCCTTGACTCACAAATGTACCATTCTTTAATTGCTTGATTTGAAGACCTAGGAAGTAAAACAACTCTTCAATCATGGACATCTCAAACTCATTAGCCATTATCTTTCCAAACTCTTCACAATAACATTGATTGGTTGATCCAAAGATAATGTCATCAACATATATTTGCAACACAAACAAGTCTTTTCCAATTTTCTTGGTGAAAAGAGTGTTGTCAAGCTTTCCCATAATAAACCCTTTAGAGAGTAGAAAGTCCCTCATTCTCTCATACCATGCTCTAGGTGCTTGCTTCAAGCCATACAATACCTTCTTCAACTTATATACATGGTTGGGCTTCTTGTCATCTTCAAAACTGGGAGGTTTCTCAACATATACTTCTTCATTGATGTAGCCATTGAGAAATGCACTCTTGACAACCATTTGATAGAGCTTGATGTTATGGGCACAAGCATAGGCTAACAAGATCCAAATTGCTTCCAATCTTGTAACCGGGGCATATGTTTCACCAAAGTCAAGACCCTCTACTTGAGTATAACCTTGTGCTACCAATCTTGCTTGTTCCTAACAACTATCCCATCTTGATCTTTCTCGTTCTTAAAAACCTATTAGTTCTAATCACATTGTGTTCCTTTGGTCTCTCAACTAACTCTCATACTTGATTTCTAGTGAAGTTGTTCAACTCTTCATGCATGGCATTGACCCAATCAACATCCTTCAAAGTTTCTTCTATCTTCTTTGGTTCAATGGATGATACAAATGAGAAATGCTCATAAAATGATACAAATCTTGATCTTGTTTGTACACCTCTATAAATATCTCGAATAGATGATCTCTTGCAATATTTGTCGGTTGGAGTATTTGCACTTAATTGTTTGCATTGGATCGAGATGATGTACTAGCCACTTGTTGATCTTGTACTTGAGATGATGAACTAGCTTAATTTGTATAAACTTACACATTTGAGTTAGAGAGCACTTGAGCATTGTCATCTTCTTCATCTTCCACTTGTCTTGGCCTAATATCATCAACATCCATGTTTTTCATGGCATTTGAAAGTTGAATGCTCTAACATCATCAAGATTCTCATCTCATCTTGGGAACCCATGGTTTCATTAAATTCAACATCATGTACCTCCTCAAGAGTACCACTAGCCAAATTCCAAACTCTATATGCTTTGCTTGTAGTGGAGTAGCCAACTAGGAATCCTTCATCACATTTCTTGTTAAACTTTCCCAATCTAGTTCCTTTCTTCAATATGTAGCATTTGCAAACAAAAACCCAAAAATATGCAATGTTACCCATTCAAGAGCTCATATGGTGTCTTTTCCATCATTGGGTGACAATATAATCGGTTGATGTAGTAGAATGCGGTGTTGATTGCTTCGGCCCAAAAAGATTGACTCACATTGTATTCACTAAGCATAGACCTTGCCATATCAATGAGTGTTCTATTCTTTCTCTCAACAAGGCCATTTGATTGTGGAGTGTATTTGACCAAGAATTGATGTCTAATTCCAAATTTATCACATAACTTATCAACTCTAGTGTTCTTGAACTCACTACCGTTGTCACTTCTAACTCTCTTGATGGTTGTTTTGAACTCATTGTGACATCTTTTGACAAATGATTTGAATAGATCAAACACATCACTTTTGTCAACTAGAAAGAAGACCCATGTGTATCTAGTAAAGTCATCCACTATCACAAAGCCATACTTATTTTCACTAATACTAGTGTATGTTGTTGGTCCAAACAAGTCCTTATGCAATAACTCAAATGCCTTGCTAGTGCTCATTATGCTTTTCTTAGGATGGGTGTTTCCAACTTGTTTACCGGCTTGACAAGCACTACAAAGTTTGTTCTTCTCAAATACCACATCTTTCAAGCCTCTAACTAGATCATGTTTAATCAATCTATTCAATTGTTTCATTCCAATATGACCAAGCCTTCTATGTCATAACCAACTCATGCTAGATTTAGTGAACAAGCATGTTGACAATTGGGCTTCACTAGCATTGAAATCAACCAAGTATAGATTCTCATACCTAAAGCCTTTGAAGATCAAATTAGCACCATCTACACTTATAATCTCTCCATCATCTACTCCAAATATGCACTTAAATTTAAGATCACACAATTGAGCCACGGATAGTAAATTGAAGTTCGAGCTCTCAACTAGCAACACATTAGATATGCTCAAGTCATTGGTATTGAAATCTTACTAAGCCCTTTGACCTTGCCTTTACCATTGTCACCAAATGTGATACTATCATAACCATCATTGCCACTTATGTTGATTGAATTGAACATTCTAGCATCACCGGTCATGTGTTGAGTGCACCCACTATCAAGAACCCAATGTTTTCCTCCGGCTTTGTAGTTGACCTACAAAAGATTAATTCTTTTTAGGTACCCAAACTTTCTTGGGTCCTTGAAGGTTAGTCACTAAGATTTTTGGTATCCAAATGGCCTTCTTCTTGGGGCCCAACAAGGATGTACCAATAAACTTAGCCTTTACACCATTGGCACCCTCAGTAAGTAAATAACAAGAATCAAATTAGATGGAGGATACATTAGCATATGATTTCTTATTCTTGCAATCATGCTCTTTGTGATCAACTTGCTTATAATTATAACAATACCGGTCATTGTTCTTCACAAAACTAGTCTTATGAGGAGCAAAGACGGCCTTGTCTTTCTTGGGGATATAGACTAATCCCTCTTTATAGAGAGAAGCTCTTTGGCTACCCTAGCACATAAGCAAACGGTCCTCACCACCATAGACTTTGCCAAACGTGCGAGTGAGCTCATTTACCTCCTTCTTAAGGGTCTCATTTTTCACCTTAAGTGTAGCATCACAAGTGACACTCTGACTAGGTGAAGTAGAAGTAGATGTGATACAAGAAGGGTTAGTGCAACCAACAATAATAGGCTTATAGAATGATTCTTCAATTATGTCACATGTTAAGCCTACTTCACATGTTACAACATGCTTCTTCTCATTTTGCTCATTAAGCAGAGAGGAATGAACTTTTTCAAACTTTTTGTGAGTTTTGCCAAACTCCTCATGGCCTTTCTTTAGACTCTCATGGGATGCTTTGAGCTCATCAAAGGCTTCTAAGGGCCTTTAGTTCCTTAGTTAAGGCTTTGTATTCCCTTCTCTTAATGTCAAAATATTCTTTAGCATCTTCTAACATGTCAAATAGTTCATCTTTAGTGGGTTCATCATCATCACTATCACTTTCACTTTTATTATGTTCCTCATCACACTCGTCATCGGATTATACCTTAGTAGCCTTAGCCATGAAGCATGTCGATGGAGTGCCAAAGAGGGAAGGCTTCTCATTGATAGCAATGCTTGCAAGAGCCTTCTTCTTTGTGGTCTTGTTGTCATCACTTGAATCATCATCACATGAGGAAGCAACACTATCCCAAGTGATCACATATGAACCACCCTTCTTCTTCATCTTGAAGGTTTTCTTGTCCTTTTCTTTCTTTTCTTTCTTGTCCTTCTTCTTGCCCTTCTTGTCATCATCTTTATTTTCACTATTATAGGGGCATTGAGCAACAAGATGATCCTTACTACCACACTTGAAGCATCTTCTTGCCTCATCCTTATTCCTTGATGATGATTGTTTCCTTCTTGCACGATAGCCCTTCTTCATCATGAACTTGCCAAATCTCTTCACAAAAGAGCCATCTTCTCATCATCAACTTCATCAAAGATTGAGCATTCATCTTCACTTGATGTCTCTTGCTTTGCTTTGCTCTTGGATGAAGAACTGGCCTTGAATGCCACACTCTTCTTCTTCTCATCCTTTTTCTCATCTTTCTACTCCTTGTTCTTTTCTTCCTTCTCATCATCATCTCTATATGTATCATCGGTCATCACATCTCCAAGCACTTGGTTTGGTGTCATTGTATCCAAACCACTTCTCACTAGTAAGGTGACCAACATACCAAATCTTGATGGTAAACATCTCAAGAAATTGTGAGAAAAGTCCTTGTCCTTCACTTCTTCACCAAGTGCTTTGAGATCATTGACAAGCACTTAAAGTCTATGAAACATCTTCGGCACACTCTTATCATTCTTCATCTTGAAATGAGCAAACTTTTCTTTCAGAATATATACCTTGGCATCTTTCACCGCTTGTGTGCCCTCAAATAATTCCTCCAACTTCTTCCAAGCATCATGAGCTATCTCTAAACCCTTGATTTGCTCAAATGTTCTCTCATCAAGAACTTCATGAATGGCACTAAGAGCAATGTCATTGTTTCGCAACAATACTTCTTTGGCTGCGGTGGGATTCTCTGGATCGGCTACCTCAAATTTGGTCTCCACCACCTTCCACACCTTTCTATTGATTGACTTGATATAGGTGGTCATCTTTGTCTTCTAATATGGATAATTTGTACCATCAAATTGGGGTGGCTTCTTGGTGTTGTTGATTTGAGCCATTTCAACATTATAGGTTGTTAAGCCTCAAATCACGGTGACCATGGCTCCGATACCTGTTGAAAGGTCCTAAATGGCTAGAGGGGTGAATAGCCTAATAAAAATTTCTACAACAACACTTATGCCAATTGGTTAGACAAATAAGTGGCGAAGCGAATATTGCGCTAGCCTACTAAAAATGCAAACCACATATACACAATTCTAGTTGCTATTATCTCTATGTCACAAAAAGCCTAAGTCACTACTCTCTAAGTTAGTGAGCTCTCAAAGACTAATTAAAGAGCCTCACTAACCAAACAACAAGACACAAGCTAGCTCTCAAAACTAGTTACACTAAAGAGCTTAGCTATACTAGAAAGTAAATGCAAGAGAGGTAGTGAATGTTATACCGCCGTGGGAAGTGATGAATCACAATAGATCAATGAACACCAAAGAATTCCTTAGAGAAAAGATGACACAATGACTTTTCTCCCGAGATTCACTTGCTTGCCGGCAAGCTAGTCCCCATTGTGATGATTCACCCACTCATAGGTTCACACACTAATAGGCATCACACACCTAACCCGTAACCGGGTGCCGTACAACCAACACAAGATGTGGATCACACAAGCCACGTGTAATCCATTAGAGTTGCCTTTGGTGCACCATCAGAAAAGGCACAAGAACTCCACACAAATCACCAGGAGGTGCCCAAGAACAACGACCAACTCTTGCCATAACTCCTCCGCTGCTCCAAGCTGTCTAGGCATTGGCAAACGCCAAGAGTAACAAGAAAACCATAGCAAAACGATCCCTAAGTGCCACTAGATGCAATCACTCAAGTAAATGCACTTGGATTCACTCAATCTCACTTTGATTTGTACTATCAAGCAACGAGATGAGTGGGAGGATGTTTCCTTAGCTCAAAGGATGTCAGCACATGTAAGAATAACTAAGAGAGTGAGCCAAACACACCAAAGCTCTATTTATAGAGCCCCCAAAAAGTTATAGCCGTTATGCCCTCAGGGACCTGTGGACCGAGCAACCGGACCTAGGAACCAGATCGCTACAGTGAAGGTCCGGTTCCCCAGATGTAGCCACATGTCCCCACGTTTATCCGTGCTCGTTAGATCCCAACGAATACTAAAGAACCATGAAGTTTGTGTGGAACTAGACCCAACAATCGGACCAAGGAACTAGACCAATTCAACTCCGGGTCCGGAGGCTAACAGAGAGCTCCCAGAGTGGGAAAACTCCTCCGGACCTAGTCCGAACCAAGCTTCCAGACTAACTCCTAGAGTCTGGTGACTCCTTCAATCGATCCTAGAACGCCATGTTGCCTCGGCCTCCTACGCATCACGAGAGGACCCACAAGGGTCCTAGGGCAGATGAACGGCGCTACAAGGTCCGACGCCCTTCC
Organism: Saccharum hybrid cultivar R570; assembly: GCA_038087645.1. NCBI lineage: Eukaryota > Viridiplantae > Streptophyta > Magnoliopsida > Poales > Poaceae > Saccharum > Saccharum hybrid cultivar. Next base: position 5,170,230 of record JAQSUU010000744.1, read on the forward strand.
TTCATTCGTGCGTGGAACCGAAGTCAGGGAAACTGGTCTAGATCAGCCATGCGGCTGAGTCTGGAACCAGCCACGCGTAGCGCCCTGCGATCACCTCCTCTGCGTGTGTCGCTCCAAAGAGGAGCCACTGGACCGGACTCACGTGACTTCGAGTACGACGCACTGCCTGTCCATGTCGTGCCTTTCTGCGTTGAAACTGGACCGAGATGAGGGAGTCTGGAGCACCGACGTCATTGGGTCCGAAGCCTCCTGCCCGTGTTAGCACCTGCGCTGTGCCAAGCCACCGATCCAGACCCATGAGCAACCATAGCCAGACTCGATGGCCTCCCAAGGTCCGACACTGCCGCCCTACTCAGACCGAGGCTGCCACGAGCTGCGCTGCTTTCTCCTCTCTGCCCAACGCCCAAAGCACCAAGACCACGTAACCAGAGATCGAGGGCCGTGGCTTCCATGGGATCGAGCCGCTAGCAGCAGCGTCGTGCCTACCGAGCATCGAACCCGTGAAAATGACATGAATGAAGAGCCCCGCTAAGCAACAAAGAGCCCTGCTGAAAGCCCAAGTTTGGTTTTGGTAATTAATGACACCAAGTTGCTAATGACATTGTGTCAAGTGAATTGAGTTAGGCGTAGCAACACATGTGATGAAGGAGCAAGGAGCATGATGGTGATGGCCATAAGATCACAAGTGCATGAAGATAAAGAAGATGGTGAACATGCACATAGGTGATGGACAAGAAATGAGATGATCAAGGCAAAGGTATAATCATAGAATTCTCTTTTGCTGGTCTAAAGATGAGTAGAGAAGTGATTGACCAGGTTTAGAATTGATAGCCAACTATCAAGAGCGGCAATCATGATCATCTCATGAATCAAGTGCTACTAGGTCTATATTCTTGAGCATATGCATTTAGGATCTATTGAGATGCTAACTCCTTGAAAAATATTTGAGAAAATGCTAACACATGAGCACAAGATGGTGAACACTTGATGGTGTTAGCACATTTGCGAAGGAGGTGGAGTTTGAGGACTATAGAGGGGTTTGAGTTTGGTGCTTTTGTGGAAGTGAAACGTCTATTTTCCACTGCGCCGGAGGCAAAGAAACGGAGGCGAAAGGAAGTCACTGGGTTGACCGGACGCTGGACCGGATGCTGAACCGGACGCTAGATCGAACGCGGCTGGCGCGTCCGGTCAGTTCAATTGGCAGGCACGCGGGCGAAGTGCGAGGGTTTGTGACCGGAGCATCCGTGGCTCCACAGGACCGGTGCATCCGGTCACGCACCTAGGGGAGTAGCACGAGGGGAAGGATTGATCGGACGCCAGGGCGTGTCCAGTCATGCTATGACTAAGAAGGTAACGTTTCGTGACCGTTGGAGCTCGAATGAATGAAATTTAAAACGGGCACATGGCGGGCATCGACAAAGTCACGCAGGTGTGACCGGACGCTGTGGCCGTGTCCGGTCGATCAGACCTGCGCGTCCGGTCAACGCGCAGAGCAGTTTCTTGAGCCTAACGGCTCTATCTTTGAGGGCTGGCTATAAATACCTGTTTGGCCGGCCTTGAGACGTCTCTTCTGACTCTTTGAACACTTGAGACATACTTTGAGCTAGAGAACATTGTTTCCACTCATCTCCTTGCTTGATTGTGCATCCTAGTGAGATTGAGTGAGATTCAAGTGTATTGCCTTGAGAGTTGCATCTAGTGGCACTTGATCCATTGAGTTGGCTGCAGATTGCTTGTTACTCTTGGGTGTTTTCCGACGCCCTAGACAGTTTGGAGTAGCGGTGGTGTTGAACTCGTAATTGGAGATTATTTCGAGCCTCACCGGTGGATTTGTGAGGGGTTCTTGGGCCTTCCCCATGGGAGATCGCAATTGGCTACTCTAGTGGATTGCTCATGACTTGGAGTATCCCCATCTTGTGTTGGATGTGCGACACCCGCTGAGGGTTTGGCTTTGGAATGCCAATTAGCTCGTGATCCATCAAGTGGGTGTATCGCCACAACGAGGACTAGCTTGTCGAGAAGCAAGTGAACCTCAATAAAAAATCTTGTGTCATCCCTTGCCGAGGATTCTCTTGTAACTGTGATTGATTCATTGCTATATATCTACTCTTCAACGTTGGTATAAGAATCTTTCACTTGCTCATCTCCTTTGTGCTCTATCTCTTATTTTTCTTGTGTAGCTTCTATATCACCTAGGAGTAATTAGCCAAGTGACTTAGCTTTGTTGTTGTGGATTAGAGATCATAACCTTCATATCTACTAAAATTGTTTAGGTGGCTTGCATAGTGTAGTTGAGCTAGCTTCGCTATTTGTTTTACTAATATCTTGTTTTAGTGAAGTTTGTAGATTTTTTAAAAGGCTATTCACTCTCCTCTATCCATTTAGGACCTTAAACCTGCTTACATGAGACCGAGGCCACATGCCCCTGCAGTGCTATAGGGCCGACCGGACCTACGACCCTAGGTCCGACGCCCTAGGGTGGTCCTGAAACTCCTCCTTTTTCTTTTTCTAATAAATCAACTACACCACCCTTGAATCACAAAATTGCCAACAATGAAGTGTCTCACCGTAGTGCACGTGTGTTAGTATTTTTCCAAATATTTTTCAAGGGCTAATTTGTTAGCTCACTAGGTCCTAACGCATATGCATGAATCACTCCACCTAGTGGCACTTGACAACCGCTTTGTCTGAGATTATCCCCTCTTGATAGTATCGTTATCTAGCCTAAATCCACTCACACCCACTAGGTGTCTTGAGTAGCAAAACAAAATGGCCCTATCAAATATACCTTTGCCTTGAGCCCATTTTATTTTTCTCTTTCTTCTTTTTCAAGTTAGGAGCTTGATCACCATCATCACATGTCTATCATCACCATGGACTTCATCTTACTCCACTACTCGGATTGGACCATCCTATCTAGTTACACACTTAGATACAAGAATTAATCCAAATAGGTTTCATCAAGTAACCAAAACAAAACTAGGGCTTTCACCGTACTTCGTGACCGCCTCGAGGCTCACCAAATATGGTGGTCGCCTGACATGTTGCAAGCTAATGTTTTCAAGTGTTTCAGGCGTTTCATATGTATGTTGCAAATGTTTCATATGGATGTTGTATATGTTGCAATGGTCATACATGTATGTTGCAAGCGTCTGTTCTAAATGTTTCAACTATTTCAAACATATGTGCATGTGTTTTATCTAGGTGTTGCATATGTTTCACATGTTATAAGTGTTTCATCCGGATGTTGCATATGTTTCATACATATGTTGCATGTGTTTCATCCAGATGTTGCATATGTTTTGCAATGGTTAACACATGTTTCCGTCGTGTTTCAGATGTATGTTGCAAATATTTCAACTATTTTCGACGTATATTGCATATGTTTCATCTAGATGTTGCAAAAGTAGATTTGTTATTGTATATGTTGCAGTGGACTCCATCTGCAGCAGCCACCTGCTGCAGTTGCTAGGCCCATCTACATGCGCGTGCGTGTGGAGGGGCACGTGCGGGAAACCATGTGTGCACAGATTGAGATGGAGCGGCGTGGGACACGGAGTGGGCGTGGCCCCCACGTGAAGTAGGCGTGTGCGGCACGGGCATCCGGACGCTAGCCTCTGTCCGGACGTCCGAGCGCTAGCCTTTCCGTTAAAGAACCAGCGCAACAACTATATATATTTTCAGCATTAATATTTAATTCTACAATAACAATACTTTCAATAATATATACTAAAGAATGAGTTGAAATCTGGTGTGATCCGATTTCTGATCGAGCTCGTAGTCATAGACACTGTAGAACAACATCTTTTATTAGGCTTCTTGAACAACGAAGTAACAAGGACGATGCGATGGCAGTATCATTAATTGTTAACGCGATGCGATAACGTATTTTATGCCTGTCATCGAAATAGAAATCTCCGTCTACTCGATTACTAACGCACTGGATAAGACTAGATGTTCCATTATTGTTATTGTTAGTCTCGTTCAAAAGAGATGTCACGGACAGGTTTGCAATGTACTCCCTCTGTCCAACTTGTAATTAAGCCCTTTTAACTTTACTAAAAACTTAATTAGTTCTTGCTATGTACTTAAACGTGCATGTGCTAGACTATGTATCTAAAAAGCCAAAATGATTTAAAATTTAGAACCGAGAGAATATATATAGACTTCATGCTTACACGGAAATAAAAAATAGTTAAGTACTTGTTCTTATACATAATGTTTTTTTGTATGTAATAATAAAGTAGAGATATTTGTAGCCATTACCGCATACTATTGCACGGTAACCCGTTTTATCAAAGTGGAATAGTTTTGTATCTGAAACCAACAATTGTCTGGGGACGGGCCCACAGAGGAAATTTCCAGAAGGAACAAAGAAGAAGGCCAATTCCTTGCCGGCAAGAAAAAAAAATTAAGGTACGTAAAATAGTGGCCTCTTATTATCAGGTCTTGCATATATAATCGATGCTCCTGAAAGAAAGAAAGATACGTGTTGGATGGTGTGTGTCAATATAATGGCGTCCATCCATCAGATCAGAACGACAAGTCAAGCACGGCATACACAGCTTATTAGTGTGGCTTTGCTGAGACGAAAGCGACGGCGCGCATATTTTCAATGCGTGTAGCTTTCAAGCTGAAAGACGTGACAAATCACAAATGAAAGGCATCCATCCATGCAATTCGGGAAATTCGTCAACCAAGCTAGCTAGTGAATTTGTAGATCGATGCGAGGAAGTTTTCACACGCTAGGTATATATGCTTCAATAATTGACACTGGAACAGCAATGGTACATCATAAAAGAAGCTGAAGTTTTCCACTGATTATTAGTTGTGTTTCTTTCAGCTCAGCTCTTAACGTGTTACATTTAAATTTCGCACATCAACCCCTGCAGGTCCACAATCAATTTTCGAACATCAGCCCCTGCGCAGGTCCCTGTTTTTGAAATATAAGATTTTTTTTCAGTTATTAATTCATCAACACTACTTCAATAGTAATTTTCAGCGAACGAACAATGTTTTTCTCTCACAATAAATCAGAATAAGCATAAGGCAAACTATTTCAAGTTTGACCAAATCTATAGAAAAGAAGAAAAATATTGCATCATTTGATACGTCCTTGTTGTGATAGAAGACGTTAATACTCTTCTCTATAAGGTTGATCAAACTTAGGATGATTTAACTAGGCAGTCGACAATGATAGAGGGACTACCACAATAAATAAAAAATAAAAATTGAATTGAATTACCATGTCGAAATCGAAATAAATATATACTCCAAGGTAGAATAATTCTGGAGACAAGTGGTGGGCATCGATCGGATTGGAGGCCAGGAGGACTTGTTCTGGAGGGAGCCTATGGCTTGCTGACACGGCGCGTTGCGTGCCTGTGTTGGCTCAATAATTGGCCGAATCCTCCATCCACTGCTATAAAAACCGGTGTTGGGGCTCATTTGTGCTCAAGCTCAACCAAAGCGAAGACGACTTTGTAAGACGCCCTTTGGTAGATATTTGCTCTTGAGCTTCTTCGTTCTTGCACCACAAAACAAGCAGGATGTCTTGCAGCTGCGGATCAAGCTGCAACTGCGGCTCAAGCTGCAAGTGCGGGTAAGCTAGTTAGTCATCACTCTGTATCGCTGATTTCTTCAACCTTGTTTAGTTAGTTTCCCTTCCTTTCATTGCAAATCTTTTTTTCGAAAGCGTGCATTGCACGTGCTTCATTAAGGGAAGTTAGAGTAAAGATACAAGGCCCGGGTGACTTGACGGCGAGTTGCCATAGGCCAACATCGGGTGGAACACAAACAAAAATCACCGGCTCAAACGGTGGTGCTTAGGTAGTTGTACTAAGTGAGGAAACTATTGTGCGACTGAAGTGATGCACACTGCTGTTCAAGCCTCATGCATTCCAGACGACAAGTCCAGCCTCGCCATGGTCCGCGTCCAGCGGCTTTCATTGCAAATCAAAAACTATTGTTTGGAGTTCGTTTGCTGTACGTTCGTTTCTAGCTACTATCTCTTCACAACTACTTGGAAAACATGCATATGGACGGAGTAGTTCTCCATCTGAACCTGTCCGTCTGAAGAATAATTAGATTTTCTAGCTACTACTAGTATAGTTTGTTTGTTAATTAAATTTTGGGTCCGTCCTTCCGTCCGTTGACTATCTGCAGCAAGAAGTACCCTGACCTGGAGGAGAAGAGCACCGCCGCGCAGGCCACCGTCGTCCTGGGCGTCGCCCCGGAGAAGACAGCTGCTGCCGAGTTCGAGGCCGCGGCGGAGTCCGACGAGACCTCCCACGGCTGCAGCTGCGGTGACAGCTGCAAGTGCAACCCCTGCAACTGCTGATCGACCGACCATGGGGAACGAAGGCCGATGATATGCATGCTGCTGCTTATTGATGATATCGATCTTGTGCCGGCGACGTACGGTACTAGCTACATCTGCTTTACAATTGTGTCGTGTGTGACGTATGTAACTGGTGGTTGAACAATAAGGACGAGCTAGCCATCTTGTTTTTATTATATATGTACATCGATCTGCTGGCTCGCCAGCATGCATATGCGGTCTCTGCCCTTGTACGTGTGTCGTGTGAGGTTTAATTTGCTACCACTCTGCTTGGCCTTGGCGTCAGTACGTCTTGTGCTCATGCATGTTTGTGGTGTGTGTATCTTACTATCTTGTGCTCATACATCGATCTCTATGTGTCTGTAATGATATGATTTCGTCCTGGGTGATTTATATATAAAACTGGTCTGCTTTTGCCAAATATATAGGATTATGTTGTAATGATCCAGTTCGTTGTAGCCTCTTCACCATCCATCATCACAAGGATCAAAATAACAGATTAATTATGTGACTGGAGGACAAGACGAATATTTAGCAGTCACCAAAAGAATTAACTTCTTTTTCTTAAAAAAAATCTTCAGCGTGTGCAGTCTGGACATGATAGGAAAAACGTGTACTTTATACCATCCTATACGAATATAAATCCAGTATATATCTTGGAGATAGAGATGTATGACCAATTCCATTCAAACAAAAAAGGCCAATATTCTCTAGGTTGTTAGATATGGAGTAAAAGGTGTTATGTGTTAGTTCCACATCGGAAGTTGATGTTTGGGAGCACAATATATAAGGTGAGATCGAGCAACTCTCATCTGTCCGGACTAGTCTTTTTGATTGAGTTTAGCACGAAGCCTTGGTTCGTTGTGGACTCCGATGGACCTGATAAAACTAGTGTGGTGCATACTCATGAGTATATTGAGTTGGGCCGGATACGCGACACACTGTAACAAGAGGGCATGTCGCAGCCGGCAGCATATCAAAGATTCAAGGTTGTAAACGGTGTATGATTGTGATTGAAGGTGAAACAAGCAGCACACCCATGATGTGCATTTTCATTTCTTAGCTTTATTTGGTAACACTTTCTAGTTTTTTAACTAAAAATACAAAAGCTCATCGATTTTCATTAAATTTAATATTTTTCTACTTCCCTACATAGGCTCTTTGTGATTTTATCCCACCACCTGAAGAACAGTATCAGAAGCGGTTGTGAAGCAGAAATTGCATGATATATAGGCTGTTTACTTGAGATTATCAGCCAAATCAGCCAGCCAGCCAGCAGTTTTTTTCTCTCACAAAAAAACTAGCTAGCAGCACTTTCAGTCAGCCAGATCAGCCCAAGCGAACAGGCTAATACATGTTCGCAATGTGTTGAGCTGGGCCATACATCCTTAGGGGGGGCACCTAACTGCGGATGGAATTAACTAGCTGCCTTATGCACAAACGGGCGGGGACTGGTAAGGCCCAAGGGCAGCTGGGCCTTCTTTCATGGCTAGGTATGCTCTAAAAGCGTTAGGGTGCATTGAGTGTTGCTTGGGCTAGACCCGGGCTGCAGGTCCGCCCCTGGTTGCAGGTGAAAATAAGCAGCACATCCATGATGTTCATGAGTCCAGGACACTAGGCACGAAATAAGAGATTTTTTATAACTTTTTTTGATAGCTAAATAAGAGATTATTTGGATTCTACTACGTTCTAAAAAGATGGATACTTTAGCTTTTTTCTTTAGAAAAAATATTTTAAATGTGAACAGGTTTATATAGAAGATTATGCCCAGTACATCCTCCATCCCTTTCGACTTCTCTTTCTATGGCTACTTAGAAAACCAAAGGACCAAACATGCAACCAAATGGGGGAGGGAGGGCCTGATGACAAGAGCGCAGACATGGGCATGTGCTCAGCCATCGAGGAGTGCCGTGAGGTGGACAACAAGCAGACGGTTTTCAATAGTTTGAGGGATAGAATACCTGGTTTTATAGGTGAGGGGTGAAGTATAGAACTACCAATAGTTGAGGGGGTTAAGTAGACTATTTTTTATAGAAAAGAAACAAATGCACCTGCATGCAAGGATGAGTACTTTGACCAATGTGGCCGGATATGATGTCCAAATGGCTCTACAAAAACATCTGGGGGAACATTTGACATTATTAGATGCTTCAAGGGCTATACTATTAGGTTTTATAGTCGAGGTAGTCAATCCTTGATACCTTGGGGGGTTATGTAAATTTTTTTCTGCTGTTTATTGACTTGATACCTATGGGGGTTGTGTAATTTTTTTCTGTTGTTTATTGACTCACCACCATGGCACCATGTCAATAGCTATGTAATATGTCACGTCAATGAAACCACCTTGAAAACTGCCTCAGGGGTTATGTAGACGGTTTTTAGTAGTCTAAGGGGTAGAGTTTATAGCTAGGTGAAGGGGTGAAATAGACAACAATCAATAGTTTGTGCCGATGGTTAATTAGATTTTTCCCTAAAAGTTTAGAGTTTTCTATTTGATACTAGCGAATTTCATAAATTATGTGATACTTTGGTCCATTTTGTCAGCCATCTTCGTTAAAAAGTGGGACTACCTTGTCACATTTTTTAGAGTGGACAAAAATACTTGTGGCCCCATCCAAACACCTGCGAGCCATGATTCTCATTGTATTCATTCTCTCGTCCTCTCGGGTCTCCTCTCTCATCCTCCTTATGGCTGGAAGTAGTAGCAATGGCGACAGATCCCCAAGGGGGCTACGGACAAGAAGGACATGGCACTTACCACTCCACGATGCAACGGTTCTTGGCAGATGGTGTGATGCTCGGGTAGGCTGCTCGAGGAGGACGACACCTGCTATCAAGTGGATGGCATGACACAATGGTTCAAGGTGAACATTGGGGCACAACAACTTGAGGTGAATGATGTGGCTCTCGGGCTAGGGCAATCGATAGTTGTCGAGCACAAGGCAGATGCTTGACCAGTCCTAAGAAGTAGAAGGCCGCAATTTGAGCCATGATTCAATGGATGCAGTGAGCATGGTCCTACTGAGGTTGCACAGAGGATTGAGGTTAGGGTTCTGTGGGGGGTGACATAGGCCATGTCATGCTCATTTGGCTAGGGGGTGAGTCAAGAAGCAGTAGTCATGCTGATGCGGACACTCACAGGCATTGGGGCCATCATGAGAGGCCGTGACTAGGGCAGCGAAGTCATCCTTAATGGGTGCAATAGCATCACAGAGCGTACCCCAACACTCAATGTAGCTAGAGCGGCCCGACACACAATGGTTGGAGACTAGGGGTGCCATGGTGAAAGTAGGGCAGCCACCATTGGGTGAAAGCATGGTGGCCGAGAGATAAGCGTTGAAGGGTGAACTGCTCATGGTCACATTAGGGGAAATTTTGTCTCTTGATATGTCAGTTAATAGTGTTAGCTAACAGAAAGTGCTAGATAGGGCATAAAATCTGAAGGTAGTGTCAAATAAGGAAATCTAAACTTTTGAGGATCATCCAAGGAAAGGGAGTCTGCCATTGTCATATAGGGAATTTTCTCAAAAAAAGTACTTCCCCAAATGTAAGATCAAGTATCAACGTCTTGTGTGAAGGCCAAGTTTTCTAGTAGAGTGTTGAGTTGCTCGATTTGGTTGAAAGCACCCTTGGGACAGGGGGAGGTTTAAGAGATGGTAAACAAATTCAAATGAGGAGAGATCTTTGGCACTGAAATGTGATTTTTTTTGTGTAGGGATGCAATTCAGGGATAGCAGTCCGGGAACACCAGTTCCCCAAAGATCTTCCCTAAGAAAGCAGCTCTTACCATCTAATATTAACATTGACGCCATGCCCTTATACTGCTTGTCAATGAGCTTTAGTACGTCTTGGCACAAGGAGCCCTTTTTGTTTGGCTGAATATTTAATTATCGTTGGAATAATGTTTGAGACCCAAGGAATGTCCATTATATTGTACAATATGTGGACCTTTTTGGGTTTTCAAGTCTAGGACTCCCTGGCCTCCTTCCTTGGGGCTGCAGACCATTTTCCATATGTAGCTTTGGGTGGTTTACTAGCATTTGCTTAGCTCCTTTCTGAAGGCAGTGTTTTCATTCTATGCTTGTAGGTAATTTAATGGTAGTGTCATGTATAGATAGAATGCTCATGTAGAAGGTAGGCAAGGAAGAGAGAATAAAATTTGTGAGGTCCAGTCTTTCAGCTTGGAAAAGAAAGAAAGAAGTACTAGCCAATCTTCTTTTACTTTTCTTTCACATCTGCCCATCAAAAGGAAGGAATTTTCAACTTTGGGTTTTGTTAGGCCAATAGGTCCCATGTATATGAATGGTAATGGTCCCTTTGAGCAACCAAAGGTTAGTCTAAGGAGATCCAACTAGTCTTCAAATGCATTTATGGTTACCATCATTAACTTTGGTAATTGACTACTAGGTCGGTAGCATCAACAAAAGGAATTTATGCATTCGAAGAATCCATTTTACTGAAGCATATGTGGACAAGAAACATGATGAGAAATACCATTTTTATCAAAGACGATGTGCAGTTTGCATGGTTGAAACACTACTACCAATCCCTTTTTCAGAGACGGGCAAAACACGTTAGGCAGCCAAAACCTCTCTAAGACAAAGTCACTGTTAAAGGCTGATTTTGGAGTTAGCAACAAATGCCCGTCTCGGGAAATAAATTACAGGAAACAAAAAATCCCACTAGCGAGCCCATCGAGCCACCGCCGTAGTTTCGTGTTGCTTCGAGTTTTGCAGACTACTACAAGTATGAATTTCTTTATTTTGCATAGTTTCTAATAGGTTTCGACCTCCCGTGGCATAAGACCACTGCTCTTTGTATATACAAGGGTCACGGCCCATTGAGTTGAATACAATAGAACAAATCAATCTACAATCTTGCTTTTTACACATCTTGCCCTAATCTCTTCTAACCTTCATGTTATTGTCCATCTCTTGATCCGAATACTAAAGATGGGGAAGTAGGCTTGTTGGTTATCCTAGGACAACCATTTGACATCCTCGCCCTGACAGGGTCCCTCGGGCGAGAGCTTTGATGGTCTCTTTTCTAGTTAGCTAAAACAAATTATGATAAGGATCAACTCGCTGAAGGGTTTGTGGTGCATAGGATAAAACTAGAGTCACTCGGAGATCACTCAACAAGATCAACTAGCACCGGAGATTACTCGATAGGTTTCTCAAAGAAGAGCCATGCTCAATTCTCATATTATATATCAATATCAACTCCCTTCAAATGACGAATTACATGTTTTACTTATACTAGGAACATTCCTCCTATTTGGGTGTGAACATAAGCATAAATAAAAGCAAGTGGAAGATCATCTTGGTGGAGAAATTGAAGAGTCTTCTTTCATTCTCGCGCAGCCACTAACAGCATGTGCAGCCTCCACTAAAATAGTCATAACTCCTCGCTCCGAAGCCCAAAAGTTGCACCGTTTGTTGCCTTGGAAACTAGACTCGTATAGCTTTCCAATGATATAGCATATGAATGCTAAAACCATCGAAATTGATCTCGTGGCCTTATCAAATTAGCTATTCTTTGTCTTGTAAGTGCAATTAATATCATTCGCATGTTTGCATAAACCTAGCCGTTCTTCACCATATAAGTATGATAGTTTTTTTTTCTCACGGACGAAATATGGGAAACCTAGCTGGGCTAAGTTGCAAAGTATATGCAAGGATGGGTTCAGGTCAGCTCGGCTGGGTTCCAAACCCAGCTATATATGGCAGGTTTCGCAGGCAGCACCAACGAATATATATGAGCATGCAGCTGGGGGTACGGCAGCCGGCCCGAAGAACGGTTTTTTGGCCTGGCCCAAGTATGGCACGGCCCAATACACAGGGCCGTGCCTAGGCCACAACCCAAGCACGCGGGCTAGCATGGCATGGCCCGCAATTTAGTGGGAGGTCGGGTGGTGGCCCGATGCCTGACATGGCCTGCTAAAAGATCCCCACCCCCAGCCCAGCCCACTCTATTCCTAACCCTAACTTCCTATTCCCAGCCCACTCCCCTAGCACGACCGCGCCGCACTCGCAGCATCGGCGACCGCACTCAACTCGCTCCGCGTGGCCATGTCCCGCCCCGGCTCGCTAGTCGCCTCATTGACGTGGCCGGCTTCGAGCATCACTGTCAGGCTCCTCCACTCCCTGTGCCACGCAGAGCTCCACCTCCTTCACGCCCCAGCATGTCTGGTTGCCTCCTCCACACCCCCAGCTCGTCTAGCCTGCTGCTGCTCTCAGCCTCGCAGATCCGGCTGCCTCCTCCACGATCGCCTCCTTCACTGCGCCTGCTACTACTCCGTCCTCGAGGATCAAGTCACCTCCTCCACGACCACGTGCACCGGCCTCGACCTCTCCTTCCTGGCTCGCTGCTGTCGCCTCCCTTCCCTAGCCTCTTGGCTCCCCTTTCCCCCCCTCTCTCTCTCTCGCAATGGGCCTTGGGCTAGCCTAGCCCGTCATTTTGGCCATGCATGGACCGTCGGCCAGGCATGGACTGTGTCATGCCTGGTCGGGCCGTGCCTGGCATGGGCCGGTTGAAAGGTCTTGATGGCTAGAGGGGGGTGAATAGCCTATTAAAATTTTCTACAAAGACAAGCTAAACAAGTTTATCAATAAAACAAATAGCAAGATGTGAGTTTTGCTTAGCCTACGGGGTATTTGCAAGCCACCTATCCAATTTACAATTCTAGTATTTGCACTCAATCGCACAAGTCAAACCGAGAAGGTAAATACAACTACAACTAGCAAGCTACACAAAAGAACTACTCTAGCAAAGCTAACTAGCTAGCAAAGATAACTAAGAAGATAAAGCGGAGTTAAGTTAGGAGAGTTTTACCGAGGGGCGAAGTATTGAGCCAACCGATATAATCAACAATGAATACCAAGATAACCGAACACCAGGATCAATCAATCACAATATGAAAGTGATGACACAAAGATTTATCCCAAGGTTCACGTGCTTGCCGGCACGCTAGTCCCCGTTGTGTCCCTCTTCACCACGTGGTTCGGTGGCTAATCGGTCTCACACCGAGCCTCTCAAAAGGCACCACAAGAACCTACCAAATGGCAAAAGGTTGCAATGACACGAGCAATACACTAACGTTGCCTTTGGCGCTTCGCCGAGGTAGGCAAAAACCCCTCACAATCACCGGAGGTGGCCAAGAACAATCACCAACTCTTGCCAACGCCTCCAAGCTGCTCCAAGCCGTCTAGGTGGCGGCAACCACCAAGAGAAACAAGAATCCCGCAGCAAATCAACCACCAAGTGTCAACTAGATGCTATCTCATAATGCAAATGCACTTGGATCACTCAATCTCACTTCGAATATGCAAAGAAGCAAGAGAGATGAGTGGGAGGGGAGTTGCTTAGCTCAAAGTGCTCATAAGTATGTCAAATGTTCGAGAGATCTCTAAGAGAGTGAGCCTTGAGCCGGCCAACGAGTATTTATAGACGTACCCCTTCGAATATAGCCGTTAGAAACTTAAACAGCTGAAATCGGGCTGACCGGACGCGCTGGTCCAACTGACCGGACGCGCCGGTTGCCCAACGGCTAACTCGTGAAGTACTGACCGGACGCGCTGGTCCAAACGACCAGACGCGCTGCTCGCCCAACGGCTAACTGCGAAGCAACGACCGGACGCGCTGGTCCAACTGACCGGACGCGCTGGGAACGACCGGACGCGCTGGTCCCGTGAAAGACCGGACGCACTGGTCGCCTGAGCAGCGCTCAACGAAACAGTGATCGGACGCACTGAAGAAAATGACCGGACGCGACAGTGACAGCGTCCGGTTAGAGTCCAGTAAGCTCCCTGAACAACCGGACGCGTCCGATCATCAGTGACCGCACGCGCCTCGCGTCCGATCATCGAACTGAAAAACGCGCAGACACTGAACACTGACCGGACGCGTCCGGTCATGCAAGGACCGCGTCCGGTTCAGCGTCCGGTCACCTCTGTGACCTACATTCGCCTCCGTTTCTTTTCCGGACTTCCGGCGTAGTGGAAAATAGTCGTTTCAACTCCTCGAAAACGCCTGAATCCCGCCTCGCAAGCTCGGCGGGAGGGAGAGAGGATCCCAAACCCTCTCTACCGCTCAAACTCCACCGCCTTCGCAAACGTGCTAACACCACCAAGTGATCTCGTCAAGTGTGAGTGTGTTAGTATTTTCACAATCATTTTTTGAGGCGATATTAGTTCTATCCAAATGCATATGATCATGAAATGCACATCTAGAGGCACTTAGGAGTTCAATAGCCGCGTCATTCCCCTCTTTATAGTACGGCTATCTATCCTATAATGTAACCACACCCACTAGGTGTCTTGGTTACTAAAACACAACCCTTAAGCATATACCTTTGCCTTGATCACGTAGGGTTGCGCCCAAATCCAAGTGTGGCCATCATGATCACCATGTTCATCTTGCCACCAACCTTGGAATGTACTAATCCTCATATGCTATATACATCTTAGGCATAGGATTAGTACTTAGGCATTGTCACTAATTGCCAACACCAAACATAGGACTTTCACCGGTGTTGTGCTGGGCCGGGCTGGCCCGTTGCCCATCTATACCAACAAAGCGTTGTTTCATGATCCAAGTGTTGTTACTCTTTGAGGTGTGGGGCCAATCTTTACGTAAACTCTCTGTCTTTTGCTACTAATTTTTGGCATTGTATTAGTTTCAAAAAAAATAGCATTGTACTATAAAGAAACTTAGTCTCTTCTTTGATTGACGCTTTCCTTCTGAACCACTGAACCACACAAAAAGTCCAGTAATGCTGTTACCTGTCTCTGATGAGAGGTGTCCCAATCACGAATAACGCTGCCCCGTTCAGTGGGTTAGAATAAGGCTTGTTTTTATTGAAGGAATCATTATATTCTAGACTAGATGAAATGACAAGTCTTGAGCTCGTCCGATGAATGAGAAATGACTCAAGTCTTTGAGGTTAGTATTGACTTGGGGTAGGTAGGTCCAAAACGAGAAATACGAGCATCATGCTTTCATGGCTGCTTCCATGTCATCTCCGTCAACAACGCACACTCATTGCTTCCATATCTTTCACGCCAAGAGTTGTGTGGTCGTTGATTATCGTGTGGTATCCGTCCATATCTACAGGCCGGTCTTTTGACTTTTAGTTTGTGAGTACTCCAAGTATATTTTACTCGAAAAATTTCAATCTCTATTTGTGCTTAGGACTAGTTTAGTCTGTTTAACACATCCTCAGCCTGGAACAGTCATTTCGTGGGTATATAAATAAATGTTAATAGTGTGCTATCCGATTCAATACCAAATCTATGGATGACGTCAGGGATATTGGTACCTAATGATGACCACCCATCTCGAATCACGGGTGAAGTTAATCTAAAATAAAACTAAAAGGCACTTTAATAGTTTATGGAGAAAATTGTGTGTTTAAAATACAAAGTTTAAACACAAAAACGATTACCTTAGGGCCACTTTGGTAGAGCTTCACTTTTTGATTCTCCGAAGGAGTGATTCTGGTGGTAAGCAAGGTGGTGAGCAGGTGAGAATCAATTATGAAGTGATTCCTGTGGCAAATGAATGGGGAGCAGTGGAAAACAGTGGAGGACTGGTTTTTTTTAGCTCCCTTGTAAATAAAGAAGTGGTTCTCATCAGCTCCCCACAGAATCTAGTTGCATTTAAAGTGTTTGGCAGGACTCCGTTGAAACTGAGAGTGAAGCTGGGGCTGGAAACTATGCCAAAGAGATCCCTAGTAGTCATGTGTCAAAACTGATCCTAAAAGAAAATTTTAAGAACTAAATGGCTATTTAAAAAATTCAGAATGAAACAAAGTTTTGGATGATACTTGAGAGATCAAAGTAACTATTTCGCCTCTCAGCTACTACTACCTTAGACAGTGGTATTGACCTGGAGATCGGGTTTGGGTCACGCAAAGCCGCATCGGCGAGGAAGAAGAGACAGGAGTTGACGGCTTGTGGTTCCATCTACAGAGAGGAGGTGACGGCGGGGCCCAGGGAGAAGGGGTGTGTTTGACTATTTGACTATCGCTGCCGCACCTTGTGATATATTTGACCGAAGATGAAAATATCTGTCCATCCCAAAACGAATTAAATTTAACTAGATTTATAAAAATATGATATCAATATTTATACATTTTTATTATGAGAATTGTAAATATATCTCGAATATATTTATTATCCAAATTATTTTAATCATACTTAATAGATATATTAATATTTTTATATATTTGATCAAACTTAAAACTTTGACTTTTTAAAAGCAGTATCTATGTATTTTTTAGGATGGAGGGAGTCACTTTTTCGTCCACCAGGCTATCCAATGCATCTCACTATCTCCTATCTGCATCTCACTGTTGCCATCTTGAAGATTTCAATATAAATCCAACGTTTTGCTAAAAAAAAATTCAACGTGAGACTAGATTTCTGATCCAAAAGCCAGTGCAATTCAAATCCAACATGAGGCCGTGTTTCGAACAATGTGCATCTAGATTTAGCCATGATACGGAGTATAATTCGAAGACGTATTAGGACAAACGACATAATCGTTGCATAAATCTCCGAGCGCAAGTTGACCGGGTGACCGCGCAACAAACTATATATTTTACAATGCATAGCATATTTGCTAGTGTATAAGGATCATCATCGTCGGCCCTAATAAACTGTTGGTGATATGGTAGACCGGTATTGATGATCAAGACATCACCACCGGATCAACCGACACACTAGTGGTAATGAGCACTGTATCACCGGTGGATCGTATGCTAGCTGGATCAGTGGCGATGAGCCTTTCATCCTTCATCACCGCCGGATTGTGTTATAAAAGAAGACATCACGCACCACCAGGTAGTACGCCCAATTGGCGATGACGATTTATTATACAACTAGCAAAAATGCTCGTGCGTGGCAACGGGATCATAATTCATTATGTTGCAGGCGGTACGAATATGGTTGTACAACATAGCCGCACGCGAGACACTATGGCCACAGCAGGCTCGAACCTGCGGCCACGGCACCACGTGCGCACGGTGTCACTGACCATGGACAGGTAGCTTAGTCCGATAGCGTGACAGCCACACTGCGGAACTGTGTCGGCATTGCACCGTGGCACAACGCTCATGCAGGAGACCAGAAGTGGCCATCGCAACACGCACGTAGTGTCTTTAGGTAACCTTGGACGGAACTTTGTGGCAGCACATGTGGCCTGGATAAGCGTCTTGTTGGTCCCAGATGCATGGAGGCGACCCAGTGCACAAGCATGCTAGCGACGTATGCTTTGGAGATGGTGCCTTTGATGCGACTTGGCTTTCAGTAGCCTTTAATCAATTGGAATGCCAGGGAGACTGATGGGTAGTGGCCGACGATGCGCTGCCTCAATTACAAGACGTTCGTCTGCCGGCTGCTTCACATGTCATGCTTTTAATTGTCCTCTTCCTTTGCTTAGGCTCCTACCCGTTTGTCTTATTCTCTGGTGAGTGTGCAAAGTGCGCCGTCGTCAAACGCCACTTCCACAAGGAGGGACACCTCGGCGTTCCTACAGAGCCACGGGTAGACACGACATAGTCGCCCAAGATGAGCCCCGTGTCACGGCGGCGCTACTCCGATGGCCTTGACATGACACCCTGCTGTCGGCGTCGTCCATCGTCAAAGAGAACCAGGTCAAGCGCCCTAGAGACTCGCGTGACGACCTCGATCTGGCCACCAATGTCCGACTCCTACACAATGATGATGTTGCCTAGGCCAAAGGAGCTCTTGTCGATGATGCGGAGGCCGCCGCAGGCTACGAGCACATTGCCATTTGTGCAGCGCATGCCACGCTTGTTGTCTGGCATGCGCACCACGATGTCGTGCTGGTCATGGTCGTGCTCATGCCCACCACCTTTTCTCTCCAACGTCACACAACTATAGCCTAAAATTCCAATTCCAAAAAAAAGCCAAAAATTCCAAGACCAGTCAAACAACAAGATTAAGGGCGCAGCAGCGACCAACCTAATTAGGATTTGGAAAATCATATGTATATGAATATTTATATTTTATATATTATAATACCTTATCAAATTATTCGGGCTTCTAACTGTATATGTGCATGTGTTTGACTGTATACATGTTTACATGCATGCAAGTGAAATTAACACGCACAGGCCAACAACAGAGATTAGAGTAGACAGACTCACCCATCAATGTCCCCGCGTCGCCTCTGTCCACGGCGTGAAGCTGGTCGGGACTTTGTATGGGGCACGGAACTAGTTTGGATTCCTGGCATGGAGGCACGAGGCCGACCTGGCACGTGCATGAGAATCGTTTGGACGAAAGGTCTTCATATTTTTTAGGTGTATAAGTAACAAATAAGTAGACACGAGCTATTCTAACTCCTATGTAAATAAAGAAAGCGGAGTAAAATAAAGAACGTGGCTTTTATAATTTTCTATTTGATTATTAAGAGTTCTATTTAGAGTACTCAGGATTTGAGGAATCTATTTAGATTAGAATTCCTACTCCACAATGGTCTAGACTCAAGCTATCTAACTCGTATGACCATGGGTTATATATACATACGTCCGGACAAAAGAAACTCTTCATTGTTCGGTAGTTAAAGGGAGACGGACAAAAAAAATAGATGGACGAAAAAAAAGAGTCTGAAATTTTGTTTCTTTATTATTAGGTATAGATAACTACTGGTTTTGAAATCTTCCACAAACAACTACCGAGGCTGACAGTGAAAGAGAGTCAAGAACCAGCGATGATGAAGTTTCTATAGTAGTATGTGTAGGTTAGTCGGCAGACTTGACTATACCGTAGAAAAATCTATGGCAGGTTGGCAACCATTGCCATCATTTCCACCGTGTTTCCACAGCAAAGACAATTGACATTTCCGCACACATGTCTGAGCTAATGGCTCATATAGCCCTGCCTTTACATTGCTCTATGAAAAAGCAAAATGCACTGCTGGGGACAGACTAGTAGAATTATCGGTCTGACGGCTGTAATAGATCGACAGACTAGTTTGCTTTGCAATCTCCAAGCAATTCCACCTTACATAAACCACAGATTTTATATAGGCAAAGAAGAAGTTGGAGTTGGAGCTGAGCCGACATGGTGAAACTCATGAATCGCTCCGTTGTTCTACAAGTGCTCCTGCCTGCACTGCTGGGGACACAATCGGTGCTGGCATCGAGCGCACCCTCCGCCGCCACCCTCGAAGGTTGCCGGGCGAGCTGCGGCAACCTAACCTTCGACTACCCCTTCGGCATCGGTGCAGCTGGTTGCTTCCGGAACCCAGACTTCGAGCTCATCTGCAACGACTCTGTTCAACCCCCTATGCTTTCTTTACGTGATGGCATCACCCAGGTGGCCTACAATATCGTCACCATTGATACCGGGTATCGCTACAGCGACAACGACGAAATTGATATCGCCCTAACCTACACCATCCCCATGAGAAACGGTGTCGATGTTTACAATATCTCATGGAACTCTCCTGGGAAATCCTTTGCTCTGTCTTACGCGTGGTTTAATGTCACTGGTTGCGGATTTGACATGTACCTTGATGACAGGGATACTAATACAATTGTGCGCCTCTGCACGCTTACATGTCCTGAGCAAATCACGGAGGCGGTGGCGCGAGGCAAAACTGCAATGGTACTGGATGCTGCACCGTGAATTTGGAGGCAAATATTCGAGCCTTTGGGCTCAACTTCGTACGGCACAACCAGAGCAGTGTCGTTCATCAGGTGCAGCCTAATCGGAGCTCTTTATGGGATTACATAAACGCGACTACACTTGGTGCCGGGCTCACTTGGAACATCATCGATCAACCATGCTGCGCCAGCGCCAAAGAAAACAATATTACCAACTATGCTTGTGTTGCCAATAACAGCCGGTGTATTGACAACGAAGAATCATTGGATTTCGGGTATTCTTGCCGGTGCAATCCTGGCTACGTTGGCAATCCTTATATTCTCAGTGGCTGCGCCAAGGACACAGGTATCATCTAGATCTATAATTTTTCCATTACAAATATTAATTACAAGTACTATTATTTACGCTTCAGAGTTTAGCTAGATTTGGCTGAGGAAGTAAACATATTTCCTACATAACTGTTAAATCATCTAATATTGAAAAAATTAAACAATAATGTTGTATTTGAAGCAACTGTAATGATTAGAACATATATCTGCCTTTCTTCCACCTTAATTTACTATTACTAGGTTTGTAGGTTAATTTTTCTCTCCTTTTTTTCATCGGTTTTCTGGGGACTCAAAACTGCAGCAAAAGTGCAAAACAAACAAACAAACCCACAGTATCAACAATTATTGGACCATCATATCCGTTGGTCATAATTTACCATTAAAATTAAGCTGACGGCTAGCTGTTTTACAAATTGCCATGTCTCACAACGACACCAAATTGTTTTGAGTGTGACTGAATAGTCAGTAGATCAGTACTACTTTCTTTTGTTTTCTTTTATTACTTGCTGTTTAAAACCAAAACCACCATATATGTAGAATCATATGTGGTATGTAAAATATTGGAGATATTACCATGGTACGTTTGTTATATATGACCAGTATGTAGCCCATCAACTCATGCTCAAGCATGCTCTAGAATCTTATGTTACCTAAGTATTAAAAGTTTTCTAGAAAAATTCAGCACGTACAGCTAATCAAAATTATTTATGTCTACTCTATATATTAATTTCCTAACATAACAACCATTTATGCCCCGTTTGGCACAGCCTATCTTCACCGGTGAAGCTGTTTTATTTTTGTTTTGAGCTTAATGAGCAGCTCTACCAGTGAAGCTAAACTGGTTTTCTCTTCTTGTTTGCCAAAACAATTTCATATGATCGACGAAAAGATCAAATTACCATAGTACCCTTATCTTATCTTTTTTTATTTTCTATTTTTTCCAACTCCTTATGAGCATCTCTTCTTCCGCGGCTGTCTTCCTCAAGGGCCGCTCGGCCGCGTACTCGTGTGCCCCCATGGAGGCGACCACACTGCCCATCCCGCGCGGCTCTCGTGAGCCCCGACGGCCGCGCTCCGGAGGCTGTGAGCCCCCGTGTGCGCCCAGCGGCTGTGAGCCCCGATGGCCGAGCCCAGTGGCACCTCCCGGCGAGGGAAAGATCCGTGAGGAAGGAGGAAGATCCCGGCGAGGGCCACACTCGTGCCCGCCCACGGGTCCATGATCATGCGCCTACACCGGTGTCCCACTTGTGTCAGATGAAGTTGGGATGAGCTACTTTTTTCAGCTTCATCCCAACTCATCTCTTTGTGAGAGGAGAGAAAAAAGCTTCACCTTTGTGAGAGGGCCCGCACAGAGCAGAGCTAGGGTTCGCAAGGGGTGGCCGATCTCGACAACGAGGAAGACGGCAGAGCTAGGGTTCCCGAGGTGGTGGACGGACGGCGAAGACAGCAGGGTAGAGCTTGGAGCACGCAAGGTCAAGGATGGGTGCGGATGAGCTTGGCGCCGGCGATGGCGGAGCCGGGGGGGGTGGGAGAAAAATTTGGCAGCCCTTTGGGGTCATGTATGAGTGACCGGCAAAAGACTTAGCTGATTTGGAGGTGAGTCGGTGTTTATATAGACAAGGATTGACCGAGATGGTCACTTATGTTGCCACCTCCATAAATATTAACCGAGGCGGACATCCTTATTTGCTCGCCTCGGTTGAGATTTTCATATATTTTGTAAATAAGTGCTTTTTAAATTTGATATTTATTTCAAAATGCTTGTTAAAATTTAATAGTAGTAGGAGTAGAGGTAGTAGTGTACTAGTAGATGTAGTAGAGTACTAGTAGGAGAAGTAGAGTAGTAGTAGTAGATTATAGTAGTTTGAGTAGTAGAGTAGTAGGAGTAGTAAAGTAGGAGTAGTACAGTAGGAGTAGTACAGTAGCACTTAACGATGCATATACATAAATGTGTGGCATATATGGTTCCATTATAATAATAAGTTACAAAACTTCTCGTTAACTACGTTATTACATATATGTGTGGCATACATCTCATTTTGGTGCAGGTGCTTTTACAATCATCTTCTCACCGTCATTGCGGGCCCAGGGCATCATCTTGGTCCGGTTGAAGCGGGCTTCGACGACCTTGATCCTCTATGGATGATCGATAAAGAGCCCTAGCTCTACATAGTTATTGTATTCTTCGTGACTCTAAACCCCATCAGCTTCCACAATCCTCTGCTTTCCTATCACAACCACATGCCTCTTGTTTCCTTGGGCATCCCAAAGTAGGCTACTTGCACGACGCGGCTTACTAGTACCCACCGATAATCTTTGTAGCTGACATTGTGGAGCTCCACGGTGGTTAGCCCATACTCGTCCATGACAACCCTCTTTGGCTTGACCCACTAGCACCGGAAGACAGGTATCTGTAGGTCACCGCCGTAGTCAAGCTCCCATATCTCTTCAATCTAACCATAGTATGTCCTGCTATGCCCCGTGGACTCATTGATGCCCTCATATCAAACACCGTTGTTCTGTGCCATGCTCTTCTTGTCCTTTTCTTTTGTGTGGAACATATATCCATTCATGTCATACCCTTGCCATGAGGTGATTTGGGTGGACGGGCCAGACGCAAGCCTCGCAGCGGTCTCATCATCATCGGATCCTCCATGGGGTATGTCCTGCTCTTTGATCCACGCCGTGAAACTGATCTTGTGCTATTTCTAGACCCATGCTTCCTTGTGATCTCCGTCATGGACGGCGTGGATCTCCTCCAAGTGCTTGTCAACGTAGGGTTCCATGACCACTAACTGATGAAGGATGTTGTGATGATCCTGTTGCATCGTTTTGTACTCTACATCGGTGCGTACTTTCCTCCCCATGCACCCCATTCTCGAGGTTCTGCCTTCGTGCAGCCCAATCTCCCTTCCATCTCAGATGTATTTGGTGCAGCAGTTCACGGCCTCCATAGAGCCCTGTGGGTGAGCACGGTTAAGGACGTATCTGTTGAGGGTCGACATGAACTGCTCTTACATCCACATCTGGCGTAGGTACATAGGGCCTAGTTCCTGTATCTGATCAACGATGTGTATCATCAGGTGTGTCATAATATCAAAGTAAGATGGTGGGAAGCACATCTCGAGCTGGTAAAGAGTCTCCGCGATGAAGGCTTTCAGGGCAGGCAACTCAGCTACATCGATGACCTTCTAGGTGATGTGGTTAAAGAAGTAGGACATCCATGTGATGACCATCTTCACATACTCTAGACCGATAGTCCTGATCACAATTGGAAGGAACACCGTTAGCATGACGTGGCAGTCATGTGAGTTGTAGTTGGTCATTCTGAGGTCTTTCATCGAGACCAGGCTCTTAATATTGGAAGAGAAACCGGTCGGCACCTTGACCTCCCCTAAGCCACTGGCACACAACCCTCTTCTCGTCTTTTGTCAGGTTGTAGCTAGCGCCTAGGAGGTCGACTTTCCCGTTCTGCGATGGTTCCGGGTGAAGCTCCTGCCTGATGCCCTGGTTGACAAGATCCATCCCTGACTTCAGACCATCCTTCGTCTTTCCCTTGATGTCTAGCAGGACTCCGATCATGCTTTCGAAGACATTCTTCTCTAGGTGCATGCACCCTTCAAATGATGAATTACATTGTTTACTTATACTAGGAGCATTCCTCCTATTTGGGTGTGAACATAAGCATAAATAAAAAGCAAGTGGAAGATCATGTTGGTGGAGAAATTGAAAAGTCTTCTTTCATTCTCGCACAGCCACTAACAGCGTGTGCAGCCTCCACTAAAATAGCCATAACTCCTCGCTCTGAAGCCCAAAAGATGCACCGTTTATTGTGTTGGAAACTATACTTATATATCTTTCCAATGATATATCATATGAATGCTAAAATCATCGAAATTGATGCCAGCAAGCCACGAAATATAACACTAATTCCGCATGCTTCTCGTGGCCTTATCAAATTAGCTATTCTTTGTCATGTAAGTGCAATAGATATCATTCGCATGTTTGCATAAACCTAGCCATTCTTCACCATATAAGAATGATACTCATTTTTCATGGACGAAATATGGGAAACCTAGCTGGGCTGAGTTGCAAAGTATATGCAAGGACGGGTTCAGGTCAGCTCGGCTGGGTTCCAAACCCGGCTATACATGGCAGGTTTCGCAGGCAGCACCAACGAATATATATGAGCATGCAGCTCGGGGCACGGCAGCCCGCCCTGAAGAACGGTTTTTTGGCCCAGCCCAAGCATGGCACGGCCCGATACACAGAGCCGTGCCTTGGCTGCACCCCCAAACACGCGGGCTGGCACGGCACGGCACGACCCACAATTTAGTGGGAGGCCGAGTGGTGGCCCGGCGCCTGGCATGGCCTGCTAAAAGATCCCCACCCCTCAGCCTAGCCCACTCTATACCTAACCCTAACTTCCTATTCCCAGCCCATTCCCAGCCCACTCCCCACTCCCACCGCACGGCTGCGCCGCACTCGCAGCATCGGCGATCGCGCTCGACTCGCCTCGCGTGGCCGTGTCCCGCCCTGGCTCGCCAGTCGCCTTGACTCGCCTCGCATCACCATCAGGCTCCTCCACTCCCGCGCCATGCAGAGCTCCGCCTCCTCCACGCCCCCAGCTCGTCCAGCCTGCTGCTGCTCTCAGCCTCGCAGGTCCGGCTGCCTTCTCCATGATCGCCTCCTCCACTGTGCCTGCTACTGTTCCATCCTCGCGGATCAGGTCACCTCCTCTACGACCACACGCACCGGCCTCGACCTCTCCTTCCTGGCTCGCTGTTGTCGCCTCCCTTCCCTAGCCTCCCGGCTCCCCTCCCCCTGCCTCTCTCTGTCGCAATGGGCCTTGGGCTGGCTCGGCCCGTCATTTTGGCCATGCTTTCTGGGCTGGCCTGGCACAGAAAATGGCCCTTAGTGCCTTGCATGGGCCGTCGGCCAGGCACGAAGCCCAGGGCGGCAGGGCCCGATGGCACGCTGGGCCCTGCTGTGCCATGCCTGGTCAGGCCGTGCCTGGCATGGGCCCGTGCCATGCCGGTCCGGGCTGGCCCATTGCCCATCTATACCAACAAAGCGTTGTTTCATGATCCAAGCGTTATAACTCTTTAAGATGTGGGGCCAATCTTTACGTCAACTCTGTCTTTTGCAACTAATTCTTAGCATTGTACTAGTTTCAAAAAAAAATAGCATTGTACTATATAAAGAAACTTAGTCTCTTTTTGATTGACGCTTTCCTTCTGAACCACTGAACCACACAAAAAGTCCAATAATGCTGTTACCTCTCTGATGAGAGGTGTCCGAAACACGAATAACGCTGCCCCGTTCAGTGGGTTAGAATAATTCTGGGCTTGTTTTTATTCGAGGTCATTATATTCTAGACTAGATGAAATGACAAGTCTTGAGCTCGTCAGATGTGAATTTAGAGAAATGACTCAAGTCTTTGAGGTTACTATTGACTTGGGGTACGTAGGTCCAAAACGAGAAATACGAGCATCATGCTTTCATGGCTGCTTCCATGTCATCTCCGTCAACAACTCACACTCATCGCTTCCATGTCTTTCACGCCAAGAGTTGTGTGGTCGTTGATTATCGTGTGGTATCCGTCCATATCTACAGGCCGGTCTTTTGACTTTTAGGCCTTGTTCACTTCCCCATCCCAACCCAAAATATTTCCTCTTACACCCATCACATCAAATCTTTCGACGCATGCATGGAGCATTAAATGTAGGTAAAAAAGATAACTAATTGCATAGTTTATCTGTAAATGTCGGGACGAATCTTTTGAGCCTAGTTAGTCCATGATTGGACAAATTTTGCCAAATAACAACGAAAGATGCTACAGTAACTTTTCATATACTTTTCGTGAAGTGAACACACCCTTAGTTTGTGAGTACTCCAAGTATATTTTACTCGAAAAATTTCAATCTCTATTTGTGCATAGGACTAGTTAGTTTAGTCTGTTTAACACATCCTCAGCCTGGAACAGTCATTTTGTGTGTATATAAATAAATGTTAATAATGTGCTATCCGATTTAATACCAAATACATGGATGACGTCAGGGATATTGGTACCTAATGATGGCCACCCATTTCGAATCACGGGTGGTGCTGAAGGTAACCAGGCGTAACAATACGGTGTTCCAGATAGGACAAGGGGTGAAGTTAATCTAAAATAAAACTAAAAGGCACTTTAATAGTTTATGGAGGAAATTGTGTGTTTAAAATACAAAGTTTAAACACAAAAACGATTACCTTAGGGCCACTTTGGTAGAGCTTCACTTCTTATTCTCCGAATGAGTGATTCTGGTGAGGAGCAAGATGGGGGAGCAGGTGAGAATCGATTCTAAAGTGATTCCTGTGGCAAATGAACGGGAGCAGTGGAAAGCAGTGGAGAGCTGTTTTTTTTTAGCTCCCAGCGCTTGTAGTATAAATGAAGAAGTGATTCTTATCAGCTCCCTACATAATCTAGTTGCATTTAAAGTGTTTGGCAGGACTCCGCGGAAGCTGAGAGTGAAGCTGGGGCTGGAATCTGTGCCAAAGAGATCCTTAGTAGTCATGTGTTTAAATTGATCCTAAAACAAAATTTTGAGAACTAAATGTCTATTTAAAAAATTCTGGGTGAAACAAAGTTTTGGATGATACTTGAGAGATCAAAGTACAGCTACTACTACCTTAGCAAGTGGTATTGACCTAGAGATCGCGTTTGGGTCACGCAAAGCCGGATCGGCTAGGAAGAAGAGACAGGAGTTGGTGGCTTGTGGTTCCATCTACAGAGAGGAGGTGACGGCGGGGCCCAAGGAGAAGGGTGTGTTTGACTAATTGACTATCGCTGCCGCACCATGTGATATATTTGACCGAAGATGAAAATATCTATCCATCCCAAAACGAATTCAATTTAACTAGATTTATAAAAATATGATATCAATATTTATACATTTTTGTTATGAGAATCATAAATATATCTCGAATATATTTGTTATCCAAATTAATTTAACCATACTTAATAGATATATTAATATTTTTATATATTTGATCAAACTTAAAACCTTGACTTTTTAAAAGCAGTATAATATATTTTTTAGGATGGAGGGAGTCACTTTTTCGTCCATCAGGCTATCCAATGCATCTCACTATCTCCTATCTACATCTCACTGTTGCCATCTTCAAGTTTTCAATATAAATCCAACGTTTTGCTCAAAAAAGAAAATCCAACGTGAAACTAGATTTTTGATCCAAAGCCAGTACAATTCAAATCAAACATGAGACCATGTTTCGAACAATGTGCATCTAGATCTAGCCATGATATGGAATCTAATTCCATGACGTATTAGGACAAATGACATAATCGTTGCATAAATCTCCGAGTGCAAGTTGACCGGGTGACCACGCAACAAACTATATATTTTACAATGCATAGCATACTTGCTAGTGTATAAGGATCATCATCGTCGGCCCTAATAACTGTTGGTGATATGGTAGTCCGGTATTGATGATAAAACATCACCACCGGATCAAACAACACACTAGCACTTTATCACCGGTGGATCGTATGCTGGATTGGTGGTGATGAGCCTTTCATCCTTCATCACTGCTGTGGATCGTGTGATAAAGAGGACATCACGCACCATGGGGTCGTACATCCGATTGGCTAAGATGATTTATTATATTATCACTACTGGTTTTGAAATCTTCCACAAACAACGACCTAGCTAGGCTGACAGTGAAAGAGAGTTACGAACCAGCGGTGATGAAGTTTCTATAGTAATATGTGTAGGTTAGTCGACAGACTTGACCGCGTGAAGAATAGTACACCGTAGAAAAATTTATGGCAGGTTGGCAACCTTTGCCATCATTTCCACCGTGTTTCCACAGCAAAGACAATTGACATTCGGCACACATGGCTGAGCTAATGGCTCATATAGCCCTGCCTTCACATCGTTGTATAAAGCAAAATGCATGCTTGGGTCTGGGCGGCTGTATAGATCGAGAGACTAGTTTGCTTTGCAATCTCCAAGGCTCAAAGCAATTCTACCTTACATAAACCACAGATTTTATATTAGACAAAGAAGAAGTTGGAGCTGAGCCGACATGGCAAAGCTCATGAATCGCTCCGTTGCTCTAGGAGTCATGATTCAGCTGCTCCTACTTGCACTGCTGGGAACACAATCGGTGCTGCTGGCATCGAGCGTCGTCCTGGCAGCTGCAGGCCAACAACAGGGGCCCTCCGCCGCCACCCTCGGCAGGTGCCCGACGAGCTGCGGCAACCTAACCTTCGACTACCCCTTCGGCATCGGTGCTGGTTGCTTCCGGAACCTAGACTTCGAGCTCATCTGCAACGACTCTGTAACTGTTCGATCCCCTGTGCTTTCTTTACGCGATGGCGTCACCCGGGTGACATATAATATCGTCACTGCCGATGCCGGGGCTCGCTACGGTGACAGTGGTGAAATTGGCATCGCCCTAACTTACACCATCCCTATTACAAGTGGTGTTGATGTCCACAACATTTCGTGGAATTCTCCTGGGAAATCCTTCGCTCTTTCTTACGCAGGGTTTAATGTCACTGGTTGCGGATTTTATGTGTACCTTGATGATAGGGATACTAACACAACGGTGCACCTCTGCACGCTTACATGTCCTGAGCAAATCACGGAGGCGGTGGCCAGGCAAAACTGCAATGGTACTGGATGCTGCACCATAAATTTGGAGGGAAATCTTATTCGAGCCTTTGGGCTCAACTTCATACGACACAACCAGAGCAGTGTCGTTCATCAGGTGCAGGCTAATCGGAGCTCTTTATGGGATTACATAAACGTAACTACACTTGATGCCGACCTCAGTTGGAACATCATCGATCAACCAAGCTGCGCCAGCGCTAAAGAAAACAATATTACCAACTATGCTTGTGTTGCAAATAACAGCCGGTGTATTGACAGCGAAGAATCATTGGATTTCGGGTATTCTTGCCGGTGCAATCCTGGTTACATTGGAAATCCTTACATTCATAATGGCTGCTCCAAGGACACAGGTATATCATCTCTATAATTTTTCCATAACAAATATTACATGCATGAACTATTGTTTACGCTTCAGAGTCTAGGTAGATTTATCTGAGAAATAAAAACAAACCGTACATAATGTTAAATCATCTAATATTGAAAAAAATAACCAATATTATATTTGTCGAAAAAACCCGGAATTAAATGTTTGTTTTCAAGATTCGAACTTGAGACCTCAACAGGCATGTTCCCTCAAGGGCACATACTAGCTGAGTGTCGCGGGTTCGTAACCGCGGCGAGCATCGTGGTTGTCCATCGGAAGTCGATGTGTGGTCCTCTAGTGCCTTGGACACTCAAAACACGGAAGGGGCATAGCTCGATTTATCCTGGTTCGAGCTTCTCAGCCCTAAATTTAGCAGTACAGTGATCTGCGTGTATGGAGCCCAATCGGAGATTACAGCAGTGGAAATCGAGTGAGGTTGGTAGGGGATCGCTCGGTGCTATTCTAGAGTTCACCGGAGTTCCACCTCGATCCTTCGGTATGGGATGAATCAAAACCCTCTAACTATCTTGGGTTTCGCTCGCTTGTTCTATCTCTATCTTTTGGGAGTCATCCCCATTTACAGGAGTCGCTCTTCCCCTTATATTCCTAGGAGGGCACGGTGTACAAGTCGGTTTTGTTCTAGTCTATGATCTAAGCACCGGGTGCATGAGTCCTCTGATGCGATGTTGCTAGACCTCGCCTTGTCATGTAGGGGGAGGCGACAGCTGCCGCAACTGTGTCTTGATGTTGTTGTTGTCTCCATTCTGGCGCTTGACTGTCAAGGGCTGCCTGCCGCGGCGCGGTCTCCACCGGGTGAGCCTTCTCAAGGCTTCCTTAGCCTGCAAGAGCTCCCACCCCGAGTGGCTGACGAGTGGGCCTGGAGCCCTTCTACCCAGGAGTTGGTGAAGTCATTTGTCCTAATGCGTCACGCTCGCTGCGTGACCCTAGGGAGAGAGTGGTCGGCAGGGCCTTGCGTCCATTGAACATGCAGATGGTGTAGCATCTCCGTACCTGTCACTCTCCGGATGCCTAGCAGGTTCCTGAGCCAAACCCCGACCAAAGGCTGCTGTCATCCGAATGCTGGCTTGGGTGTGCGCTGGGTCGAGGTCAAGCTTGGGTTGCTGTCGCTCGGCGGCCTAAGGCCGTGGACAAGTCCCCAAGCCCTGAGCAGTGGTTGTGAGCGTTCCCGGGATCACCCTGATTCCTTCCCAAGGGTATGCATGAGCGGACCCGATGGGCATAGCTCTATTAGTATTTCTTATGCACACGTACAATATTTCGCAAGCGCACATAATATCGTTGTAGTATTTCACCTAGGAGTATTCCAGGGTATCGTATTTATCCACAGGGAAGTAATGGTTAAAGAAGGTGATAGTTGAACGTCATGTATCTACTAACTAGTATACCGACTAGACTAAAGTAGGGGTAATTGATATACGATAAGATAGGATGACACACAAGAAGTTCTACTCATGGAAACGTAAAATGAATTGATAGCTAAATGGGAGGACAACGAGTGAGGGAGTTTCCTAAGTTCTTCTCTATCACAAAGGTTCTTTATTAGATATAGTTTAGCAACATAACTTGGCATAACAAGATTAATGAGCACACACAAAGCACTTAGAAGGTCTGTTTCGGTCAAGCATCACAAAAAGATGGGGCTGTCACCACCCACTAGCTACCACACATCCGAGGAGCAAGCCGCAAACACGGGTATACTCTAGCCTAAGCACCATGCTTACACTGTCGTATACTACTCTAGTTTCCTAATTAAGGAAGATCAAACTAGAGCACTCAACTAAGAGCAGTGAACCCACACAAAGGTGTGAATATTACTCTAATTATACTAAATATATACTACTAAGACTACAGTAAAGCAACCAAAAGTATTACTACAATAAAGGTATAGTAACACTTATGCTAGCAAGATAAGTGAATACTAATATATTGCATAGAAAGTAACATATTGAAATAAGGAAAGTACTACAAGAGAGATACAAAGCTATATCAGACTCTCGAATTCCACTCCAGACTCTAGGAAGAGCTCCTCTTCACTCTGACTCCCACTAAAGCTCGCACTAAGTCTACACCTTGAGAGTAGAGAGAGTTTCTCTTGTGGTGTGTGTTACAAGTGAGGAGTGAGGGTCCTATTTATAGTGGAGAGGTGGAGTAGGGGCTACTCCTTCGCCACGTCATGGATCCATGGGTGAGCATCTTGCAACCCTTGGATCAAACCACCTCAAACCATTGCTTGGGATTGCTCTAATTTGTGCTTGTTTGCATGCTATCCAAAGCTGAGGCAGTAGGGTGAAACTGGAGCATTGGCCGATGCTCCATTCCACCGACCTTGCAAAGCAACGGCGTGGATGCACTCCTGATGGCGGTTGAAAGCCAATGTTCCTTATCTAAGGCGGTTTGGTGCACCTTGGGCGTCGGTCGATGTGGCTTGGAGCCTTCTTCCATCCATCTTGAGGCGGTGTGCTCATCTACGGTATTTTGGAACATTGGTACGAAGTATGGTGCAATTTGGAATTTCCTTCCTCCGGTTATGGACTCATCTTTGCTTGTGTTGGATTGGGCCACCTTGTCCGGGCTTTCCCGTACCCCCATGTGATCCAATGTGGTGAACAAGGCTTCCCATGGACTCCTGGGTTAGTGTAGAGGCCCTAGACCAAGTTCGACAAGGTTTGGGCTCAGGTTAGGGTCGCTCGGCTTGTGTCCACATCGCCCAACGTCCTCAGTGCCCAAATCTAGCCCGACCCATTTTGCGATCTTCCGGAAGGCATAACTTTGTCATCCGGACTTCGAATTGGGTGAACCAAAATTTCATTTCATGTATCTCGATGAGCACTTCGATATGGTGCAGTCAAAATGGGCATTTCATGAAGTCTATTTACCATGTATATAGCCATCTTGTTCTTACACTCACATGGTCATCACAACTTGTGGAAATGGTTAGAAATAAGCCCTATAATATCACCAAATTAGGCATGGTTAATGGTACAAAATACATGTTAAAGGACCATCAACAAGCTCTCGAGCCCCCGAGCGATCTATGGGATCGGTCGGGGGGTCCGTCATCGGCTTCCTTTCTCCCGGAGACTTAACATACCTGTAGGATCTCTAGTTAGCCTAGAGGGGGGTGAATATGCATGTTAAAACAAACTTAAGCAAATGTTAAATTCCACTCCATGGCACTGTCGCTCTAATCCCACGGCACTGCCGCTCTGCAGCACTATCGGGCTAGAACAGTGGCATTGTCGCACCTGTAGACAACTTCGAGGCACAATTCAAAATTTATGTATGGAAACTTAGATCAGAGAAATCACTAAGGTTCCTACAGGTATGTAGTTCACAGATCGACAGCTAGAAGTGGTAGAAACACCATACATAAGTAGATCGGCCACAAACCCTAGAAATCACCTCAACAACAATTTGAAATGCAAGTGAAGTAAATCAAGCACGAGGTGACACAAGGATTTATCCTGTGGTTTAGCTCTCCACCAAGGCTTGTTGAGGTTAGTCACTAAGGCTTAGGGCTTTGCAACCCTTCCTCGTTCTCAAGTCAAGAGAGTTAACTCATGAGATGAGGGGTGTGTTTACTAGCTTCAAGAGATGGTTACAAACCTCTTGGGGCTGCCACACAAGTTGGCAAGCTCCACGAGTGACACTCTAGCCAGTTAGAAGCAAGCTCCAAGAGTAACAAACACAATCGTCGGCCAAAACATGAACCAAGTGCTCTTTTGAGTTGGGGAATCAATGGAACTACTCTCTAATCGAGATTGGCACATTTTTCCTCTCAAGGATTGATGGGAAAATCACAAGGGAAAGCTTAAGAGCTTTTGGGCACCAATGGAGGAGAGAGAGAACAAGAGCTGAGCCAAAAGGCATCGGTCTGAAAGCTAGGCGAGGAAGAAGACTGTTGTGAGGGAAGGAAAGAGGTATAAATACCTCCCCAGGTCTCAATGGTTAGATAAGTCATGGCAGTGCTGCGTCTAACCCGCGGCAGTGCCGCTCTGCGGCATAGCCACACCTCAAGTGCGGCACTGCCGCACCAAGCCTGACAGCAGAGATAAAAAGAGTGTTGAGCAAGTTGTCATGGCTGAACTTTTGAGGATGCTTGTGAGTAAGATTGAGCACTTGGTATCACAAGTTGGCTTAAGCATTATGTTCCCCTTTATAGTATGGCTTTTCCTATACTCAAATTCGAAATATAAAAGAATATAAACCTCCTTTGAGTTTGAAGCCGTCAACATTTGTGATTGGGGGCTCCTCCCTTTTGTATGACATCCTCGATTCTAAATTCTCTACTTGTCATTTTGATAAATCTCATTAGTCCTCTAATTGAGCGGCCATTATCACCAAAACCCACAATTACAATTAGGGCTTGATTGGACTTTCAATACCCCAATGCTAGACTCTCATCAGGTGGCCCGAGCCCTTCTTGGCCTTGTAGGTCGCTTTTGGGATGGCAATGAAGGGTTGTATCTGACGTTTGTTGAACAGGTTGGTCGAGGTACCCTGAGTCCTGGTGGCCCTTGGTCGGACTCCCCTTTATGGGCACCCGAGGCTTTAAGTGTAGGTCCGGCTTCTGAGCTAGTTGATGCTGGGATTGGGATTGGGATTGAGCATTGCTTAGGGAGACCTGAGCGAGGGCTAGGATGACCCGTCGGGGGGTCGTTAGCTCTGGGCCTGTATGAGGCACCCTGCTTACCTTGGTATGTAGTGGGTCGAGCAACGGTGCTTCTGGCCCTGGCTAAGTGCCAACTCGTTGCTCGTCACACCACACCCGTCTGTCGAGTTGCGGGCGCTCTACACACCCTAGGCTTCGATGGCATTTGGTGGTCCCATCACTAAGTGTCCTTTGCTCTTACCTCTTCTGCGCCCGTGAGCGATCACAGGACGCTAGTCAGTCGGGCCCCAAAATTCCCATCAGAGGGGCTGGTGCAACTCCCGAGGCCGTCATGGGGCCAGTTTATCAGTTGGAGGGGCAGTTTCTCCAAGCGCCCTTCCCGCTGACGCTCAGTGTAGTCTTTTGATATTCCTCGATCGTCGCACTGGCAGGTTAAGTTAACGCGCTCGGTGCCCCATGCTCCGTGAGGTGCGAACGGCTGTGCCATGCGGCGATGATGCAAGGGCTGAGGGGCTGCGGCGTTTTGAACACGTGGATCCAAGGCGTCGATCCCGCGCGGAGGGCTTGAGAGGAGGCGCGTCCCCTCAAATCCCGCGCTGGGGCGTGCGCGTGGCTGGCGTCACTGGCATGTGACAGTCGGGCTGCCATGTCATGAAGCCCACAATCTCTAGCTGCTGTGACCGTTTAGACTAATGGTTGCATGGTCAAACAATTTCCTCAACAACAATGATTTGATGCATAATCCATCAAAGTATCATAAAGTCAAGCATCATCCATCATAACATCAGTGTCGCCTTTGGACCTTCTCATTCATCTA
Source organism: Saccharum hybrid cultivar R570 (assembly GCA_038087645.1). Taxonomy (NCBI): domain Eukaryota; kingdom Viridiplantae; phylum Streptophyta; class Magnoliopsida; order Poales; family Poaceae; genus Saccharum; species Saccharum hybrid cultivar. Next base: position 5,205,028 of record JAQSUU010000744.1, read on the forward strand.
CTTTATCAATGAATACACCATTTTTTGATTGACATGTATATTGTTTTCCATGTTTGCACCAACATGCATCTCTCGCAATGAAGAATGATTTTATTATGTTTGAGTATTCTCATGCTACCTTGTTCGTGCTGTCATTGTTTGGACAATGTACTTCCCTTCCCTTCTTTGTCGAGGCGCCCATTATCATCTTCTTTGATAAAACCATTAAACTTTTTGAGGAATATGTCTTCATGCATGTCTTAGCGTATTGCACATCCATTAACTGTTCATCGAAAACTTCAACCAGAAAATGAAATCTAAAGGTTAAATAATAAAAAAAGGTTTCTGAAAATATAAGGGAGACCTACAGAGGAGAGATAGATCTTGGAAGAGACACTATAGCAGACGCGTGCTTTGCCGAGTGCAATTGTACTCGGCAAAGAAGGCTTTGCACTCGGCAAAGAGCTGTCGGCATATCCCCCTCACGGCAAAGGCTTCTTTGCCGAGTGCCACATGTTGGGCACTCGGCAAAGGATTTTTCGAGTGCCACGGCGACACTCGGCAAAGAAAAGCCGCCGTGATGGCCAGGTCACGATGATGGACCTTTGCCGAGTGCCACGCGTCGACACTCGACAAAGAAATATGTTTTTTATTATTTTTAAAAAATGCTTTGCCGAATGCCTGCATCTGGCACTCGACAAAGCTTGTTTTCTTTTTTTGGTTTTTCTTTGCCGAGTGCTGTAGGTAGGCACTCGGCAAAGCAGTTTGTTTTTTATTTTCTTTGCCGAGTGCCTTGACCATGGCACTCGGCAAAGCTGGGAAGCTTAGTGTCCCAGATTCCTAGCTTTACCGAGTGTCATGGTCATGACACTCGGCAAAGAAGTGAAAAAATTCATTTTTTTTGGTTTTTAGTCTTCCATCGTTGCAAACAATATATATATATATATATATATAACACAAATATATATATATATATATATATATATATATATATATATATATATATATATATATATATATATATATATATATATATATAAATATAATACAAATGTATATCACAACTTGCTCGGAAACTTCTACATTTTTTACCACAGCCTCTACATGTGATGACACGACACCTTGACAAGTTTTGTGATTTTTGGACTTCATTTGCATTTTATATAATTTAAAAACATTTTTTAACAAGTTGGTGGTCATGTTTCGTGAAACAGATGTTAGAAATTTCATGAATGTCCTTGCACATGGCCTCAAAATACACTCAAAAACATGAATACCATTTTTTGAATCACTAAATTCTAATATTTCATGCACCTGCAGTTCAAATTTACTTTTTCGAGAAAAATTCAAGTAAACATAAAAAATTAAAAAAAATAAAGTCATAGAAAAGTTCCAATTTGGAACATGTGCGTCAAGGTACTGTATAAATGCCACAGAAAATTTTTGAAAACAAAAATAAAAAAAATAAAAATACTTTGCTGAGTGCTAGGCTTGCAGCACTCGGCAAAGACAGCACGTTTGCCGAGTGCTAATGGCCAGCACTCGGCAAAGGATGACAGAGGGGCCACCGGCGTTGGCTGAGGTATTTTGCCGAGGGTTATTCTTTGCCGAGTGTCTGACACTCGGCAAATAGGACGTTTACCGAGTGTCCCTCTTTGTCGAGTGTTTGACACTCGGCAAAGACGGCCTTTGCCGAGGGCCGGCTTTGCCGAGTGCGGCACTCGGCAAACTGCCTCTTTGCCGAGTGCTCGTGTTTCGACACTCGGCAAAGAGCGCGTCTCCCATAGTGAGAGGTCTGGACAGAGGGGCAGAGGGACAGAGGGGCAGAGAGTCTTTTTGAAGTCGTCAACCCTTGCCGAATAAGGTATTTTTGGAATGTAACCGTACCAATAATTGTACTCTATTTTAGCAATATTGGTAATATTTTCCCACCCTTTCAATTCATGTAGATAAAATAATGCACGAGAAATATTTACAATATTGCCTTTACATAGCCTGAATTTACCTGAGCAACACAAGCTGCATTATTATCACGTAAATAATAGTAGTGGGAGTTTCATGACCTATAATTGGTAATCATTATTCTACTAAGCCATACACGTTGGCTTGATGCTTCATATAATCCAATCATTATTCTACTAAAGTTTCTTTTGATGATTTCATGAGAAGGTTCCATCAAGTCGGGAAACAAAACCAGTATGTGATCTACTATTGTGAGAATAGGATCAATAGCCAAACAACTATGTCCTAGCGTGGTCATATCTAGTTAGATTTTTCTGATAGAATAAACCATGGCTTATGGTAACTTTCGAGATATCCGTGGACATTCCTTACCCATACCATATCTCTGCACTGTGTGTAGCCAACAAAATAACTGAAAGTGGTGCATACATCATGGTACGATGCATTATTCATATCAAGGACTGACGGCTATATATGTATCCTACACACACACTGTTAGAGTATGGCAAGAGCATATTGGGCCTGGACTGGTAGTACATTCCATTAGCGTTAGGGTTAATTAGATATAAGGGTCGCTTGCTTAGGAGTCAAGTCAACCTCTCTATATAAGGAGAGAAGATGTATCAATCTAATCAAGCAAGAGATTAGAAGGAAAAACCTTCTCTCTTGCCGGCCATGGGCGAAGCCCCGTGGCCGGCGTTCCCAGCGCATCTCACGGCCCTAGCCGCTCACCTGCCTCTCGCCGATGTGAACAGTACCTGCGCGGGTACTGTAGCGCGCGGGTACTATAGCGCCGCCGCTCTCTTCCTCCTCGATCCTCCCAATCTCAACCGCGTCCATAACAATCTCAACCACCTTGCGACGCGCTCATCCAGTAGTGCTGCTGTGCCCCGGCACCGGCCGCCACGAGGGCGCCTCCGCTGGTCACAGTTGACGGCGCCATGCTCGGAAGGAGTTGCGGCTTGGGATGCGGTGCGGCTGGTGCCCAGTTCGTTGGTGCGGATGAGGCAAGTGTTAGCACGGGAGCTGGATTTGTGGTGGGCCACAGCAATATTGGGCCGTTTTCCCTTCCTGTCAGCCCACATGCAGCCGATGACAATGGAGTTTCCCTGGGAGCCAGGAGGATTGCAATTGCATGTGTATGATTCGATAACTAATGCATGCCTGTACAAAAGCAGGTTGGGGCCAAAATTTTTGCCGCGTGAGCAGCTTGGCATGCAGGATGCGTCTGATGGCCAGCAGCCACGAGTTTGCTTGTGTCAGCCTCCTCTAGTTCAACATCAAGGCCGCAGCCCCATCTCTCTTGCGGGCAGGACTCTCTCTCTTCAAGCTGCTGGATGGGGGCCACCTTCGTATTCACATCGTGTCTTAAGGAAGAATAATAAAACGAGCCGAGATGTAAAAGGCTTGCTTTTAGGTGTTAGGTTTGTGTCGAGTCGAGTCATCGTTATAAGTTGGTTAGGTTGCAGCTCGAGGACGAGCTGCATGTCCAGGTGGGGTGTAGTGTTAGAGTATGGCAAGAGCCTATTGGGCCTGGGCTGGTAGTACAGTCCATTAGCGTTAGGGTTAATTAGAGATAAGGGTCGCTTGCTTAGGAGTCAAGTTAACCTCTCGATATAAGGAGAAAAGATGTATCAATCTAATCAAGCAAGAGATTAGAAGGAAAAACCTTCTCTCTTGCCGGCCATGGGCGAAGCCCCGTGGCCGGCGTTCCAAGCGCATCTCACGGCCCTAGCCGCTCACCTGCCTCTCGCCGATGTGAACAGTACCTGCGCGGGTACTGTAGCGCGCGGGTACTATAGCGCCGCCGCTCTCTTCCTCCTCGATCCTCCCAATCTCAACCGCATCCATAACAATCTCAACCACCTTGCGACGCGCTCATCCAGTAGTGCTGTTGTGCCCCGGCACCGGTCGCCACGAGGGCGCCTCCGCTGGTCACAGTTGACGGCGCCATGCTCGGAAGGAGTTGCGGCTTGGGATGCGGTGCGGCTGGTGCCCAGTTCGTTGGTGCGGATGAGGCAAGTGTTAGCACGGGAGCTGGATTTGTGGTGGGCCACAGCAATATTGGGCCGTTTTCCCTTCCCGTCAGCCCACATGCAGCCGATGACAATGGAGTTTCCCTGGGAGCCAGGAGGATTGCAATTGCATGTGTATGATTCGATAACTAATGCATGCCTGTACAAAAGCAGGTTGGGGCCAAAATTTTTGCCGCGTGAGCAGCTTGGCATGCAGGATGCGTCTGATGGCCAGCAGCCACGAGTTTGCTTGTGTCAGCCTCCTCTAGTTCAACATCAAGGCCGCAGCCCCATCTCTCTCGCGGGCAGGACTCTCTCTCTTCAAGCTGCTGGATGGGGGCCACCTTCATATTCACATCGTGTCTTAAGGAAGAATAATAAAACGAGCCGAGATGTAAAAGGCTTGCTTTTAGGTGTTAGGTTTGTGTCGAGTCGAGTCATCGTTATAAGTTGGTTAGGTTGCAGCTCGAGGACGAGCTGCATGTCTAGGTGGGGTGTAGTGTTAGAGTATGGCAAGAGCCTATTGGGCCTGGGCTGGTAGTACAGTCCATTAGCGTTAGGGTTAATTAGAGATAAGGGTCGCTTGCTTAGGAGTCAAGTTAACCTCTCGATATAAGGAGAAAAGATGTATCAATCTAATCAAGCAAGAGATTAAAAGGAAAAACCTTCTCTCTTGCCGGCCATGGGTGAAGCCCCGTGGCCGGCGTTCCCAGTGCATCTCACGGCCCTAGCCGCTCACCTGCCTCTCGCCGATGTGAACAGTACCTGCGCGGGTACTGTAGCGCGCGGGTACTATAGCGCCGCCGCTCTCTTCCTCCTCGATCCTCCCAATCTCAACCGCGTCCATAACAATCTCAACCACCTTGCGACGCGCTCATCCAGTAGTGCTGCTGTGCCCCGGCACCGGCCGCCACGAGGGCGCCTCCGCTGGTCATAGTTGACGGCGCCATGCTCGGAAGGAGTTGCGGCTTGGGATGCGGTGCGGCTGGTGCCCAGTTCGTTGGTGCGGATGAGGCAAGTGTTAGCACGGGAGCTGGATTTGTGGTGGGCCACAGAAATATTGGGCCTTTTCCCTTCCTGTCAGTCCACATGCAGCCGATGACAATGGAGTTTCCCTGGGAGCCAGGAGGATTGCAATTGCATGTGTATGATTCGATAACTAATGCATGCCTGTACAAAAGCAGGTTGGGGCCAAAATTTTTGCCGCGTGAGCAGCTTGGCATGCAGGATGCGTCTGATGGCCAGCAGCCACGAGTTTGCTTGTGTCAGCCTCCTCTAGTTCAACATCAAGGCCGCAGCCCCATCTCTCTTGCGGGCAGGACTCTCTCTCTTCAAGCTGCTGGATGGGGGCCACCTTTGTATTCACATCGTGTCTTAAGGAAGAATAATAAAACGAGCCGAGATGTAAAAGGCTTGCTTTTAGGTGTTAGGTTTGTGTCGAGTCGAGTCATCGTTATAAGTTGGTTAGGTTGCAGCTCGAGGACGAGCTGCATGTCCAGGTGGGGTGTAGTGTTAGAGTATGGCAAGAGCCTATTGGGCCTAGGCTGGTAGTACAGTCCATTAGCGTTAGGGTTAATTAGAGATAAGGGTCGCTTGCTTAGGAGTCAAGTTAACCTCTCGATATAAGGAGAAAAGATGTATCAATCTAATCAAGCAAGAGATTAGAAGGAAAAACCTTCTCTCTTGCCGGCCATGGGCGAAGCCCCGTGGCCGGCGTTCCCAGCGCATCTCACGGCCCTAGCCGCTCACCTGCCTCTCGCCGACGTGAACAGTACCTGCGCGGGTACTGTAGTGCGCGGGTACTATAGTGCCGCCGCTCTCTTCCTCCTCGATCCTCCCAATCTCAACCGCGTCCATAACAATCTCAACCACCTTGCGACGCGCTCATCCAGTAGTGCTGCTGTGCCCCGGCACCGGCCGCCACGAGGGCGCCTCCGCTGGTCACAGTTGACGGCGCCATGCTCGGAAGGAGTTGCGGCTTGGGATGCGGTGCGGCTGGTGCCCAGTTCGTTGGTGCGGATGAGGCAAGTGTTAGCACGGGAGCTGGATTTGTGGTGGGCCACAGCAATATTGGGCCGTTTTCCCTTCCTGTCAGCCCACATGCAGCCGATGACAATGGAGTTTCCCTGGGAGTCAGGAGGATTGCAATTGCATGTGTATGATTCGATAACTAATGCATGCCTGTACAAAAGCAGGTTGGGGCCAAAATTTTTGCCGCGTGAGCAGCTTGGCATGCAGGATGCGTCTGATGGCCAGCAGCCACGAGTTTGCTTGTGTCAGCCTCCTCTAGTTCAACATCAAGGCCGCAGCCCCATCTCTCTTGCGGGCAGGACTCTCTCTCTTCAAGCTGCTGGATGGGGGCCACCTTCGTATTCACATCGTGTCTTAAGGAAGAATAATAAAACGAGCCGAGATGTAAAAGGCTTGCTTTTAGGTGTTAGGTTTGTGTCGAGTCGAGTCATCGTTATAAGTTGGTTAGGTTGCAGCTCGAGGACGAGCTGCATGTCCAGGTGGGGTGTAGTGTTAGAGTATGGCAAGAGCCTATTGGGCCTGGGCTGGTAGTACAGTCCATTAGCGTTAGGGTTAATTAGAGATAAGGGTCGCTTGCTTAGGAGTCAAGTTAACCTCTCGATATAAGGAGAAAAGATGTATCAATCTAATCAAGCAAGAGATTAGAAGGAAAAACCTTCTCTCTTGCCGGCCATGGGCGAAGCCCCGTGGCCGGCGTTCCCAGTGCATCTCACGGCCCTAGCCGCTCACCTGCCTCTCGCCGACGTGAACAGTAGCGCGCGGGTACTATAGCGCCGCCGCTCTCTTCCTCCTCTATCCTCCCAATCTCAACCGCGTCCATAATATATATATATATATATATATATATATATATATAAAATATGATTTATCCATTTTGAACATTTGCAACATTTTTGTGCCATAGGTTACCACCCAGCTCAACAAAAACTCAATTGCCGCAGTTCATGTGGAAACATCACCGTTCCTTTTCCATTTGGAATTGAAGAAGGCTGTTATGCAAGGGAACAGTTTTATTTGAACTGCACAAATGTGACGTCTTCCACCCTCCTACTGGGATACTCTTATGAGGTGACGGAAATAGATGTTGAGAACGGGCTCATAAAATACAGATTCCCAGATATATACCTAGGATCAATTGCAGAAGTATCTAGTGACGACCCTGGTGTTTTCGTTTATTCTGGTGAGTCAGTTTCTTTGAAATGGGTTGTTGCTAATCTAACTTGTCAAGATGCACGGGCAAATACATCTGGATACGCATGTGTCAGTACCAATAGCAATTGCATCCCAGTCAATACTACGAATGATGGATATGTTGGCTACCAATGCAAATGCTCCAACGGCTTTAAGGGGAATCCTTACGTCAAAAACGGTTGTCATGGTAATCAAACTATACCTTATTTTGTTTAGCAAAGTTTATTTTGATCTCATTGCACAATATATTGTGCTAAGAGGGGTTAAATAGTTTTTTTAAACAGAATTATTCATTTTCACAAGTTTTAGCCTCCAGCTAGAAAACAAAAACTACAAAAATAAATATCTGATACGATTTTTAATATATTTTTTCCACAGATGCACTATTGATAATAACATCCAAAACTGTCTAAAATTATTGCTGCATTGAGCTGGATCGACCTAAAACATATTTTTCAATTAATGTTGACATCTATCGCATTTAAAATTTTGGATCCTTACCATGACAGTCCAAAATATGCTCTTGAGACAATTAGCTATCCTTTGAATTTTATATTGCATCAGGCAATCAAGGGAGTAATTTCAGCAAGTGAAACAAAAGATTGATTTAATACAACTTTAATATTTAAAGAAAAAATTATCTCGTTAATTTGCAGATATTGATGAGTGTAAGGATCCAAGCAAATGCCATGGGATGTGCTACAATACTATAGGAAGCTACAACTGCACCGAATGCCCCCAGAAAACAGTATATGATCCAACAAAATTGCAGTGCTCCTCAGTGAAACAACAGAATGTTCTCGTAGGTAAGCAATGCTTTTGACCTAGTTATATGGTTAAATACGACATGCAACGGCAATCCAATTTATGATATTTAACCCTGGCATAGGAGGAATTATGTCTAAACTGATCTCAACTTATCAACCTAAAATTTCAGGTATTGTCATTGGAGTGAGCAGTGGTCTTACTGTTCTACTTCTAAGTGTAAGTGCGATATACCTTACCCACAGATGGAGAAGAAACATTCAAAAGCGAATGCGAAGGAACTATTTCCGGAGAAACAAAGGTCTTCTTCTCGAACAATTAATATTAACTGACAAAAATGCTACCGAGAAGACAAAGATATTTTCCTTGGAGGAGCTTGAAAAGGCAACGAATAACTTTGATTCCACTCGCATCCTAGGCCGTGGAGGACATGGTACAGTTTATAAAGGCATTTTATCTGACCAACGTGTGGTGGCAATAAAAAGATCTAAGATCATTGAGGAAGGTGAGATAAATCAGTTTATCAACGAAGTTGCAATTCTTTCTCAAATAAATCATAGGAATATTGTCAAGCTATTTGGTTGCTGCCTTGAGACTGAAGTCCCACTATTAGTGTATGATTTTATCCCTAATGGTTCACTGTGTGAGATCCTTCATGCTGAATCAAGCAATGAATTTGTTTTATCATGGGATAGATGTCTCAGAATTGCTGCAGAAGCTGCTGGCGCTCTTTGTTATCTTCACTCTGCAGCTTCAGTATCAGTTTTCCATCGTGATGTTAAGTCATCCAACATTCTCCTTGATTCTAACTACACGGCTAAAGTATCAGATTTTGGTGCTTCAAGATTAGTTCCAATTGATCAAACACATGTTGTTACAAATGTCCAAGGCACATTTGGGTACTTGGATCCGGAGTATTATCATACTGGTCAGTTAAATGACAAGAGTGATGTTTATAGTTTTGGTGTGGTACTCCTGGAATTGCTTTTAAGAATGGACCCTATTATCACAACTGAGTCAGGTTTGAAGCAAAACTTGTCAAATTACTTTCTATGGGAGATGAAGGGTAGGCCTATTTCAGAGATAGTGGCTCGTCAAGTTCTTGAGGAAGCATATGAGGAAGAAATCAATTGTGTTGCCTCACTCGTGGAGATGTGTTTGAGACTCCAAAGTGACAAAAGGCCTACTATGAAACAAGTGGAGATGGCATTACAATTTTTGAGGTCAAAACGAGTTGAGATAAATGAAACTGACATTGGAATAGATGAAGAAAGACAAACCTTGTTAACAAAAACAAATATAGGCGGTAGCTATCAATTGTCTAGTATGGATTTTGGAAAAAAGCCTGGATTTGCATCATCTCAACAAAGCAAAAAGTTCTACAGCTTAGAAGAAGAATTTTTGTCAAGTGCTGGTTTGCCACGTTAGATGTGCCTCTCAAGCTTTATTGGACAGTCATCCATTGTAATTATTCATGAACCAGTGTTGAGTGCCATACTCAGTGGCGGAACTAGGAAATAAATTAAAGTGCTGAAGAAACAATGTTCAATATTCCAGGATATGTAGGCACATATGCAAAAACACAGCAATTGGAAATGTTTGTCACTGTTTTTACTATTTGTGCTTGTATGAAGTGTATATAACGTAAACATTTAAACATTTACATATTTGACCTGAATCTATTAAATATTTGGCCTCTAGAAAAAGCAAATTTGTCTAATCTTTGATTTTGTGTAGCTATGATTGAAATATCATTAGACTTATTCAATAATGTAAAAGGTATATGTCAATCACTGCTGCAGCAATAGCTATGCTTCAACGGATGCTTCTTGTGCTATCTGGAATTCTCTAGACAGGGCTACGTTACAGGCCTATTCTCTTGTGACCCTTTCTTTGGTGGTCACTGGAAGAATATCCCCAGCGCCTAATTCTCTGGCGTAGAGCACCCTTCGCTGATCATTGCCTCATGTCCACCCTATTCTTCGGTGATCACCGGAAGAATGGGTGCCAAAAGTTAGTTCCACGAGAAACCCTCAAGGTGGAGTCTAAGCTCCTATGCTTCCATCTCCATCTCTTCTCTATGTTGAGCACTTGCATCTTGTGGTAGTCATCACCACCACCATGCTCCTAGCCTTGCTTAGATCCATCTTGTGGACTCTAGCTTAATCATCACTCAAGAAAGCATTAGTCCACTAGTTGTCACTCAATTACTAAAACCAAACAGGGCTTTCAATTACACATTTGACTAGATGTGTTTATATTTCACTCAAGTTTATCTTATACTGTACGATTGAGGGTGCATGCATGTGAAAGTCCCATTTGGTTTTGGTAATTGAGTGACAACCTTAGGTGGACTAATGTGTTTCATATATGATGAATAGGTAGTTAATCCACACACACTAGGTTGAGCAAGCAATGAAAATCCATGGAGGAGAGATGGTTTGTGCATGTGATGCAAGCGCTCAACTAGTGAAGTTGAAGAGCTTACTGAATATGAGACATAGCATAGTCTCGTATGGCTAGGTGGAGAAGATCAAGGCAAGGCTTGGTTGCGAAGACCGATTGAGAAAGCGAATGGCACGCTAGAGGCTCCGAACACAACAGACTTTCAAGGAAGTGAAGTGCGAGTAGAGGGCTTGGCACCAATGGACCGAGGCAACTATGAAGAGCAAGCAAGGCTACGAATGATGGACCAATAGGGCCATGCGAAGCTATGAAGTGGATCATATCATTCCATAGTGATCAATTCATCATGAAGACTTGTGTTGATTTCAAGTGGCTTTATGGAGTAATCATGGAGAAGCTTTATGCTATGGGCAATGGTCAAGGTAGCATGGTTGGCTACACTTATGGATGACCATTGTTCATCATTTGATGAAGATGGAGGTTGGATGCTTTGCACAAGGAAAATGTATATTTATAGGGTATTTCATTTCACCAGCCTAAAGGTTGAGTAGAGAAGTACTTGGCCTAGTTAAGGGTATACAACCATACTATCAAGAGGGGAATTCTTATTTGCTAATTGGTTATCTAGTGCCAAGTGAGATCTAACTCGAGGTGCATTCTGATCGAGTGGCATGGAAATAAAGCAAGAGCAAAACTTTTGGAAATGCTAACTTCCGGCTAAAGGTATTGGTGGTCTTGCGGGACACCGCTTGGAGTTAGTGCATTTGAAAAAGGTTTTGAATCAGAGCTCGGTGAGATGTTTCAATAGTCACCGGAATAGTCTGTTGGTGCCTTGGTCGAGGACGCTGAAGAAAAGGTGTTGGACTATTCTATTTGTGCCGAGGGGTATGGACTCCATTACTTGCAGTATAATATCCGTGAAACAAATAGGAATAACCATGGCCAAATACGTTAACTGGCCGTACTCTAATAGCTGAACATGCAAGTCTACGTATGCATGTATATCTCCTTTGCTTTAATCGTAAAGTTGGTCTTTGATTCGGTTACGGCAAAGCAGCTAGCCTTCCATCTTCATATACACACGTAGGCACCACGTGTCTTAATTAATCAAGCAGGCCTCCCTTCTTTCCCTTGGACACACGAACTCCGATCTGAATGTATCTTTATCTTTCTATATCTTTTCTTCATGCACGTGCAAACCAACTCACGATCTGCTCCTTCACGTTAAGATATCTTGGACGTGAGGCTTCTGCCAGATTAAATAATATTTTCTGGACGACTCGCAAATATCCCTAAATTAGGAGATTACTAGAAAGACAGCGCGTCGTTGCCGCGCGACTTTGTTAGTAGGCCAGCCTCTTGTGGTCACCGTTGTTACCTCTTGTATTTTAATTCTGAGTCTCGCCAGTATGAAATGCTTTGAATTTAAATTTTGTTGTGTAGGAAAACTTTAGGTTTTGAAATTTTAAGCAATTTTTTGTATTTAAAACTTTTTTTGGCTTAAAGACGTTTTGATGTTCGAACCGCAGGTACAATGGATGCTATGTAAATATTTATGCGGATGAATTGTAAAAGCGATCTGAATTTGGAATTTTACTCTATAATAAAACTGTAGGTTTTGAAATTATGAACAACTTTTGTACTGAACACTTTTTTATTTGAAAACGTTTCGGTGTCCAAATTGTGGGTACAATGGATCACATGTAAACATTTATGCAAACGAATTGTGAAAGCGTTTTGAATTTTAAAATTTGCTCTATAATAAAGTTGTAGTTTTTGAATTTTTGATCAAATTTTATATTAAACAACTTTTGATTTGAACGCGTTTTTGTGCTCAAATTGTACGTATAATGTTGCTCGTGTAAAAGGAACTGGTTGTGGTTTGGTTTAAATTAAAATCCAAGGGTTTTCTAAAAAAACCTGAGAGAGGAACAGGACCGTGGGTTAATTCATTGAAAACTTAAGGGTTTCTTTGCAATTTTTTCAGAACCGTGGATGTTGAACTGTGGGTTGATTTGGGAAAAGTTTTGGATTTTTTCGCAAAAAAGTCTGAGAGATGAGGCCGGACTGCAGGTTTATTTCGCTAAATATGGAGGACTTTTTTGAAGGGCAGGCCTGGTGCAGTTGGTGAGTGCTAGCTCACCGAGTCACCAGGTCCTGGGTTCGAAGCCGTCTCTCTGCAGAATTTCTGCGGGGGTAAGACTTTGCTTCGGTTATTCCCTTCCCCAGACCCCACTCGTGTGGGAGCCTCTGACACTGGGTCTGCCCCTTTTTTTATGGAGGACTTTTTTGCAAAATGACCCAAGCTCGCCCGATCCGGGCCGTCTGCCCGGCCGATCCGACGATCGGGAAGAGAAGGCGACGTGGCCTAGCTGAGGGGCCAGGGTCTCCCGTGCAGATTCGTGAGTGGTACCATACCATTGTGAAACCAGTTTGAATAAAGTTCAATATTGCCTAATTAAAAGCTGCATCCATGATGCATCTGAAAAGAATGTAGAGCTTCCATAGCATAAGTGAGTGACGGGGCCGGCCATTTTTGTTATATAGAATAGTACTATGCAACTAATATAAACACAATACGCTTCATGGCCAATTTGAGCTAAGAATGTTGCATGACCTATAATATTAATATAAAATAAACATGAGCATAAGAGTAAAGATAACCTCAGAAAGTGAACTACAGGAATGATTGGACCTGTAATATCAAGTTGCATCCGTTTGGAAAATGGCACAACAATTGTAGCAAAATGATTACTCAACCATATTCATCTGCACCTAATATTGATCGGTGCCTTTTGATACATTATCATTTATTAAATGGGGATGCATTTTTTAGTTAAGATATATTCAGTGTTTTCAATCTTAGAGGTCTAGATTTCTTATATGAGCTCAAGAGTATGCTGATGCTCTGCCTGCACCCTTGCATACGTCAACAATACCGATGTTGTAGCAATGTTTAACTAATATAAATACAGTTGTATTTCAAATAAAGTCAGAAGATGTATTATCTGATATTTGTGGTCAGGTTCAAGAATTGAATCTGTCGGCAGAAAATACCTCTTCTGGCATTGCGACAGCTGTGGCAACTGAAGTAAAAGTTACTGATACACAGGAGACGAAGAAAGCAGAAAAGAAAAAGAAGCAAAAGGAAAAACAGGCTGCTGCAGATGCTGGCAAAGGAGCATCAAAGGCGGTTTCAGCCCAGCAGCCAAGGCAGGAAACTGAGGTTAACAGTCCTGATCTTGGTGGTAATAAGCATGATTTACCAGATGATACAGAGGAACTATTTTGGGGTTCACCTATCAGAGTGCAAAATGAGATTTTACCCCCAAAAGTCTTCCAGAGGAATATGATGCTGACAAAGCTGAATCGCAGTTTAGTTCCCTATCATCTGATCCTCATAGCATGTCAAGCCAGCGTGCATGGAAACAACCTACTCAGGGTCTCATGCCTAAGTCAGTGCTGGAAATCCAAGCTGAGGAACAATTGCGTGCACAGAAAGGATTAGCTACTGAAACTGCTAAGCCAGCGGCTTCAGTCCCTTCAATTCCTTGGAATGGCATGGCAATATCTTCGGAGCAACATTATGGGGGTTGAAGTAAATCATTGGGAAGCATGGAAAGTGCTGGTGAGAGGAATAAAAGAAGCCAGTTGCATGATTTGCTGGCAGAAGAAGTTCTGGCGAGGTGAAGCAGTGCAGATATTGAGAACATACGTAATGCCAATGATGCATTTTACCCTCCTCTGTCGCCTGCTGCTTAAAACTGAACTGTAACTCGATTTAACTAATCTATATTTCTTTACAACTATTCATTCTCTGAATTCATCATCAGATCACTTTCTATTCTTGGTATGGACTGCAATAAACTGAAGTTGGTAGAATTCAAAATGTAAAGAGAGGTTAAATGAGGAGCAACACTGAACGTGAGTTGCACAGCATCATTATTGGCTGCCCCCTTTGCTAACTTCATCAGCGTTGCCCCTGCATGGAGCCGGGGCATGGAGCACACACACCCACTCGACTCCCTCTGGAGAAATTCCCCGGTGTAACACCCGCGTCCGACCCAGACTGGGATTCCAACGCAGGCGGTTGCGCTCCACGACGGGAGGCCACACCACTGCGCTACGCGCGTGTCTGCAGTTCTTTATTTTATAACTGAAGGCAAAAAGACTATTGCTACTATTCTGAATAAACAGGTGAAGAGAATGATAGAAAGTTTGGTGATCCAGGGCATGTTATGTATTACATGACATAAATGAAAATGTGCAGTCATTTATGAAAATAAGCCTAGCGTTTTGGTAAGCAGCACATTGGTAGTCTAAAATTGGGATATTTGGTTGTGTTAATAAGGAAAAAAAAGGTGACACTGCAAGAGTTGAAATCCAATCTTCCTTTTTTGTACTGACTGATTAACATATGGATAGTTTGCAATAATGTGTAGCAGGGTGGGTCATGTCTGAGACAGTTGACAGGTCACAATAGGTATGAATCCGTGAACTAATATGGTGGTTTTGCTCTACATAGTGCCTTTGTTAAACTGTCACAGTCACATTTGTATCAAACACATCAAGTCGATGAAGGGAAATGGAAAAGGCCACTGTAATCTTGACCTGAAACTTTTTTTTGTACCGAAAGAAACAAAGAAAATTCCTAAGATAACTGTCGCACAAACAAATATAGCATTAACACTGATTACATGAAGGTAAGTGCATATCGACAGGCTGTAGGGTCTGTCATGGGCAGAATAATGTATATTAATTATTGGTTCAGAACATAGGTATGTCGAGCTGTCTCGCTACAAAAGGAATAAAATTATGCAGAGTGACTAAAGAGGTAAAATACGAAGATAGACAAAGAAGTAACTGTCCTCCTGATGCCTGCAGGTAGTATGAAGGCAACAAAATTGGAAACTGAGACAGAAATACCAAATATATTTATCTGAGTTTGGTTACTGCCATTTCCTATGATATATAACTATCCTACGAACACCATGGGGAGATGATTTATGTCATCACAAACAGAACGAACCCATGACGGGTTCCCAACTCATAGCTCTTACGGAAGTCAACAATTATTTTGTCAGCAGTTTCACATGCACTTCTAATCATGTCTATTCTAACCTCGAAGGAACGATGGCAGGTTCATTCTAATTATAGATAGCTGAGAAATGAACCTGGCAACACATGCTATAGGTTTTCATTCTTCATACTAAATTGGTCACCTTTAATTGTCGAAACTGTGTAGTCAGTAGGCACCGGTAGATTAGTTATTGCAGTCAACAGTCGCTCCGTCTTCGTAGTTTCGTCAACTTCCATCTCAGTGAGCAGTTTTGACGACAACAATACAGGTAGTACTGCAATATTCATACTGAGCAGATAAGGATCATGTTGCAACGTTAATAGCAAATAACTGTACAAACCATTGAAAGCATGCCAAAATGGGTACACTAAATTGCAATGGACAACAAACGATTAGAGCGACCATTTCTTTATTTTAATATATTTTTGTTGGGGCATTTCAATTGCATTTATCTATGTCAGAAAAACCTGTCGTGAAATTAAATGGAACAAAATTGAGTTAGTAAAAAAAGGGAAAAACACGCCTAAAAGTAAAGTTGATAAAGCAAGACACGATTGAGAACGAAGAGGAACACCTGACATGGCATCAGTTCGTTTCGCATCCACACCTCGATTGAGAACCAAGAGAAGCACCTGACATGGCATCATTTCGTTCCCCATCCACACCTCTGCTGGACCCATGCCCGGCTTCAGCTTCATGTTCTGGACCCATGTTGCTGTCCATGAGCACACATACTAGTTCAGATACATCATGGGAAAAAAATTCCAAAGGAATCCCCAAAGCAGGGGCAGGACAACAAGCCAGCCGACTGCAGGAAGCAGGGCCAGAGGCACCGCACGCGGCCGCCGCTTGTTGCCGTTGTCCGCCTGCTGCCTCCTCGTGCTGACGAGGCACGCATAGCGCACCGGCGGACAGGGGCCAGCGGGCAAACGCGGTCGCGCAGCGCAGGCAGTCACACGCTGCAGGCTAGCCATGGCGGCACAGATGTCTGCCGCAACCTACACGCCGGCAACCGTGCGTCCACGAGGGAGAAAAGAAGGGGGTGACGTATCGCCAGATCGAGATGACGAGCTGAGACGCCGCCGCTGCCGTTGGCAGCGACGAAGGAGCAACTAGGGTTTCGTCGAGCACGTGCGGACCGGCGGGAGGAGGCAGCGAGGGGGAGGACGCGCCGGCGACCAAGGGCGTGAGGGGGAGGAGGAGAAGCCGGCCAATCTCGGCAGGGAGGACCACGCCGGCGGTGAGGTGTGGTGCGGCGGCGGCAGAGGACCCAGCCTTGCTCGCAAGCGCCGCCACACCGGGAGAGAGAGAGAGTGAGAGGGATGCGCGTGCGGCCGCGGGGGGAGAGGAGGGGATAGGCCGACGCCGGGACCCGCCCGCGCCGGTGCGCCGCCGCGCCGGAGGGCCGTTCGGTGCCCTGCCGCGCCGGTGCGGCCCGCGGGGTGGCCGTCGCGCCGCACGACCCGCGCCCAGAGTGGAATGTTCGGGCTGCGTGTCTGAGGCGCCGCCGCTGCTGGACTGAGGACGTGGCCGCCTGCGTGAGGAGAAGGTTCAGGCGGCCGAGCTGGTTCGCAAGGGAGCGGAGAGGAGCGGGGAGAGCGAGCGAGGCAGGGAGACACGTCGCCCGATCCGGGCCGTCCGCTCGGCCGATCCGACGGCCGGGAAGAGCAGGCGACGTGGCCACGCTGAGGGGCCAGGGTCTCCCCTGCGGATTCGTGTTTAGAAGATATCTTATTTTTTATACTATCGCCCAATTTGGTAAGTACCGAAGTTTGGTGTCAACAAATGCACCGGAGAAAGGCTTGAGCCAGTACTGCTGTATAGAGGGCAGCGTGCCGGGGTCACCGGAGTAAAGCCCCCCCCCCCACCCAACGGCTATATATAGCCGTTTGAATCTGACTGTTAGATTATGATAGGGATTCCTCTAGAGACCACTGGACATTTTCATTGGTCCTACAGAAAGCTGAAACTTTTTTGCAACGGCTAGTTTTCTTGGTGTGGCTATATATAATGGGGTTGCCTGTCTCCTTTGAGCTTGTTGGTGCCAAAGGTGCCCCCATCTATGAGAGTCAAACATTGCTATCTTTAACTATCCATTTCAAAAACAAACTATAGTTTTACAATATATAAATTATACAACACTAGTGCAGGACTGGGTATAAGTCCTGGTTGAAAACCAGCCAATCCGGGACTAAAGCACCCCCCTAGTCCCGGTTTTGGGAATCGGGACTAAAAGTGGACCTTTAGTCCCGGTATGCTATTACGACCGGGACTAAATGGTCCCCCAGACCTTGCTCCGGGGCTGACACGTTTAGTCTCGGTTGGTGTTTCCAACCGGTATTAAAGGTTTTTTTTCCATTTCTTTTCTTTTTATT
Source organism: Saccharum hybrid cultivar R570 (assembly GCA_038087645.1). Classification (NCBI taxonomy): domain Eukaryota; kingdom Viridiplantae; phylum Streptophyta; class Magnoliopsida; order Poales; family Poaceae; genus Saccharum; species Saccharum hybrid cultivar. The sequence goes on from JAQSUU010000744.1 coordinate 5,222,832, forward strand.
TTATGGTTTCTTTTCAATTCAATTCTTTTTTGTTTCAATTAGTTTTTTATATAAGAATTCTACGCTGCTAATATACGTCCATATATACGTACGTATAAGGTTTCGTTCGAGCATTATACATAAATAACACACTAAAATGTATGAAAATATATATATACAAATATTTTAAGAGGTTGTACATGCATGGAATATGTACATAATAAAGTCACAAAAAGCTTGTACTCATGTCCTTGGGATTTCATTCAACCCTAATCTTCAGTCGTATGGCTACTAGGTAATATTTCTTTTCTGTCATAGTAGTACGCGCCTGTGGGATCTATGACCTCATTCATAAGAAATCCTGACAATCCCTCTTGAATTGCTTTGATCTGGTTAGCTCGCGGCACCTTTTCCTTCCTCCATTTAAGCTTCAATTTGAATAAAATGAAAAGTATGAATATATATATGATTATATATATCAACACAATGGTAATAAATAAATTGTGTATATTTTTTATGTACTTCGAGGATCTCTTCACTTGTTCTCATTTAGTATTGCATGAGGAACTCACAAACGTAGTATCAACATAAGTTGTTCCTCGATCCCTGCTGCAGACACCACTTTACGAGAAAAAGATTCATGATCAACTAATAAAGCATAGTAATAATGAATTGAACTAAATAAAGATGTGGTGACCTAGCTAGTACTTACTGGGTACCAGACTATATCCAGAGGCACTTTTCAATTACCATAATGGTGTTTCTGGGCGAACGTAGCCCAAGCACTGCCCAACAAAATAAATAAATAGAGTTATATCAATAAAATGGCATAAGAGAGTATACAGTGTGCGAGACCGAAATTACCACCGGAGAATATCTATCATTTCTTGGAAATCTTCTCGGGGTTTTGTCGCTGAGTCAAAGATTTTTACAAGACTCCTGGGCATATCGATGACTGGCAGTATCCAGTGAAAGCTACATGTTTATACGCAGGCATAACTCATTAACTAAAGTCAACATGGAGTAAGCAAAATAAAATGAGCACAAAACATTAACACTCACTTTAAGTTGTAAGCGAAGAGTATCAGTGTCTTGTCATATTGCTTATCTAAGAACCTGAACAAATTCTTCTCCATTTGAGGTCGTCATCTATCATATGGAGTAACCGTGTCGTTGAATGTTGTTGATTCTTAACATCACCATTTTACCAAGTTGTCATCCCTAGCAATGATGCCACAAATACTTGTTGGTATTTAATCATGTCACTTGTAATTGAGAAAATATATATTAGAGTAATTTGCAAGCACACAGATAATATAACATTGTAGCATTTCACCCGAGAGTAATCCAGTTATTGTTATTTATATTTTTACCATAGGAAAGGACGGGAGTAATCCAGGTATCGTTATTTATTCATAAGTTATATAACTATTGAAATAATAGTGTACCTTCTCTCCTGGGAATTGGAAGTGGATTTGACCTGATCCAAGGTAGATGACCACATTTGTAGTGTTGAGGAACGGTCTTCCAAGGATGATGGGTGTATCTTCTTCTTCTCTTCCATGTCAAGAATTATGAAGTCAGCAAGGACATAGTGATCTTGTATCTTGACCATAACGTCTTTTGCTATTCCCTCCGGGAATCAGATTGTTTGGTCTGCCATCTGCAATTGCATATATGTAGGGAATAAAGGTTCGTTACCAAACAAGTACTCATATGTTACCTTAGACGTTATGTTAACACCCGATCTAATATCGCAGAAGGTGTTGTGGAAGATTCTTTGTCTAATTGTACACTCGATTATTGGTACACCAGGATCTTCCTTCTTGGGGAGAAATGTGAAGCGAGAAGGTGGTCGTACTCTGATCAAAGTGTGTTGATCATCTTGACTGATTCTTCTCTTAGCTGCCTGGCTTTGTTCTTCCTTTTTCTTTGGTTGTTTTTCTTAATGTTTTCTGTTGTGTCTTCAGGCGGGTATGCCGTTTGTGGATGACTAGGAGATTGCAAAATATGATTCTTGAAAGTAAATTTCTCTTTTTTGTTCTTGATTGTGAAGCAGATCTTAGCACTGTCCGCATAGATGATGGCTTTTGTGGTGCTCAGAAAAGGTCGGCCTAAGATGATGGATGCCCTTGCATCTCCATCTATTTTCAAAACCACAAAGTCTACGGGAACATATGAGCTTCCAACTCATACAATGGTGTCTTCAAAAATTCCCTTGGGGTAGCAGATTGTGTCACACCCATTTTTAAGGACAAAAATAGGATGCATAAAAGACTCATGTGCGCCCCAGGAATCGGTCGCACACATAAGTAGACAAATTACATAGTATCATCACAGTGCTTATTACATAGCGAATAAATATTTAACACATAGTCTTATACAATAAATTGTAGTAACTAGTAGTAGATCTTCAACGGAAACTCCAAACATAGGGACACGGTTGACTGGTTGACATCAAGACTAGTACTCATTACTATAATCATCATCATATTCTTCATCTATTATGGTGGAAATAGCAAGAGTGAGTCCATGTCGAACTCAACAAGTATAACACAGGGTTCATGAGGCACAAAAGGCTAGACACTGTTTTACTGCATTTAGCTTTTAATAATCATATATTTAGCAATTGAGTAGCATCAAGATATTCCACTTTCCATTAATGAATCAATGATCAATTGTAATAAGGATAATGAATAGCATTAGCATGAGCATAATGATAACAACAGTAATTAAGTATGATACAACAATGGTGATCATCTATCCGTAGATGTTCCAAGGCCGCCTGTATCCGTGGGCATGGCTAGTATACCAGTTTTTAACTCTGCGCAGAGGTGTACACTTTCACTGTGAGTCATGCCTTCCAAATGCGTAGGATAGCTAGGCCCAAAGCACCGGAATTCATATAAAGCCAATTAAAGGTTCGTCTAACAAGTTAGGGCCATTAGATTCACTCGGCAGGAAGATGTAGGAACCCCTCTTTTTAAATGGCACAATTCCTTCTCGGCTATACTCATAGACTAGAGGCTGTCCTACACCCAACGTGTCAAGCCTTTCTTATGCCAATTAAGGTAACCACTAATAAGCTAGAAAAGGTCCTTTAAACAACTAAAGCCAGAGCCATATAGCCCCCACAGCTGTACTGTATGTCCTGGATGTAAGGTCCTAGATGGCTAGAGGGGGGTGAATAGCCTATAAAAATTTCAACAAGAATCACTAAGCAAACTTGTTAGAATAACAAACGGCGCAAAGTGAGTTTTGCTTAGCCTACGGTTGTGTTGCAAGCCTCCTATCCACAAGTCTAGTAGATTATGATATCTAGTTCACACAAGGGCTATGTCACTAATTTTACACTAGTGAGCAAGCTAACAACTACTAGCAAAGGCTAACACTAGAGCTACACAAGATAATCTAGTAAATGTAAATGCAAGAGATAGGATTGTGAATCTTATACCGACGGTGGAGTGAAGATGTTGCCAATCACCAAGATGATATACAACCAATCAATATTGACAACAACACAATATGAAGACCAATCACCGGGAGACAAGAGACACAACATTTTTGTTCACCCGGTGTTCACTTGTGCACCGACAAGCTACGTCACCGGTTGTGTCAACCAACACTTAGATGGTTCCTCGGTGTGACCCTCAAGTCACTTGCCCCTCAAGGCACGCCCCAAAAGGCACCGCAAGACACCACTCTCAAGTGAGGTAACTCAATGACATGCGTAATGTAATAGAGTTGCTTTTGGCGTCCCGCCGAGGAAAGCACAAGAACCTCTTACAATCAACCGGAGGTGGCCAAGAACAATCACCTTCTCTTGCCAACGCCTCCAACAATCTCCAAGCTAGCTAGGAGCGGTACTCTCCAAGAGTAACAAGAAATCCACCGGCTAAACCACCCACAAGTGCCACTAGATGCCCTCAAGCTATGCAATGCACTTTGGGATCACTCAATCTCACTTTTGATTTGCAATCAAGCAAGAGAGATGAGTGGGAGGAGATGCTCTAGCTCAAAGGATGCACAAGAATGTTAGAAATCACGAGAGACCTCCCCAAGGGCCGGCCAACAAGTATTTATAAGCATCCCATCCAAATAGAGCCGTTATACCCCTTCACTGGGTCTGTTCAGGATGACCGGACGCGCTGGTCATAACTGACCGGACGCGCTCAACCGCGTCCGATCCTCCAACGGTCACTGACCCCAACGGTCAAACCAACGACCGGACGCGCCCTAGGCAATGATCGGACGTGCCCGTCAAACGATCAGACGCGCCGCTTCGAACGACCGGACGCGCCGATCGCACTGACTCGCGCGCCTGCGAAGCAACGACCGGACGCGCCCCTCGCAACGACCGGACGCGACAGTGCCCGCGTCCGATCATGTGTGACCAGACGCGCCTCGCATTCGATCGTCCTCTGCGAACCTTAGTTCCTTCTGGGCGCATGACCGGACGCGCCGGTCCCACGAGTGACCGGACGCGCCGGTTGCAAACCCTAGCACCCGCGCCTGCGCTGTACTGACCGGACACGTCCGGTCATACCATGACCGCGTCCGGTGCAGCGTCCGGTCACCTCTGTGACCTCCGTTCGCCTCCGTTTATTTTCTGACTTCAATGCCTTCGCAAATGTGCCAACACCAACAAGTGATTACCACATTATGCACGTGTGTTAGCCTTTTCATAAACATTTTCAAAGGTTTTCCAGTTAGCTCACTAGGCCCTACATGCAATGCACTTCATGAATTCACCTAGTGGCACCCGTGCATCGAATAACCAATAAGACTTCCCCTCTTAATAGTTCGGCTATCGATCCTAAACCACTCACACCCTCTATGGTGTCTTGAGTGCAAAACAAATTGCCCTATGGTTATACCTTTGCCTTGAGCCCAGTTTGTTTCTCCAAAAGATATGATCCACTTCATATCATCACATGACCGTCTCGATCCATCGACCTTGACTTCACTTGCTCTTCACCATTGCATCGGTCCGTCGGCGTCAAGTCTTGCTCAAGCTTCACCATCGCATGGTCCTTCGCTTCGAAGCCTCGACTTGCCCTTCACCCTCACAACCGGTCCATCGAGCCAAGCACCATCTTGGTCTTCATCATCTTGGTCACATGAATCAATGTCATGTCTCATATTCAATGACCACCTTTATCTAAATCATCCACTTAGATACAAAGGTTAGTCCTAGGTTTCATCAATTAGCCAAAACCAAACTAGGGACTTTCAATCTCCCCCTTTTTGGTAATTGATGACATCCCTCACAAAGATGATTTTGATAATAAAAGTTTTGAACTTGTCATACTTGTCCAATCATTATGCTCATAAATAAAATTTGGACAATTATCACAAGCTCGGTTTTGGTAGCATTAGCTCTCCCTACATATGTGCATAGAGTTTGGATTGAAAGCTTTGCACATGTGTATAGATAGAAGTGTTGAGAGAGTAACTCTACCAAAATGATGCTAAGGTGTAAGAAATGGACCTTTGAAGCGTGATACCAATCGGAGTTGCCTTTTACACCATCCTTAGCATCATGAAGTAACTAGACATCCATCACAACTCAAGAACCCCGTGAGATTAACATTATATGTAAAGGTTCTTGGACCACTTGTACCACTTGTAGTGCTTTAAGCATGTCTAGATACCACATGTAAACTATTCCTATGCATGCTAGTAGATCATTTCATCATTCAAGTTCTATACTAGTATTGCACCACACAAGCACGTATATTGAATTTTAAAAAACATGTGCAATGAGCAAGTCATATGAGAATGCACAAACAAATGCAACAACTTTGTTTATGAGCTTGCTCCCCCTACTTGTGTGCATCAAAATTTTATTTACCCCTTTATCATGTTGAATCATCTTTTTCTCTCCCCCTTTGTCAACAACTTACCCAAAAATGGGATCAAATTGTGGAGAGAAAAACAATGTTTGATGGTGTAGGTTAGAATTTATCAAATTTGGTTTAACCTAGAATACTTGCCAAAGATATTTAATTCGATTTGAACCAAAGACAAGCTTCTTCACTCCTCATAATAAGGGTTATCTTGCCTATGTTGAATTAAACACTTATAGCAAATCTTCTAGATTCAACACTAGGTTTGTAAGCTCGCAAACATGTCATACGCCACCACTAGATCAAAATAAGCATAGAAGCAATAGTGGTAACATATATCCATCAAATTCATTTGATTTATCATGAATGCTCATGCGTACCACTTATTATGTCTACATGCTCTAGCAAGTCCTTAGCATAGGATGAATGACATGTCAATCAACTTTTACCTTGCAATATCGAAGGAGAGGCATGTCAATAAGTGGGTGGGGTGCATTCAACTCATGTTTGAGAAATCAAGAATGTTCAATTCATTCCTTAGCTTGCAAAACCTCTTTTCCTCAAGTGGCTTGGTGAGAATATCGGCAAGTTGATCATCGGTGCCAACACTTTCAATGGCAATATCTCCCTTTTGTTGATGATCTCTAATGAAATGATGCCTTATGTCAATATGTTTTGTTCTTCCATGTTGAACCGGGTTTTGTATCATCTTGATTGCACTTTCATTATCACATAGCAATGGCACATTCTTGAAGTTGAGGCCATAATCCTTCAAAGTTGATTTCATCCGTAGCAATTGTGCACAACAACTCCCCGCACTCACATATTCAGCTTCGGCGGTAGAGATTGCCACACTATTTTATTTCTTTGAGGAGCATGACACAAGTGATCTTCCAAGTAATTGACATGTGCCACTTGTGCTCTTTCTATTGATCTTGCAACCCCCATAGTCGGAGTCCGAATATCCAATCAATTCAAACTTTGACCCCTTGGGATACCATAGTCCAACATCTCTTGTTTGCTTCAAGTACCTCAATATTCTCTTTGCGGCCGTGAGATGACTCTCTCTAGGTGAGGCTTGATATCTAGCACACATACAAACACTAAACATGACATCCGGCCTTGATGTAGTGACATAGAGTAGACTTCCAATCAAAGACCGATATTCCTTTTGATTCACCATTTTTCCATCAAAATCACTATCCAAATTGTCATTTGTACTCATTGGAGTTGAAATTGGCTTTGCATCTTACATTCCAAATTTCTTCAACATGTCCCTTATGTATTTCCCTTGACTCACAAATGTCCCATTCTTCAATTGTTTGACTTGGAGACCAAGAAAGTAGCTAAGTTCACCAATCATAGACATTTCAAACTCTTTGGTCATCATAGCACCAAATTCCTCACAATAAGCTTGATCGGTTGATCCAAAAATTATGTCATCAACATATATTTACACTATGAATAGATCATTCCCAATCTTCTTGGTGAATAGAGTTGTATCAACCTTGCCCATCTTGAATCCCTTAGAGAGAAGGAAATCTCTTAGCCTCTCATACCATGCTCTAGGTGCTTGCTTTAAGCCATATAAAGCCTTTTTCAACTTGTACACATGGTTGGGTTTCTTGTCATCTTCAAATCCGGGAGGTTGCTCAACAAAGACTAACTCATTGATGATCCCATTGAGAAATGCACTTTTGACATCCATTTGATATAATTTGATGTTGTGTGCATAAGCATAAGCCAATAGAATCCTTATTGCTTTCAATCTTGCCACGGGACCATATGTCTCATCATAGTCAAGACCTTCTACTTGAGTGTAACCTTGAGCAACTAGTCTTGCTTTGTTTCTCTCCACAATGCCATCTTGATCTTGCTTGTTTTTGAACACCTATTTGGTTCCAATCACATTATAGTCATTTGGCCTTTCTACCAATTCCCAAACATCATTTCTTGTAAAATTGTTTAGTTCTTCTTGCATAGCCATGATCCAATCGGCATCCTTCAAAGCTTCTTCTATTTTCTTTGGTTCTAAGGTTGACACAAATGATGCATGCTCACAAAACATAGCCAATCTTGATCTTGTTTGCACACCACTTCTAATATCACCAATAACACTATCAATGGGGTGATCTCTTGCAACATGTTGTGGTTGGAGTACTTGCACTTGATTGCTTGAGCTTGGTTGATCACTTGATGTAACTTGATGAGATGAACTAGCACCATGATCTTGTACTTGAGAGTCACTAGCTAGCTTGAATGGAGAATTGAGCACTTGATCTTTATCATCATCTTGAATATCAATTACTTGCTTTGCTCTAATGTCCCCAATGTCCATGTTTTTCATTGCTTCCACCAATTGAGTTCCACCAACATCATCTAGATTCTCTTCTTCATCTTGTGACCCATTGGTTTCATCAAATTGCACATCATGGACTTCCTCTAGAATGCCACTTGAATTATTCCAAACTCTATAAGCTTTGCTTGTAGTTGAATAACCAAGTAGGAACCCCTCATCACATCTCTTATCAAACTTTCCCAATCTAGTGCCCTTTTTCAAGATATAGCATTTGCAACCAAACACTCTAAAGTAAGAAATATTGGGCTTTCTTCCATGAAGTAGCTCATATGGGGTCTTCTCTAGCAATGGATGACAATATAGTCTATTGATGTAGTAGCAAGCGGTATTGATTGCTTCATCCCAAAAGGATTGACTCACATTGTACTCATGAAGCATTGATCTAGCCATATCAAGCAATGTTCTATTCTTTCTCTCAACTAGGCCATTTGATTGTGGAGTGTACTTGGCCGAGAATTGATGTCCAATGCCATAGTGATCACAAAGTTCTTCAATTCTTGTATTCTTGAACTCACTTCCATTGTCACTTCTCACTTTCTTGATTCTAATCTCAAACTCACTGTGAACTCTAGTGAGAAATGTCTTGAAGGTGTCAAACACTTCACTTTTGTCACTAAAAAAGAATACCCATGTAAATCTTGTGAAGTCATCCACTATGACAAAGCCATACTTGTTGCCGCCTATGCTTGTGTATGTTGTTGGGCCAAATAGATCCATGTGCATCAAATCAAATACTTTACATGTGCTCATTGTACTCTTCTTTGGATGTGAGCTTCCAACTTTCTTCCCGGCTTGACATGCACTACAAAGCTTATTCTTCTCAAATTCAACATCTTTCAAACCATTGACAAGATTGTGAGTTGTAAGCTTCTTCAATTATTTTATGCCAACATGACCAAGTCTTCTATGCCAAAGCCAACCCATGCTTGATTTGGAGATTAAGCAAGTTGTCAAAGAAGTTTCTCTAGCATTGAAGTCAACTAGATAGAGATTCTCATATCTAAAGCCCTTGAATGCCACATTTGAACCATCCATACTAATGACTTCCACATCATTAACCCCAAAGATACATTTGTAACCAAGATCACATATTTGTGCCACGGATAGAAGATTGAAATCCAAGCTTTCAACTAGCAACACATTGGAGATACTCAAGTCATTTGATATTGCAATCTTGCCCAAGCCAATAACCTTGCCTTTCTTGTTATTGCCAAATGTGATAGAATCAACACCACTATTATTGTCATTGATTGAGTCAAACATTCTTGATGTACCGGTCATGTGTTGAGTGCACCCACTATCAATAATCCAATGCCTTCCTCTGGCTTTGTAATTGACCTACAAGCAAATCAATGAAGCTTAGGTACCCATTTTTGCTTGGGTCCTTGTAGGTTAGTAACTAAGCTCTTTGGTACCCAAATAGCCTTCTTCTTTGGGCCAACAATGGGTGTACCAATAAACTTAGCTTGCACACCCTTCACACCTTTGGTAAGCACATAGCAAGAATCAAAAGGTATAGCATTAACAAATTTCTTGCTTTGGTTCTTTTTATTACAATTATGCTCTATGTGCCCAACTTGCTTGCATCTATTGCAAAACCGACCATTGCTCTTCACAAAGCTAGGCTTTGGAGTTGCAAAGGCTGACTTGCCTTTCTTGGGGATGTAGCCCAATCCCTCTTTGTTAAGAGAGAACCTTTGGCTACACAAGCACTTAAGCAAGCGGGTCTCACCACCATAGGCCTTGCCTAGGGCGTGAGTGAGCTCATCCACCTCTCTCTTGAGAGTCTCATTCTCAACCATTAGTGAGGTATCACAAGTGAAACCATCACTAGTAGTGGAGGTAGAGTTGGTGGTGGTGGATGAAGAGCTACAAGAAGGGTTAGCATTTGTCATGATGATAGGTTTATAAAAAGATTCATCAATTATATCACATGTAACACCTATATCACATGATATAACAACCTCCTTCTTTGCTTGTTGCTCAAGTAGCAATGAGTGAACTTTTTCAAGCTTGGAATGAGCTTTACTAAGATCCTCATGGTCTTCCACTAGACTCTCATGAGTGGTCTTAAGCTCACCAAGAACTTTCTCAAGTATTGCTACTTTCATTGAAAGCTTCTTACACTCCTTGTTCTTGGCAATAGCTATGTCTCTAGTTTGTTGCATCAAGTCATATAGTTGTTCTTTAGTTGGTTCATCATCATCATTTTCATTATCATTATTATTATCATTATCACTATCATGAATATATTCCATTTCACTTTCATCATCACTCTCATCATATAATACCTTAGCTTCTTTGGCCATGAAGCACGAAGAGGATGAATCAAATAGTGAAGGCTTCTTGTTGATAGCAATGGAAGCAAAAGCCTTGTTGGATGATTCTTCTTCTTCTTCATCATCATCACTTTCCCAAGTGACCACATAGGCTCCGTTATTGCCCTTCTTGAAAGTCATCTTGGCTTCTCTCTTTTTCTTCTCAAACTTACCCCTCTTGTTGTTCTTCTTCTTGTCATAGAGACATTCGGCTTGAAGATGTTCGGTGCTATCACAATTGAAGCACTTCCTTTGTTTCTCATTGCTCTTGAAGTTGTCATTTCTCTTTTTGAAGCCTCTTCTCTTAATGAACATGTGACCCATTTTCTTGACTACAAAAGCAAATGTCTCATCATCAATTTCATAATCTTCATCTTCACTATTGTCTTCTTCTTCTTCAATGATGGTAGCTTTGCCCTTGGAGGAGATGGCCTTGAGTGCCACGGTCTTCTTCTTCTTCTCATCTTCCACCTTCTCCTTGTCATCAACATCTTGATCATATTTATCATAGGTCAATACTTCACCAAGCAAATCATTAGGCTTCATTGCTCCAAGCCCATCTCTTTGCAACATCATGATAAACATCTTGAATCTTCTAGGTAAGCTCAATAAGAACTTGTGACAAAAATCTTGATCTTGAGTCTTGTGCCCTAAGCTCTTGAGATCATTAACTATTACTTGCAATCTATGAAATATTTCAATGATTGTTTCATCATCCTTTTTCTTGAAGTTCTCAAACTCACTCTTGAGCCCATATAGCTTGGCACTCTTCACAACCTTAGTGCCCTCATATGTTTCACTCAACCTTGTCCATACTTCATATGCCAATTCTAAGTCCTTGATGCCCTCAAATACTTTTGTGTCAATGCCATGGTAAAGTGTATTGAGAGCTATTCTATTGCATGTTCTATTTGCTCTATCTTCATCGGTGAGATGATCAGGATCAATGATAGCAAAGTCATTCTCGATGACTTGCAAAACTCTCTCATGAATAGAACCAAGGTACATTGTCATCTTTCTCTTCCAATGAAAAAAGAACTAACACCATCAAAGAACGGTGGCTTGTCCCCAACATGATTGAACACAATTTGAGCCATTTTTCATACCGAAGGATGTTAAGCCTTGATTAAAACGGTGACCATGGCTCTGATACCACTTGTAAGGTCCTAGATGGCTAGAGGGGGTAAAATTTTCTACAAGAATCACTAAGCAAACTTGTTAGAATAACAAACGGCGCAAAGCGAGTTTTGCTTAGCCTACGGTTGTGTTGCAAGCCTCCTATCCACAAGTCTAGTAGATTATGATCTCTAGTTCACACAAGGGCTATGTCACTAATTTTACACTAGTGAGCAAGCTAACTACTACTAGCAAAGGCTAACACTAGAGCTACACAAGATAATCTAGTAAATGTAAATGCAAGAGATAGGATTGTGAATCTTATACCGACGGTGGAGTGAAGATGTTGCCAATCACCAAGATGATATACAACCAATCAATATTGACAACAACACAATATGAAGACCAATCACCGGGAGACAAGAGACATAATATTTTTGTTCACCCGGTGTTCACTTGTGCACCGACAAGCTACGTCACCGGTTGTGTCGACCAACACTTAGATGGTTCCTCGGTGTGACCCTCAAGTCACTTGCCCCTCAAGGCACGCCCCGCAAGGCACCGCAAGAAACCACTCTCAAGTGAGGTAACTCAATGACACGCGCAATGTAATAGAGTTGCTTTTGGCGTCCCGCCGAGGAAAGCACAAGAACCTCTTACAATCAACCGGAGGTGGCCAAGAACAATCACCTTCTCTTGCCAACGCCTCCAACAATCTCCAAGCCGGCTAGGAGCGGTACTCTCCAAGAGTAACAAGAAATCCACCGGCTAAATCACCCACAAGTGCCACTAGATGCCCTCAAGCTATGCAATGCACTTTGGGATCACTCAATCTCACTTTTGATTTGCAATCAAGCAAGAGAGATGAGTGGGAGGAGATGCTCTAGCTCAAAGGATGCACAAGAATGTTAGAAATCACGAGAGACCTCCCCAAGGGCCGGCCAACAAGTATTTATAAGCATCCCATCCAAATAGAGCCGTTATACCCCTTCACTGGGTCTCTTCGGGATGACCGGACGCGCTCAACCGCGTCCGATCCTCCAACGGTCACTGACCCCAACGGTCAAACCAACGACCAGACGCGCCCCAGGCAATGATCGGACACGCCCGTCAAACGACCGGACGCGCCGCTTCGAATGACCGAACGCGCCGATTGCACTGACTCGCGCGCCTGCGAAGCAACGACCGGACGCGCCCCTCGCAACGACCGGACGCGACAGTGCCCGCGTCCGGTTAGAGTCTAGTAAGCTCCCTCGATGATCGGACGCGTTCGATCATGTGTGACCGGATGCGCCTCGCGTCTAATCGTCCTCTGCGAACCTCAGTTCCTTCTGGGCGCATGACCGGACGCGCCGGTCCCGCGAGTGACCGGACGCGCCGGATGCAAACCCTAGCACCCGCGCCTGCGCTGTACTGACCGAACGCGTCCAGTCATACCATGACCACGTCCAGTGCAGCGTCTGGTCACCTCTGTGACCTCCATTCGCCTCCGTTTCTTTTCCGACTTCAACGCCTTCGCAAATGTGCCAACACCAACAAGTGATCACCACCTTGTGCACGTGTGTTAGCCTTTTCATAAACATTTTCGAAGGTTTTCCAGTTAGCTCACTAGGCCCTACATGCAATGCACTTCATGAATTCCCCTAGTGGCACCCGTGCATCGAATAACCGATAAGACTTCCCCTCTTAATAGTTCGGCTATCGATCCTAAACCACTCACACCCTCTATGGTGTCTTGAGTGCAAAACAAAATGGCCCTATGGTTATACCTTTGCCTTGAGCCCATTTTGTTTCTCCAAAAGATATGATTCACTTCATATCATCACATGACCGTCTCGATCCATCGACCTTGACTTCACTTGCTCTTCACCGTTGCATCGGTCCGTCGGCGCCAAGTCTTGCTCAAGCTTCACCATCGCATGGTCCTTCGCTTCGAAGCCTCGACTTGCCCTTCACCCTCACAACCGGTCCATCGAGCCAAGCATCATCTTGGTCTTCATCATCTTGGTCACATGAGTCAATGTCATGTCTCATATTCAATGACCACCTTTATCTAAAGCATCCACTTAGATACAAAGGTTAGTCCTAGGTTTCATCAATTAGCCAAAACCAAACTAGGGACTTTCACCGGATGATCACGAGAACAATGATGAGAACATGGCACCTTCGGATATGAACAATGATTATAAGGTGCGCTTGTTCCTACATTTGCATAGTGGCTTTGGTTATAATTCACTTGGTTCCACATATACATGTCACTATTTGATTGTAGGTTCAAATGTGTTTCATAATAGAAGTTCATCAAAGTTGAACTTTTGGTTCGTCGGCAGCCCGATAGTGCCTCATTGGGAAGGCCATAACTCATCCATCCGGAGTGCGATCGAGATCAATGAGCACTTGATGGAAAGCTTTTTTGATAAGCTTTCAAATAGATCTGGTCCAATCTCAATATCACATCGGCAAGGCCTCCAAATCACCAATATATTCTGTCACTATTTCTGGCGAGAGCTACACTGTCGTCATGGGCTTGTTAGACATCCTTGGGACCCAGGCCCAAGTTGGAGCACGCCCCAAGAAGATGGAGAACACCTAAGAGATGGCCTTGGACGTCCACCTCCTTGGCCACCACCTTAGGAGGCTAGCAAGGACGTCCAAGCCAAGCCAGAGGCCCAGTCTAATCCGAGTTCGAGTCTGCCTCGGCCATCAGGATCAGTCTGCAATAAAACGGATGCCCAGGATGCATCCGAACTCTATTTTCGATGATCCATATATGGATGGAAAGATAATTTGATAAGGAAGCCAATCCAAGTGGTTTCACATCAAAATATCTTCGGAATCAATGGAAATCGTCGAAATAAGTCAGCATCCAGAATCTGTCAGGGTGCTACAACACCTTCTTTTGGGCCGTTGGGCCTTGTAACGTGTTGGGACACCTTTAGGACGTGAAGAGGGATCCTTGGATGTCCATTAGGCTATATAATTAGTAGCCACCACCTACTTTAGGGTTTGGGTTTTGTTTTAGATCAATCTGTCATTGAACAGTCACCGTTATTGGTTTGCAAGACCCCAACTTCGATTGCTTAATCATTCATCTGCAATTGTCACTTCAATTGAGTTGCGTTTTATCTTGTTCTTGCTTGTGTTATTCGATTCGCGGCAGGGATTAGCCTTCTTGGTGAGGTCAACTGGATTGTGACACGGTTGATAACCAGAGGAGACGTGGTGCTAAGATTGCAGGGTTTGGATCTTTGTGATCTGAAGCCAGATCGGTGTGTCGCTCTCCGAATAAATCATTGTTTATCTTGAACCTGACGGAAGATCGGAACCCTAGTTCACATCAAAACCAGAGCAACAATATATCCCCTTGCTCTAGCCCCCTTTTCAACAATAATAAAATCATCTTAATGGTTGGTTGCTTAATCCATTAATCAAATTACAAGATCATTGTTTATAATTAAGCTCTAGCAATAGCTATCCAAATGCACAACCCATAGGTGACAAGGAACAAGATATCAATAGCTAAGTTATAATCTCTATGGTTGTCAAGGAAGACACATGCATATGTATGATAATTTCAGTGAATAGGTAACAAGGATGGTCCCATGTTATACTTGCCTTGATCAAAGCTTTCATGTTGACCCTGCTGATCTAGCTCAAAATAATACTCTGGATCGTCAAGAAACTGCTCACCGTCTATACTCGATCACCAAACATCATCACACAATCATCCAAGCAATCATATATGAAGCAAACAAAGAAACATAATTATAACAGTACACCAATAGTAACAAAACAGTATGAAAAGTTTGTAAAACTCTTCTACACGTTCCTACGATCACACAGACGTAAAGATCACAAAATTCAGATTTAAAACGTGCAAGTTACGAATTTTCCAAGATTTCCTTTAGATAAATAATTAATTTAATATAAACCCAAAAATTAAATTTCTCAAACCTACTGTACAGCTACACTAACATGTAGAGCTCGCAAATACAAACCTAACGTGACTTGAACGGGTCAAATCGGAGTTAAAACGAAGATTTTACGATCAAAACAATTTGAGTGGCAAAACTATAAATACTAGAAAACGTATTTTTGATTTACCGGGAAGAAATACGTTTTCAGAACTAACAAGCGTATCTCCTGAATGACGCTAAGGACGGCGGGTTTTATTTCATGAAAACATAGGGGCTCTTTAACAATTTTACCCGCGAAGGGGTATCTTCTAATCTTGACCCTAGATCTAAAATCAGACGGCTGCTATCACTTACAGATGAAAGAGAGAGAGGGCGCGGTCATCCTCTCCAGCGCCGGCCGGTGGCCGCCATGGCTAGCTCGCACAGCTCACCGGAGAACTTCGGTTCTAACGTTTTAGATCACCATTAGGCTCGCGACCGGTACCAATCGAACGAGGGCCTCAGCGCGAACTCATCCATGAGGTCTAGGAGAGCTACGACGGATCGAGGATGGGACGCGGCTCGGGATGGCGGCGGCGCCATTGCCGGCTCGCGGAAGCTCCTAAAAACCCGCGATTCAAAGCACTACAGCTCAAAAGAAAAACATGGGGAGGAAGAGAAGAAGATTACGAGCTCACCTATTTGCTTACTGAGGTGATTGAAACGACCACCGACGAGTCCTAGCAACGGCGGCGTTGAAGCTTGCGGCGGCTCGGCTAGGGCAGAGCTACGACTCGAAATCTGGGTAAAACAGAAGGAGATTGGCTCGGCTCTAGCTTATATGGGGTTGGGACACCTCAACTTGGATCGAAATCCTGAAAAGATCAATTTTTATTCGGTGAAGATTGAATTCATGACTGGCTCGGTTACGACATGAGGAAGAAGGCACGACTGACAGCAGGGTCCCACCCGTCAGTGACTCGGAAGAGAGGAACGCGCGGCCACTGCTGCGCTCTGGGCCGGCCCACGCAGGCACGAGGAAAAGCGGGGAAACGGCAGCTCGGTCCACTTGGCCCAACAGCAAGGAAGGGAAGGAGCACGCCGGCTCGGTTCGGCTCGGGCGGGCCTCCAGGCCACCGGGCCACAGGTAAGGAGGTAAGTTTATTTTTTTTCTTTTCTTATATAAATTTGTTTTCCAAAGCCATTCTAAAATGGATTTTTGAATTCAAATCAAATAAAACCAAAACCACACCACAAAAGTAATCAAATGCAACAGCATGAATGCATCATCAAATATTCCACCTATTATTTTAAATTTTAATCCCCATTAAATATTATCTAAATCATTTAAACTCATAACTAAATCTCTTTTAACTCCAAATTTCATCTAATTCAAACTTTTAAGATTTTTGGGTGTTACAAATTCTACCCCCTTAAAAGAATCTCGTCCTCGAGATTGGACTGCTTACTCAAATAACTGCGGATATGATTTCCTCAATTCATCCTCTCTTTCCCAAGTTGCCTCTGCCTCTGAATACCGATTCCATTGAACTTTGCACATCTTAATAACCCGACTTCGAGTAACTCTTTTAGCCATTTCTAAAATCTTAATCGGAAACTCTTCATACGTAAGATCCTCCTTAACAGTCAATTCATCCAAAGGTATTTGCTCCTCAGGCACACGTAAACACTTCTTGAGTTGAGAAACATGAAACACATCATGTACTCCAGACAAATTTTCAGGCAACTCTAATTGATAAGCAACCTCACCATGTCTATCGATAACTTTAAATGGCCCAACATACCTGGGTGCTAACTTGCCTTTCATGTTAAACCTCTTCACACTTCTCATTGGTGACACCTTCAAATAACCATAATCGCCTACCTCAAAAACTAAATCCCTTCTCCGATTGTTAGCATAACTCTTCTGACGAGATTGCGCTACTCTCAAATTCTCACGAATCACTCGCACTTGATCCTTTGTGTTTCTAAGAACATCTGTACCAAATACCTAAGACTCACCCGTCTGATCCCAAAACAATGGAGTTCTACACTTACGTCCATACAAAGCTTCAAACGGTGCCATCTTAAGACTCTGTTGATAACTGTTGTTATAAGAAAATTGTGCATAAGGCAAACTCTTATCCCAACTAGTTCCATATTGCAATGCACAAGCTCTCAACATGTCTTCTAGTATCTGGTTAGTCCTTTCAGTCTACCCATCTGTCTGTGGATGATATGTTGTACTAAAATTCAACTTTGTCCCTAAAGATTCATGTATAGCCTTCTAAAAGTGTGACGTAAACTGCGAACCTCGATCAGACACAATCTTCTTTGGAACTCCATATAAACACACGATCTTCTCCATATATAATATAGCTAATTGTTCCCCAGTATACTTAGTTTTAACCGGTATAAAATGAGCAACTTTAGTCAACCGATCTACTATCACCCAAATAGAATCATAACCTCTCTGAGTACGAGGTAACCCAACTATAAAGTCCATACCAACTTCCTCCCACTTCCATTCAGGAATCTTCATTGGTTGCAGTAATCCAGTTGGTCTCTGATGCTCAGCTTTCACTCTCTAACAAGTGTCACACACTGCCACATACTCAGCAGATCTCGTTTTAGTCCAACCCACCAGTACTTCAGTTTGAGATCCAGATACATCTTAGTACTTCCGGGATGAATAGAATAAGCTGACTCATGAGCTTCCCGAAGGATTGTCTGCCTAATAGACTGATCCTCAGGTACACACAACCTCTTTCCGAACCACAAAATCCCATTATCATCCATTCGAAACCCTGGTGACTTACCAATCGCTATATCCTCTGCTATCTTCTTTAGTTTCTCATCCTTCAACTGACCCTTGTATATTTCTTGCTCTAATGTAGGTTCTATCACTAATTCCATTATATTAGCAACAATTCCCAAATTCAGATATGCAAATTCAGCACACAACTCACTTGTCATGGACAACATTTGCATCCCATTAGCATAACTCTTTCTGCTAAGAGCATCAGCTACAACATTAGCCTTACCAGGATGATAGTGTATCTCTAGATCATAGTCCTTGATCAACTCCAACCATCTACGTTGCCTCAAGTTCAGATCAGACTGTGTGAAAATATACTTCAAACTCTTATGATCAGTGTATATATCACTCTTATGTCCAATCAAATAGTGTCTCCAAATCTTCAAAGCATGAATTACAGCTGCTAACTCCAAATCATGAGTAGGATAATTCAGCTCATGCTTTCTCAACTGCCTAGATGTATAGGCAACAACTCTACCTTCTTGCATAAGAACACACCCCAAACCTTGACGAGAAGCATCACAATAAATAGAGAACTTCTTACTTAAATGTGGCAATACCAAAACAGGTGCAGTAGTTAATCTCTTCTTCAATTCTTCAAAACTAGCTTGACATTGTTCAAACCATACAAACTTGGCATTCTTCTCTAACAGAGATGTCATAGGTTTAGCAAGTTTAGAAAACCCTTCAATGAACCGTCTGTAATATCCAGCTAAACCCAAGAAACTACGAATCTCTCCCACATCAGTAGGTGGCTTCCAATTCAAAACATCCTTTACTTTGCCCGGATCTACTGATATTCCACCATTAGAGACAATATGACCAAGAAAAGAGACTTCCTTCAACCAAAACTCACACTTACTTCGCTTAGCATACAACTTATGCTCTCTGAGTTTCTGCAATACCAACCTCAGATGTTCAGCATGCTCTTTCTCCGTCTTGGAAAATACCAATATATCATCAATAAATACCACCACAAACTTATCAAGGTACTCTATAAACACCTTATTCATCATGTACATAAAGTAGGCAGGTGCATTGGTCAAACCAAATGACATAATTGTATACTCATACAAACCATATCTCGTAGTAAAAGCTGTCTTTGGAATATCAGAGGCACGAATCTTCAATTGATGATAACCAGAACGCAAATCAATCTTAGAGAACACACAAGCACCTCTCAACTGGTCAAACAAGTCATCAATTCTGGGCAAAGGATACTTGTTCTTGATAGTTACTTCATTAAGTGACCGATAATCCACACACATTATCTGACTACCATCTTTCTTATCAACCAATATAACTGGCGCACCCCAAGGTGACAAACTAGGACGAATAAAACCTTTATCTTGTAATTCCTTAATTTGTTTCTTAAGTTCTTCTAATTCATCTACTCCCATTCTATATGGTCGTTTAGCTATGGGTGCAGTTCCAGGTAATAATTCAATAAGAAATTCAATGTCTCGGTCAGGTGGCATACCTGGCAAATCATCAGGAAAAATATCTGGAAAATCATTGATAACTGGATTCTCTTTACAAGCATCATCAGCAAGCTGATTCACTATAGCTGTTGGTTGCTTCTGCACTACTACATTCACACTGATCTTTTCACCATTCGGTGCATTTACAACTACTACCTTTTTCTAACACTGAATCTCTGCCTGATTTTGCATCATCCAGTCCATACCCAAAATCACATCAATACCAGATGTCCTCAACACTATAGGAGTTATCTTAAACTCTACCCCCATTAAAACCATACTAACTGGAAGACATCGATTAGTGGTTTGCATGGTACCCCAGATGAATTTACTAAGAGAGGTTCTTTCATGGCAAGCATGGGTACGCTATGCATCTTAACAAAAATGTTTGAAATAAAAATATGCGAAGCTCCTGAATCAAAAAAATGGTTGCAGGGGTAGAATGAACATTGAACGTACCAAGCATCACTTCAGGCTCCGTCTGTGCTATTTCAGTAGACACATGATTCACCTTTTCAGTATTGGAGGACCTTTGCCCCTGCGGTGTCTGCTGATTCTGCTTCTTGGGACAATGATTAGCATAGTGTCCAGGCTCTCTACAGCGATAACACAGATTAGGAGTACTAGGTGCACTGGTCTTCATTGGGGTAGAGTTGGAATTACCCTGATGTGGAGTTTGCTGGGCATTCTGCTGTTGGAACTGTCTGTTCTGCTGATACTAGAATCGTTGCTGAAACTGATTACTCTGCCTATTCTGAGACTATTGTTGACTTGAATTATGGTTCCAGTGACTGACTGGTCCTTGAAATTTTGAATGAAACCCATACTGAGAATTTGTACGTTGGCGAATATTATTCCCAACACCCTGTCCTTTCATCTTCCTTTTCCTGTCCATCTCTCGACGTTCATTGTCCAGCACAATAGCCTTATTCATAAGTTCCTAGAAACTAGCATAATTATTACCCTTCAGCTACAAACGAAGATCATAATAAATTTCCTTAAGAAAGAGACGATGCTTATCTGCATCTTCCCTCACTTCATTGGGAACATAGCGAGTCAACTGCGAGAACTTGTCATGATACTCACTGACACTCATCTGTCCCATCCTGAGATTTCTGAATTCTTCCTGCTTCAGCTCAATTACACCTTCAGGAATATGGCGAGCACTAAAATCTCTAACAAATTCATTCCAAGTGACAGGAGGAGCATTGTCAGGACGTGCAACATGAAACGACTCCCACCAAGTCTGAGCCGTTCCCTGTAATTGGCCAGATGCATATAACACTTTTTCCAGATCATTACATTGAGCAATGTTCAACTGTTTCTCCACCGCCCGCACCCAATCATCCGCCTCCAATGGATCAGCAACATGAGAGAACACTGGAGGACGTCCTTTCAAAAATTCACCACGCTTGTCTCTCACATGAACAGGTGGCGGTCCTCCTGCAGGGGGTTGTTCTGCAGGTGCTGCATGAACATCTGCATCATTTGATTTTCTGTGTATTCATAAGTTCCTCTATAGTAATGGGTGGGTTAGCACCTCCATGACCTCTGCCTCAACCTCTCACTGCCATCTGTTTCCAAAGCACCAAAGACGAAGCTCAGTATTATCCTAGATGATGTATACCATAGATAAGTAAATCTGAATTCTCTGGACGAATTTCAATTTCAGCAACTCAGTAAATCTGCCATATCTCGAGTTACAGAAATCCAATTAAGGTGATCTTTACATGGTTAGAAAGCTTATAAAATTATCTACAACGTTTATTAACATCACTTTTCCAGATTCTATCGATAAATTAGTCAAAACTGAGCTTAACCGAAACTGTTTCAGAATTTCAGACTGCATAGTGACCCCAACTTGGAACAAGTATATCTCTTAGCTCATAATAGATAAAAAGATGATTCTTACGGGGTTGGAAAGATACAGAAGTCTAATTATTCCCAGTAAGATTTCATAAATTTCTCATGAACAAATTTTGAGTTATTCCCGAAACATCCCAGACTGATCCAGAAATCAGCAAAAGACAGAACCAAGTTTACCCCGATCCCAACTTAATATTCATGATCAAACTTATTATTCTTAACTATGGAACTTGTAGACATGTCTACAAGGCTCCAGCACTCATTACAAAGATCCAAATCACACATTATCATAATAACAATTCATCAAGCACATAATTGTTCACACCACATACTAATACTCGACATTACCAAACTCAAATTGACTCGCAAACTAATATTGTTTCTATTACATAGGGATTTCCTAATTTTAATTGAGCTTCTCATAATTCTTGGGAAGCCCTAGCGCAGCCCTTAGTTCATCGATCTCCTTATAAGCTTGCTCTTTATGTTTCTTTTCCTTTAGCAACTCATCCTTCAAATCCGCCTCATGAAGGGCCAACTCATGAACTAGTCCCACTGTGGCTTGTAATGTCAAGGATGAATCATCAGCGAGCGGCACGGTCTAAACACCCTTGTCATGTAAAAGACAGGGATAATGCCGGAGTGCACCCTGCAACGTCTTGTCTGAGCGAAGACCATGGTAGTAGACAAACGTATTGTAGGCGACATCTTCCATACTTGTTTCTACAGTTGCCCGGCTCACTCGGGTGATGAACTTTGACTCCACCTTAGGCTCCTTAGTGGTAGGATCTATTGTCTTGACCCATAGCTCAGTCTCCCAGTAAGAGTCCACCAATGGATGACTATACTCCTTACAGTGATACTCCAACGTAGCTTCTCAATCGTAGTAATAATTATCTAAAGTTTTTGTCAGCATGTCATGGAAGAAAACATCAGCTTTAGGAACCATGATGTGATGCTTCGTGGTCCATCCCATGACTGAATTCTCCATTGAAGTATCTCACACTCTTGATTTAGCATCTGATATCTCTTGGTCACCATCAATATGGGGTTCCTAGGGTCTGAAGCGATCAACATACTGAGCAACGGACATACGAGGATGAGGAGGCATCTACGAGAATGTTGACATAGATTAGATAGAATCAATATATTTTCAGAATAGAATAAGATAGAAGAAGCATAAAAATTTAGCAATTACCAAGGTGAAAGAAATAAGCATGAAGTAGGTGAAGCATAGACACTAATGATGACCATTCTAACTAGGCTTGCGTCCTACAGTCAACATGGCTCTGATACCAATCTGTCACACCCATTTTTAAGGATAAAAATAGGATGCATAAAAGACTCATGTGCGCCCTAGGAATCGGTCGCACACATAAGTAGACAAATTATATAGTATCATCACAGTACTTATTACATAGCGAATAAATATTTAACGCATAGTCTTATATAATAAATTGTAGTAACTAGTAGTAGATCTTCAGCGGAAACTCCAAACACAGGGACACGGTTGACTGGTTGACATCAAGACTAGTACTCATTACGATAATCATCATCATATTCTTCATTTGTTATGGTGGAAATAGCAAGAGTGAGTCCATGTCGAACTCAACAAGTATAACACAGGGTTCATGAGGCACAAAAGGCTAGACACTGTTTTACTGCATTTAGCTTTTAATAATCATATATTTAGCAATTGAGTAGCATCAAGATATTCCACTTCCCATTAATGAATCAATGATCAATTGTAATAAGGATAATGAATAGCATTAGCATGAGTATAATGATAACAACAGTAATTAAGCATGATATAACAATGGTGATCATCTATCCGTAGATGTTCCAAGGCCACCCGTATCCATGGGCACGGCTAGTATACCAGTTTTTAACTCTGCACAGAGGTGTACACTTTCACTATGAGTCATGCCTTCCAAATGCCTGGGATAGCTAGGCCCAAAGCACCGGAATTCATATAAAGCCACTTAAAGGTTTGTCTAACAAGTTAGGGCCATTAGATTCACTCGGCAGGCAGATGTAGGAACCCCCCTTTTCAAATGGCATAATTCCTTCTCGGCTATACTCATAGACTAGAGGCTGTCCTACACCCAACGTGTCAAGCCTTTCTTATGCCAATTAAGGTAACCACTAACAAGCTAGAAAAGGTCCTTTAAACAACTAAAGCCAGAGCCATATAGCCCCCACAGCTATACTGTATGTCCTAGATGATCACGTACAGATAAGTCCTTATAGAGAGAAACCAGAGCAACAATATATCCCCTTGCTCTAGCCCCCTTTTCAACAGTAATAAAATCATCTTAATGGTTGGTTGCTTAATCCATTAATCAAATTACAAGATCATTGTTTATAATTAAGCTCTAGCCATAGCTATCCAAATGCACACCCGTAGGTGACAAGGAACAAGATATCAATAGCTAAGTTATAATCTCTATGGTTGTCAAGGAAGACACATGCATATGTATGATAATTTCAGTGAATAGGTAACAAGGATGGTCCCATATTATACTTGTCTTGATCAAAGCTTTCATGTTGACTCTGTTGATCTGGCACAAAATAATACTCCGGATCGTCAAGAAACTGCTCACCGTCTATACTCGATCACCAAACATCATCACACAATCATCCGAGCAATCATACACGAAGCAAACAAAGAAACATAATTAGAATAGTACACCAATAGTAGCAAAACAGTATGAAAAGTTTGTAAAACTCTTCTACACATTCCTACGATCACACAGACGTAAAGATCACGAAATTCGGATTTAAAACGTGCAAGTTACGAATTTTCCAAGATTTCCTTTAGATAAATAATTACTTTAATATAAACTCAAAAATTAAATTTCTCAAACCTACTATACAGCTACACTAACAAGTAGAGCTCACAAATACAAACCTAACGCGACTTGAACGGGTCAAATCGGAGTTAAAACGAAGATTTTACGATCAAAACAATTTGAGTGGCAAAACTATAAATACTAGAAAATGTATTTTTGATTTACCGGGAAGAAATACGTTTTCAGAACTAACAAGCATATCTCCTGAATGATGCTAAGGACAGCGGGTTCTATTTCATGAAAACACAGGGGCTCTTTAACAATTTTACCCGCGAAGGGGTATCTTCTAATCTCGACCCTAGATCTAAAATCGGACGGCTGCTATCACTTACAGATGAAAGAGAGAGAGGGCGCGGTCATCCTCTCCAGAGCCGGCCGGTGGCCGCCATGGCTGGCTCGCACAGCTCACCGGAGAACTTCGGTTCTAACGTTTTAGATCACCGTTAGGCTCGCGACCGGTACCAATCGAACGAGGGCCTCAGCGTGAACTCATCCACGCGGTTTAAGAGAGCTACGACGGATCGAGGATGGCGGCGGCGCCATTGCCGGCTCACGGAAGCTCCTAAAAACCCATGATTCAAAGCACTACAACTCAAAAGAAAAGCATGGGGAGGAAGAGAAGAAGATTACGAGCTCACCTATTTGCTTACCAAGGCGATTGAAACGGCCACCGACGAGTCCTAGCAACGGCGGCGTTGAAGCTTGCGGCGGCTCGGCTAGGGCAGAGCTACGACTCGAAATCTGGGTAAAACAAAAGGAGATAGGCTCGGCTCCAGCTTATATGGGGTTGGGACACCTCAACTTGGATCCAAATCCCGGAAAGATCGATTTTGATTCGGTGAACATTGAATTCGTGACCGGCTCGATTATGACATGAGGAAGAAGGCGCGGCTGACAGCGGGGTCCCACCCATCAGCGACTCGGAAGAGAGGAACGCGCGGCCACTGCTGCGCTCTGGGCCGGCCCACGCAGGCGCGAGGAAAAGCGGGCAAACGGCGGCTCGGTCCACTTGGCCCAACAGCAAGGAAGGGAAGGAGCACGCCGGCTCGGTTCGGCTCGGGAGGGCCTCTAGGCCCCCGGGCCACAGGTAAGGAGGTAAGTTTATTTTTTTCTTTTCTTATATAAATTTGTTTTCCAAAGCCATTCTAAAATGGATTTTTGAATTCAAATCAAATAAAACCAAAACCACACCACAAAAGTAATCAAATGTAACAGCATGAATGCATCATCAAATATTCCACCTGTTATTTTAAATTTTAATCCCCATTAAATATTATCTAAATCATTTAAACTCATAACTAAATCTCTTTTAACTCCAAATTTTATCTAATTTAAACTTTTAAGATTTTTGGGTGTTACAGATTGACTGATCTGCAAACTACAAACACATATTTATGTACAACAAAGGTTCTCCATAAATTTTCTTATAAATTACCTTTGGCATGATGTTAACACTTGCTCCAAAGTCACAAACAGCTTCTTGGAATATGTGAGGTCCAATGGCGATGGGGATGACAGGTCTCCCTGAATCACCATTCTCATCAGGTAAATAATAATCTATCCACCTTCCTATCGATAGCTCTATGTAGTATCCTACAGCATTGTAAATATCGACAAGATTTACAGTTTTAAGATCTTCCAGTTGCCCCGGAATCTTACCTTTGTCGGTTGGAGGAACAACAGCCGCCTGCCAAGCTATTTGTGATTCTATCATTTTATTAAAGCTATGCTGGTTTTTAATAGCAAAAGAGAAGCTATTCATTCTATTATTTATGTTTTATAGAATTTTATCATTGGAAGCTAATTTTCTAGATAAGTCCTCAATTATTTTAGCTTGACCAGAATTTAATTCTCTCAAAGGTGGTTGATTGAAATTATTAAAATTATTACCTTGATAGTTATCTTGGTAATTACCTTGGTAGTTTAGCCTCTGTTGCTGATTCCATCTTTAATTCTGTTGACCCTATAACGGAACCGCCCAATTATACGAAATTAAGTAAGAAAATTCACCTGCCGGAGCAGAGATTCTAGCAAACTTAAGCCCGTATAACCCGGTAGTCCTTGAAATCTCGAAGGATCTCAAACTTTTCAACAAACAGCCAAGACCGTACTGGTTTAGCGGTTACAGTTCACATGCGTACATAGTTCAAATACATCGGAGTTCAAATAAAGTTATTACAACACTGAGTTTGAAATAACCGGTAGCGGAAACATTATTGTCCAAAATCAACACACACCGTTTGGTTTAAATAATAGTGCCATACTGTAGTATCCTCCAACAAAAGCATCGAGATAAGAAGTATGGAGCGACCATTGCCCTTGGTCCTAATAAACACCTGCAACAAGGGGTAGAAGAACCCTGAGTACAAGAAGGTACTCAGCCAGACTTACCCGACAACAACCAGAAAACAACAAGACACCAAGGAGTATGCAAGGCTTTATAGTGGGGTGGGCTTGACAACATTTTGCATAAAAGCGATAGCACTTAACTTGCAATATTAATCTTTAGCATCAATTTAATCTGTTCATTTAAACCTATCTAGATTTGCACCTGCACTAGAGCAATCACTTGGATAAGATTAAGCAATCAATAGTAACCAATTTTGTTTAGCATTTTCCACATTATACTCACAACCATAAACATCATCGTGTTCCACAATCACATTACTACGATGATGTAACTCAGTCCAGTTGCTCACTATCCAGGAGCGATGGCGACTCGAATCGATTACTAACCAGCTGGTGATGTATTCCCCACACAAACCACACTCACCGGCCCAGTGAGCTACAGGTCACCGTTGGTACTATTCGGAAAAACATCGCGGGACCGCCATGAACCCTATACACCTTGGGTTCCTCCCGCACCAGGTCACTCAAGTTATGCCTGCCCACGCTGGAGCCAGGTCATTCTTGTCCACGATCAACAGGCCCGAGGTGGTCTTGGCATCATCTCGGTCACCGGTCCGAACAGAGCTACTAGGCTTCGCGGTCAGAAGTACTTATCCGGCCAGCTAAATGTGGGGCATGCGTTCAAAAAGAACTGAGGGCCGACAACGGTACGGTCCTTAATCGACACAGACGGAAACTACAAGCACACAAGACCCATGCCTTGCTGCCCAACATTCCGCCCGGTCTCCATTTATTTAACCACACATGGTTCTATTTCCATGATAGCACATTGCTAAACATGACATGTTTTTACCTAAATCGTAGGTGACAGGAAATCACCCACTTCTACCGAACTAAACATAGCTAAGCAGGTATTCCGAAACTAGACTTAAATAGGATATCAGGATATATCGAGGTGTTCAAGGAATATTGTAGTGATATGCATCAACGGTTTCAAGCAACTCCTATAACTTAATGCAACATTACATATAACATATATATATTTATCTTGCTTTGATAAAGTAGGGAGACTTATAATGCTCCGGGGCTTGCCTTCTAGAAGGTTGACAGACGGTGGTCCCGATACTTCAGCAGATCACCGTCTGACTCCTTGACTTCTGGTTCTCCTAGGGGTGGCACTTCACGATGCACGGCCTCCTCGGGAACTCCGTGCTCCACGTATACTGCTTTCTGCACCGATCCTGTATGATGCATGTGTGCATGGTTATAAGTGCTGATGGAAAAAGCGCACCGATGGGATGGCACATGATGCTCATGCTTGCATGTGTATGTAAATGCACAATTCACATTCTACTTAACAAAGCAAGTTCGTACTTCTTCTCTATCTACTAATCACATGGAAAAACAAACATGCATGCAATCACACCTAAGTATTTCGCTACTAACTACTTGCTGCATTACAACATGAAACAACATGGCATAACACACCAGCAAGCTAATTGGCACTTCAAAGATACACCAAAACAACATTATTAACTAAACATGCAATAAAGAGATTCGTGAGTAAACCCTAATTTAATCTAGGTTTGAACAGCAATCTAAGTTTTTAGTTCACAGAAAATTCTTAGAAAATTACAGTAGCCTAATCATGTCAAACATAGACTACCACCAAAATTTCACTGCATTTGGACATGTATAACATCCTACACAAAAAGGACAAAAGCAGTGCTATACCATGCATAGAAAATACTTTGTACTACAAAAGGTACCAAACAGCACATTGCATATTTTTCTTATGATTTACACAGTAATTAATCATCATAGAAAAAGTTTCACATGCATGTATTATTCATATTTTTAGCCCTAGCAAAAATAACTAATCTAGGCAAAGAAAGGCGCTTAAACTACACATCAATATTTTTCTACACAACATGCATGACACACATTTTTCACAGGTAGTAAATCTCATAAGAAGACTAACAAAATTGGAACTACATTTTTCTGACACATATTAGATTTACTATGTATTTTTGAAGTTAAAAGCATTTATTAAGAATTAAATAAAACCCTATATAAAAGCATCACAAACATGACATGCAACACATCTATGCTGTAGATCTATTCACAAGGAACACAACAAAATTGGTTTCACAATTTTTGGAGCAATTTTGACCTAGATAAGATTTTTCAAAGCATTTAATTCAATTCTGAAAAGCATTTTTCTTTTTAAATCAAAAACCCAGCCGACCCAATACGCTATGCGCACCCCGCTCTGTGCACCTAGAGCGCCACTGAGCAGCTGACAGCGGGCCCCTCGGTCCCACCTGTCGGTGGCACAGGGCAGGGGAGGGACTCCCGCCGACCGGATCTCGCCGGCGGCGAGGTCTGCGATGGAGCGGGTGGTACCGACGAGATCCCCAAGGCGGCGCGAACACAGCAGGCAAGAGGAGGGGACCGATTAGGCAGCGGAGGAGGCGTGCCGGCGGCCATGGCAGACGCGGCTGTGGTGCTCACCGTCGGCGGCCGAGCCAGGCTACGGCGAGGCTCGCAGAGTGGCGTGGGGGCTTCGCGCGGTCGAGGCGGGCGCGATGACAAGGCCAATCGGGCGGAACTGCGGCGACTGTGCGCCACAGCGCCGACGGCGGCCGCGGTGGCGGAAATGGCGGGCGCGGCCGCTGCTGCGCTTGGCGAGGTGAGAAGGGCGAGGCGAGCGAATGGAAGGGAGCCGAGGGAGAAGGCGAGCTGCTGCTGCGTTTTGACGAGCACGCGGGGCGGCGGGGGCCACCCAGGGGCGCGTGGTGAGCGGCGCTGGACATCGGCGACCACGCGGCGTCCGCGACCTGCTGGCAGTCGGCGCGGCGCGCGCGAGCGCGCAGATGAACACAGGCGGGCAGGCCGGGCCGGCAAGCCCAATTGGGCCGAAAGTGAGGCCGAGGCCCACGAAGGAGGAAAAAGATTTTCATTTTTGTTTTCAAATTCCATTTTTCAAACACAGCCTCAAATTAAATTTTGAACAAGCAAACGACGTTTTCTCAAGATGGTCCAAAAATAAAAGTCGATCAGGATTTTGTGCTCTACAACTTTGTTAAAAGACACAAAGCAAAAATCCCAACCGATTTTGAACTAGGGTTAAAAAGTTGATTTTTAAATAAAAACCTTATTTTTCAAGGACATTTTTAAAAGAAAAATTTGGGAAAATTTTCAAAAGGAACTTTGCTCCAAATTACTTGATGACCAATTTTAAGTTGTTTAAACACTCAAACAAGCATGATCACGGTACTTATCTAACGAACGCAAGTAAATGCAACACTCATGTTTCATTAGTATGTTTCGGATGTTTTATTTATATAACATGAAATGCTTATGAATGCATGATGGTGCTTATGCTCATGATTTACAGATGTTAAATGAACGCGTAACACCGGGGTGTTACAACCCTCCCCCTTATAAAAATCTCGTCCCGAGATTTGAGTTACGCACCAATTGTTATAAAAATCTTCGTAAGCTTTCTGTAAGTAGTCTCCCGTTTCCCAAGACGCATCGCCCTCATCATGGTGACTCCACTGTATCTTGTAAGTTCTCACTACTCTGTTTCGTGTAACTCTGTCCTTAACATACAACACTTGTACTGGTTGCTCACGGTAGGCCAAATCTGACTTAATCTTAATGCCTCGGGGTTCTACCCTTTCTTCTAGAACACGCAAACATTTTCTTAAATTTGACACGTGAAAGACTGGAAAGATTGCACTCATTGATTCTGGTAACTGCAACTTATAAGCTACTGGACCCTTTCTTTCCAATATTTTATATGGCCCCATAAACCTAGGAGCAAGCTTTCTTTTGATTCCAAACTGTTTCTTTTTCATTGGTGTGACTTTTAGATACACATAGTCTCCAAT
This sequence comes from Saccharum hybrid cultivar R570, assembly GCA_038087645.1. Lineage (NCBI taxonomy): Eukaryota > Viridiplantae > Streptophyta > Magnoliopsida > Poales > Poaceae > Saccharum > Saccharum hybrid cultivar. The sequence goes on from JAQSUU010000744.1 coordinate 5,253,614, forward strand.
TTCAAATACAAGCGGTCTCCTTCTCTTATCCGCATAACTTTTCTGACGTGATTGTGCAGCTTTCATGTTTTGTTAAATGATACGAACCCTCTTCTGAGCCTCTTCTACAAAGTCAATACCATAATATCTTCTTTCTCCAGGCTCGATCCAACTCAACGGTGTTCTGCACTTCCTGCCATACATGGCTTCAAATGGAGCCATCTTGATACTCTCTTGATAGCTGTTATTGTAAGTAAACTCAGCCAAAGGTAACCATGATTCCCATGATCCCTTTGAAGATAAAACACATGCTCTAAGCATAACTTCTAAAACAGCATTTACTCGTTCTGTTTGTCCATCGATCTGTGGGTGGTGAGCAGTACTACAGACTGAACTGGTACCTAAACATTTGTTCAAATGTTCCTAGAAGTGAGCAGTAAACTGCGACCCTCGGTCAGATACGATAACCCTTGGTATACCATGCAAACGAACGATTTGTGAGAGGTACAACTTAGCATATTGTAACACCCTAAAATTTGCTTCTTTAGAAATAGAGCTAAAATGAGCTAATTTTGAATTTTTGTGCTCATAAAAACATAGGGAAATAATATTTTTCACTAAATTGAAATTTATCATAAGGTGTAGCAACATTGTTGTGCATATATGCTGATGCATTTGTGTTTTGTATTGCTTGGTTTTGACCAAAGATCAAAATAAATTCAGGTTGTCCTTTCAAAATGCGTTTAGGTCGATTTTCCTTCTCTGATATATATATATATATATATATATATATATATATATATATATATATATATATATATATATATATATATATATATATATATATATCATTTTTCTACAATCAAATTCCTTGTTTCTCGTCCGCTAATCAACCTCTACAAACTTCTCAAGAATTTTTCTGACTTTTTTGTAGCTTGTTTCTACTTACCTGTGAGCATAATCTAATTTTTAGATGCTCCAAAATATCTTATCATGAGCTCCAAATACTTTATTTGGATTCCACATGTTCCTTAATATCTTCGAGAATTTTTCCCGAATTTTTGGAGCCAACAGAGTATTTTTCGTGGCTTATATATCAACTCTAGACTTTTCTAGAATTATTTTAATCCTAAAACTAATTAATTCCGAAAATAAATAATATATATCTTATTTTTCAATCAGCCCTCAAAGCCCATGTGCAATAATCCTAATAAATTTCAAAGGCCCATGCATTTATTTACTAATGTGCTTTAATAATTAATTAGGCCTATTAGTAAAGGTGGATGGTGCAACGTCAATTAGCACCATATCGCTAGTTGACATGGAGGTGGAGAGTTTTTCTCCTTATATATACGTACCTATCCCTTGAGTAAAAGCACACCAAAACTATCGTAAAGAGAGCCTCTAGTTTAGAAATCCCTGGGTAGTAAACTAGATTTTCTCCTATCTCTGCTACTACGCCATCTCCAAAGGGCACCAACGCGCCATCTCTGCACCATGACAACTCACATAGTCACATCGCCGATTTGCTACTGGAGAAGCTGTTCACGAGAAACCCGATCTCGTCACCCTATACGTCAACCACGGCCGGCCGGTCTTCCTCGCTGCTTCTCAGCCGTCGGTAAGCGCCCCACGCAACACTCTCGTTCCATCTATCTCCCACGTTTCTCCGGCAAGCATCCCTGTCCGGCGCTTCTTTCTGTCCAACAGCCAACTTACGCTATGTATTCGCATGCCCCTGTACATCAGTACATGTCAACCCTGTTCTGTACCGCATATACAAGCAAGCACGCCACGATCTCACCTATTGCAAGTGTCGTTCCCCATGCAAGCATGTGTACCTTTATATTTTGGTTAAGCTCTTGATGCCGTGCACCGTGCGTGCGCTGTGCCCTGCTCCAATTAGCTTGATGACCTCACATGACATCATGTAGATGATTTGTGGCCGTTTTTCTTTAGTAAAATAAATCCTGAAATACAATAGAAATACTTATACACATATAATCTTATTTAGATCATATCTTCTACGTTTTAACTCCGATTTGACCCATTCAAGTTGCGTTAGGTTCGTATTTGCGAACTCTACATGTTAGTGTAGCTGCACAGTAGGTTTGAAAGATTTAATTTTTGAGTTTATATTAAAGTAATTATTTATCTATAGGAAATCTTAGAAAAATCATAACTTTCACGTTTTAACTCCGAATTTGGTGATCTTTGCGTCTGTGTGATCGTAGAAACGTGTAGAAGAGTTTTATAAACTTTTATTACTGTTTTGTTACTATTGGTGTACTGTTCTAATTGTATCTCTTTGTTTGCTTCGTGTATGTTTGATTGGATGCATGTGTGTTGTTGATTGATGATCGGGTATAGAAGGTGAGCAGTATCTGGACGATCAGGAGTATTATTTTGAGTCAGACCAGCAGTATCATCAGGAAAGCTTTGATTAAGGCAAGTATAACACAGGACTATCCTTGCTACCTATACATTGAATTGTCATACATATGCATGTGCTTACCTTGACAACCTTAGAGATTATAACTTAGTGATTGATATCTTGATTCCTTGTCAACCTTGGGAATGCATATGGGTAGCTAATGCTAGTGCTTAAACTAAGAACAATGATCTTGTAATTTGATTAATGGATTAAGGAATCAACCTTTAAGATGATTTTATTACTGTTAAAAGGGGGCTAGAGCTTGTGTATTATTTTGATGCTCTGGTTTCTCTCCATAAGGACTTATCTGTACGTGATTATCCGGGATATACAGTACAGCTGTGAGGGCTATATGGCTCTGGCTTTAGTTGTTCAAGAGACCTTTTCTAGCTTGTTAGTGGTTACCTTAAATGGCGTAAGAATGGCTTGCCACTTTGGGTGTAGTGCGAGCCCCTGGCCTAGTGTGTATAGGCTGCGGTTGTTGTGCCACAGGGAAGGGGGGTTCTACATCTGCCTGCCGAGTGAATCTAATGGCCCTAACTTGTTAGACGAACTTTTGAGTGGCTTTATATGGTTCTCGGGTGTTTGGGCTTGATCTCCCCACTCATTTGGAAATCATGACTTACAGTGAAAGTGTACACCTCTGCGCAGAGTTAAAAACTGGTATACTAGCCGTGCTCACGGATACGAGCGGCCTTGGAACATTTACAGATAGATGATCACCATTGCTATATCATGTTTAATTATTGTTGATTATTATTATGCTCATGTTAATGCTATTCGTTATCATTATTACAATTGATCATTGGTTCTTTAATGGGAAGCGGTTTATCTTGATGCTACTCAATTGCTAATATATGATTAAAAGCTAAACGCAGTTAAACAGTGTCTAGCCTTTTTGAGCCTCATGAACCCTGTGTTATATTTGTTGAGTTCGACATGGACTCATTCTTGCTATTTCCCCAACACTCCAGTGTGTAGTAAGATGCTACTCGGAAAAAGGACAAAGGTGTAGTGGAGTTTCCAGAAGATTAGTAGAAGTGCTAGGCATATGTTACCCCCAGTCAGCCGTCCCTGAGAAGAATGGAGCCCGAAGTTTAGTCACCGTTCCGCGATACTCTGATGTAAGTGTTAATATAGCTATGTATACATTATATAATAACATTGTTTATGATACTTTTTCATTCTGGCATATGTGTGGACTTCCTGGGCACACATATGATTAGCCTGGTTTTGTTCTTTAGAAAACCGGGTGTGACACATATTCAGGTGGTCGATAACTCGTCTGAACTGGAATGAAATGCGCTGACTTAGTAAGACGGTCGACAATCACCCAAATTGAATCGTTTCCTTTCTGACTAGTAGGTAATCCTGTGATGAAATCCATACATATTTCATCCCATTTCCAATCTGGCACAGACAGTGGTTGTAATAAACCAGCAGGTTTCATAGGAAGTGCTTTCACTCTACAACACGTGTCACATTTGGCGACATAAGCTGCAATTTCTTTCTTCATCTTCGTCCACCAATAACGAGATCTCAGTTCTTGATACATCTTACTACTTCCAGGATGGATGGACAGCTTAGAAAGGTGAGCTGTATCCATAAGTTTATTCCTAAGCTCTCGATCCTTAGGTACAACAAGCCGATCATCAAACCATAACACGCCCTGTTCATCAATTCTAAAATGTTTGGATAGCTCGCTTTTCATCTTCTCTTTGATATGGAATATCCCTTTATCCATTTTCTGGCCTTCTATTATCCTACTTTCCAAAGAGCAACTGATCTGAATATTATGCAACACAGCAGGATGCATGAGATTGAATCCCTCTTCGAATAGTGGTTGCAAATCAAGATAATGTGACTTCCTACTCAGAGCATCTGCCACAACATTGGCTTTTCCTGGATGATATTGTACATTCAGGTTATAATCCTTTATTAGCTCTAACCATCTTCTCTATCTCATGTTTAAGTCAGGTTGGGTGAAAATATACTTAAGACTCTTGTGATCTGTATAAATATTGCACACATTACCAAGCAAATAATGTCTCCAAATTTTTAGTGCATGTACAACTACAGCAAGCTCAAGATCATGTGTTGGATAGTTAACCTCGTGCTTCCTCAACTGACGCGAGGCATAAGCAATGACTCTTCCTTCTTGCATAAGCACACAACCTAATCTAGTTTTCGATGCGTCACAGAACACATCAAAAGGTTTGTCTATGTCTGGCTATGCTAAAACAGGAGCAGTGGTTAACAGTTTCCGCAAACTGTGAAAAGCTGTCTCACACTCTTCTGTCCAAGCAAACTTATGATCTTTCTGTAACAGACTTGTCATTGCTTTAGCAATCTTGGAGAAACCTAGTATGAAACGACGATAGTAACCAGCTAATCCAAGAAAACTTCGGACCTCACGAACCGTAGTTGGTGCTTTCCAATCCATAACCTCTTGTACTTTACTAGGATCTACTGAAATTCCATTTTCTGACAGTACGTGACCAAGGAAAGGAACCTTCTTCAACCAGAACTCGCACTTGCTAAACTTGGCATTCAACTTATGCTCCCTCAGTCGGGTCAGGACGATTCTCAAATGCTTCTCGTGATCTTGCTCATTCTCGGAATACACCAGAATATCATCAATAAACACAACCACAAATTTATCTAACTCTGGCATGAAGACTAAATTCATCAAAAGTATAAAGTAGGTAGGAGCATTCGTTAGACCAAAGGACATGACAAGATACTCGTACAACCCGTATCTGGTTGAAAATGCGGTCTTCGGTATATCTTGTGGCTTAATCTTGATCTGATGATAACCGAACCTCAAATCTATCTTAGAGAACACCTTGGCTCTTGACAGCTGATCAAATAGAATATCAATATGAGGCAAGGGATATTTATTCTTGATGGTGACAGCATTCAGTGGTCTATAGTCCACGCACATTCTCAATGTGCCCTCTTTCTTCTTTTTCACAAATAAGGCGGGACATCCCCATTCAGATTTGCTTGGTCGAATAAACCCCTTTTTTGACAATTCTTCCAGTTGTTTCTTCAGCTCAACTAACTCATCCGGAGGCATACGATAGGGTCTCCTTGAGATTGGAGCTGTTTCAGGAACTAATTCAATTCCAAACTCAACATCATGATCAGGTGGAAGACCCGGTAACTCATCAGGAAATACATCAGGAAACTCACATACAACCGGAATTTTGGCAAGTTCAACAACTTGAGTAGCACAAGTTAAGCTATTCAAACTGGCGTTCTGAGGTAACATTACTTGAAATTTAGCACCATCCCTAGGATCAGTAAAGGAAATGGTTCTACCAGCAGTGTCTATCATCGCCTTCCAACTTTTCATCCAACTCATTCCTAAGATCACGTCCAAAGATAATCACGGTAACACTACTAGATCCAGAGAACATCTTCGACTCCCAAAGTCGATGGTCACTCCTCGCACCACCATTCTAGTGCATACGTCAGCCCCCGCTGAACTGATGCGGTAGCTAAAACTCAATTCATCTACTTTCTGATTATGCTTCTGTGTGAACTCTTGACTCATAAAGGAATGCGACGAACCAGAATCAAACAAAACATTGGCAGGATGTTGATTCACAGGAAACCTTCCAGCAGTCACGGGCTCTCCTTCCAGAATTTCCTCAACATTGGTGTAGTGCACACGACCAGGATATACCACTCGCTATTTGGGGTACGGGCAAAACTTGATAAGGTGACCAGATTGATGACAATTGTGGCACGACCCAATGATAGAAGTCTTGGGACCCGTGGAACCTTTCTGACTAGTCTGTGATTGCTTCTTTTTGGTAGAAATCTTTCTTTGCGGTGGTTTGAACTTAGCCCCAGGTACAGGAGATTGGTACGGAGGGCATCTTTGCAGGGGAGCTCTTGCCTGTGATGGACTTAAGTCTGAAACCTTCTTGCATGCCTTGAATGCAGAATGGACATTATTGTTCTTTTCCTGCTTTAGACAGTAACTAATAAAATCATTAAACCTGGTCCTAGGGTTAGTCCCCACATGCTTCAGCATCTTGGTGTTGAGACCCCTCTTGAAACTTGCGATTTTCTTGATATCCGTGTCAACCATGTCTGGAGCATAGCGACACAGATTGTTGAATGCATGCAGATATTGTGTCACAGTCTTCGTGTCTTGGGTTAGTACTAGGAACTCCTGCAGTTTTATTTCCACCAGCCCTGGTGGAATATACACTCCACGGACAGCCTTAGTAAACTCATTCCAAGTAATCTGTGTATGATCAGGAAAAATGGTGCGATGATGTTTCCACCATATACCTGCAGGTCCTTGCAACTGATGAGCAGCATATTCAGTTTTGAGCACCTCGGTCATCCTCAACAGACGAAACTTATCCTCTATGGTGTTGATCCACTCCTCAACATCAAGTGGCTTTGTAGCCTCCCTGAAGATCAGCGGTTCGGTATCCAAGAAATCCTTGAAATTGTTGTACTGATCTACCTCATTATCACCTTGGCGATTACCATCTTGGTAATGGTTAGCAATAGTGCGGACAATATCTACCATATTTCGTTGCGAATGTTCCATATTTCGCTGACTTTTCAGATACTTTGTAAAGAAAGTTTCTGGCGTGATCGGAGGAGGTGATGGATGTGGTTCGGTGGTATTACAGTTTCCATCACTACCACTAGCGTTAGCACTCACAATAGGAGTCTTAGTACCGTTGGTGCGATTGCGAGTATGGCTCACCATCTGCATATTTCAGTAATAAGTAATTATTAGGTGATGCTGCAATAATTGCATAGGAACAAATGATTATACCATACTGAATTTACTAGAGAGAATAAATTCCCACAATAAAACAGAGGCACAATAATTCATTCCTAATTAACACAACATCGCTAATTAGATTACTTAAGTGCATCACATCACGTCCAATTGCACCCAACTTTCCAGTTCACCTATACTGGACTTTTGGCGTTCGGATATCGCCACAACACTTCTAAGTTTTCCAACATTAACTCAAGTCTGAATCATCCTTACTCTCATGCTCACACCATAGTTGTCTGCTTGATACGGGCCAAACGTAACAAGGTTTTTGTTATGCTCGAGAGACGGATATTAAGTTGTAGTTTTTATCAAAAAGAGATAATCTTCTTATAAGGGGAGGAAGGATGCAATGATATGACATGAGGTGAATAGACAACATGATGCATGCACATTCTGTACGCTCCCACAAACTTAGAAAATAATAAATTCTAGCGATATAGACAGTGGCATACAAATGATCTCTCATATACGTAACTAATACGTTCTACACGATAGCGCTGTTATATACCTACAGAAGATTCATTTCAGCCCAAACCCAATGAATGCATTGCAGAATTAAAATGTATACACTCCACATATGTGTATCCCTAAGTACACATACATGTAGTGTTTACTACCCGAACCATCGTCCTATTGACGACATCGTCACCACAGGACGGCACAACCCACACATGTGATACCTTCATATAAACATATGTGTAACATGTAATACTCCAGCATCAAATAAGCACTCTCCCTAGATCGGCGGTGTATCTGATCACGCTCTCCCAACTCACACTTACCTTGGCGTAGAGGCAATTGATCAACACATTACCACTCAAGTGAATGGCACTCATACAATTTCAAGCTGTATGAGCAACTAAATAGAAATATGATGCAAAACCCCCAAGTCAGTACTTAGATAGCCACCTAGAGTTCTTAACTGGGCTTAAAGGATATGACCACTGGCACACTCTTAATTTTTAAACCATAGTTTAAACATCTATATAGAACTACAAGTTGGTAATTACTTTTGTAAAGCAAAAATTCTTTTGTTTCAAATACCACATGAACAGTAACGCACTAAACCTTGCTCTGATACCAGCTGTAACGGAACCGCCCAATTATACAAAATTAAGTAAGAAAATTCACCTGCCGGAGCAGAGATTCTAGCAAACTTAAGCCCGTATAACCCGGTAGTCCATGAAATCTCGAAGGATCTCAAACTTTTCAACAAACAGCCAAGACCGTACTGGTTTAGCGGTTACAGTTCACATGCGTACATAGTTCAAATACATCGGAGTTCAAATAAAGTTATTACAACACTGAGTTTGAAATAACCGGTAGCGGAAACATTATTGTCCAAAATCAACACACACCGTTTGGTTTAAATAATAGTGCCATACTGTAGTATCCTCCAACAAAAGCATCGAGATAAGAAGTATGGAGCGACCATTGCCCTTGGTCCTAATAAACACCTGCAACAAGGGGTAGAAGAACCCTGAGTACAAGAAGGTACTCAGCCAGACTTACCCGACAACAACCAGAAAACAACAAGACACCAAGGAGTATGCAAGGCTTTATAGTGGGGTGGGCTTGACAACATTTTGCATAAAAGCGATAGCACTTAACTTGCAATATTAATCTTTAGCATCAATTTAATCTGTTCATTTAAACCTATCTAGATTTGCACCTACACTAGAGCAATCACTTGGATAAGATTAAGCAATCAATAGTAACCAATTCTGTTTAGCATTTTCCACATTATACTCACAACCATAAACATCATCGTGTTCCACAATCACATTACTACGATGATGTAACTCAGTCCAGTTGCTCACTATCCAGGAGCGATGGCGACTCGAATCGATTACTAACCAGCTGGTGATGTATTCCCCACACAAACCACACTCACCGGCCCAGTGAGCTACATGTCACCCTTGGTACTATTCGGAAAAACATCGCGGGACCGCCATGAACCCTATACACCTTGGGTTCCTCCCGCGCCAGGTCACTCAAGTTATGCCTGCCCACGCTGGAGCCAGGTCATTCTTGTCCACGATCAACAGGCCCGAGGTGGTCTGGGCATCATCTCGGTCACCGGTCCGAACAGAGCTACTAGGCTTCGCGGTCAGAAGTACTTATCCGGCCAGCTAAATGTGGGGCATGCGTTCAAAAAGAACTGAGGGCCGACAACGGTACGGTCCTTAATCGACACAGACGGAAACTACAAGCACACAAGACCCATGCCTTGCTGCCCAACATTTCGCCCGGTCTCCATTTATTTAACCACACATGGTTCTATTTCCATGATAGCACATTGCTAAACATGACATGTTTTTACCTAAATCGTAGGTGACAGGAAATCACCCACTTCTACCGAACTAAACATAGCTAAGCAGGTATTCCGAAACTAGACTTAAATAGGATATCAGGATATATCGAGGTGTTCAAGGAATATTGTAGTGATATGCATCAACGGTTTCAAGCAACTCCTATAACTTAATGCAACATTACATATAACATATATATATTTGTCTTGCTTTGATAAAGTAGGGAGACTTATAATGCTCCGGGGCTTGCCTTCCAGAAGGTTGACAGACGGTGGTCCCGATACTTCAGCAGATCACCGTCTGACTCCTTGACTTCTGGTTCTCCTAGGGGTGGCACTTCACGATGCACGGCCTCCTCGGGAACTCCGTGCTCCACGTATACTGCTTTCTGCACCGATCCTGTATGATGCATGTGTGCATGGTTATAAGTGCTGATGGAAAAAGCGCACCGATGGGATGGCACATGATGCTCATGCTTGCATGTGTATGTAAATGCACAATTCACATTCTACTTAACAAAGCAAGTTCGTACTTCTTCTCTATCTACTAATCACATGGAAAAACAAACATGCATGCAATCACACCTAAGTATTTCGCTACTAACTACTTGCTGCATTACAACATGAAACAACATGGCATAACACACCAGCAAGCTAATTGGCACTTCAAAGATACACCAAAACAACATTATTAACTAAACATGCAATAAAGAGATTCGTGAGTAAACCCTAATTTAATCTAGGTTTGAACAGCAATCTAAGTTTTTAGTTCACAGAAAATTCTCAGAAAATTACAGTAGCCTAATCATGTCAAACATAGACTACCACCAAAATTTCACTGCATTTGGACATGTATAACATCCTACACAAAAAGGACAAAAGCAGTGCTATACCATGCATAGAAAATACTTTGTACTACAAAAGGTACCAAACAGCACATTGCATATTTTTCTTATGATTTACACAGTAATTAATCATCATAGAAAAAGTTTCACATGCATGTATTATTCATATTTTTAGCCCTAGCAAAAATAACTAATCTAGGCAAAGAAAGGCGCTTAAACTACACATCAATATTTTTCTACACAACATGCATGACACACATTTTTCACAGGTAGTAAATCTCATAAGAAGACTAACAAAATTGGAACTACATTTTTCTGACACATATTGGATTTACTATGTATTTTTTAAGTTAAAAGCATTTATTAAGAATTAAATAAAACCCTATATAAAAGCATCACAAACATGACATGCAACACATCTATGCTGTAGATCTATTCACAAGGAACACAACAAAATTGGTTTCACAATTTTTGGAGCAATTTTGACCTAGATAAGATTTTTCAAAGCATTTAATTCAATTCTGAAAAGCATTTTTTATTTTAAATCAAAAACCCAGCCGACCCAATACGCTATGCGCACCCCGCTCTGTGCACCTAGAGCGCCACTGAGCAGCTGACAGCGGGCCCCTCGGTCCCACCTGTCGGTGGCACAGGGCAGGGGAGAGACTCCCGCCGACCGGATCTCGCCGGCGGCGAGGTCTGCGATGGAGCGGGTGGTACCGACGGGATCCCCAAGGCGGCGCGAACACAGCAGGCAAGAGGAGGGGACCGATTAGGCAGCGGAGGAGGCGTGCCGGTGGCCATGGCAGACGCGGCTGTGGTGCTCACCGTCGGCGGCCGAGCCAGGCTACGGCGAGGCTCGCAGAGTGGCGTGGGGGCTTCGCGCGGTCGAGGCAGGCGCGGTGACAAGGCCAATCGGGCGGAACTGCGGCGACTGTGCGCCACAGCGCCGGCGGCGGCCGTGGTGGCGGAAATGGAGGGCGTGGCCGCTGCTGCGCTTAGCGAGGTGAGAAGGGCGAGGCGAGCGAATGGAAGGGAGCCGAGGGAGAAGGCGAGCTGCTGCTGCGTTTTGACGAGCACGCGGGGCGGCGGGGGCCACCCAGGGGCGCGTGGTGAGCGGCGCTGGACACCGGCGACCACGCGGCGTCCGCGACCTGCTGGCGGTCGGCGCGGCGCGCGCGAGCGCGCGGATGAACACAGGCGGGCAGGCCGGGCCGGCAAGCCCAATTGGGCCGAAAGTGAGGCCGAGGCCCACGAAGGAGGAAAAAGATTTTCATTTTTGTTTTCAAATTCTATTTTCCAAACACAGCCTCAAATTAAATTTTGAACAAGCAAACGACGTTTTCTCAAGATGGTCCAAAAATAAAAGTCAATCAGGATTTTGTGCTCTACAACTTTGTTAAAAGACACAAAGCAAAAATCCCAACCGATTTTGAACTAGGGTTAAAAAGTTGATTTTTAAATAAAAACCTTATTTTTCAAGGACATTTTTAAAAGAAAAATTTGGGAAAATTTTCAAAAGGAACTTTGCTCCAAATTACTTGATGACCAATTTTAAGTTGTTTAAACACTCAAACAAGCATGATCACGGTACTTATCTAACGAACGCAAGTAAATGCAACACTCATGTTTCATTAGTATGTTTTGGATGTTTTATTTATATAACATGAAATGCTTATGAATGCATGATGGTGCTTATGCTCATGATTTACAGATGCTAAATGCACGCGTGACACCGGGGTGTTACAAGGACGATAGTTGTTGACGAAGTTCACATCCTCTTGGGTTTTAGAACAGTTGTTCCCTGTATGCCCAATGTTTCCACACTCTTTACACGTCATACGGGGAATCATGAATGTGCATGCCTTCTTGCTTCTCATTGGCTCGTTCTTCGAGTCTCTTCATCAATAGGTCCATCTTGGCAGACAGCATGTCTACCTCCTTGAGTTAATGCATACCTTCACCTCTCTTGCGGGGTTGAAGACGTTCTTCATTCCAATCTTGGTTAGAGGCCATCTTCTCCATGAGAGCTATCGCTTGTGGGATTGTGAGTGATAGGAATGCACCCCCAGCAGCAGCATCCATATTCTCACGGGTACTGTTGGTCATCCTGTGGTAGAAAGTCTGCATGAGTAGCCAATTCTCCATCCCATGATGAGGACATTCTGAAATATAGTCTTGAAAGCGTTCTCATGTCTCTGGGATAGATTCATCATGTTGCTGCTGAAAACTTAAAATTCTTCCACGCAGAACATTGATCTTGCCTATGGAAAAGAACTTTGCTAGAAAGGCAATGGAGCAGTTATCCCATGTAGTATTTCTATCTTTGTTGGCGTAGAACCATTGCTCTGCCTTCCTCAAAAGTGAAAATGGGAAGGGGCAAAGTAGTATGGCGTCTCTGGTCACTCCTTTGATGTTTTAAGTGCTACAAATCTCCAAGAAATGTTAGAGATATGCACTTGCATCTTCATGTGCCTTTCCACAAAACTGACTGGCTTACACCATGTTGATGAGAGCTGGCTTGAGCTCAAATCCATTGTCTCCAACATTGACTGTTGGTCCAGTATGGATGTTGACCATTGTTAGAGCAGAGAACTCACGGAAACTCTTGTCAGCCATAGCTTTGGAAATTGGTGTTAAGCTTCACCTTGTTTGGTTGTCTTCCGATTCTAAAGCTGAAACTTTCTTGAGCTTAGCTCTAGTCCTCCTGATTAATGCTTCTGGATCTTCAACATAGTTTGTCAGAAGGTCAAAACCGGCCATACATTACCTTGCATAAGATATAAAAGTAGGCAAAACAAGGGTAAGCCTGTTTGAATAGAGGTCAATGGTTATCTCGATCACATCAATAAGTACAAATTTATCAATATTCCTTTGCCTAGCTACCTTTCCCGGTAACAGCGCCAGAAATGCTCGTTGATATTTCTTAACATCACCTTTTTACTAAGTTATCATCCCTAGCAATGATGCTAGAAATGCTTGTTGGTATTTAATCATGTCACTTGTAATTGAGAAAATATATATTAGAGTAATCCGCAAGCGCACAGATAATATACCATTGTAGCATTTCACCCGGGAGTATTCCAGGTATCGTTATTTATATTTTTACCACAGGGAAGGGCGGTCATAGGTAATATATTGATAACTTATACTATTGATGGAGAAGTAAACCATAACCACAATTCTACTCACAACAGGGGTAAGTCACAGGATAAGATATATATGATGATAATTGATCACTGATAATGAATAGTTAATTACTCAGAGTACTCATTTCTATGACATTAGCATGACTAAGTAGATATTACAGAGATAATTCCTAAGTTATTCTTAATTACAAGTCAAAGCATACTATGATTAGTGCAATTACACTTAGTAGTCATGGCTAAGATCAACTTCATATCTACATATAAAGGATATTACTAAGGAAGATCAAAATCAGACCATGTCTTCTTTCGTAACTAGATCCTACTTGTTGACCTATATTCGGGGAGTGGACTACAAAGGACTCAACGGGAGTGTCACATCCGCGATCTACCACATGGCCTAAAATATAGATTGCATCCGCAGGTAAACAACGTATAAGCACCACACTTACACAATGTTGACCACTCACCCCATATACATTAGAGTGAGCGCTATACAAACTTATGCTTGAACATGATGATAATCTAGCTATACTAAACATATAATCAAAGTAGACGATGAACATAATAACTACGAACATGAATAATAGGAAGAACAATGCCATAACAATTGTAGCAAACATATAAAGTAATGAGAGATATAAAAGAGAGGGGGTACAAAGGCTATACCAAGCCACGCTCTTGACAAGATCGGGAATCCAAACGAAACTTACCTCTCTCTAGATCTAACCTAGCTAGCTATGCTCTAGAATATTGTGGAGCTCTGAGGATTAGGGTTTGGGTTTGGTCTCTGACTTCTGCAATGATCAATGCCTAAATGACTTATGATCGAATGCCTGAGGAAGGGGGTAGGGGCTAGTATATATAGGCCTTAGCATCAATTTTGAGCCTTTGAATCAAACCAACTTGAAAGGACGGCATAGATGCAACCTAGGAGGCGGTAGAGAATCGACTTTCGAAGGGGTGGATGAGAGGTGGATCTAGGGGGCCGGCCGGTTTGTAGGTGGGGCCAGTCTCCTCCTCTCTGCCTTGGCGTGGTGTCTTATAGATCCTTCTGGTGTCCGTCTCATTACGGATAAGCGCAATTAATTTTGACATGTAGGCCCACCTTGACGGTTTTCTAGATAAACCCTATAGAAAATACAAATTCACTAAAACATGTGGAATTTGTCAGTTTAAACCCTGAAGTCTATGTTGGTGATTATTTTCATGCATTCTCCAAGTTATATTGACAATTTATGATGGTTGTTAACTACCGTCAACAAATGTACGATTCAGATCCATGAAACCAACATCAGTCATCCCTTTTTCTTTAGTTTCAGCATCTCATATCTGCATATATATAGTACAAAAGAATATATATATAGTGTGAGGATAACTATATATAGACAATGAACTAACATGCAAGTTACTTCAATTGTAGAAAGAATCACTTATAGACACCAACAGCTGAGGAGAGATTTGTCGAGGGCACCCCGATTTAATAGTTGGTGTAATTCATTGAAGTCAATATGTACAATATCATAGCCATTGAAGTAATGCTCTGGCCTAACTCTGGCAAGAAGTCATGCCTCTTCCTTCGCACACGCATGAAATTAATGGTCAAAGATACAAATGTTTGACTGAGAACAAAGCTAATACAACATGTAAATAAAAATAGAGGGAGCAGTAGCTAAATGTGAACATGGTTTTCAAGTCTTCGATATCGAGTCAAAGCTGCATATATCCAAGATTTTACTACTTAATTAGTTCCATTTCAATGTCAAGAAAAAAATCCTACACGCCAATCATTTAATGTCCATGATAGAAATAATTATATCCTTAGCATCCCAAACATTGAACTCATAAATTCGTGATGGCTTATTCTTATACCTTCATAAATTATACCATATCTAACTCTGAACGTAGGATTACCTGTCTTTGATATCATGCATATCAACAAATTTGAGCATTAAATTCACACAAGAGTTGGCAGCTGTTTTAAATGCTATATATAGGAGAACCTGTGTCATGTTCAAGATATATAGAAGGTCAAGTCGTTTGAGCCCTATATTTTCTTCACTAGATGCCGAGATTAGCACTATAATAAGAGATGTTTCCCTCTAAGAAAGTAACAGTTGTCCTCGTGGTAGTTTGTATCGTGGTTCCTCCTGGCCTCCTCGTGAGTGGCAAGCCACCGGTCACCGAGGAACAGAAGGATAAGATCCTGCAAGAATGGTCCCGTTCGGCTGTGCTGATAAGCCGGCTGAAAAACACTGTTGGCTGATTTGTTGTGAGAGAAAAATATTGTTCTGGCTGAAAAAAACAAGCTGAAAAAGACAGATTATAAGCCGGATGAACAGGGCGAATGTGACAAGTTCATCCGTCTAGGGTATCCTGTTTATGTTGTCTCCCGGCATAGTCCCTGTTGCGATGCTGTGAGGGCGGTTGAAAACAGAGACATGGACTAGGTTGTCCTCCTACTCACAAATGAGGAGAAGGACAAGTACAGCATATCTAAGATCCTGGCGCTTCATGGGCTCTGTGAACTTGCTGCTGCTTCTCATCATCAGCAGGTAAAATAATCCATCTTTAACTAGCTTGTGAACCTTTCATACTATATTTGCTACTATGAAATATATATATATAAGGATCGAATATATATAATATTAGCCCTGTTTTATGTGGACAGGTCATGGGCCGAAGGGCACTGATGTGATATGTAAAACAAAACGTCTGCAATTTAGTAATAAAGTCATTCAAGGTCTCATCATTGTGGCACGTTGTATCTTCATCATTAAGGAGAAGTGATTAATGATCAAGATTCATGGTGCCTTTTTGTTCTTGCGCTTGCGGATGTCATCTCTTATTGTGTATACGGACTATGAAACAGTCACAGAATCAGGAGTGAATTAATAAACATGCATATATATAAAGGTTCCCTCTCTATCATCATTAATTCATCAGATAACTAATTTCTTCAGTTTATTCATCAATTGAAGTACGTGCTGCGAGATATATAATTCCTCCCTCTATCCATAATTCATCAGTCGTATCTGTGTGACACTTGCGAGATATACTTGTATGACAAGCGCCGGCTGAGAGAGAGCAAGTGTCATGTGTGCAACTACTCCTACTACGAGAATTGCCTGTCCACGTCCCCACGACCAATAAAAAAACCAACCCAAAATATTGTTGTTATTTGGATGTAAATAAATACTTTAAAATTAGCCCAGCGACTCGTGTCGCATGACGGCCGGAGCTACAACGCCAGCGAGGAGAGCGCGGTACCAGGTGTTCAAGGACACCCTCCGCTGCATCGACGAGCACAACGCCGACTGCCGTGACGACAGGCATCGCCGCTTCGTGTCAAGTGCTAGTGCTATCTTGTTTCTCAATTCCACAGGGACGTCGTTCTTATTCCGCGAATAATATAAATATCTACGCACTACTGCTTGCGATAGTCCATCTGTAATCCATCCAGCTACTGATAAGCCATGCTGAAGGCTTATCACAAACGCAACCCCAGGTCGAGTGATGACGCCTGATAAAAAAAAAACCGAGCTGTAACTCAAACGGGAGCGAGCTGTAACTCAGCATATGCTGTATAAAAAGAAACTGGGAGCAGTTACATCAAATCCCATATTTGATACGGTCAAAGACGACACACGTGGGGGCAAGTATGTCAGTGAGACAGAGATGGCAAATAAATCTAGGATTAAAAGAATTCAATGATTAAAAAAATATCTAATTATCCCTTTCTTACTGTCGTCAGTGCCACTGACCAAGACACCAAGTCAACTAGCCTAGAAACTGCAATGCTTACTCCATGTTACAACACTATGTATATGACCATAGTAAACTGACAAGTAAAACTAAGCTGCATCTCCCATATACTCTGCTGTTCCAGCGAAATTATGATAGGAAAGGAAGCTATGGCATCATCGCAGCTCACTCACTGACAAGTAAATTAAAGCCACATTTTCCACAGCAAGAACCAGAGCACCAATGACACTTTGCTTGCCACATTTCATCTCTCTGAGAAAAGAAACCATGTTCTCTGCACTATGCCTAAACTTCAGACCTTTGACACTGCAATGGCAAAACATATGTCAGAGAGTTAAAAGATCAGCTCAACATACCAAGATCAACAGGGAACACAGCAAATGTTCAAAGTAAAATGGTTCATGTAAAAATAAATAAATTCAGAACTCAGGCAAACACATCTTGTTCAGGGGAAATGTAGCGCAAGAATGCCAAAGTAAGGCTCAAGACAACAAGTACCTGCTAATTCTGTACAAACTAGAGATGAAGAGGTTGCTTTGGACTAGAACTGAACTTCACATGTTGCCTTATTGTGCCCTGTTTGTTTGCACCTGCTACAGAGTCGTATGAGAGTGCTTATCTTGTTGGGGTTAGACCGCTTCCTTCTCGGTTTATCTGATGAGCGCTGCTTGGGAGGCAGTGGGAGTAGATTTGCCCCGGCACTAAAATCAACACTATCCATGTCAGGTATTGGGAAGATTATTCCTGAGTATGTCAGATGGTAGCTTTCTATTCTAAAGAACTTTGGGCAGTAGTCATAGAAACTGCGACCAAGCCTGTTGAACACAGCAATGGCATGCATGCAGGGGAGGCCAGAGAGTTGCCACCGCCGGCACGTGCATTCCCAATTTCCAATATTAATTACAAAAATTGCATTGCCCCTCACTTCAAACACAGTCTCGGAGGAACACAGCACAGTCATTTTGCCAGCCTTCAGCATCTCATCCTGCACTTTGTATTCCATAGTAGGTGTTAAAGGCCCTTCCCACGCCTTGCAAGCTTCAAGCCTTGATTCTATTACTTCCTTAATCTTCACTCTCAGTGAGTCTACCATCAGCACTATGGAACTCTCCTTCTTGGTTGGTATCCAGTTATTGAAAGCATCAGCAATGTTCAAGGAGAAATGATCATACCTGCAGCCTCGGAAAATGGCATCTGACCAATGCTCTGGCTTGCTCGCAATGATCCAGTCAGCAGCTTCACTGGATATATTCCTTATGCTCTCGATGGATGCATTAAAATCCTCGATGCTGCATGCTTGGGCTGCACGAGTGAAATCCTCAACCATCCCCTCCCTTATTTGTTGTGACCATGGTCCCTTCCTCAGCTCTCCTTAAAATTCCTCAATGATATGATGCAAACAGAAGGCATGTTTGCCATCCTCAAACACATGAGAAACAGCAGCATCCAGACCCATTTGTCCATTGGACAAGAATGTCATGCCATTGCAAGGGTAGTTGTGGGTTTGGAGAGCTATTTTCAGATGCATTAAGAACCAACCCCAGCTATCATAATTTTCATCTTCAACCACATTAAATGCCAACGGAAAGACACCATCATCTGCATCAACCGCAGCAGCCACAAGCAACTTGTACTCATTCGTTGCTTTCAGTGGGACCTTGTCCAGAAATAAGAGGGGCCTGCACCCATTTACAAAGCCATGCAAACAAGCATGGAATGCAACAAAAAAGCGGCGGGATTTCATATCCACCTCCGGAGACAGCACACTTATACTTCCTGGGTTGGTCTCCTCAAGTCTCTGACAATACCAGGGTAACTGATCGCGAGTCTCCCTGATAGCATGATAAATCTCTTTCTCTGCTACTTCTTTGCCTCGCCAAACCTGTGAATATGTTAGTGTAATTCCGTATTCTTCAAATAATTCCTTTACAAGTTCCTTTGGCTTAAAGTTTGAGTTAACATTCAGCTTCTCCTTAATGATAGTAGTCAACCACTGTCTTGTTGCTCGACGCTGACCCTCTCCACTTCCCCCACCACAAGTATGTTCATCTGTCATTCTCTTGATAGCAAATTTCTTGTTACGAGATGATTCAGATGCATGCAACCGCCAGGTGCAGCCTCCTTCGGCAGCACATTTTACAGTGACGCGAGTGGTTTCATTTTTTATGAACCGGTACACAAATCCTTTCCCAATAGCATACTTGCACAACTGAGCACGGAAATCTTTCACATTATCAAATTCTTGACCAACTCCTTTGATAATGTCATCCCACAACACAATAGGATTGTTAGGTCCCTGAGGAGGCTCATGCATGATCTCAGAACCAACATATGGATTGAATGCATCATCAAACAGACTAGCTGCTTCCCTGCAAAAAAAGTTACAAAATTGACAAAAATCTGTCAAAAAATGTAATCCTTTTTGGCAAATAATATGGAGAGAAAGATATGAATGTGTAACAAGTTACCTGGGGATATTAT
The DNA here is from genome assembly GCA_038087645.1 of Saccharum hybrid cultivar R570. Lineage (NCBI taxonomy): Eukaryota > Viridiplantae > Streptophyta > Magnoliopsida > Poales > Poaceae > Saccharum > Saccharum hybrid cultivar. The sequence goes on from JAQSUU010000744.1 coordinate 5,273,394, forward strand.
CAACAAGAGCAAGCTTTTGCTGATCGAGAATATCCGATGTGAAGGAAGCGCCTCCAGCTGTGGTGGTAAATGCGATGTCATTCCCAAATTCCAATTGAAAAACCCTAGTTTTGAGAAAGATGGAAACGGTAACTGGGAGTGGACAATGTAGTAAATAAACAGAACCACTGACTAATGAACAAAGTAAATAATAGGACTGCAATAGTGTAATAGGATATAGTAACAGAACTGCAAAATAGACATTCAAGATGAACTAGACCACATGTCCACTGGGAACTTTATTTGATTTAAACTAAAGGTATGGACAATAGTCCATAAAAGTGAAGCTATTCCTTCAAATGAAGAAACAACTTCAACAGATGGCAGTAAGTAGAAAAATTTTATACAGCCAAAATTTAGGATCACAAGCGCATGCAACCAGTCGATGAAATCGTTGGCATTGGTATGGACTGGTTCGTGGTCAGTGGCGGATCTACAGGGGGGGCTGGAGCCCCCCAGCCCCCCCTAATGACTTGATTTACCACTAAATTACTGTAGCAAAAATCTAAAATCACCATAAATTTTCATGCAAATCAACATCTCTATTGTTTTAGCCCCCCCTTGATTTTCATCCTGCATCCGCCACTGTTCGTGGTAAGGGTCAGAGGACCACAGTAAAGGCTAGATTGTTATCGCTAACATTGAACTTGATACCTCTCATCGTGAGACTCTGCTAGCACTTATTTTTTTATTTCTTTGCTTGAACCCAGGAGGAGATTATGTTTTTCATATGTAGAGAAGCTTTCTAACACGACGCACTAACAACCTAACAGAATGCATAGATATGTGCAGCTAACAGACAAATGTAGGAACTAGCATGCAGTTAATTCATAGCATCAACAGATGCATTTTTCTCAGCATTTACATTGAAAGCAGTTTATTCTGCATAACATCTCAGAGCAAAGAAGGCATGCAAAGATTAAGCAATTGTGTGTAGGTTGATCCAGCACCTGTTGTCTTCATTTTCAGTAATAACTGAAATTGGTTGTCTCACATTATCTGTGATAGCTTGAACTGCGTTGCCAGGAGCGCTGGTAGCTTGCTTGCTGCTTCTGATTACCCTAGAAAGGGATAGCATTGATTGTCATGCTTATAAGAGTATGGGGTTGTCGATAATGTTGATAAAAAAAAGTCGAGCGATACCACGTACTTGTTTTTGGAAGTGGGTCTTTTCCTTTTGTCACCACTAGCAACAGAGCCAGATGTAGCTCCAGAATGTGTTACAGTACTCCTGATTATCCAGCATGAGACAAAACAATCCATCACCTCATGATATGCTTGACGTTATGTGAATTATAACAGGTTACACAAAAAGGTAGAACAAGACATACCTGTTCTCTTGTCTGCTTATCAGAAAAACATCCACATGTGCAGATGTTATGGACGTCGTTGGGATTGGGAGGATTGAGTCAAGGGGAGCGGCGGCGGAGCTACAGTACCCGCGCGCTACAGTACCCGCGCGGGTACTGTTCACGAACTAGAGAGGCAGAGAGGCGGAGGAGCAGCGGCTAGGGCTGGAGGGGCGCTGGGAACGCCGGCCGCGGGGCTTCGCCCACGGCCGGCAAGAGAGAAGGTTTTTCCTTCTAATCTCTTGCTTGATTCGATTGATACATCTCCTCTCCTTATATAGAGATGTTTACTTGACTCCTAAGCAAGCGACTAATTAATCCTAACGGGCTAAGGCCCAATAAGCCCTTGACTCCTCTAACACTACTCCTCACCTGGACATGCAGCTCGTCCTCGAGCTGCGACCTAACAATAATGCTAACTATGGCTTCACTAGACACAAACTGAATACCTAAGAACAAGCCTTTTACATCTCGGCTTATTTCAAATAAACTCGACTCTTTATTCTTAAATCCTGAAGATGCGGCGGACACCCTCTGCGTGCTGGACAGGCTCGTGTAGCCGCCTGGATCCCATGGAGACCATCGAGACGAGAGGGTTGCACGGGTACGACTGTCTGGAATCAATCACAACAGCGACCAGCGGAGACGACCTCGTGGCGGCCGACAGCGAAACGCGGCAGCGCTAGGCAGTGCGTCTCCACCGGCAACAAAGAGGAGTGCGCTTCTTCTATCATCACTCCCATAGAACTGGAGTGTGCCGCCTGCGGGAACAGCACCATGCTCGCGCCTGGAGACAGCAACGGGTCGGCACGGTTGTTGTTGGCCGTTCGACGGGGCGAGGTCGTGCCCCCCCTTGCCGAGGTCGATCGCCGTCAAGGCCGCCTCATGCATCTGCCGGTGCATCTCCTGCAGTCGGCGCCGCGCTAGGAGGCCGCGTGCTGCAGCCTGTAATCGCACCGTTGCAGACTGACAATCACTCTTCTGCGCAAGCGCCACTTGCACGGTTGCTGCCGCAGTGGCGATCTGATCGCCCGGCTGTGCACCTGTGAATGGAGGCACCGGCACGCCGAGGACGAGGCCCGCCGACTGCGCGCCCGCAGATGAGGGCACCGACGCCAGCGGCGGGTCCTGTGCGGAGGCCGAGGGCGCCGCGCCCGTGCTGTCCAGCGAGGGCGCCGTGTAGATGGGTTTCGACAAACCGGCGATCCAAGCCGGAAGCGGGTGGCAGCAACTGCTGCTGTGACGTCGGCGGCGGGTTCGGCTGCGGCCCCAGCAGGAACCCATGAATCCCGGCCACCATCTTGCCGAGGTCAAGGACAGCCGACGTCAACTGCTCGTTCGTCATGACGCCCACGGCGGAGGACGACGCACCCGCGGCCATCTGCAGCGGGGGCACGGTGGTGACATGATCAAACCACATGATCGAACCAGAGATCTCTGATACCAGATGTTATGTGCTGCTAGGGTTGAGAGGCGAGAGCTGAGGAGAGTGGCGATGACGGGCGCGCTACAGTGCCCGCGGTGCTACAGTGCCCGCGGGTACTGTTCACGTGAGAGAGAGGCCGAGGACCGCGGCTAGGGCTACAAGGGGAGCTGGGAACGCCGGCCGCGGGGCTTCGCCCACGGCCGGCAAGAGAGAAGGTTTTTCCTTCTAATCTCTTGCTTGATTCGATTGATACATCTCCTCTCCTTATATAGAGATGTTTACTTGACTCCTAAGCAAGCGACTAATTAATCCTAACGGGCTAAGGCCCAATAAGCCCTTGACTCCTCTAACAGCAGCATTAGCAGTAAAATCAACCATCCTTTGGAAATCCCGATCACATGATATTGTGATGAGTGTTTTCATATTATTGGGAAGAAAGTACTTGAGTGACATGTCAGTGACATCAACATGGAACACCTTGCACAGCTCATCCTTGAAGTCCTCAAGCGACGAATCACGAGTAACATCAACAGCATGTGCTTCTCCACCTCTGTATATCAGATTACCACTGGGGCCAGAAGTGAACTCTCCACCGTACTGGCAAATGGCTACCACAATAGCCCCATCCGCCATGCTCCCTGAGTCACTGATTTAGTCAGTATAAATGCACAACAGTTTAGAAAAGCAAAGGGAAATTCATCTCTGTCCAGCTTTACTGGTATGGATTACACTGAATCGAATAATATGCAGTCAGCAAGTAAAATCAGAAGAGCAGCATATGGCAGGCAAGCATGTAGGTTGAACTGCACATGACATTTCAGACAAATCTAGCAGATGGGAAGGAAACTAACAGACAAATCACTCCCCAAAGAAAAAGATGGAACGAAATCTAAGAAGACCTTTATTATGTATTACAAAAAGATCTCCTGGTTGACTGAAACATAATAAAAAAGTTTGGAACTTTGGAGCTGTTGTGTGATCGTCTCACTGAACGTTCAGTAGACACAGAAGGTGAGTGGCTTCACAATGGACAACAAATTTGTCAATTTGAGCAATCAAACAGTATGATAATGTAAGCAGTAAGGTACGAATTAGAAGCCTGTGAAACTAACTTGATGGAACCAATTCGCCTATGTATCTGCCGTCTGCGTGTCTGTGTGATAGTAGTCAGGAGGAAAACATGGGGCGCAGTGCCATTCACTCCAAATCGCGGGTCCGCTATGACAACAGACAGCAAAAGCAAGGTGGGTACTGAAAAAGAAAGGGGCCAAGTCAGGAAATTTTTGTTGAAGAATCCCCTGCCATTTGCACAAATCACAATAGGAGTGAGTGCGAGACCAAGAAGAACAGCAGCCGCCACTAAATAACCAACGCCGGGGGGGCAGGCACGGAAAAGGGGGGGGGGGGGGGGGGGGGGGGGGGGGGAACGTGGAATCTCCCAGGAGAGGCGCTGAATTCACTTAAACCCCCAAATTTTACGGAAAATAAACTGCGCCGGCGCGGTGTGAAACCGGCGAAGCTGAAGAACCACCGAAACGAACCATCGAACTGAGCGGGAGAGGAGAAGGACCTGCTGGGTTCGATTGAGAACGGAACCGAACCCTGACTTCGCGCACAGATTAAGTAACGCGTGCATCGAATCCAAGCAAGCAAGCAAGGGTTTTGGGAGACATACCAGCACAAGGAGGAGGAGAAACCAATCGCCGCCCCAACTGGACCGGACGGGGAGAGGAGGCGGGCGCGGTAGGGGGCGCCGGCGGCGGCGCAGGGGCAGGAGGAAGAAGGGGATCGGTTTGTTAGGGCTGCGGATGGGAGGGGTATTTTTGATATTTTTCTGGACTACTAGGGAAAACTTGGCCGGTTGTTTTTACAAGTTTGCCATGCCGTGACCCTGCTGATTCTCAGCAGTTCCTCGAGGTCTGATCTGATATATTGCACGAAGTCTTTTTTTATTTCTATTTCCAACCCTCAACAAATCTTTTTACGCCTAGACAGCAAATATCTATCTCTATCTCTACCTAATACTAAAAAGGCTAAATTTTTTGCACTAATAATTTTTCGTGCAGCTTAGCCTAAAGTGGCTCAGTCTCGATATCAGCCCTAAAAAAATCCCGCGATTCAAGCCCAACTCTGCCTTCGGCTTCCATGCCTTATTCGTCTGCGTCAACAACAATAGAAAAAGGAAGCCACTGAGTCCCAATCAACTCGTACGCCCAACGCACGCACAGAAGTGGATGAGTGCGGCCTGCGTAGCGGTACCTCCCTCACCAAAGCCCAGCATGGATTTCTTGGACGACTCGTTCGTGGATCGAAGTGGGATAGCTCGTCGCACGAGCCGGCGTGGGGCAGATCTTGGGACCGGTGCCGAGCAAGACGATGGAGGAGGCGGAGGGGATCTATGGACAGAGGCAGGGCGAGCATCAAGCAACCGTTGGGCGGACAGCGGCGTGAGGAGGGAGATCTTGGAAGTGCAGGCGTCGGGCATCTTGTGCGGGGGCAGGGCGAGGGGATCACGGATTCACGAAGGAAGAGGCTGATCCGTTAGGCGAAAAATATAGCTTCCTCGGGCTTTGCCTTCGCTCGCGTGAGTTGGCGCCTAGGCTAGCAACGCGGAGGTGTGCAACATCTGCTTCGAGGTGCAACATCGAGGTCTGGGAGTGCGGGCACCAGATGTACTCGGCGTGCACGCTGGCGCTGTGCTGCCATGCCAAGCCAACCCGGCGACGCAGTCCCCGCCGCAACCGACATGCCTGTTCTGATGTGGCGACATCGAGCGGCTGGTGTTGGCGACGTGGACGAGCACCTGCGACGACGACAACGAGGAGTGGGGCAAGCTGGAGTCACCTAGGCACCGGCAGTCCCGCCGGTCCATGAACCTCAGCGGCGACGTGGGCAGAACCAGAACACTCATGGGCAGCTTCGCCTACTCCATCGGCATGACGGGATGCCGGCGAACAGATTGCATTGAGCAGGTCGATGACAAGCCATAGCAAGATCATTGTTTCCTTTTAGGCATCCATCCACTCATAATCAACATGAAGTCGATGCATATGATCATCCTTCGTTGCGCAGTGCTAGCCTATGTCTTTTCGGTGGTTGGCACACCAGGTTGCCTGGCAAAGCCTGATAACACTAGGTGTGCGTGCTGCCGTGGTCACTAGGCCCACACACAGCTTCACTGTGCAGCTGCACTTATGCCATCGACAACACAATAATAGTTTTCCCATTGTTTATTAGGTTTTCTACATATTTTTCAAAATAATTAATTTTTTTGTAAGTAGCAACGCCCAAACATTGGCTATTACTCAATAAATGAAAAGAGCACGAGAAGCTAATAGCAAGCTTAGATACAGGAGCTGCGGAGCATGCATATATTTATGTGTGTATATATGCTATCCAAAACGGAGAAGAGCGTCTCATGCATGCATATTGTCTCCCATGCATGTATATGGTTACACATGTATTGTAGCAACACGCGCGAGCATGGCCATTAATTAGCCAGCACGTCGACAGTGAATGATAGATTGAACGGGGGTAGGTAACAATCACCTAGGAGTAGAGCATGAGATGGTTGTTGCTTATTAGTCCATCCGCTGACCAGCTTACATAAAAAATTAAGTTTGAAGACCAACGAAGGGAAGCTGAATTTACTCTCATAGTTCTCTTGTTTTCAAGCCCCTCTCTCCCTCCCAGGCTCTCCTCTCATTCTCAAACCCCCTCTCTTCCTCCTAGGCTGCTGTAGTTCTCAAACCCCTCCCTCCCAGGCTCCTCCTTCCTCCTAGATTCTCCCTCTTAAGCTCTCTGGGTGAGCTAGCAGGAGGCTATGGCATCCTCTCCTCTTCCAAACCAACAAATGGGAGACCCTGATGACGGGTTGGGGTCGGGGTAAGTTGTGTTTCCAACAAGTAGTTTGATCTAAGAGTTTTCGTACGAGGGACCATGTTGAAGCTTTGATTTGATTTTCTTCTTGGCGACTCTATTTGGTTACAGCATTTCAAAATTAAACTTCCAAAGGAGATAAATCAGTAAATAATTAAAAGTAAACTTTGCATAGTGTATCATAAACGTCAGTCTTGTTCACATTACATACGTGCTATGGTGCTATTGATTAGTTTGTGTTTGGAACAAGTAGTTGAGTAACATGCAAAGCATCTAGAATGGAATGTATTATGTGACACACCTAAAATACAAACTATATTGCTATTATGTAATTGTTTAAGATATACATATGTTTGTTTCTGCAGTTGTGCTGGACAGGACTATTATTTCTCATAGAAAACTGAATGGATATTTATAGAGAAGAGAAGGGAGGGATGATATTTTGGTATGGTTTTATTACTTAGTCCAAGAAACTATTGGTCCATGTGTGAGAATTTGAAGAAATCGATTCTTTGAGATAATCTCTAGGATTTTGTTATTTAAGCCATGTTTTAGTCATGGACTAAGGAAAGACAGGGTTGGATTTGAATGATTGGGTTTCAAATCCACCAAATGAAAAGGTGAAGAAGTTGGAGGTCAAACATACATATATAAGGGGTTGTTTGGTAGGGCTCTTCCTGAGGGGCTTCTCTGTTTTTTATTGGAAACCGGCTCCTCCAGCAAAACATTTGGCAGAGCTCCTCTAGAGGAGCCAGAGCCAAGGAGGAGCCCTACGAAACAGGCCATAAAATAATATATTTGAACTATGAACATGACATGACATCGCTACAAAGTATAAGTACATGCAATAAAAGGTTTTCCATATTATTACATTATTAAACCCCAAAGCTAAATATAGTGGCCTCTCAATTTTTGGACTTATTCCATGGGCCCTCTCCGACACACAAATATGGAGTCAAATCACTATCAAAACCAAGAAATAAAAAATAAGGGAAATAATAAATGGAGATGCTCCTCGGTTTTTAGACTTAAATCAAAAGCCCTGTCCCACACACACAAATATGGAGTCAAATCACTATAGAAATAAGAAAATCAAAAAATAAAAAAGAAAATGGGTTGAATAGGAAGAAAGGAGGAATTATAACAAAGCAAATCCGACAAATCAATTTTGACATATCCAACTCCGATGACCTCCTCTTCTTCTCCAACGATGGTGAATCCCACACCATCAAGGTCTAGTTAGGGTAAGATATGATTTTATGATTAGGGATAAGGTGTTGAGTTGGGGAGGGGATTTCTGTCAGTGGGTTTAGAGGGATGAACAATGGAGCCTACTAGACTAGTGCTAGTTGGTTGTAACACCCCTGGTGTTATGACCTTTCTTAGCACTTTGGTTAGGGCCTAAAAGAAATTAACAAACTAAGTTTTCGGGTTTTAAAATTTTAAAACTCATAAGAAATGATAAACTAATCCTTTGCAACTCGCTTTTGGGGTTGACGGAAATCAAATAAATATCGTAAGTTAGTTACTTAGTGCGTAATCATGTTAGAGAGAAATCCTAATATGAAAAATAGAACATGTAGTTTAATCCTTTGGCACGGAAAACAATTTATATAAACAGAAATAAAATACAACTTGTATGTAGTACTTAAATAAGATTTGAAGTGTAAGTTTAGTAGATGGTAATGCAACTTTTGTTTGGGGAAAAAATGTTGTTAATCAATGTTCTTGGAAGCTCAAAAATCAAAGTTGAAATTGAAGTTAGTTTCTTTCGTTAAGCCGGCAAGAATTCAAAAGCTTAAGTGTAAAGTGCTGTTTTGAAAAAATAAATCATGCAAAAATAATTAAACAATGCCTACATATTTTGCTTCTATGGTTTAACCCTATCTCGGTGATTCAAATTGGCCAAGCTTCTTTAGATCGGGTTGCCGAGCCGCGTACTTGAGCTAGCTGCCGTCGTCGCTATTCCACTGTAACACCTCTGGGTGTTAAGCATTCATTCACAGCCTAAATCATGAGCATTTGCATTTCATGCATGATCATCATCACATGCAAATTAAGTTAGAATTTATTTAAACTGTGATAATCATGTTTGAGCTCTGAGTTTGGTAAAAGTCCCAGGTAAAAGTGGTAAAAAAATTTGTGGAGCTATAACTTTAAATAACTTAGAAATAATTAGCATGATTTTTTGGAGCAAGTTTTGTATTCAAAATCTTCCCAAATTGTGCTTCTAAAAATATTTCAAAAAATTTAGTTCCATTTAAAAATTTGACTTTAAATCCCTAGTTCAAAATCTATTTAGAATTTTGAAAAGTGTCCTAAATAAAAGTTGTAGAGAATTAAATTTTGAACAACTTTTGTTTTGGGGGCAATTTGTGAAAATGTCTTTTTCATCTTTAAAATTTAAATTTAAATCAAATAATAAAATCTAGAATTTTATTTAGAAAAAAGAAAATAAAATTCTTACCTTAACAGGCCGCCGCCCCACTTCCGGCCCAGCGACCGAAGCCGGCCCGCGCTCGCCCGCGCGTGAGCACGGCTCGGCCCACGCCGCGCGGCCTCCTCCTCCCGCTCCCCCGCGCGCGCGTCTCGCTGGCGACCGCGGCAGGCCGCGTCCGCCGCATGTCGGCCGCATGCCGGCGACGCTCAGCGCGTGGCCGCTGTGGCCCCCGCTGCCCGAGCTTACTTCCGCCAGAGCCGCCTCCTCCTTCTCCACTCGCTCATTCCTTCCCTTCTCGCCTCACAGCAGAGAGCCAGCAGCAGCCGCGGTTCCGCCTCCGTCACCATGCGCCATTGTCGGCACTGCCGTTCCGGTCACCGTAGCGCACCAGCGACGCCTCCATCTAGCCCCGAGCTCCGCTCTTCCATCACGCCGCCAGTGCTCGCCTCCGTTGCTCGTGGTAAGCCTCCTCTCTGTGTGAATTGCTCGCCGGAGCAGAGCTGAGCTCGCCAGAGTTTTTCCGTTCCATGGACCGTTCCCTTCCGCCCCACCTTTTTCCCTTCTAGCGCGTACATCTTGTTCGCCTTGTCTTACCGGTGCTCGAGCACCCTTCCACCGACCGTTCCATGGTCGGAGGTGACCGATCGGCGATCACCTGCGCCACCGTTCCGCCATTACCAACGGTGACCGGCCCTCCGAGCTCCATTGGCCATCGCGTGTGTACCGTTGAGTTCGCAAGCATGATGTGGTTTGCGTAGTGCCTTTGGCCTGGCCGGAGACCTCGCCGCCGGCGAGCTGTGGACGCCGGTGTCCTCCTCTCTTCTCTGTGTGGCTGACATGTGGGGTCACGGGCCCACCTGTCTGCCTCAGCTCGCGCTCGCGTGTGCACTGCACCGGGTGCATCCAGCATTTTCAGCGGCTGCAGTAAATGGATTTTTAAAAATGATTTTTCAGAAATTGTTAAAAGGGTTTCTAAAATCCATAACTTCCTCATTTTAGCTCCAAAAATTATGAAACAATTTTTGTAGTGTTCCTCTAGACTAGATCTACAGTTTAAAAATATTGCATGTCAAGTTTGAAATACTTCTCTGTAGAGTTTTTATTTAATCACTAAAACTGCTATTTTCTTATTAAATATGTAATAAATCACAGAAAGCTCAGAAAAATATGGTTCCACTTGCTATAGTTTTCTTTTGTGATGTACTTTCTAGGAAAAATATATGCCATTATTGTTCTGTGGAAAAATCTTGAGTTGTAGTCCAAGTGTTTAATATTACTAATAATTGTTATTTTCGCTAGAGAGAAAAATATGAATAAAACACGCATGTAATAATTTTTCTATAGGTATTGTTTATGGTGTAGAATGTAGGAAAAATGTTAAATCTTTTGTTTGATACTTTTCATGGTATAAAGTATTTTTATGCTCATTTTTAGGCCCTAGCTTGTTATTTTTGTGTAGGCAGTTCTAATAATCCCAATACAATGAAATTTTTGTGGTATGCTAGATTAGATGATAGAAAGCTATTGTAATTTTCTCAGATTTTTCTGTGCTACTAAAATAGGTGTTGTTATTCAAACCTAGTTGCAATTAGGGTTTTATTTAACCTTGTTAATGCATGACTAGTGAATAGGATTTTGCTTTGGTGTATCTTTGAAGCATTTAATAAAATATGCTGACATAGCATGGTAGTAGTAGTAGAAGAGAATGCAGTAGATGACATGTGCTTATAGTCTGTATAGTCTTGGATGATGTTGACTGCCTTATAGAAGAAATATATTCCTACTTTATGAAATAAAGTGAACTTAATTATCTACATTTCATTCATCATGACCATTACAAGTTATTTTCGCAATGCACCTAGGCATAAGCACTTATACGATTGAATCATACAGGATCGCAGGAAGTAACGTCGGTAGCAGTTCCCGAGGAGCCAGAAGAGCAGCCCGAGGAGCAGGAAGTGCCCGAAGCCTACGAGGAGGTCGGTGAGGATCTTCCAGAGTGCCCAGACCACCGTCCAAGCTCTTTCGAGAGAGGCAAGCCCTGGAGCATTTCTCTCCCTCGGTTTGCAAATATTTTATTAATGCTTTACTTTAACTGCTGCATTAAGTTTAGGAGTTGTTTGCAACTGTTACTGCATTATACCTTGTTTACTATGTTCTACCTATCCTTGTCACCTTGTCATTCGCAGTCAAGTAATTGCTTAGCTTGCTTAGACCGGTAGAAGTCGGGTGATTTCCTGTCACCTGCGAGCTATAGGTGGTTACCTGGATCTGCTTGAGAAAAGAGGTTATCATGAAATAACTAAGTGTTAATGTGAAATTGAGACCGGACGGAAACTTGCAGGGTTTTGGACTGTAGTGTTTTCCATCTGTGTCGATTAAGGACCATCCGTTGTTGGGCCTCGGGTCATGTTGAACGCATGCCTCATATTTAGCTGGCCGGATAAAGTACCTTCCGACCGCGAAGCTGGAAGATTATTTGGGCCGAGTGGATTGCCTGCAACGCACTATACCGGAGTAGTAGTGGCAGGATACGGGGGCGCGATGATAAGGCCAAAGAGCAGTCGGGCGGCCCCTGGGTATATGTGGTTCCTGGCAAGCTCGCGACTTCACCTGAATGGTTGACTCGGTGACCAGCACCTCACTTTAGCGGGTGAGTGAGGTTTGTGTGAGGAATAACTTACCAGCTGGTTAATAATCGATTCGAATCGCCATCGTTCACTGGATAGTGAGCACTTGACTTGAGCTACTTCATCGTAGTAATATTGATGGAACACTTGGACAGTTATATGAATATGACATAATGGAAGTTGTTAATGATCATTGGTTATTATTACCTGTTTAATTACATGTTACTCTAGTATAGGTGCAAATATAGTTGACAGGTTAATAAAGATTTAACTTGATGCAAAGCTTTTGTAAAGATTCTCTAAATACTAAAAATGTCTTTTTGCAAACGAGTCAGCTACCCCACCAGAAAGTCTATCATGATTCCTTGGTGTCTTTTATTTTTAGTTCTGTCGGGTAAGTCTAGCTGAGTACCTTCTCGTACTCAGGGCTTTGTTCTCACTTGTTGCAGATGGGCAGATGTATTATGGCTACTGTATCAACTGCCTTTATCCTGCAATGGGAGAAGCTTAGGACCATGGGCAATGGTCATTCACTACATCTCGTCTGATGCTTTTGATGGAAGATGATCCTGAACTAACACTGTATTTTGAACTCTGTGTGTGTGTGATTTGAACAAAATGGTTCCGCTACTTTCATTTGAAACTGGTTTGTAATAACTATATTTAAACTCCGATGTATTTGTGCCACAAACTTTTATGTAACTTGTGATGGTGACCGCTGAACTTATTACGATCTTGGCTGGTATGCAAGTTGGTTTAAAATCCGTCGTGATTTCACGGACTACCGGGTTACACGGGCTTAAGTTTGCTAAATCGTCTGCTCGGTGGATGATTTTCTCACTTAATCTCGTATAATTGGTTGGTTCTATACCAGCTAGTATCGGAGCATGGTTTAGCGTGTACTGTTCACAAGTGTATTTAAAACAAAAATGTGTTTGAAAAGCATGATTTACAAACTAAGAGTGTGCCAGTGGTCATATCCTTTATGCCCAGTAAGGACTCTAGGTGGCTTAATTAAGTACTGACTTGGAGGTTCTTGAACCATATTTCTCTTTCGTTGCTCATACGGCGTGCTATTGTATGAGTGCCACTTACTTGAGTGGTAATGTATGGATCAGTTGCCTCTACGCCTCGGTAAGTGTGAGATGTGAGAGCATGATCAGATACACCGCCGATCTAGGGAGAGTGCTTATATGATACTGGAGTACTTACATGTTTTTACAAAAGTGTCACATGTGTGGTTGTTCCGTCCGTTGAGGCGATATCGTCAATAGGACGATGTTTTGGGTGGTTACTACCGTTGTACGCGTATCTGGGGATTCGTGTAGAGCGTGTAGATAGATTTACTGCTTTCATGCATGCATATGGTTTTGGGCTGAAATGAATTTTCTGTATGTACATAACAGCGTTTCTCGTGTAGAACGTATTAGTTACGTATATGAGAGATCGCCTGTATGCCACCGAATTCATCGCTAGATATCATTTATTTCTTAAGTTTGTGAGAACGTAAGAAACGTGCATATATCATGTTGCTTGCGCATTTCATTCATGCCATGCATTCCTCCCCTTATAAATTGATTATCCCCTTTTGATAAAATTTGTACCAACTTAAAATATGTTCTCACCGGGTAATCAAAACTTTTGGTACAGATGGCCCACACGAAGCAGACTTCCCGTAAGTCCACAGGTGGAAGAGCACCCCGACACCAGTTGGCCTTGCGGGAGCGCCGCAACACGGACACCTTTCTGAGCGAGTTTGGCATGCCAACTTTGCTTGGAGAGTGCTCTATGATGTGGGGTACCCGGAGGGTCAGGAGCTGGTGTACTCTTAGAGTGAGAACCAGTTGGCAGAGAATGGACTGGTAGTAGTGGAAATCACGGTCCCTGCTCTTGGTGATGCTCCAGAATGGGATGGTTGGCACTTGGAGTTTGAGGGACGCACTCCGGTTGAGGGTGCAGAGGGAGCAGCTTTCCGTGTCATCCGGGACATAATGAGCAGATTTCCCAACGAGCTAGCAGCAGCCTTGGCTGGCACTTTTCCGAGAGATGATCCTTGCGATGCTATTTGGGTGCAGCCGCAAGGAAGTGCTTTAGTCAGAGGCCCAAGCGAAGGACAGGCTAGCGACAACCACGCTATGAGTGCGATGTATGCAGCTATCAGAGCATACCAGAGTCTGGAGTGCACATATTGGACTTTGACTGGTTTGCGTAGTAATGATCGGCTCAAAGCAAGAAAATAAAAGAAGAAGCAGGCACGTGCTATCGCTAGTTTGCAGGAGCAATTGGCTAATATGCGCTTGCAGCGAGACCAGGCTCTAGAGAGAGGTGATAGTTCTCTACAGCGGGTGCATACGTTGACTCAGGCCAACAATAATGTAGACCGCATGATTGGACAGTTGGTCCAGGAAAGGAATGAAGCCTGGAACGAGAGGAACCTCCTAAGGTAGAGGGTCGAGGAGCTAGAGGAGTACAATGTCAACTTGCATGAGGAGTTTCATGCGCTCTACAACGGGATTGGCCCGTATGCTCCTCCAGAAGCCACCGGTATGGACGTCGACGATGATGAGGATGAGCCCGCAGCCGCACCTGCTGACGACGACGCTGCTACTGATGGTAGCAATGGTGACGTCTCCGACCCCGACAATGGCCCCGAGGAGTAGGCTAGTTGCTTTGCGTTAGCTGCTAGGCCCTGTCACGATGACCTTCTTTTGGCTTCATGTATCTTGATGTATCTCGTTTGAACCTTGAGACTTGGTAGAATGTTGGATCTTGGTTGTTCATGCGATACCTGAGCGCATAAAGTCTAGTGTGTGTATGCTGGCAACGTGGTTGTATTGGACGCGATGTTTGCATTTGAAGTAATTTAATTAGTGGTGTTGTATTAATTGGAATGCGATTATTGTGCCTCTGTTTTATTGTATGACTTCGTTCTCTCCAATGAGTTCAGTATGGCATAATTTTTCATTCACTTACAATTATTACAACTTCGCTTAATCATTACTTGTTGCTGAAATATGCAAATGGCAAACACTCGACGCGCCACGTATGAGGCTGCTGAAACTGGTGGAAATGGTGCCGGGGCAGGTGGGAGTGGTGCTAACAACGTCAACCATAACGAGCCACACCCGGAACCGCATTTACCGCCTCCTCCACCGCTCACTGCAGAGATGTTCTTTGCATAGTTTCTGGGAAGTCAGCGCAATGCCGATCAGTCACAGAAAAATATGGAAGATTTCCTGCGTACCATTGCCAACAACGTGCAACGTGGTAACAACCAAGGTGGTGGCAATAGAGTGAATCAGTACATTAACTTCAAGGATTTCATGGACACTAGGCCGCCAATTTTTAAGGAAGCAACCGAGCCACTTGACGCTGAAGAATGGATTAACACTATGGAAGATAAGTTCCGTGTGTTGAGGTTGACAGAAGTACTAAAGACAGAGTATGCTGCACATCAGCTACAAGGACCAGCAGGGATGTGGTGGAAGCATCATCACACCACCTTCCCTCCAAATGCTCAGATCTCGTGGAGAGAGTTCACCGAAGCCTTCCGTGGAGTTTATATTCCATCAGGACTAGTTGAGATGAAATTGGGAGAGTTCTTGACTTTAAATCAGGGTACCAAAACCGTAACACAGTATTTGCATGCCTTCAACAACTTGTGTCATTATTGTAACACCTCAAGTGTTTAGCTCCATAATGGTATTGCATAAGCATAAGCATAAGCATGCATTATTCATGTTTGTTATTTTATGTGATGCAACACATGTGTTTATATTAGGGCTTGTTTGATTTATTTCATGAAGTACTTGATAGTTGGTGTAACAAAAAGGTAAGGTAGCCAATCATGACCTACAACACCTTAGTTATACTTAGGGTAACATTTGGAACAAAGTTCATGTTGACCAAAATTACTAAATTGCCCTCCAAGAGAAGTTTGACCACCATTTGACCCTAGAAGGCCCTAGTTTGACCAATTAAAAAGTCTAATTTAGAGACCTTGCATGGAAAAGCACCCTTAAGCAAAGTTGTAGAGAATTTCATGAGGAACAAAAGTTCTAATATGGCCATCTCATGAAAATGATCAGAACATGCTCAAAAATGGCCCACAAGTCAGTAATAGGGGCTGTTTGGGGACTTAGCAAATTTTGCTAAGTGTTGAGCTGAAAACCGTTTCACTGTACCCCACTTTGACACCTTATAACTCACAAACCAGGCCAAACCAGCTTTCACTCATATTGACAAACTTGTAGGTCACATGTAGCTCTACAACATTGTCAACATCACCATCACCTAGTTCTAAATGGTTTAGGAGATATGGTGCCTGGAAAAATGGGTTTCAGTCGGTTAGTTAACTGAAACTCGGTTTCAGATTTCGGGTGCCTCACTTTGGGGCGTTGTATCTCACTAACCAAGCCGAATTGGCTCACGACCCTATTGGCAATGTTGAAGTCCTCATGTAGCTCTACAACATTGCCAATATCAACCACGCCTGGTTCTCACTAGTTTGGGAGTTAATCGGCGACCAAACTGCTCTGTCAGTCGAGCGAGATAACCTCCATTCAGTAAACGGCAACGCCATGCAGCTGACTCGCGTCGTGGCGCCCAGGCAGAGTCCGGTGGCCGCGTGGCGCGCGCGTGCTGCTGTCGTCTCCACGTCGCGGGCTCACGCGCGGGAGTGAAGTGGGAGTCGACACCTCCATCCCCAGCACTCGCGCCACTCCCTCCTCCATTCCCTCGCTCTCTGGTCCGACGAGCGGTGCCACTCCGACCCCGCCGCGGACGGGCGAGCTCACCACCGCACGGTAGCCTACCTAACTTCACCCACGGCTCCGCCTTAAGCTCCCGGACCTTCCCCTACATCGCGCTTGATCCATTTCGTAGAGGTGAGGAGGTATTGTCGATTTTCTCTCCACCAGAGCTCACCGGAGTATCGCCGCCGCCACGGTCCACCGTGGCCAGCTCCCCTCCCTCATTCTACTCCTGTCAAGAACCTCGTTCTCACCTCCGTAATCGGTGGGGATGCTTGTGGCGAGACCTTACCATGGGATATGACCTCGTCGGAGCGGAACACGACGACCACAGTCGTCGCGCTCACCGTCCCGCATCACGGCGTTCCGTGGCCGGGGTGGTTAGGGCCTCTCTCCATCTCCTTTCTCTACCTCAATCAGTCCGCCTAGTTGCAGTGAAGCTCGTACAGAGCTCAGATGTGACCGTGCAGCCTCGCCGGCGGCCGTACACCGCCACCCGACCCTCACCGGCCGCCGCTCATGACGGCGAGCCCCTCCCACTCCAACCTGAGCCTTCCTTCTTGCACGAATCGAAGCACCTTGTGACGGAGAACGCGAGGGTGTGCTTGGTTTCCCGAGCGAGCTCCCCTCCGACGAGCTTGAGCTCGCCGGAGCGCGCGGTTCGCCGCGCCCCTGTCTCTCTCTCTCTGACGGCGGGTCCCGCCTGTCAGTTGCCAAGCGCGGGCGGGAGCGCTGAGCAGGCCGCGCGCGCGCGAGCGTGGGCCGCGTCTTCCGGGCCGGCCCAGTTCACCCGAAATGAAATTCGTTTTTATTATTTTGTCACTGATTTTTGTACAAGTTGGAAAAATATAGATCTAGGGTTTTAATGATCCAAAAATCATGAGATAAATTTTATTAGGGTCCACATGATGTGTAGTATTTTAGAAAAATATAAATCTGGAATGTGGTGTTTAATTTTTAGGAGAATTTAATAGATCCTTTAAATGTGTTTTGGAATGCATGCAAATTTGTTAAATTTATAACTTGAGCTGTAGTGTTCCATAAATCATGAAATTTGGTGGGTAGGTTACTCTATGCTAGCCCTAGCTTAGGTAAAAATTTGGGCATCAGTGCTTAAGTAATTTCCAAGTTATAATGCTATCTTGTTATTCTAGGAAATACTTAAATGAATTTTTGTAATTTTTCTACATGTGCAATGTTCTTATAAATTTTTGGAGAATGTCTTGGTACCTTAAAGTGTCTAAGAAAAATATGAAATCTGTTGTTTGACACTTTTCAATAGGGTTTCCTATTTATGCAAAAATCAGCCTTATTAGCTTGTGAATTTTGTGTAGGGAGTTTCTCTGAATAAAACTTGTTCAAATTTTTACTGTGGTCTCTTTTTGGGTCAGAGAGTCCCCTGTAATTTTTGTAGAATTTTAGGAGCAGTTTATATATATGTTTGAAATTTCAATTAATTACTTAAGTAAATCAAGAAAAGGGTTTAAATAAATGTTCTAGGTGGGCACACCTTACTTCCTGGTGTCTTTGGGATATTTGTGAACTTATAGTAGCATTAGTTTGGTTTTAGAGAATGTTGGCCACATCAATAAATATTTAACCTTTGTAATTTGAGGTTTTCTGGACAGCTAGTAGTAATTCTAAATTTGGCTTTGATAAAAATTGGTTGCTGGAAAACTTGTAAATACCAAAGTTGGAGTAAACTTGATGAACTAGCTTGTGTCAAATTTTGGAAGCATTTGGCTTAGTAGTTTGAGAGTTACTATTGTTTAAAAGGGGCAGTTCAAAATCTGCTATTCTCTGTGTTGGAGAATACAGATTCTGGAACTTGTGAAGTTTGACATGGAAAACTTAGGAGTTTGGAGTTGAGGTCTGAAAATGAATTGTAGTGCATTTCTTAGGCTTTCCAGATTGTCTTAGATCATATCTTTTGGAATTGTAAATCTTCAGTTGTGATAAAAACAAGTAGCTGCTGTCCAGAATGCTTTCTGTGGTGTTTTGCTGTTTGATATGGTATAATATCCTAAAACATGCTACTTTTGTATTTGTTAGGTGTTAGGGCCTTAACTGAGGATGAGCAGCTTTATCTTAGGTTAAGTAGATTAGGTGAGTACTTCTCTACTAGAGAAGAGATTTGCACGTACTAGTAAAATAACTTGAATAGAGTATTTTATTCTGAAATGCATTTCATTCCGAGCATGTTGCACCCATTTATGCATCCATTATATTTATTGTGCATTCATGCAATAGGTGCACCGGAGGGGGTGACACTCCTCGAATTCGAACAAGCGATACCGGAGGAGGTGCTGAGTCAACCGGAGGAATTAGCAGAAGAACCCAGCGTCGGGGAAGCTCCGTCAGAAGATCTACCCGAGTGCCCTGACCACCGGCCTTCAACTTTTCTGAAAGGCAAGCCCCGGTGCATGCTGAACCTACTGATTTATAAATTAATCTTGAGTACTTTTAATTGTTTACGGCATTAAGTTGTAGGAGTTATATGAAAACACTTGTTGCATTATACCTGTCCTTGTCCAGATATCGTACTTAATCCTATATTAGGTTTAGGCACGTGTCAATGCTTAGCCCTGCTTAGTACGGTAGAAGTCGGGTGATTTCCGGTCATCCGCGAGATATAGGGCTGGGTCACGAGTGGCTTATGGCTATCGTGATGGAACCATGCTTTAAAATGAAGTTGAGATCGGGCGGGAGTTCGATGGTACAGCCGCAAGACACTTCACGTCTTGGGTGTGGAGCCATGCCCGTCTGAGTCGTTTAAGGACCGATTCGCTGTACGTCCTTGAGTCATGTTGAACGCAGTCTAACACTTAGTTGGCCGGATAAGTCGTTCCGACCGCGAAGCCGAGTAATGTGGTTCAGGCCGGGAATCGAATGGTAGGTTGCTTCTTGGAGGAGAGAAAGGATGTGCTTGGGGACATTGGCGTGAGACTAAGGGGGGGTTAGAGTCCCTATCACCTGGCAGAGTGTCGCCCTTGGGGTCGCGACATTATTCGGACCCGCGATTCCTGAATCATATGAAACGGTGGCCTGTGCGACCCTGGCAGGGGTCTGCACGGTGAGTGTTAGAAATACCCCTCCAGCTGGATAGGAATTCGATTCGAATCGCCGTCGCTCCCGGTTAGTGAGCACTTGACTTGAGCAGCGGCAACGTAGAACTCATTAAATGAACTGGTGGTTAAGGGAATGATACAATGTTGCCATAATGATATACCTGCTATGGATATAATAATCATGTTGTTTGATTATAATCAAGTGTATGTTTAGTACAGGTGCTAAGATAGATGACAGGTAAATGCTAAAAATAACTGCTAGTATAGGTTATAAGAGTTTCAATTACTTATGCCTTTATGCAAAAATGTTATGTCAGCTAGCCTCTTGTGTAAGCCTTGCATAATCCTTGGTGTCACTTTATTTCTGGTTTTCGACGGGTAAGTCTAGCTGAGTACATTCCAGTACTCAGGGTTTATTCCCTCCTGTTGCAGATGACATGCTTTATCAGGGATTCTGCAAGACGTGTCTCCACCCTGCGGGTGATGATGACTAGATCACTTGGGCGTGATCATCTTTATGTACTTTCCTCATGCTTTTGCGGGTTGTCGATCATCCAGACTGGCAGTATTTAATTAACTAGTGTGTGTTATGCTTCCGCTACTTTCAAACTTGGTTTGTAATAATTGCTACTCCGTTTGTGTAAACTTATTTCAGTACTATTTGTGAAATGTAACGTATGATGTTGTATGTTGAATGATGCGATCCTGGTTGTAAGCAGTTTGGTTTGAAATCCTTCGTGATTTCGATTGACTACCGGGATTATATGGGCTCAAGTTCGAAAATTTGAGCGCTTCGGTGCTTGTTTTTGTACTTGTGCTCTTATAATTTGGTCGGTTCTGTTACAGCTGGTACCGGAGCATAATTCAACATTAAACACATCTTACGGGTAATTAAAAACAAAAAGTATTTGTTTGCGAAAAGGGTTAAACTCTAAAAATTATTTTATAGGTATGCCAGTGATCACAACCCTTAGCCCAAATAAGGACTCTTAGGTGGCTTATTATAAAGACTAACTTGGGGGCCTTGTTTGTTTCTGTTTCGTCGTCCATACGGCGTGAAATTGTATGGATGCCATCCACTTGGGTGGTAATGTATGGATCAATTACCTCGACGCTCTGGTAAGTGTGAGTTGTGAGAGCATGATCGTCCAACCGGCGGTCTAGGGGAGAGTAGTTTTGGTGACTTACATCTTTACATGTTTAAACCATGTAACTATGTAAAAACACTTAATTGTGGGCATCTATCAATCGGGTAGCTTTGATACTGAAATATATACATCCGGGGATGTGTATATGGAAAGTATTTAATTTACTGCTTTCTTGGGTGCTTATTTTGGGAATTGTTGGGCTGCAATGAAATTTTCTGCAGGTACACTAACAGCGTAACGAGTAGACCGCTAGTTTCGCTTATATGAGAGAACGTATGTATGCCACCGCTTAGCGTTAGCCCTTTAGTTTTCTACTAAGGTGAGAGAACGTACGGAACGTGCATGCATCATGTTTAAATTATATCATACATATCATTTACTCCCTCCTTAAAAATTTCTGTACTCCCGACTAAAGTAAATTTCGTATCCTCTAAATGATCCTCACTTTAAGCCGTATCTTATCTTGTTGCTACAGATGGCACGTACCAAGAGGACCGCTCGTAAGTCCACTGGGGGCAGGGCACCGCGTCACCAGCTCGCTCCACGTGAGCCCCGCCCTGAGCCTACTGAGGTGGAAAGGCTGAGGGCAGAGCTGGCAGAGGTGACTGCTGCTAGGGATGCAGCACGGCGACAACTGGAACAAGTGATTCATGATCGTGATCAAGAAACGCTTGCAGTCCAGAGGTTGACAGTGGCAAATCGCAACTGTCAACGCATGTTGGTCCGTGTGATGGAACAGAGGGATGAAGCCTGGCACGAGGAGAATGTTCTGAGAGCTCGTCAGTTTGAGCTCGAGCAACAGTTGGAGAACGCTGAAGAATACAATGATAATCTTCATGAAGAAGTGCACCGCCTGAACAACGAGCTTAATCCCCTGCTGCCTCAAAACAACAACACCGATGAGGACATGGGTTCGGGAATCTTCATGGCTGAGGATGATGATGAAGTGGAGGTTGATGGACCACAGGATGCCCCACCTGCAGAAGCACCAGAGGAAGAGCCAGAAGAAGAAAAAGACGAGGAGTTAGAGCCTGTCAGTGATGAGGACGGCGGGGAGATCCTTGACACTGACTTGGAGGATGATGCTTAGAGTAGTCATCACGTGCCTATGATGTTAGGATCGTCTTTTGTGCCCTCCCTGGGAAGGAGTGAGGCCTTGTAATAACTTGACTTTGGGATGTAAGGTTGAACCGTATGTTTCCTGAATGTAGTTTGAACCCGTTAATTTCGATCACAACTTGATGTCTTATTATGTTGCGTTCGATGATGGTGTCACGATTAGCACCCTTCGGTGCCGCGACGAAACCGAGGGCCTCCTATGGCGCGCGACATAAGGCTGTGCTGCTTGGCACGCGCAGGTATCGAGGTGGCTAGTCATGATCCACCATGGAACTCTTCATTGAGAAGTCTCTTTGTGGTCAGTTTGAAGTAGCCTTTCACAGTCAACTAAAAATCTTAAGATCGAATCCAAGCACCGTGAAAAAGGTCAAAAATCACGTAGATAGCAACGCAAATGGTCCGGTAACCGTTGTGCTCCCTGTGAGTGAGCCTTTATCAAAGAGCATCTTGTTGGATTACCAAGTATGATCTCGTTAAATGATGCGCTAGAATGGATTGTGCGGTTGTGATGAATTATTGTGCCTTAATTATTATGAGAAATCTATTCATACAGTCAGATTGACATTTCGCAATAATTCATCTACAAATTTCCCACATCGTCAGTGCTCATTGGATATGCATTTTTGCAGATGTCGTACAATCTACGTCGGGGTCGTGGAAATGAGGAGGAGGAACAGCCACCCCCTCCGCCACCACCTACTCCGGCCGAGTTGATGCAGACAGTGGTCGAAGGGCAGCGCATGTTGGCAGATGCTATGCGCCAGCTGGCTAACCGGGAAGCTCGTCCTGGCCGCCAGGGCCCAGAGCCAAATCAGTACAGCGATTTCAAGGACTTTCTGGATACAAAGCCCCCGCTCTTCAAGGAAGCGGAAGAACCACTGCAAGCTGATGAGTGGTTAAATACTATTGAGCAAAAGTTTCGTCTGCTACGCCTGACTGATGAGCTGAAAACTGAGTATGCTTCCCATCAGTTGCATGGTCCGGCGGGAATTTGGTGGAGCCACTATCGTTCCACACTGCCTGCCAATGTCCCGATTGCTTGGAATCAGTTCAAGGCGGCATTCCGAGGAAATTATATCCCTCCCGGTCTTATGGCAATCAAGCACACAGAGTTTATGAGGCTGTCGCAAGGAAACAAAAGCCTGACTGAATACTTGCAGTCCTTCAACAACCTGGCAAGGTATGCCACTGAGTTTGTGGATACCGATGCCAAAAAGATTGCTAGCTTCAAAAGGGGCCTCGGCCCAAAACTGATGAAAACTATGGGCACTAGCAAATGTACGACTTTCAATGATTTCATCAGCGATGCTTTGACCCAGGAGAACAACAATACTATTTATTCTGCCTCTAAGAGCCGTAAAAGGGCCCTTGAGGCAAGTGCTTCTCAGTCAAGGGCCTCAGCGGCACCGAGGTCTTCCCCTCGCCCACCTGCTCCGAATGCAAAGTTCCGTCCGCCGCAGAAGAAGCCTGCTGCAAAAACAGGGTTTCGTAAGGCATATACAGTGGCACTGCCAAAGAGTAATGCGGGCCAAGGCAGCTCCAGTGTTCCTCCTAGCAACATGCCTTGCTGGAACTGTAACAAGCCAGGCCATTGGTCCAGGAATTGTCCATACCCAAAGAAAAATGTCAACCAAGGTAGTCGTCAGGGACACGCCCATTACAACAGCATTGAGGAAATTCCATCTGGTGAGGTGGTCACCGCTGGTAAGTTTCTAGTTGACCAACACCCTGCAGTGGTACTTTTTGATTCAGGTGCTTCGCATTCTTTTATCAGTCCTAAGTTTGCATCTAAATTTGCACACAAGTTGCATACTGTTGAAGGTGTGGGTTATTGTATTAGCGCTGCAAGTGGGAATATTTCCACAAACAAAGTAGTGGGGAACCTGAAGTTTGAAATAGAAGGGCGAAGTTATTCGCTTGCCCTATTGGTTTTACCTGGTTTAGACATAGATGTTATCTTGGGCATGAATTGGATGAGTCAGAACGGGGTACTCATTGACACATCCGCTCGGGTAGTTATGCTCAGAGATCCTACAGATCAAAAAGGTTTTCTAGTACAACTTCCCAGAAAGGTTGAATTGTCGGGGGAAATTCATGCTGTGCAAGCAAAGGCGTTGGCCGAAATTCCAGTAGTAAATGAGTTTCCGGACGTTTTTCCCGATGATTTGCCGGGACTCCCTCCGGATCGGGATGTGGAGTTTAAAATCGAGTTGTTGCCTGGCACGGCACCCATCTCTAGGAGACCCTATAGGATGCCTCCAAATGAACTAGCTGAACTTAAGGTGCAATTGAATGAACTATTGAAGAAAGGGTTGATTCGTCCTAGTTCATCGCCGTGGGGATGTCCTGCTATCTTTGTAAAGAAGAAGGATCAGTCGTTGCGGATGTGCGTAGATTATAGACCTCTCAATGCAGTCACTGTCAAAAATAAGTACCCTCTACCGCGAATCGACATCTTGTTCGATCAGTTGTCTAAAGCTAAAGTTTTCTCCAAGATCGATCTAAGATCGGGCTACCATCAAATTAAAATTCGCCCGGAAGATGTTCCAAAGACAGCCTTTTCTACCAGATACGGTCTTTATGAGTATCTTGTTATGTCTTTCGGCTTGACAAATGCCCCCGCACACTTCATGTACTTGATGAATTCGGTGTTTATGCCTGAATTGGACAAGTTTGTGGTGGTATTTATTGATGACATCTTGGTATATTCTGTGAATGAGGAGGATCACGCTGAACATCTACGTATAGTCCTCACAAGACTGCGTGAACATCAACTATATGCAAAGTTCAGTAAGTGCGAATTCTGGCTTCGTGAAGTACCTTTCCTTGGGCATGTGTTGTCCGATGGAGGAATTATGGTGGATCCCGCCAAGGTACAGGAAGTACTAAACTGGAAGGCTCCTATCTCGGTTCACGAGGTCCGAAGTTTTCTTGGTTTGGCTGGCTATTATCGTCGCTTCATCCCGGATTTCTCAAAAATAGCCAAGCCAATGACTCGGTTGCTGCAGAAAGACACCAGGTTTGTCTGGACTCCTGAGTGTGATGCGGCTTTTCACCAGCTACGAACCCTCCTAACCTCAGCTCCGGTTTTGGCACAATCGAATATCGAGAAACCATTTGATGTTTATTGTGATGCCTCAGGCATAGGTTTGGGAGGCGTTTTGATGCAGGAAGGCCGAGTAATCGCATATACTTCTCGACAACTTCGGAAGCATGAGGTGAATTATCCAACGCATGACTTAGAACTGGCTGCAGTTGTTCATGCTTTGAAAGTATGGCGGCATTATCTGCTAGGAAATGTCTGCAATATCTACACCGATCATAAAAGCCTCAAATACATCTTCACTCAACCCGAGCTAAATATGCGTCAGAGAAGATGGCTCGAGTTGATTAAAGATTATAATCTTCAAGTACACTATCACCCAGGCAAGGCAAATGTGGTTGCGGACGCTTTAAGCCGTAAGTCTCATTGCCTTTCCTTAATTGAAACTGATTTTTACCAATCTCGCCTGTTACATCCGGCAGTCCTGTACAACATCACCGTCAGTGGTACTCTCAGGAATAGAATCATTGAGCTCCAAAAGACTGATCCGGGTATCTTTCACATAAAACGGAAGATGAATGAAGGAGAGACTAAGCATTTCAGGTTAGATGACGAAGGTGTGCTGTGGTTTAAGGATAGGTTAGTGGTACCTAAGGACCCAGAGCTTAGAGATCAGATCCTGTCCGAAGCACATTCGTCTAAGTTGTCCATCCATCCGGGTAGTAATAAGATGTATTATGATTTGAAACCCCTTTATTGGTGGACCAAGATGCGGAAAGAGATAGCTGCATATGTCGCTAGATGTGACACATGTTGTAGAGTTAAAGCTGTGCACATGAAAGCTGGGCTACTTCAGCCACTCTCCATTCCAGGCTGGAAATGGGAAGAGATAAGTATGGATTTTATTGTCGGTCTTCCTCCTACTGTCAAAAATCATAATTCCGTCTGGGTAATTGTGGATCGTTTGACCAAATCAGCTCACTTCATTCCAGTTAGAGTGGACTATCGTCCCACTGACTATGCTGAGTTGTACTTCAATCAGATAGTCCGGCTTCATGGGATACCTCGTACTATCCTATCTGACCGTGGTCCCTAGTTCACTGCTCGCTTTTGGGAGCACTTGCATCACCTTCTGGGAACCAAGTTAGTGAGAAGCTCTGCTTATCACCCCCAGACATCGGGTCAGACAGAACGAGTTAACCAAATCTTGGAAGATCTGTTGCGAGCATGCGTCATTTCATCCAAGGGTTCTTGGGAAAAATGGTTACCTTTAGCCGAATTCTCGTACAATAACAGTTATCAAGAGAGTATTAAGATGGCCCCATTCGAAGCTTTGTACGGTCGAAAGTGTCGAACTCCACTAAACTGGATAGAAGCTGGGGAAAGAAGATATTATGGCATCGATTTTGTCCAGGAAGCCGAGGAACAAGTCCGTACCATCCAGAAACACATGGCTGCAGCACAAGCGAGACAGAAAAGCTATGCTGATCGTCGCAGAAAACCACTCGAATTTGAAGTTGGAGACTTCGTTTATTTGAAAGTTTCTCCAATGAAGAGTGTCCAACGTTTTGGTGTTAAACGGAAGCTTGCACCAAGATACGTGGGTCCTTTCCAGATCATAGGCAAGAGTGGAGCTGTTGCGTACAAAATCCAGTTGCCTCCTGAGATGAGAGCCATATTCAACGTTTTCCATGTATCTCAGCTTAAAAAGTGTCTTCGAGTTCCTGAGGAACAAGTTCCTTTAGGTGATATCAGACTGGAATCCGACCTAACCTATGAAGAAAAGCCAGTCCGAGTGATCGATACTCAGGAACGAGTAACTAGAAGTAAAGTGGTTAGGTGGTACAAAGTGATGTGGAGTAATCAGGGAAGTGAGAGTGATGCTACGTGGGAACGGGAGGATTATTTACGGGATGGTTATAAAGAATTCTATGAAAAATGGTACGCCTTCCAAATCTCGGGACGAGATTTTTATAAGGGGGGAGGGCTGTAACACCTCAAGTGTTTAGCTCCATAATGGTATTGCATAAGCATAAGCATAAGCATGCATTATTCATGTTTGTTATTTTATGTGATGCAACACATGTGTTTATATTAGGGCTTGTTTGATTTATTTCATGAAGTACTTGATAGTTGGTGTAACAAAAAGGTAAGGTAGTCAATCATGACCTACAACACCTTAGTTATACTTAGGGTAACATTTGGAACAAAGTTCATGTTGACCAAAATTACTAAATTGCCCTCCAAGAGAAGTTTGACCACCATTTGACCCTAGAAGGCCCTAGTTTGACCAATTAAAAAGTCTAATTTAGAGACCTTGCATGGAAAAGCACCCTTAAGCAAAGTTGTAGAGAATTTCATGAGGAACAAAAGTTCTAATATGGCCATCTCATGAAAATGATCAGAACATGCTCAAAAATGGCCCACAAGTCAGTAATAGGGGCTGTTTGGGGACTTAGCAAATTTTGCTAAGTGTTGAGCTGAAAACCGTTTCACTGTACCCCACTTTGACACCTTATAACTCACAAACCAGGCCAAACCAGCTTTCACTCATATTGACAAACTTGTAGGTCACATGTAGCTCTACAACATTGTCAACATCACCATCACCTAGTTCTAAATGGTTTAGGAGATATGGTGCCTGGAAAAATGGGTTTCAGTCGGTTAGTTAACTGAAACTCGGTTTCAGATTTCGGGTGCCTCACTTTGGGGCGTTGTATCTCACTAACCAAGCCGAATTGGCTCACGACCCTATTGGCAATGTTGAAGTCCTCATGTAGCTCTACAACATTGCCAATATCAACCACGCCTGGTTCTCACTAGTTTGGGAGTTAATCGGCGACCAAACTGCTCTGTCAGTCGAGCGAGATAACCTCCATTCAGTAAACGGCAACGCCATGCAGCTGACTCGCGTCGTGGCGCCCAGGCAGAGTCCGGTGGCCGCGTGGCGCGCGCGTGCTGCTGTCGTCTCCACATCGCGGGCTCACGCGCGGGAGTGAAGTGGGAGTCGACACCTCCATCCCCAGCACTCGCGCCACTCCCTCCTCCATTCCCTCGCTCTCTGGTCCGACGAGCGGTGCCACTCCGACCCCGCCGCGGACGGGCGAGCTCACCACCGCACGGTAGCCTACCTAACTTCACCCACGGCTCCGCCTTAAGCTCCCGGACCTTCCCCTACATCGCGCTTGATCCATTTCGTAGAGGTGAGGAGGTATTGTCGATTTTCTCTCCACCAGAGCTCACCGGAGTATCGCCGCCGCCACGGTCCACCGTGGCCAGCTCCCCTCCCTCATTCTACTCCTGTCAAGAACCTCGTTCTCACCTCCGTAATCGGTGGGGATGCTTGTGGCGAGACCTTACCATGGGATATGACCTCGTCGGAGCGGAACACGACGACCACAGTCGTCGCGCTCACCGTCCCGCATCACGGCGTTCCGTGGCCGGGGTGGTTAGGGCCTCTCTCCATCTCCTTTCTCTACCTCAATCAGTCCGCCTAGTTGCAGTGAAGCTCGTACAGAGCTCAGATGTGACCGTGCAGCCTCGCCGGCGGCCGTACACCGCCACCCGACCCTCACCGGCCGCCGCTCACGACGGCGAGCCCCTCCCACTCCAACCCGAGCCTTCCTTCTTGCACGAATCGAAGCACCTTGTGACGGAGAACGCGAGGGTGTGCTTGGTTTCCCGAGCGAGCTCCCCTCCGACGAGCTTGAGCTCGCCGGAGCGCGCGGTTCGCCGCGCCCCTGTCTCTCTCTCTCTGACGGCGGGTCCCGCCTGTCAGTTGCCAAGCGCGGGCGGGAGCGCTGAGCAGGCCGCGCGCGCGCGAGCGTGGGCCGCGTCTTCCGGGCCGGCCCAGTTCACCCGAAATGAAATTCGTTTTTATTATTTTGTCACTGATTTTTGTACAAGTTGGAAAAATATAGATCTAGGGTTTTAATGATCCAAAAATCATGAGATAAATTTTATTAGGGTCCACATGATGTGTAGTATTTTAGAAAAATATAAATCTGGAATGTGGTGTTTAATTTTTAGGAGAATTTAATAGATCCTTTAAATGTGTTTTGGAATGCATGCAAATTTGTTAAATTTATAACTTGAGCTGTAGTGTTCCATAAATCATGAAATTTGGTGGGTAGGTTACTCTATACTAGCCCTAGCTCAGGTAAAAATTTGGGCATCAGTGCTTAAGTAATTTCCAAGTTATAATGCTATCTTTTTATTCTAGGAAATACTTAAATGAATTTTTGTAATTTTTCTACATGTGCAATGTTCTTATAAATTTTTGGAGAATGTCTTGGTACCTTAAAGTGTCTAAGAAAAATATGAAATCTGTTGTTTGACACTTTTCAATAGGGTTTCCTATTTATGCAAAAATCAGCCTTATTAGCTTGTGAATTTTGTGTAGGGAGTTTCTGTGAATAAAACTTGTTCAAATTTTTACTGTGGTCTCTTTTTGGGTCAGAGAGTCCCCTGTAATTTTTGTAGAATTTTAGGAGCAGTTTATATATATGTTTGAAATTTCAATTAATTACTTAAGTAAATCAAGAAAAGGGTTTAAATAAATGTTCTAGGTGGGCACACCTTACTTCCTGGTGTCTTTGGGATATTTGTGAACTTATAGTAGCATTAGTTTGGTTTTAGAGAATGTTGGCCACATCAATAAATATTTAACCTTTGTAATTTGAGGTTTTCTAGACAGCTAGTAGTAATTCTAAATTTGGCTTTGATAAAATTGGTTGCTGGAAAACTTGTAAATACCAAAGTTGGAGTAAACTTGATGAACTAGCTTGTGTCAAATTTTGGAAGCATTTGGCTTAGTAGTTTGAGAGTTACTATTGTTTAAAAGGGGCAGTTCAAAATCTGCTATTCTCTGTGTTGGAGAATACAGATTCTGGAACTTGTGAAGTTTGACATGAAAAACTTAGGAGTTTGGAGTTGAGGTCTGAAAATGAATTGTAGTGCATTTCTTAGGCTTTCCAGATTGTCTTAGATCATATCTTTTGGAATTGTAAATCTTCAGTTGTGATAAAAAACAAGTAGCTGCTGTCCAGAATGCTTTCTGTGGTGTTTTGCTGTTTGATATGGTATAATATCCTAAAACATGCTACTTTTGTATTTGTTAGGTGTTAGGGCCTTAACTGAGGATGAGCAGCTTTATCTTAGGTTAAGTAGATTAGGTGAGTACTTCTCTACTAGAGAAGAGATTTGCACGTACTAGTAAAATAACTTGAATAGAGTATTTTATTCTGAAATGCATTTCATTCCGAGCATGTTGCACCCATTTATGCATCCATTATATTTATTGTGCATTCATGCAATAGGTGCACCGGAGGGGGTGACACTCCTCGAATTCGAACAAGCGATACCGGAGGAGGTGCTGAGTCAACCGGAGGAATTAGCAGAAGAACCCAGCGTCGGGGAAGCTCCGTCAGAAGATCTACCCGAGTGCCCTGACCACCGGCCTTCAACTTTTCTGAAAGGCAAGCCCCGGTGCATGCTGAACCTACTGATTTATAAATTAATCTTGAGTACTTTTAATTGTTTACGGCATTAAGTTGTAGGAGTTATATGAAAACACTTGTTGCATTATACCTGTCCTTGTCCAGATATCGTACTTAATCCTATATTAGGTTTAGGCACGTGTCAATGCTTAGCCCTGCTTAGTACGGTAGAAGTCGGGTGATTTCCGGTCATCCGCGAGATATAGGGCTGGGTCACGAGTGGCTTATGGCTATCGTGATGGAACCATGCTTTAAAATGAAGTTGAGACCGGGCGGGAGTTCGATGGTACAGCCGCAAGACACTTCACGTCTTGGGTGTGGAGCCATGCCCGTCTGAGTCGTTTAAGGACCGATTCGCTGTACGTCCTTGAGTCATGTTGAACGCAGTCTAACACTTAGTTGGCCGGATAAGTCGTTCCGACCGCGAAGCCGAGTAATGTGGTTCAGGCCGGGAATCGAATGGTAGGTTGCTTCTTGGAGGAGAGAAAGGATGTGCTTGGGGACATTGGCGTGAGACCAAGGGGGGGTTAGAGTCCCTATCACCTGGCAGAGTGTCGCCCTTGGGGTCGCGACATTATTCGGACCCGCGATTCCTGAATCATATGAAACGGTGGCCTGTGCGACCCTGGCAGGGGTCTGCACGGTGAGTGTTAGAAATACCCCTCCAGCTGGATAGGAATTCGATTCGAATCGCCGTCGCTCCCGGTTAGTGAGCACTTGACTTGAGCAGCGGCAACGTAGAACTCATTAAATGAACTGGTGGTTAAGGGAATGATACAATGTTGCCATAATGATATACCTGCTATGGATATAATAATCATGTTGTTTGATTATAATCAAGTGTATGTTTAGTACAGGTGCTAAGATAGATGACAGGTAAATGCTAAAAATAACTGCTAGTACAGGTTATAAGAGTTTCAATTACTTATGCCTTTATGCAAAAATGTTATGTCAGCTAGCCTCTTGTGTAAGCCTTGCATAATCCTTGGTGTCACTTTATTTCTGGTTTTCGACGGGTAAGTCTAGCTGAGTACATTCCAGTACTCAGGGTTTATTCCCTCCTGTTGCAGATGACATGCTTTATCAGGGATTCTGCAAGACGTGTCTCCACCCTGCGGGTGATGATGACTAGATCACTTGGGCGTGATCATCTTTATGTACTTTCCTCATGCTTTTGCGGGTTGTCGATCATCCAGACTGGCAGTATTTAATTAACTAGTGTGTGTTATGCTTCCGCTACTTTCAAACTTGGTTTGTAATAATTGCTACTCCGTTTGTGTAAACTTATTTCAGTACTATTTGTGAAATGTAACGTATGATGTTGTATGTTGAATGATGCGATCCTGGTTGTAAGCAGTTTGGTTTGAAATCCTTCGTGATTTCGATTGACTACCGGGATTATATGGGCTCAAGTTCGAAAATTTGAGCGCTTCGGTGCTTGTTTTTGTACTTGTGCTCTTATAATTTGGTCGGTTCTGTTACAATTATGCTCACGACATGGTTGACACAGATGCTAAGAAAATTGTTAGCTTCAAAAGAGGATTAGGTTTGAAGATGATGAAGCATGTGGGTACCAATACCCGCACCAGATTTAATGACTTCATTAGTGATTGTCTGAAACAAGAGAAGAACAACACCGCATACACAACATCCAAGACTCGCAAGAGAGCCTTTGAGTCAGGACCGTCACAGTCCAGAGTTATCACTGCTAATCATTCGACCTATCGTTCGTCTGCACCTGGTGCAAGGTTTAGGTCACCGTAGCATAAGACCCAGAACTACAAGGGACCGCAGAAGCCGTACAAGATGGCAGTGCCGCCAGCAAGAATAGCCGCAACCGCGGGACAAGGTAACTCGAAGGGAGCTATCGGATCTGCTGGTACAGTAAAGGGACCTTGCTATAATTGTGATCAGCCAGGCCACTTTTCCAAGTTCTTCCCTTATCCGCCCCGAAAGAAGCAACAGACTTATAATGCTCGAGTGCACCACACCACTGTGGAAGAGATTCCTGAGGGAGAGCCCGTAACTGCTGGTAAGTTTCCTGTTAATCAAAACCCTGCAGTTGTTCTATTTAATTCTGGATCATCGCATTCTTTCATGAGTCAAGCATTTGCACGGAAACATGGACAACTATGCACGGACTTAAGTTATGGTTACCGTATAAGTTCAGCAGGGGCTGATGTTTTAACCAATCAGATGGTTAGAGGGGCAACCCATGAGTTAGGTAGTCGAAAGTTTCGAGTTAACCTGATAGTCATGCCTGGACTAGTTCTGGATATCATCATAGGGATGAATTGGATGAAAGAATGGGGAGCAGCTATAGATACAGGAAGTCGGGTACTTACCCTGAAGGATCCCCGGGGAGAGGGTACTTTTCAGGTACCATTGCCCAAAAGAACAGACCTTGTGAGTGTGACATGTGCTATGGAAGTCATTCCGATTCATCAGATTCCGGTCGTGTGTGAGTTTCCGGATGTGTTTCTAGATGAGTTACCTGGTCTTCCACCAGATAGAGATGTTGAGTTTGGAATTGAGTTGATCCCCGGGACAGCTCCAATTTCCAGGAGACCTTATAGGATGCCTCCGGATGAGTTAGCTGAGTTGAAGAAGCAACTAGAGGAGTTGTTGAACAAGGGGTTTATCCGGCCAAGTAAGTCTGAATGGGGATGTCCTGCCTTGTTTGTGAAGAAAAAGAAAGAGGGTACTTTGAGGATGTGTGTGGATTATAGGCCTCTTAATGCTGTAACTATCAAGAATAAGTATCTCTTACCTCACATTGATGTTTTGTTCGATCAGTTAGCCAAAGCCAGAGTGTTCTCCAAGATAGATTTAAGATCAGGTTATCATCAGATAAAGATTAGACCACAAGATATACCGAAAACCGCCTTTTTCTACCAGATATGGGTTGCATGAGTATCTTGTTATGTCCTTTGGCTTAACAAATGCTCCTGCATACTTTATGTATCTGATGAATACAATTTTTATGCTGGAGTTGGACAAGTTTGTGGTTGTGTTCATTGATGATATTCTAGTGTACTCTGAGAATGAGAAAGATCATGAAGAGCATCTGAGAATTGTCTTAACCAGACTGAGAGATCATAAGTTGTATGCTAAGTTTAGCAAGTGTGAATTTTGGTTGAAGAAAGTTCCTTTCCTTGGTCACATTCTGTCGGAGAATGGAGTCTCTGTAGATCCGAGTAAAGTACAAGAGGTTATGGATTGGAAGACACCAATCACAGTTTCGGAAGTCAGAAGTTTCTTGGGTTTAGCTGGTTACTATCGGCGTTTTATCCCAGATTTCTCGAAGATTGCCAAGCCAATGACAAGTCTGCTATAGAAAGATCATAAATTTATATGGATAGAGGAGTGTGAGATAGCTTTTCACACCTTGCGGAAACTGTTGACCACTGCTCTAGTTCTAGCGCAATCGGACATTGAGAAACCTTTTGATGTGTTTTGCGACGCATCAAAAATAGGATTAGGCTGTGTTCTTATGCAAGAAGGAAGAGTCATTTCTTATGCCTCCTATCAGTTGAGAAAGCATGAGATCAACTATTCGACGCATGATCTTGAACTTGCTGTCGTAGTGCATGCCTTAAAACTTTGGAGACATTACTTACTTGGTAATGTGTGCAATATTTTTACCGATCACAAGAGTCTCAAGTACATCTTCACCCAACCTGAATTGAATATGAGACAACGAAGATGGTTAGAATTGATCAAAGATTACAACTTAAATGTGCAATATCATCCTGGAAAGGCCAATGTAGTGACAGATGCTTTGAGTAGAAAGTCACATTGCCTGAATGTGCAACCTTTGCTCGAAGATGGTTTTGATCTAATGCATCCTGCAGTGTTACACAGTATTCAGATTAGTTGTTCTTTGGAGAGTAAGATAATAGAAGGCCAGAAAACCGACAAAGGGATATTCCATATCAAAGAAAAGATTAAAGAAGAACCATCCAAGCACTTTAGATTGGATGAACATCACGTGTTATGGTTTAACGACCGTCTTGTTATTCCTAAAGATGGAGAGCTTAAGAATAAACTTATGGATGAGGCTCACCTTTCAAAGTTATTTATCCATCCCGGAAGTAGCAAAATGTACCAAGAATTAAGACCTCGTTTTTGGTGGACCAAGATGAAGAAAGAGATTGCGGCATATATAGCTAGATGTGACTCATGCTGCAGGGTAAAGGCTATTCATATGAGACCTACCAGATTATTGCAACCTTTGTCTGTACCTAGTTGGAAGTGGGATGATATCAGCATGGATTTCATCACAGTTTTGCCCACTACTCAGAAAGGACATGATTCGATTTGGGTAATTGTGGATCGCCTTACAAAGACAGCTCACTTTTTACCTGTCAAGACAGAATATAGACCACCTCAATATGTTGAGAAGTATATTGCTAAGATTGTGAGATTACATGGCATACCGAAGAATATCGTGTCTGACAGAGGGTCACAATTCACTGCTCACTTTTGGGAGCACTTGCATAAAGGTTTGGGGATGAGTTTAATTTGTAGTACTGCCTATCATCTTCAAACAGATGGTCAGACCGAAAGAGTTAATGCTGTTCTGGAAGATATGTTGAGAGCCTGTGTGTTATCTTCTAGAGGTTCATGGGAGTCATGGCTACCTTTAGCGGAGTTCGCTTATAATAATAGTTATCAAGAAAGTATCAAGATGACACCATTCGAAGCTTTTGTATGGCAGAAAGTGTAGAACACCACTTAACTGGATTGATCCAGGAGAAAGAAGATACTACGGTATTGACTTCATAGAAGAAGCTGAGAAGAAAGTTCATATCATTCAGCAAAATATGAAAGCCGCTCAATCCCGTCAGAAAAGCTATGCAGATCGAAGAAGGAGACCGCTTATGTTCGAGGTTGGTGACTATGTTTATCTGAAAGTCACACCAATGAAGAAGAAATGGTTTGGAGTACGCAGAAAGCTTGCAGCCAGATTTATGGGACCATATAAGATCTTGGAAAAAAAAGGTCCAGTCACTTATAAGTTGGAGTTACCTGAAACAATGAGTGCTATATTCCCAGTTTTTCATGTATCGCATCTCAAGAAGTGTTTGCGTGTTCCCGAAGAAGGAATCGAACCTCGAGGTATAAAGCTCAAGTCAGATTTGATATATCATGAGCAACCGGTTCAAGTGTTGGACTCTAAAGAAAGAGATACTCGGAACTGTGTGGTGAAAACATATAAGATACAGTGGAGTCATCATGATGAAGGAGATGCAACTTGGGAAACGAGTGAATATCTGTAAAAAGCATATGAGGATTTTTATAACAAATGTTTCGTAACCCAAAATCTCGGAACGAGATTCTTATAAGGGGGAAGGCTGTAACACCTCTGGGTGTTAAGCATGCATTCACAGCCTAAATCATGAGCATTTGTATTTCATGCGTGATCATCATCACGTGCAAATTAAGTTAGAATTTATTTAAACTGTGATAATCATGTTTGAGCTCTGAGTTTGGTAAAAGTCCCAGGTAAAAGTGGTAAAAAATTTGTGGAGCTATAACTTTAAATAACTTAGAAATAATTAGCATGATTTTTTGGAGCAAGTTTTGTATTCAAAATCTTCCCAAATTGTGCTTCTAAAAATATTTCAGAAAATTTAGTTCCAATTAAAAATTTGACTTTAAATCCGTAGTTCAAAATCTGTTTAGAATTTTGAAAAGTGTCCTAAATGAAAGTTGTAGAGTATTAAATTTTGAACAACTTTTGTTTTGGGGGCAATTTGTGAAAATATCTTTTTCATCTTCAAAATTTGAATTTGAATCAATTAATAAAATCTAGAATTTTATTTAGAAAAAGAAAAATGAAATTCTTACCTTAACAGGCCGCGTCCGCCGCGTGTCGGCCGCATGCCGGCGACGCTCAGCGCGTGGCCGCTGTGGCCCCCGCTGCCCGAGCTTACTTCCGCCAGAGCCGCCTCCTCCTTCTCCACTTGCTCATTCCTTCCCTTCTCGCCTCACAGCAGAGAGCCAGCAGCAGCCGCGGTTCCGCCTCCGCCACCGTGCGCCATCACCGGCACTGCTGTTCCGGCCACCGCAGCACACCAGCGACGCCTCCATCTAGCCCCGAGATCCGCTCTTCCATCACGCCGCCAGTGCTCGCCTCCGTTGCTCGTGGTAAGCCTCCTCTCCGTGTGAATTGCTTGCCGGAGCAGAGCCGAGCTCGCCGGAGTTTTTCCGTTCCATGGACCGTTCCTTTCCGCCCCACCTTTTTCCCTTCTAGCACGCGCATCTTGTTCGCCTTGTCTTACCGGTGCTCGAGCACCCTTCCACCGACCGTTCCATGGTCGGAGGTGACCGGCTGGCGATCACCCGCGCCACCGTTTCACCATGACCAACGGTGACCGGCCCTCCGAGCTCCATTGGCCATCGCGTGTGTACCGTTGAGTTCACAAGCATGATGTGGTTCGCGTAGTGCCTTTGGCCTCGCCGGAGACCTCGCCGCCGGTGAGCTGTGGACGCCGGTGTCCTCCTCTCTTCTCTGTGTGGCTGACATGTGGGGTCACAGGCCCACCTGTCTGCCTCAGCTCGCGCTCGCGTGTGCACTGCACCGGGTGCATCCAGCATTTTCAGCGGCTACAGTAAATGGATTTTTAAAAATGATTTTTCAGAAATTGTTAAAAGGGTTTCTAAAATCCATAACTTGCTCATTTTAGCTCCAAAAATTGTGAAACAAATTTTGTAGTGTTCCTCTGGACTAGATCTACAGTTTAAAAATATTGCATGTCAAGTTTGAAATACTTCTCTGTAGAGTTTTTATTTAATCACTAAAACTGCTGTTTTCTTGTTAAATATGTAATAAATCACAGAAAGCTCAGAAAAATATGGTTCCACTTGCTATAGTTTTCTTTTGTGATGTAATTTCTAGGAAAAATATATGCCATTCTTGTTCTGTGGAAAAATCTTGAGTTGTAGTACAAGTGTTTAATATTGCTAATAATTGTTATTTTTGCTAGAGAGAAAAATATGAATAAAGCATGCATGTAATAATTTTTCTATAGATATTGTTTATGGTGTAGAATGTAGGAAAAATGTTAAATCTGTTGTTTGATACTTTTCATAGTATAAAGTATTTTTATGCTCATTTTTAGGCCCTAGCTTGTTATTTTTGTGTAGGCAGTTCTAGTAATCCCAATACAATGAAATTTTTGTGGTATGCTAGATTAGATGATAGAAAGCTATTGTAATTTTCTCAGATTTTTCTGTGCTACTAAAATAGGTGTTGCTGTTCAAACCTAGTTGCAATTAGGGTTTTATTTAACCTTGTTAATGCATGACTAGTGAATAGGATTTTGCTTTGGTGTATCTTTGAAGCATTTAATAAAATGTGCTGACTTAGAATGATGGTAGTAGTAGAAGAGAATGCAGTAGATGACATGTGCTTATAGTCTGTATAGTCTTGGATGATGTTGACTACCTTATAGAAGAAATGTATTCCTACTTTATGAAATAAAGTGAACTTAATTATCTACATTTCATTCATCATGACCATTACATGTCATTTTCGCAATGCACCTAGGCATAAGCACTTATACGATTGCATCATACAGGATCACAGGAAGTAACGTCTGTAGCAGTTCCCGAGGAGCCGGAAGAGCAGCCCGAGGAGCAGGAAGTGCCCGAAGCCGACGAGGAGGACGGTGAGGATCTTCTAGAGTGCCCAGACCACCGTCCAAGCTCTTTTGAGAGAGGCAAGCCCCGGAGCATTTCTCTCCCCCGGTTTACAAATATTTTATTAATGCTTTACTTTAACTGCTGCATTAAGTTTAGGAGTTATTTGCAACCGTTGCTGCATTATACCTTGTTTACTAAGTTCTACCTATCCTTGTCACCTTGTCATTCGCAGTCAAGTAATTGCTTAGCTTGCTTAGACCGGTAGAAGTCGGGTGATTTCCTATCACCTGCGAGCTATAGGTGGTTACCTGGATCTGCTTGAGAAAAGAGGTCATCATGAAATAACTAAGTGTTAATGTGAAATTGAGACCGGACGGAAACTTGCAGGGTTTCGGACTGTAGTGTTTTTCGTCTGTGTCGATTAAGGATCGTCCATTGTTGGGCCTCGGGTCATGTTGAACGCATGCCTCACATTTAGCTGGCCGGATAAAGTACCTTCCGACCGTGAAGCTGGGAGATTATTCGGGCCGAGTGGATTGCCCGCAACGCACTGTACCGGAGTAGTAGTGGCGGAATACGGGGGCACGATGATAAGGCCAAAGAGCAGTCGGGCGGCCCCTGGGTACATGTGGTTCCTGGCAAGCTCGTGACTTCACCTGAATGGTTGACTCGGTGACCAACACCTCACTTTAGTGGGTGAGTGAGGTTTGTGTGAGGAATAACTTACCAGCTGGTTAATAATCAATTCGAATCGCCATCGTTCACTGGATAGTGAGCACTTGACTTGAGCTACTTCATCGTAGTAATATTGATGGAACACTTGGACAGTTATATGAATATGATATAATGGAAGTTGTTAATGATCATTGGTTATCATTACCTGTTTAATTACATGTTACTCTAGTACAGGTGCAAATATAGTTGACAGGTTAATAAAGATTTAACTTGATGCAAAGCTTTTGTAAAGATTCTCTAAATACTAAAAATATCTTTTTGCAAACGAGTCAGCTACCCCACCAGAAAGTCTATCATGATTCCTTGGTGTCTTTTATTTTTAGTTCTGTCGGGTAAGTCTAGCTGAGTACCTTCTCGTACTCAGGGCTTTGTTCCCACTTGTTGCAGATGGGCAGATGTATTACGGCTACTGTATCAACTGCCTTTATCCTGCAATGGGAGAAGGTTAGGACCATGGGCAATGGTCATTCACTGCATCTCGTCTGATGCTTTTGATGGAAGATGATCCTGAACTGGCACTGTATTTTGAACTCTGTGTGTGTGATTTGAACAAAATGCTTCCGCTACTTTCATTCGAAACTGGTTTGTAATAACAATGTTTAAACTCCAATGTATTTGTACCGCGAACTTTTATGTAACTTGTGATGGTGACCGCAGAACTTATTATGATCTTGACTGGTATGCAAGTTGGTTGGAAATCCGTCGTGATTTCACGGACTACCGGGTTATACGGGCTTAAATTTGCTAAATCGTCTGCTCGGTGAATGATTTTCTCACTTAATCTCGTTTAATTGGTCGGTTCCGTTACATCCACTAAAGCCGGGCAACCGAGTCAAGTCGTTGCCCAACATTCACGGCGTCTGACGCTGCCTAACCCATTTATGGAGTAGTACGTCTCTAAAAAATACTTAGATGCGTGTGCATGGTGTGGACTTTAGAGTGGTGTCCAGCCAGGAAATAAATTATTTCCTATTTTCCTTAAATCACTTCTCAATTAATTAAAGACGTGAGGGAGCTAGTTCCTAAGCGCGTGAACCTTTATGAACCTGGTCTTGGCTCTCTGTGCGGGAACCGGCGTTTCGGTGACGAGCTCATCTTAGCACTCGTTTATCTCCCTCCCTAGCTGCACCTTGCTGGGTTGCCGATCAGTGCAGCGCCCAACATAACAAATTGCCTATGCAAATACGTCTTGCTGTTAGATTTCCACGCTAGGTCTGTGTTGTGTTTTAATACGAAGCCCATTAGGCGTAGCTGCCTAGGTGCAATCATCGTAGGCCTCAAGGACTTTGTGTCAAACGTTATAGTCTCGTCTAGAAAATGGACTCCCCCATGGCTATTTGACTCGATGGGCAGCAGAGAGGCAGAACGGACCGCCGGCGGAGAGGTCTAGCGATCGCCAAACCACGCCAGATTGGTAAATCCGCCCCTGCACACACGCAAGCTACTCACTCACACAAATACTTCATCACTCGCTGCTTGCACCAGGGCTGAGCCGGCAAAATTTATGGCCACGTACCAAACTATAAAATGAGGCCTTGTCTCTTGATAGATAGAATTGTAGTAATTATTATAAATTCTACATACACATCTTGCACGTGTATTAATCTCTTGGAACACTATAAATAATCATATGTATGAAGGATAATTATAGTTTATATAATGATTGTTTAAAAAACATTAGTTCACATAATGTTATCAAATAAATATTATTACATTTTTCATGAGGTATACTTTCATAATATGTTTATCTGAGCA
This sequence comes from Saccharum hybrid cultivar R570, assembly GCA_038087645.1. Lineage (NCBI taxonomy): Eukaryota > Viridiplantae > Streptophyta > Magnoliopsida > Poales > Poaceae > Saccharum > Saccharum hybrid cultivar. Next base: position 5,313,924 of record JAQSUU010000744.1, read on the forward strand.
TTAATATTTTTGGTTAAATATATTAGACACTTTAACCAAGAATGCAACTAGAATTTCGTTGGTTTGGGGAAGTAGTAACCAGCTCTAGACGTACAGGTTCTGCTTTGTATTCTTGACTCAAATGTACTCCGTATGTAGTATCCGATAGTTTCCAGTGGCGGATCCCGAACAAAAATCTTAGGTATGGCGGTCCGAATCTTTGTCTGACTGCTTATCACACTTTCGATGTCATCTTGCTAATTCAGAGCATCATTTATTCACTAATCTAATTACTTCACATCACGGTTGACATAGCAATTAGAATTAGTCAATTTTTCACTTATTATCTTCCCATCGGAGGCAGCACAGCTAGCACACTGCTTCACTGCTGCATGCTTCTCCGCTAGGCTGCTGCAGCTGCACAGTCCGCTCACGCAGGGTTCAGACGTGCAGTCGGCCGACACTTCGAGCAAGTAGTAGTAGGCTAAATAAGGGGCTGTTTAGTTGGCAAAATTTTTGGCGAAACGCTACTGTAGCAGTTTCGTTGTTATTTGGTAAATATTGTTCAATCATAGTCTAATTAGGCTTAAAAGATTTGTCTCGTCCATTTCGTCTAAACTGTGTAATTAGTTTTATTTTTTATCTATATTTAATGCTTCATGCATGTGTTCAAAAATTCGATGTGACGGAGAATCTAAAAATTTTGGCAAAATTTTTGGCATCTAAACGGTGCCTAATAGGCCACGGAAATTGTGATGTATGTTCAGCAACGAGAGTTTATCGTCAATATGTTTGGCACACGCAAGTACAATCAGCCACTGTCTTCTTTCTCAAGTGTTAATTGCTAATGCTGACTTTTGAGGCCGGGATACATGCATGGAGTGGTGGCTGGCAGGTGTGGTGACCACACGCTGCTGCCGTGTAGTAAGGGAGGGGGCAGCAGCAGTGGCACAGGCACAGCCAGCGCTTCAGGCCTCAGTTGTCTTGGCCGAAATCTTTGAAGAGCTGAGCTTACCGAGCAATCCAAGCTTGACTAGGGCCAGTAGCCGGAGCACCTTTTAGCTCATCACCCAGCACCAGCAGCGGCACATCTAAGCAGCATCGGAGCACCTTTATAACATCAGCAGCCGAGCCACCCAAGCTGCATTAGACCCTTTCTTTCGTGCCTCCAATCCTGCCCGGCATCCCGGCGTCCACGCCCAGGCCATCTCCACTATGCACCGGTGCAGCCACGTTGCCGTTGCCCCTGCAAGCCTGCAGCCAGCGGCGATCGAATGCGATTCCATCTTTGCCTACCTGCTGCCATGGCTAAGCTCCAACTTATCTCTTTCGTCTTTTAAATATCTTGTATATGCATGTTTCGCTTAGACAAGCATATTGCAACGATGTATACCATTTAGGTGCGATGGTGGATTAACTGGAGTAACCAAAAGAATGTGTGATGGTGACCACACCCGTGGATGGAAATGCTAACTTAGTATAATGATGTTTACCCAGGCAAGCCCCGGTGCATAACCTCTATTATTCTGCACTTTATTTATGCTTGTGCATTAAGTTTTAAGGAGTTGAATGAAACCCTCTTGCATATATATATCATGATCCCATGAGTCTTACTAGTACGTCAGGATCGTATAGATTGCTATGCTACAGGACTCCGGTAGAAGTCGAGTGATTGCCTATCACTCGCGAGAGATAGGAAATATATTATTGTTACTATTATTATGTTATTATCACATAGATTATATATGGATAGAGACCGGGCGGGACTATACTTGGAATTGGATATGGACTTGGTTGAGCAATCTGAGCGAGGCTCTGGTTGCATTTGTCCTATCTGTGTCGATTAAGGACCATCCGTTGCATTGGACCCTAGTCAAGTCACAGATCTCCTTATCCCGAGCATATACTAGCGGATGGGGGCTAGGAAGACTTGTTACTCTCTTGTCATGGGCTCCGGCTCTTTCCGGACCAACTGATTAGAGGCGGGGATAGGTGAAGGTCTAAGCACCACTTTGAGGACGGACCTCAAGTGTGGGGGCTTGGAGTCTAAGTTTGGACGGGGACCTGGAACCCATGACAGGAGTGAAACGGGTTGGTCTCGCTCGTGCCTAGGGTGCGAGCGAGGCATGTGTTTTTCAGGGTACCCAGCTGGGCTACATTGATTCACGAATCGTCATTTCTACGTGACGGTACGGCTTGACTACGATCTGGCACCGTAGTAAGAAATGAAAGATGAAAGACGAAAGATGAAAAAATGGTTCTGATGGCTCAACCTTTGCTTGAAAGTAGAACAGGTGCTTACCTAGAATGGTTGGTTAATGCAATACTGATGACTGCTAATAAAATTTGAATATAAGGATGCACCTTTAGTAATGCTTCCTGCAGTTGCAATAAACCACAAGCCCGATAGCCTTGCATATCCTTGGAGTCTTTTGTTTCCTTCTGATGGGTAAGTCTTGCGGAGTACAATTGAGTACTCAGGGTTTGTTCTACCCTGTTGCAGGTGACAGGTTTTTGGAGCTGACATTTGTGTGTGGAAACCTCCTGGTGGGCTCAGTGAGGATTTCCTTTACGTTGCAGATATAGAGTTGATTTATAACTCTCACCAAAAATGTTTTACAAAGGAAAGATTTACCACCTGTTACATTCCATGTATATAAATGTTCATCATGATAATATTTAACTCATCATTAAATGATTTTATTTCTGCTAAAACTCTGATAACATTTTACATACCGCTGTTGTAACCAAATAATGAATTTCTCTGATGTTGTAATAAAAGTGATGTAAGAAATGACAAAGATGTTGTAAGCTTTATCTCTCATCTATGATCCTGACGGAAAATGTGGATTTTTGAGTTCTCCCTCGGGTGTGCTCGATGGAATCGCAGAGTTTAGTGCGCTCTCTTGGGTACTTAGTGTCTAATGGAAGATAAGTACTCTTTTGAGGGTATTAGATTAGGCGGTTCTGCCACAGGTGGTATCAGAGCATAAATGAGCAAATAAAGCTTCAAAACCCTTTTCTAAATTAAAATTTAACAACACTTTTTTGTAAAAAGTTAGGGCGTTTGCATACGAAGTTATATAAGTAGCCCTATTACTATAGTTAAGTATTCGGAATAGGTTTAAATAGGCTTTCATTCGGTAAACTAACTGGTGCGTAGCGTACGGTCCTAAAGTCAGACGCATTGTTACTGCTATAGTTATCGTGCCAGTATTACTTGCAGGTGCCCTGTTCGTAGGTACCACGTGTCCTTGTACTAGAGTTACTGCTATATTGTGGCTTCGTGTATCGCGTTCGCTCGTGCTTCGCGACTGTCGGGGCTTACATTTTCGGCACTCCTTCTGCACCCTTGTTGGACCTCTGCCCTGTAACTGTGCTAGTCTTTGTGGCCTCGGACCCCGCTCTCCTCGTGTGCGTAAAAATCTTGATGTTTTACTTTACCGATCCTCGTGCATGGCTCGAGGGTGGTTTGCGCCAGGACCACTAGCCGCTCTGCCTTTTTAAGGGGGCCAAGCCCAGCCACTTGGTCTCACCACTCGGTGCAGTCCAGCTTGTTTAGCCCTTTTCTCTTGAGCAAGCTTCTCCTCAAGCCTTCCTTGCAAACCCTCCACCCACCTAGGATGGCAGGAGTTTGAGTTAGCAGCTACTGCCTAAACACCGAGGGTTTCCCCAAAATTCTGTATGCCACCCTGCAAAAGCTCGGAGTCAAGGATCGTCCCGAGTATGAGGGCCGTGAGTACATGAAGCATGACACTGAGCGATGTCAGGTCACCGTCTACATTGGCAAGAGTGAGGTGTTTCCCGGCATCACTGAAGCCTGGAATGTGACTGCAACCGGGTTTCGCTTCGGTGACACCTACCAGGTTGTGGCCCGCAAAGCCTTACGGCATCTGTGCCAGATCTATGAGTAGCCCATTGCTCGTACCCCCATGCGGTTCTTTCCACCTTTGGACAAGAATCGGCAGGTATGGAGGGCTCGCATGGAGGCCTTGCAGGGTCGGGATGTGCAAGAGGACAACCCGACCATGGTGCACCTGACCACATACTTGCTTGCCTTGGATGAGCAGTATGACCGGCAGGCCTCAGAGCTGAGGGAGTGTCTTTGCCGAGTTGAGGAAGCAGAGATCTTCTCCAGGATGCTCGAAGTGCAGCTTGCTGAAGCCCACGCCAATGTAGCAGCCGCAGAGAGTCGAGAGACTGCCATGGCGGAAGCACTCAAGGTGGATGAAGAGTGACATACCCAAGAGCTGGAGGATGCCTATCTCGTCACCAGGGCCAAGCATAGGACACTGGCCACAGAAAGGCAGGAACCCTTGATCTTGGAGGGAATCCCTGTCCATCCGCCGAAGAGAAGGAGAACCGATATTGCAGCACCTTCGCCCACGGAAGCCTCGAAAGTAGAGTCGTTGCTTTCCCTCACCCTGCCACCACCAAGAGGAGCAGATCCACAACCTAGTGCGGCAGAAGAACCCCAGGAGCCTAGGAAGGAAGCCGTTTGGGCCAACGAAGTAGATTAGTTGTCCTAGAGGAGATGTAACCGTTGCTAGTAGTGTTTTTCATCACTGTCCTCCAGTGTTGTAACCTTTCTGTTGTCTTTCGTTCGTCGTTGTTAAGACCACCTGGCTATACGTTCCAAGCGATGTGTCGAGTGTGGGAGAGTGAATGCCTGTATGTTGCACCGTGAAATGCCACTGGCAATGAGTAATTGTGTTATCTATTATGTTTGTTATGTCGTTTTTCCTTAGGCCTCGTTCGATTTGCTTAGGGTTCTTGAGACGATGACAAGCAGGTTACAAGGGGAACAACTATTTGGATGCAACAGATCAGCCGTGATTGGAAAACAGAGGACACTGTATCACTAATTATGGATGACCCAGCAGAGCACTTGGATTCACTTGACTTAAATCCGCCTTGGGATTTACTTTACTTGTTCCTTATTTTAAAAGGAACCCTTGTTGCCTAATTCTTCCCTTACAATACCTTTCTAATTTTATGGTCTATGACCCCATTGCCTTTACTATGAGTAAGTTGGTAATAATTGCCTGGTTAATAGCTTATGGTGCCACGACGGAACCGAGGGCCACCTGTGGATTGCGACCACATGGTTGTGCCGCTCAGCGCGCGCTGGTATTGAGGTTGTTGACCAAGAACTTTTACCAAGTTACCCCGTAGTACCGCTCTTGCTATAAATATTCCCCTTGGTAAAAATATCCATGTGTTCAAACGGGAAATCCACAACGAGTTGATGTAGCGGTGCTCTACCCAAGTAATAGTGGTAACACGGTTTTGAAGGAAGGAAAAGAAGAAAGTGGTTGGAGGCAGAGCTACGAGACAAAGCCGTTGCTTGCATATGGTTGCTAGTTAGAGGCGATGGTGTAACTTGAGAAGAAGGGATCTGGTTTCTGATGGAGAAGTTCAAGTTCATCCCTGGTTAGTTTAGGTTTTAGAGTTCGCGATGATCTTTGTACCAGTCTCCAATTTCTAGCTTTGTTGGGCATACGCCATGTTTTGGATAATCATTTTCCTTCTACTTTTCCATTGTCCCCGGCTTCGTCGATTTCTAGAGAGGTTGTGAATTGTATCAGATTTGTTCTTAGCCGTGTTCTCTAGATCCCGGAATGGTTTGGGTTCAAAGTCGTGTAACCTCTCATGTAAGTTCAGATCTATGAGATGTAATCGCTTTTCCCTCTTTTGATTCTTGTTCCGAATCTCGGGACGAGATCCTTTTTAAGGGGGGAAGGATGTAACACCCCTGGTGTTACGACCTTGCTTAGCACTTTGGTTAGGGCCTAAAAGAAATTAACAAACCAAGTTTTTGGGTTTTAAAATTTTAAAACTCATAAGAAATGATAAACTAATCCTTTGCAACTCGCTTTTGGGGTTGACGGAAATCAAATAAATATCGTAAGTTAGTTACTTAGTGCGTAATCATGTTAGAGAGAAATCCTAATAAGAAAAATAGAACATGTAGTTTAATCCTTTGGCACGGAAAACAATTTATATAAACAGAAATAAAATACAACTTGTATGTAGTACTTAAATAAGATTTGAAGTGTAAGTTTAGTAGATGGTAATGCAACTTTTGTTTGGGGAAAAATGTTGTTAATCAATGTTCTTGGAAGCTCAAAAATCAAAGTTGAAATTGAAGTTAGTTTCTTTCGTTAAGCCGGCAAGAATTCAAAAGCTTAAGTGTAAAGTGCTGTTTTGAAAAATTAAATCATGCAAAAATAATTAAACAATGCCTACATATTTTGCTTCTATGGTTTAACCCTATCTCGGTGATTCAAATTGGCCAAGCTTCTTTAGATCGGGTTGCCGAGCCGCGTACTTGAGCTAGCTGCTGTCGTCGCTATTCCACTAAAGCCGGGCAACCGAGTCAAGTCGTTGCCCAGCATTCACAGCGTCTGACGCTGCCTAACCCATCTATGGAGTAGTACGTCTCTAAGAAATACTTAGGGCAGTCCCAATGGCGTAATAATGATAGTTTCTATCTCTATTAATTATCTTGACAACTCATCATTTTGCTGATGTGGCAATAGAATTAATGAAGACAGAGAGTGTAAAATGAAGAAACCGTTTCTCCCCCACGGAACGACGTCGACGCTAGCAACAAGGCATGAAGAAACGACGGAAAAGCCACTAGGGAGAAACGACTCGTTTCTATGGGTATTGACACGGATCGTGTGCGCTGCCGCGGCCGGCCCGCTCTGGCGCGCTCGGCCTCCGCTTCTCCAGTGCCGTTGCCGCCCTCACGCTGCCGCTAGCGCACTATGCCTGTCGCGGGCGACTCGGCGAGTCCTGGGACGAGCCCAAGCCTGCCGCGCATAGCTGCTGGTAGGCCGCACGGCCCCGCCGTGGCCACCGCCGGCGACCCCGTCGCCTGAAGCCGTCGCTTCCCCGCGTGTTGCGATCGTTGAGGAAGAAAAAGGGCACGGATGCGAATAGAAACTCTTTACTGTGTTCACTTTGTAAAAGTGTGTGAGAGAGGTGTTTCTTAATCTGGGCTTGGTTGATTTATAGAAACTCCAGGGTTCCCGATGAAAAAGCGTTTTTCTTTTGTTTTCCTGTTTGTATATAAATCGGTTGAATCTTGTTTAATTCACAGTAATTCGTAGAAAAATCGTAAAATAGCAAATGAATATGTTTTGGAATCCTTGTAAGTAGATCTATGCAGTAGAGTCATAATATGATATGTGTTAGTATAAAGTTTGTGCTGCTTTTATTTATCCAGTAAAGTCAACATGTTTACTGGCTGCAAAAATATTGTCATTGTTTGCTGTCATGTGATGAAAGTGTGTTTAGAAAACACGGTGGGCAACATGGCTGATTGTCACAATTGATCTACTCTCTTTTTATGTTGTATTTAATTTATCATTTGTATTAACTCTACTGTAGAAACCATGGGTTGAGTGAGATAGTTTCTACTAGCATTAATTGTCCTCTTTCTCTCTTGGAATCTACGTCTAGAAACGTCCCATTGGGACTGCCCTTAGGGTGTGTTCACTTCGCGAAAAGTAGCTGAAAAGTTATTGTAGCATCTTTCGTTGTTATTTGGCAAAATTTGTCTAATTATGGACTAACTAGGCTCAAAAGATTCGTCATGACGTTTACAGACAAACTATGCAATTAGTTATCTTTTTTACCTACATTTAATGCTCCATGCATGCGTCGAAAGATTTGATGTGATGGGTGGAAGAGGAAATATTTTGGGTTGGGATGGGGAAGTGAACAAGGCCTTAGATGTGTGTGCATGGTGTGGACTTTAGAGTGGTGTCCAGCCAGGAAATAAATTATTTCCTATTTTCCTTAAATCACTTCTCAATTAATTAAAGACGTGAGGGAGCTGGTTCCTAAGCGCGTGAACCTTTATGAACCTGGTCTTGGCTCTCTGTGCGGGAACCGGCGTTTCGGTGACGAGCTCATCTTGGCACTCGTTTATCTCCCTCCCTAGCTGCACCTTGCTGGGTTGCCGATCAGTGCGGCGCCCAACATAACAAATTGCCTATGCAAATACGTCTTGCTGTTAGATTTCCACGCTAGGTCTGTGTTGTGTTTTAATACGAAGCCCATTAGGCGTAGCTGCCTAGGTGCAATCATCGTAGGCCTCAAGGACTTCGTGTCAAACGTTATAGTCTCGTCTAGAAAATGGACTCCCCCATGGCTATTTGACTCGATGGGCAGCAGAGAGGCAGAACGGACCGCCGGCGGAGAGGTCTAGCGATCGCCAAACCACGCCAGATTGGTAAATCCGCCCCTGCACACACGCAAGCTACTCACTCACACAAATACTTCATCACTCGCTGCTTGCACCAGGGCTGAGCCGGCAAAATTTAGGGCCACGTACCAAACTATAAAATGAGGCCTTGTCTCTTGATAGATAGAATTGTAGTAATTATTATAAATTCTACATACACATCTTGCACGTGTATTAATCTCTTGGAACACTATAAATAATCATATGTATGAAGGATAATTATAGTTTATATAATGATTGTTTAAAAAACATTAGTTCACATAATGTTATCAAATAAATATTATTACATTTTTCATGAGGTATACTTTCATAATATGTTTATCTGAGCATTAATATTTTTGGTTAAATATATTAGACACTTTAACCAAGAATGCAACTAGAATTTCGTTGGTTTGGGGAAGTAGTAACCAGCTCTAGACGTACAGGTTCTGCTTTGTATTCTTGACTCAAATGTACTCCGTATGTAGTATCCGATAGTTTCCAGTGGCGGATCCCGAACAAAAATCTTAGGTATGGCGGTCCGAATCTTTGTCTGACTGCTTATCACACTTTCGATGTCATCTTGCTAATTCAGAGCATCATTTATTCACTAATCTAATTACTTCACATCACGGTTGACATAGCAATTAGAATTAGTCAATTTTTCACTTATTATCTTCCCATCGGAGGCAGCACAGCTAGCACACTGCTTCACTGCTGCATGCTTCTCCGCTAGGCTGCTGCAGCTGCACAGTCCGCTCACGCAGGGTTCAGACGTGCAGTCGGCCGACACTTCGAGCAAGCAGTAGTAGGCTAAATAATAGGCCACGGACATTGTGATGTCTGTTCAGCAACGAGAGTTTATCGTCAATATGTTTGGCACACGCAAGTACAATCAGCCACTGTCTTCTTTCTCAAGTGTTAATTGCTAATGCTGACTTTTGAGGCCGGGATACATGCATGGAGTGGTGGCTGGCAGGTGTGGTGACCACACGCTGCTGCCGTGTAGTAAGGGAGGGGGCAGCAGCAGTGGCACAGGCACAGCCAGCGCTTCAGGCCTCAGTTGTCTTGGCCGAAATCTTTGAAGAGCTGAGCTTACCGAGCAATCCAAGCTTGACTAGGGCCAGTAGCCGGAGCACCTTTTAGCTCATCACCCAGCACCAGCAGCGGCACATCTAAGCAGCACCAGAGCGCCTTTATAACATCAGCAGCCGAGCCACCCATGCTGCATTAGACCCTTTCTTTCGTGCCTCCAATCCTGCCCGGCATCCCGGCGTCCACGCCCAGGCCATCTCCACTATGCACCGGTGCAGCCACGTTGCCGTTGCTCCTGCAAGCCTGCAGCCAGCGGCGATCGAACGCGATTCCATCTTTGCCTACCTGCTGCCATGGCTAAGCTCCAACTTATCTCTTTCGTCTTTTAAATATCTTGTTTATGCATGTTTCGCTTAGACAAGCATATTGCAACGATGTATACCATTTAGGTGCGATGGTGGATTAACTGGAGTAACCAAAAGAATGTGTGATGGTGACCACACCCGTGGATTAACTGGAGTAACCAAAAGACTTGTTACTCTCTTGGCATGGGCTCCGGCTCTTTCCGGACCAACTGATTAGAGGCGGGGATAGGTGAAGGTCTAAGCACCACTTTGAGGCCGGGCCTCAAGTGTGGGGGCTTAGAGTCCAAGTTTGGACGGGGACCTGGAACCCGTGCCAGGAGTGAAACGGGTTGGTCTCGCTCGTGCCTAGGGTGTGAGCGAGGCGTGTGTTTTTCGGGGTACCCAGCTGGGCTACATTGATTCACGAATCACCGTTTCTACGTGACAGTACGGCTTGACTACGATCTGGCACCGTAGTAAGAAATGAAAGATGAAAGACGAAAGATGAAAAAATGGTTCTGATGGCTCAACCTTTGCTTGAAAGTAGAACAGGTTCTTACCTAGAATGGTTGGTTAATGCACTACTGATGACTGCTAATAAAATTTGAATATAAGGATGCACGTTTAGTAATGCTTCCTGCAGTTGCAACAAACCACAAGCCCGATAGCCTTGTATATCCTTGGAGTCTTTTCTTTCCTTCTGACGGGTAAGTCTTGCAGAGTACAATTGAGTACTCAGGGTTTGTTCTACCCTGTTGCAGGTGACAGGTTTTTGGAGCTGACATTTGTGTGTGGAAACCTCCTGGTGGGCTCAGTGAGGATTTCCTTTACGTTGCGGATATAGAGTTGATTTATAACTCTCACCAAAAATGTTTTACAAAGGAAAGATTTACCACCTGTTATCATTCCATGTATATAAATGTTCATCATGATAATATTTAACTCATCATTATATGATTTTATTTATGCTGAAACTCTGATAACATTTTACATACCGCTGTTGTAACCAAATAATGAATTTCTCTGATGTTGTAATAAAAGTGATGTAAGAAATGACAAAGATGTTGTAAGCTTTATCTCTCATCTATGATCCTGATGGAAAATGTGGATTTTCGAGTTCTCCCTCGGGTGTGCTCGACGGAATCGCAGAGTTTAGTGTGCTCTCTTGGGTACTTAGTGTCTAATGGAAGATAAGTACTCTTGGAAGGGCATTAGATTAGGCGGTTCTGCTACATTGGTGTGGATCTAGACTATTAGGTTTTAATCAATCAGACAGAAATTAACTAAGTGAATTCGAGGTCAAACATAAATGTTGGGGGCTTAAACATGGGATATACAACAATTGAATCCTCTAGAACTCCTGCACTTTTGTGGCTTGAAGCACTTTTAGCCATGGGAGACGGCTGAATCTGGATCATTGGGTTTTAATGAATCTGCAAGAAAGTTAAAGCTTTGGAGGTCAAACATTGCAACACCATGACTTTTAGATTTTTCATAACTAAATTTGTTTTTTTTTCATTAGGAAGCGTCATATATTTAGTTGAAACCAAAAAAAATTCTAATGCAACGATAAGAGAATCATAGGTTACACTATATTTGTTGCATTCTTTAATTTATATGGGTAGATTTAGTTTCCTGAATTTTATGTTGTTTATTAGAAGGTTTTAGTGTTTTCTGAAATTTTCAGAGTCGTCGGGGTTCATTGAAAAGAAAAGACATTTTTCTTTGGTTTCTTGCCCAGCCTGGTAATTTTTGGCCTGGTCCGTTCTTAGCGTGCTTCCATAGCCCCCCGCTACAGCAGCTCGTCCAGCGCCCAGCGGCGTCGCTCTTAGTGGGCCACAGCCCAAGCTGGCCGCTTGGAGTGCAGCGCAGCAGCCGCTGCCCTTTCCCCTGTTCTACTACTCCACGCGGCACGCAATGCAACAGGCCAACATCCACCACAACAATCCGCACCAAACGATCAGAAGAAGACTTCATCACTTTCAGATTCATATTTCTCCGTTGAAAATGAAAACAATGCAGTATCATGGAAAACGAGAACGAAACATTTTGCAACAACATACGTCTAAAACAGATAAAATATTTGGAACATGCAGTTGAAACACTATTGCAACACGTGCAACATCCTGATCTGTTTGTGAAACATCCCGATAAAACATTTGCAACGTACAAAAGAAGACAGATAAAACACTTGAGACATGCGTACGCTTGTACAAAAAACAGATGAAACGTTAGGGATAGACGCTTGCAACATACGTGTACCACCATTGCAACATATGCAACATCTCGATCGACTTTTGCAGCATCCACATGAAACAATTGAAACATACATCTGAAACAACTGATACACTTGAAACATGGGCTCGCAACATGTCTGAAAAGCATCCAGAAACACTTGAAAACATTTCATCGCCGTACAACCATGTCCTACCTGGTAGGCAACTATGATGGCGCAGGTTCGTTGGATGGTGCGCACCCGCACGCCCCCGCCATATGCCCACCATCGGCCGAGGGAGAGGAGACACTGCCGGATCTAGGGAGGGCACCGCCGGCTGGGGTAGGAAATGGTCAGCAGCTTGCTTGAGCCCGAGCGCTAGTGCCTGCTCCCACGGGATCTGCAGCGCCTAGCTTCTCCTTGAGCTGGGCGAGGGTTTGCGCCAGCTTGCCCTCCAGGATGATGAGCTTGGGGATGGCAAGGAGCCCGTGCTCGAATGCCTCCTGCCGCGGGCAGAGCAGTGCCACGAGGGACAGGGTGGCGGGGGCCAACAGCGTCACTGGAGCTAGAGACGGAGACGGGGTCATGTCTGGCGGCTGGTCCAGGGCCTCGTCGCCCATCGCAGTGACGCAAGAGGGGCATGGAGGAGGGAGAGATCTGGGAGTGTGGTGTGGGAATGGCGAGGATCGAAGGAAGTGACTTCATGCGGGCCTTCTTTTTTTCGGCATGATTGCTCTATTGGGCTTCTCCGTAGCCCTAGGCGCACGGCGTCTGGATTGGACAGACGCTCGTGTCCTATCATTGTCGAAAGTACATCGATAATAATCGGAATCCAACAAAATTATACTTAAAATAAGATATACATGTTAAATCATAGAAAAAGACAGTAGCCCTGAAAGTATATAATCTTGTCCAGTTCTCCATCTCATGCAAATGAACTGACGATTGAGACATACTCCCTCCGTCCCAAAAAAAGAGTCATTCTCGCTTCCAAAAAGTCAGCAGTTTTTAACTTTAACTAAATATATTTAATAAAATATTAATATTTATGGTATATAATTAGCATCATTAGATAGATCGTTGAATATACTTTTATAATAAACTTATTTGGATATATAAATGTTGCACATATTTTCTGTAAACCTAGGCAGTGTTTAGATCCAAAAATTTTTGGCAAAAAGTTCCTGTAGCACTTTTCGTTGTTATTTGGTAAAATTTGTCCAATCATGGACTAACTAGGTTCAAAAGATTCGTCTCGACATTTACAGACAAACTGTGCAATTAGTTATTTTTTATCTACATTTAATGCTCCATGCATGCGTCCAAAGATTCGATGTGACGGGGAATCTTGTAAAATTTTTGGAAGTTTGAATGATCTAAACACACCCCTAGTTAAAGTTGAGAAAGTTTGACCAGCACGATTCCCATAGCGACTCTTTTTCTGAGACGGACTAGTAGACACTACTTTAACCATGTCCATAACACATAGTCACAAACATTCGTATTATTTTAATGAATCCCAAACACTTTGGTGATTTTTTATTCGTTGTACAACAAGGCGCTGGTGTATTTAAATATTTGGAAGGATCACACGATGCCTATCTGATAAATGCATTGACATCATTACATATTTTGTTGAATTTCAAATTCGGTGTATCCCGAAAAAAATAGTAGGGCTAATATGTTGGATCAAGAAGCATCTTTGACATCGGTGAGCGTAGTTTTCATACCAAAGAAAAGTCGATGCAAAAAGATCGAAGCGTGGTTAACCTGTCAGAACTGGCACGGCCGGATTCGGGAATGGGCCAGGCCGTTTGCTCTGTGTGTTGCTAGCTAAGTCAAAAAAAAAGTCACCCTGGCCGGTTTTCTCAGGGATGTGCCAAATCACCTCAATTTTTATTCCAATAAACTTGGAGCCAATATAGGTGATTGAAGGACTACCATTATGAATTATTTACGTGATCCAAGCGCTAAAGCTGATAAAAGTGTTCGACGAAGTGTATTTAAATTTATTTTGCACAATGATGAGCTATACCGAAGAACGAAGACTTGTTGCTTAAGTGCTTGGGTGCTGATCAAGCCAAGGTGGCTATATGTGAGAAGTTCATGAAGGTATCTGTGATATAAATCAATCGACTTTAAAGATGAAGTGGTTATTATGTCACATTGGTTTTCATTGACCTACTATGATTACCGATCGTTTTCGCTACTACAAGGAAAATGAAGAGTGCCAGTGGTTTGGTAACATTCATTTAGTAAAAATGGCCACCATTTGTTTAGTGTTTAGACCGGGGTTTAAATGGAATTAAATGGCTTAAGCAGTTTTGTATAGTAATACTATAATCTACATATTTATGTATTAAAAGTCAAACATACTAGAAAGTGTACATATTTACACATGTAAAAATAGGTATTCTACCAAATAATCTTTTTAGAAGAAATCTTAATCCCACAACACTTCATACATGAAAGTGCATCTAGCCATTTAGTGGGTTTTGGTGAATTGAATGACAACACCATTAAAGGTCTAATAAGTTTGCTAAGTGTTGAATAGAAAATTGAGTTTATTACATACACTTGTGGATTGTGTAATGAGAAGTGTATATAGGTTCAACAAGAAGGCAAACTTGATGATATTCTACATAATGTTGAAATGAAGGCCAAATTGTGTATTGTTGTATTAGAAGATTATTGTAGCAGAACCGCCTAATCTAATATCCTCCCAAGAGTACTTGTCTTCCATTAGACACTAAGTACCCAAGGGACTGCACTAAACTCTGCGATTCCGTCGAGCACACCCGAGGGAGAACTCGAAAATCCATATTTTACCTTAGGATCATAAATGAGAAATAAAGCTTATAACATCTTTGTCATTTCTTACATCACTTTTAGTACAACATCAGAGTAATTAATCATTTGATAATAACAGCGGAATATAAAATGTTATCAGGGTTTCGGTGGAATGAAAATCATTTAGTGACAAGTTAAATGGTAACATGAGGATCATTTATATACATGTAATGTTAACAAGTTATAAGTCTTTCCTTTATAAAACTTTTGATGGAAGTTTTAAATAAACTCTACGTCCGCATCGTTAAAGAAATCCTTGTTGAGCCCACCAGGAGGTTTCCACACACAAGTGTCAGCTTTCTAAGCACCTATCACCTGTAACAGGGTAGAACAAACCCTGAGTACTCAATTGTACTCCGCAAAACTTACCCGTCAGGAGGAAAGAAAAAGACTCCAAAGATATGCAAGGCTATCTAGCTTGTGGGTTATTACAACTGTAGGAAATATTACTAAGGATGCATCCTTACATTCAGTTTTTATTAGTAGTCATCATTAGTGCATTAACCAACCATTCTATGTAAGCACCTATGCTACTTTTAAGTAGGTGGTAAGCAATCAGAACCATTTTACCATTCTTTCATGTTCAAGTTATTACTACGGTGCTAGACAGTAGCAAAGTCGTACCATCACATAGAAACGGTGATTCGCGAATCAATATAGCCCAGATGGGTACCCTGAAAAACACACGCCTCATCTGTAACCCAAGCACTGACAAGACCAACCTGTTCCACTCCTGTCACGGGGTCTAGGTCCCCGTCCAAACTGGGACTCCAATCCCCCAACACTGCAGGCCCGGCCTTAGTGTGGTGCTTAGACCTCCTACCCAATAATCCACCATAATAGTCGGTCCAGAAAGAGCCGAAACCTATGACAAGAGAGTAACAAGTCTTCCTGCTCCCGTAAGCAAGTATGTGCTCTGGATAATAAGTCTGTGACCTGACTAGTGTCCAATGCAACGGACGGTCCTCAATCGGCATAGGCGGGACAAATGCAACCAGAGCAGTAGGTCAGATTGTCCCCTTTTAGTCACAAGCAGCTTCACCTAAAATCCTTCCGTAGTGAGTGTTGGCCAATTATCGGCATATTTCCATTCATAACCCAATACATGCATTGTTTGGTTAAGAATGGCTTCAAGGCTATAACCTGCGTAGGTTAAGTCATAGTCCTCAACCCGTAGTTAAGTGTTGGCAGAAAAAATAGATATGAGAACTAAGCTTTCCAATAACAACAAATATTGATACAAGCTAAGAATTCGACTTCGACTTACCACATCATTCCGGTTGTTTCGAGCCATCCTTACACAAAATCCCACTAGATCATGATAAGAGCCTGCATCAATAGATTATATATTCATGGAGGAATAAGTAGGCAGATTGTACCCAATAGTCTCAAGTTTATTCACACATGTTAGGACACCATATTTTTGTGCAATAACCTGATCAGGTGCCTTTCTTCCCACTGCTGAGATTTGTACAACACCACCTCTACTCCTCCTAGCTGTAATGGAAAAGCCAACTCGATATTGCATCAATCGACCATTGTCTACCTCAAAGCATTCAACATCCACTTCCTCAACCCCTAAATATGAGAGTGTCTCTTCAAGCCAAATGACTTGGTCAATTCTCTACGATACATTTAAGAAACACACACATATATATACACACATCAGAAAATATATTTATACAAACGTATTTGACACATTAATTTATTAAAAACATATAGAGTTGCTTACTACGCTCGGATGATTAAAGGGTACATTCGGCAACACTACTGGATTGAATCCCCTCCACGATACATAGCCACTGAAACCTATGACTTCCAGCGGAGGGAGACAACGTCCAGCCATCTCTTCTCACAGAAGTCAATATATCAAAAATCATATCATTAAAGTATATTTTTTTCATAAGTCTACAAATATCAAAATTCACATCATATATATATATATATATATATATATATATATATATATATATATATATATATATATATATATATATATATATATATCAAAATTCAAACACAAAAATGCATATAACTAAAGTGTATATACAATTTATCACAGTAAAGTCAATATATCACCAAAGTCAGTATATATATATTATATCAAATTAGATCAAAATATATCACTAAAACAATTACAAGTTAATTAAATTAGATCGAATACAAATAGCTAGCCAAGCAAATTAGCTTAAGTTAGGGTTGTGCTCGGTTTCACACAACATAGGAAGGGATGAGGCGAGGCGAACCTGCGCGAGGCCAGAGACGAAGATGCCGGTGGAGATGAGTGTCGAGAGGATGGAGATGAAGGCAGCGGTGGAGACGATGTCGATTCAAGCCGAAGGCGTCGGTGGAGATGAGGACGAGGCCGGCCTAAGCAAGACGGATGCGAGGGTGAGGCCACATGCGCCGGAGCTGAGGATGAGAGCGAGGCCGTCAGAGCTGAGGACGAGGGCGAAGCCGCGCGCGCCGGAGCCGAGGACGAGGGCGAGGGAGGGAGGCTAAGTGCGCAGTAGTCGAGGACGAGGGTGAGGTCGGACGGGCGAGCGGAGTGGTGGCGAGCGGCGTGACTCTCTGGTGGTGGCGATTGAAAGGAGGAAGAGGTGTGCGAAGCGCCACACCAGCGATTGAAAGGAGGAAGAGGAGAGCGAAGCGACGCGCCAAATATATAGTTAGGAACTTTTAGTCCCGAGTTGGGCCACCAAGTGGAATGGTTGGAGGCATAACCCGGGACTAAAAGTTTAGGCTTTAGTCCCGGGTTGTGCCTCCAACCGAGACTAAGTGCCTTTTAGTCCCGGTTGGTGTCTCAACCCGAGACTAAAGCCTAACTTTGGCGCGTGACAAAACTGCTGCCTACACGGCAGTTTTGTTTCCCGCCGACGCAACAGCTTTTAACATATAGGCTGAGAATTACAAATTGCGTAGTAAAAAATATAGCTCCAAAAATTGCAATACAAAATTGCTTTGATATACAATTTATAATGTTTTTGTTTTCATGCTTCAAATGGTTAATAACATATTCAAATTCGAGAAATTCAAACATAGTTTTCCTTGACAAGATGATTACAAATGAAAAAGTTGTCAACTATAAAGTTGCATAACTTTTCGAGATCTACAACTTTAGTTTTGGTTGTTTATTCATTTGAGGTCATTTTAAAAATTCAAATTTCAAATACGAGAAATTCAAACATAGTTTTCCTTAAAAAGATGACTTCAAATGAAATAGTTGTAAACTACAAAGTTGTGTAACTTTTTGAGATAATAATAAAGATACGATAACAATACTAAAGATCTTAGAGAACCTTACATAAAAATTGCATATACGATAACAAAGACCTAACAATAAAATTACATATACGATAACAAAAACCTACAAACCGGATGCAACCCTAATTTGTCTCCACTCCCAGTAGCGTATATCTCGGATGGTGTAACCACGGTCATTGTTTATGTAATGCAAGGCCCGCACTACAGCACTCTCCAATGCCTCATAACGCCGAGGACTTGGCATCCCATAGATGTAGCATACTGACGAACTGTCGATGGCCTGACTCTACCTAAATCTCACACAAAACTGGTAGTCTGCTATCGTCCTCTGGCCCATCACATCCTCGAAGTCTCAGACGTACCCTAGTCGCTTAAGAGCTTGCGTGAGAATGGGCTTCAAAGCACATGAAGCATAGGTGTGATCATAGAGCAAAACCAGCAAGCGAACAAAAAAAATTAGAAAGCGCTCATATAAAAATAAGAATAAATAAACATTACTCTCATATCATACACCACGTACAACATTCATTAAGTTTAATGTCGCATGCCTCTCGCTTACTCGAGGCACGTCCAGACTGTCCTGCTGTAAAGCTTGTATCTGCAACGCCGACCAATCAAGTATATGGTAGCCAATTCACTCAATTGCCTGTAAAGAAAACAGCACGACACCGATCCACGCGCCTACCTTGGTTGGAGTGGGTCGTCCAACCTACACGATTTGCTGGCGCACCTCATTGTTTTAGCTAATGGGGATGTTGAAGGCGAGACTTCACTTCCATATCTCGTCATCATTCACGACCTCACTCGTCGTGTTCTCGAAGATGTCCTCCACCCCAAGCAGCCATAGTGGTTCTTCTAGCCACCTAACCGGTTTTATAGTCTGTGACATATGCAATAATATATATATATATATATATATATATATATATATATATATATATATATATATATATATATATATATATATAACTTAAAATATTTCATACAATTGATGGGTTTGGGTAACGCGGGGCGACCCTATTTAGCGATGGCGCGAATGGAAGATCACCAAGGTGGAACCTAGTTCCTGTAGCTGAAAAAGTTTGTCGTCATTCATCGTAACTAAAAAAACTGAAAAAACATCCCAATAAATATAGAACCCGAGAAACATATAAAAAATAAATCATCAAGATTATATATATATATATATATATATATATATATATATATATATATATATATATATATGCATGCCAAGTAAACTTAAACATTTTGCACATATTTTTTTGAACGATTATTAACTCTCATGATGAAATAATGTTGCTAACAAAGATCTAGAAAACAATAAATGTTTAAGATTAAGTAGAAATGATGTATAAATAAAATAAAATCCACCATTATTATTTCTAATCTTAAAAAACCACATATTTGAATATTTTTTATGCTTATTACTAAAGCATAAAACGATCTATATTATTAGCAATGAAAGATTATAAGATGAAATTGCTAACCTTTAGGAGATTGAAGATGAAGCAAACGACCGAGAGCAAGAACTTTGCTCCCCCCAAGCAAGAACACCATGAACACGGATGAACAAGCATCAGATAGGCCCGACGGCCGAGACCAAAGATTTGACCACCTGTGTCTCAGCCTGGGGAGACATTCAAGCAAGTATATATAGGTGGGACATTTAGTCCCAGTTGATGGAACCTATCGGAACTAAAGATGAACCTCTAGTCCCAGATAGAGCCACAACTCGGGACAAAAGCTGGTTGGACCTTTGGTCCTGGTTGGTGGTTCCAACCGGGATTGAAAGGAAACCATTAGTCCCAGTTTGAACAAAAAACCGGGACTAAAGGTTCCTACTACAAAAGTCTGTTGCACTATCCGTTGGGCAAGGGATTATAGTCTCGATTGGTGGTTCCAACCAAGACTAAATTTTCTATTACTCCCGAGCCAAATTCCGGTCAGGACTAAATCAAAAAACCGAAAGTCTGTTCTCTACTTGTGAATACAGGTCCTCCCAGCAGAATGCTAAAGAATACAGACAGCCCACCTTCTCCACATGGTGGTGCACTTTGCCAGGGCATCAGCAAAAGCAACCAGCTTGAAATAGCTGCCCCCGCCTCATTCTTTGATTGGGCAGCAATTAGGAAAACTACTCTACTCATATACGCACCATGCAAAGTACATAGCTCAAGCACAATACGATGTTCAAAAGCTTGAGATAATGCGTAGGAAGCTACAACGGTGCGAGAGAAAGAGGAAACGCCCAGCCACAAAGGTGCCTGACTTGTTGGCGGCGATGACCACCCACTGAAGAATCCTCAGTTGGAAGTACACGGAAAGCATTCCAAGTAAACCACGTAACAAGCTTTTAGGGTACATTCACTCAGAATCGAGAGCCCATCTGCTTTGCTTGCATGTAGGTACGTGTGCATGGATGAAACCGTTCTGTAACCGATTGGATGAAGAAACAAAAGTCACGCCAATGGCTGTTTATATGCGTCACGGATATAGAGGCCTGATTAATGAATCCGTTATCTAAAAATATAAATAAAGTAACAATGCAACTTCAGTTTAAAAAAAATGCAACTTCCATAAACATTGTATGCCGTGGCTATTAATATAATTTAAAATGCCATGTTAGTATCATTATATATGTCTAATGAGTTAATTAATGTTGAAATTTTCCATGTTTTCTATGTGGGGATTGCTAGCGATGTCCGAACGGATGCCCGCGCCTGCACCCCCATTTTCTGCGCCCACACAAGGCCCGCACCGCCCAGACGTCGCCTACGCCGCCCAACCCCACGCGGGGACCATCTGGGCCTGCTCGGCAGCACCCTAGCAGCTGCAACAGGCAGCTGGACAGGTGGGTCCCATTGTAACATGAGTAACATCCGATCTACGTTTGCAACATTCAGATTAACACACTTGCAATATACATCCAAAATAATTAAAACACTTGCAACATACATTTAACTTGCAAAACACTAGAAAAAACTTGAAAACAAGTGTATAGCCATTGCAAACATATGCAAATATCCAGACAAAACACCTAAAACACATGAAGAAGGGTGGCAACATCATTCCAAGAAGGATTTTGTAGACATTATGTTGTTCCTCTTCTCTAGAATTTGGGTTTGGTGTAGGGTTTGCGAGTGCAGTTGTATTAGCATGGGGAATCTCTTTATTAGAAGGCAATCATGGGAAAGGCAAGAAGCCTTGTTGAATCATTATGTATGGTAATGGAATAAATTTTATTGTGTAAGGGTCTTCAATCAAAACTATTACTATTGCAAGTTAATGTGTTATTAGTCTATCCAGAATTCATAGGGGTTCATTTGAAATTGTTGTGTGGTTTCTATGGTTGTTTCGTTCCCGCCGAAGTTTGCCACACCACACATGTGGCTGCCACAGAAAGCTGGCTAGTGTTAATTTGTGTGTAAACTATGGTAGCCACAAGCTTCTTCACTTCATTTTCTGTGCTGATTCTTGCCACAGCTGTGGCGGCCATTTTCTTCACTTTGCCTTTGATGGTGTCACAACTGGCATGGCAGGCGCTGGCCAGGGACCAGCCCCTCTATTTGTTCCAGAAATAGCTAGTAAGTCAGAAATAATTTCAGGCCAATAGCAGCATTTTGCTAGTGCAAGATGCCGAAGGAGGGAGCTAGTCGATACATAGCAGGCAAATAGCAGCATTTTGCTGAATAAAGGAAAAGCAAAAGAAGAGGTAAGATTGTAGAGAAAACAAAAGGCACATGTTTTGGTTGGCATTTTTGTGAAACCCACGATTAGCATGGCAAATTTAGGAAGCCTACTGTTAGACCTAGCAAATATGTAATTTTCTCCTCCTAATGTTAGGGGCAGCAGATTAGACAAAAAAATGTTAGTTAGAGGCTAGAGATAGAGAGTAGCAAATACGTATAGTAGAGCTGTATTACAACGGGAGCCAAAAAGTTAAGACGGCGAGGGCTTAATTTGGACTCTCTCCGTTCTTAGAAGACCTGACTGGCTCGTTGTAAACAGGTAGTCGTCTTTGATTGACGCCTGCCCATGATAACGACGACGCTTTAATTTCGCCGACGACGCGACTTGACGACGGTCCAATTCCGCCGTGCATCATCACCTACCTTCGACCACCAGCTGCTTGTTGTGCACGGCCAAAACAGCACTGGCCTTGCACGACAGGATGCATGGATTCAAACAGTTTCAACTGTACGTCGTTGACCTGACCACGAAGACTACTCCATCTCTTTGTAATATATACTAACAAATCCAAGCCGTTAGCCTCGTCAGTCGTGTGACGCTTGCGTTGGGGTTGGGGCTCGCTCATCACAAGAACACAAATCCAAGAATAATCACGATCATGATGACCCATCATCACCACAAGCATCCAGTGATCATGGCAGTCGTTTTCGCCGTCGTCGTGTGCTCCTTCTTCCTCCCGCTCCCGACGTCGTCGTCAACGGCCGTTCGCAGTGGGCCTCTACGGCCGTTCGCGACGAGTAGGCCTTACCTCCTTTTAGGGCATTTTAGTGGGTTGCAAATTTACATCCCAATGTAATATCGAAAAGGAATTCGGTATTTAGGTCAGTCGCAGCCTGTGATGTTGGCTCCTCGCTGCCATCGTCTGGCTTCTCTGTAACAGATTAAAACTGCTTTCCTCTTAATGAAAAACGGGTCTAACCCGATCGAGAAAAAAAGACGTCGTCGTCAACAGCAGCAGCCGGTGCATACGCCAACAACAGCCGCACCGCCACCATCGCGCCGCCATCGGTCCCACCGTGTCTGCCCGGCCAGGCGGCAGCGCTGCTCCGGCTGAAACGCTCGTTCGCCACCACCGACGAGTCCACCGCGGCCTTCGCGTCGTGGAGGGCCGGCACGGACTGCTGCCGCTGGCACGGCGTCCGCTGCGGCGGCGGCCATGGCAACAGCAGCCGTGCCATCACGTCGCTCGACCTGAGCGGGCGCGGCCTGCGGAGCGCCGCGCTTCATCCGGCGATCTTCAGCCTCACGTCGCTCAGGTACCTGAACCTCGCCTACAACGACTTCAGCGCCTCGGAGCTACCATCCGCCGGGTTCGAGCGGCTCGCCGACCTCACCCATCTCAACCTCTCCATGTCAAACCTGTCCGGCAAGGTCCCGGCAGCCATTGGGCACCTCGTGAACTTAGTCTCCCTCGATCTCTCTGTCCCTGTGTCCTCTTCCCGTGACATGGTTGCCGCCGACGATGCCGGGCACGACGACGACAGCACTGATGATGAAACGACTCTCCAACGACTCGTGGTGCCAAACTTCGAGAGTTTCATCATCAAGCTGAAGAATCTGAGGGAGCTGCGTCTTGACTCTGCCGCCATATCAATGTCAGACTCAGACCAGGTGACTTCAGCAGATATGTGGTGCAGCGCTCTGGCCATGTACACTCCAAACCTACGTGTTCTTACCTTGCCATTTTCTTTGTCGCAACCGGGTCAACCGGATCAACCCACTTCCATTTGTGGGTCATTTTCTAGCCTAAGCTCTCTTTCCATACTCGATCTACGGTTCAACGGCCTGTCCGGTCCGGTCCCGGATTTCTTTGCAAACTTCTCCTCTCTAAGAGTGCTCCGGCTAAGCGACAACGGTCTTGAAGGGTGGTTCCCCTCGGTTATCTTACAAAAAACAATGCTAGAAACGGTCGATCTTAGCCGTAACCCAGGAATCTCTGGCAGTTTGCCAAGGTTTCCAGTTGGCAGCAGACTGAAGCATCTTCTTCTACGTGATACCAGCTTCTCGGGTGAAATACCGAGCTCCATTGCCAACCTCAGGTCTCTAGAGGAACTAGACCTCGCTCAACAAGCTGGACTTGATTTTTCTGAAATGTTTTCCTCTTATGGACCTGGTTTTTCTGGGACACTGCCCTCTTCAATCGGTAAACTCGGATCCTTGGAGTTGCTATCCTTATCTGGATTTGGACTTGTAGGATCCATATCGCCATGGATTGGGAATCTAACTTCCTTGACGGTTCTTGAGCTCTCGAATTGTGGCCTGTCTGGGTCAATACCTTCAGCACTGGCAGAACTGAAGAAATTGGAACAAGTAACGTTATCTAACTGCAATTTTTCTGGAACAGTACAGCTTTCCTGGTTCTTGAGACTACCAAACCTGTCCATATTAAGTCTCTCAAATAACAATCTGTTCGTGGTAGATGGAGAAGACAATTCCTCACTTGTGTATCGATATCCCAGGATAAAATCCTTAGGTTTAGCTTCTTGCGGCATAGAGGAATTTCCAAAATTGCTCGGGCATCTAGTGGGTCCTAGTAGTGATACAAACTGGCTTGATATTTCACAGAACCGAATCCGAGGCTCCATACCTCAGTGGGCGTTGGAAAATTGGTCAGGCTTGCACTTCCAATATCTCAACCTATCACACAACAATTTTACCGGTTTTGTTGGATCATCACAGACCTTTCTTCCCTTTTCCGTAGACCGTCTTGATCTCAGTTACAACATGTTTGAAGGGCCTATACCTTTACCCCAAAACCTCAACAAAGGCGGCGCATGGGAGCTCGATTACTCAAGTAACATGTTCTCAGCCATGCCACTTAACCTTTCCATTAGAGCTTCCATTTTCAGGGCCTCAAGAAATAACCTCTCGGGAAGTATTCTAGCATCGTTCTGCGACGCCGTAAATCTAGAGGTCCTTGATCTCTCTTACAATAACCTCAGTGGCCCAATCCCTTCCTGCCTCATGGAGAGTTCTGCCAATGCACTGCATGTGTTAAACCTGAAAAAGAATCGACTTCATGGAGAGCTGCCTCATAACATAAATGGAAGTTGCTCACTCGAGGTACTAGACTTTGGTGACAACGAGATCAAAGGAAAGTTGCCGAGATCTCTAGCTGCTTGCTCCAATCTGACGATCCTCGATATTCAAAACAATCAAGTCAGTGATTGTTTTCCATGTTGGATGAGCACACTTATTAAGCTTACAGTTCTTGTGCTAAGATCTAATGAGTTCTTTGGGCAAGTGGGGCCTTCTGCTGCTGAAGACAAAAATAGTTGCGAATTTCCAAGTGTAAAGATTCTGGATCTAGCCTCAAACAGCTTCTCCGGCACCTTGACAGAGGAATGGTTAACAACATTGATCGCCATGATGGGTAAAGGTGGTGGACTCGAGGAGCCGCCAACCATAATAGCAGAGTCTGATTCTGATAGAGTACGAGAACTATATCAAATTACAATTGAACTCACATATAAAGGGTCAGACCTTACAATACAAATGGTACTATGGACCCTTATTGCGTTCCTTGATGTCTCAAACAACAATCTTCAGGGTAGCATCCCTGCAGCTATTGGGGAATTTGTTTTGCTAAACATGCTCAACATGTCACACAATTCCCTGACAGGGCCGATTCCATCTGAGTTGGGCAATTTGACACAGTTGGAGGCTTTGGACCTGTCCTCCAATGAGCTTTCCGGAGAGATCCCTCGTGAGCTAGCGTCATTGGACTTCCTCGCGATGTTAAACCTGTCCGACAACAAGCTGGTGGGAAGCATACCAGAGTCGCCTCATTTCTTGACATTCAGCAACGGCTCGTTTCTTGGGAACCTTGGGCTGTGCGGGCCTCCGTTGTCAAAAGAGTGCATCAACATAACAACAACCCAAAGTGTGGTGCAACATCATTCCAAGAAGGATTCTGTGGACATTATATTGTTCCTCTTCTCTGGAATTGGATTTGGTGTAGGGTTTGCAATCACAATTGTACTGGCATGGGGAATCCCCGTTATTAGAAGGCGATCTTGAGAAAGGCAGGAGGGTCTTACTGAATCATTATGTATTGAAATGGAATAAATGTCATAGTGTAAGGATCTTCAATCAGAACTATTACTATTGCGAGTTAACTGTGATATTAATCTCCCAGAATTCCTGGGGGTTCATTTGAAACTGTTGTGTGGTTTCTCTGTGTTCTTTTTTCCCATAAGGGTTTGTATATGTTACTTGAGGTCAGAGACAGAACCAACGATTTTGATTAAGGAGGGCCGGACAAATGTGATCGTATTTTTTAGTATAATAAAATATACATAATTATATGTTTCAACAAATTTTCAAAAAAATCTACACTATTTCTAACCAAAATCATCATATTTTAATAAAAAATAGGTGAAATTAATATTTTTGTGCTGTAAATACAAATATTTATATAGGTATTTAAATAAATCTATTGTGCTTGGGGGGCCATGGCCTCTGTTAGCCCCCTGGTTCCACCTCTGCTTGAGGTCTGTAAGAGCACCCCTAACGCATTGTTTTTTGTGTGTGCTTCATCGGGCTAACTAGACTAAGGGTGTGTTTAGTTCGCGAAATTTTTTGACTTTGGCTACTGTAGCACTTTCGTTTGTATTTGTCAATTAGTGTCCAATCATAAACTAATTAGGCTCAAAAGATTCGTCTTGTAGTTTTCTACCAAACTGTGTAATTGGTTTTCTACCAAACTGTGCTCTATGCATGTGTCCAAACATTCGATGTGACAGAGAATCTTGAAAATTTTTTAGAACTAAACATGGCCTAAGATAAAAATGTAGGCCCCCTGCAGGTGACAGTGATACATGTAGAAGCTACAATAGCCTTAGGAGAGAGAAGATGGGGGACATAGAAATTATGAGGTTAATAGTGAAGAAGAGAGAGAGTTGTTGGGACAACAAAAGTCTGCTTGGATTGGATGGACAATAGCTTAAAGTTTTTCATTCCTATTTGACTCTACTTCTTTTGAATGAGGCCACCACTTATATCTATGCATTGGTCATGTCCTAACATGCCTGCATTGGTTATGTGGATGGTACTTCTGGCACGGTCACTATATTTAAATTTAAAAGAAAAAGAAAAGGTACCGTGAACAACAATAGCTAGTAAGTCGAAATAATTTGAGGCCAATAGCAGCATTTTGCTAGTGCAAGATGCCGAATAATGGTGGAGGGAGGGAGCATCCTTGCAACATGTTAAGTTGGATCACATCCTTGCTAAGTTGCTAGCCTGCCTTAACTCTAACTTGTCCTTGGATGACTGTCTGTCTGTCCATACGGTAAGTCTGATGTGAAGTAACAAATGTTCAGTGTACGTAACTAGCCCGGGCAAATGTTCAGTGTAGCAACACCATGAAACAAGGAGGCCTCGTTTCACTCTGTTAATTAATTAGTTCAATTTGTGTCTACATCGAATGGAACGATAAGGTAACAACCCTTTATTATTCACCACTACTACACACGACAAAGAATTGCAACATGTGCCACCAACCAAATCATCAAAACACAAATAAGCTAGAACAACTGGGATACACTACACAACATCAATTTACTCCACCCTCGTGCTGAGGGAGAGGGACGGATGATAACAATGCAATGGCGGCTCTTCTAAGATTAAGAACGACTAGTAGTGATTGA
This sequence comes from Saccharum hybrid cultivar R570, assembly GCA_038087645.1. Lineage (NCBI taxonomy): Eukaryota > Viridiplantae > Streptophyta > Magnoliopsida > Poales > Poaceae > Saccharum > Saccharum hybrid cultivar. Next base: position 5,341,251 of record JAQSUU010000744.1, read on the forward strand.
GAGCAAGAAGCATGGGTGTCAGACATGAGTATAGAAGTATTTGGCGCAAGCCCGGCAGTATCGACCTCCCGGCGTTGCCGTGGCTGGAGCCTGGAGGACGATGTGGACTCGAGGCTGGTGCCCCTGCCCCCGCACTGCCTGGACTTGCTGCGCCCCGTCAGGAGACGTATTTGCAGCTCCCGTAACCTGCAATATAATCCAGATTCAGATACGCCATGATGATGTATACATATCAGTTGCAGTTCAGAGATCATGCAAGGTCAGATTCAGAAACAAAGACAGACAATCGTGTATGAACTTACTGGGGTCAGTGGAGGTGACCGCGCCGGTGCCCTTGAAGTCGCAGTCGTAGTCGTGCAGGCCGTTTGCCTGGTAGTACGCGTTCATCACGTACGAAGCATGTGACTGCACGTTGTTGGGGTCGAAGCACGCGCCGCCGCTCTGGATCGGCTTACAGTCGATGTAGCCACAAGCGTAGTTGATGTTGTTCTGCAGGTCGGTTGCGCTCGCGCCGGACTTGGCCACACACCACTTGCCTCCGCCTGACGGCGAGGGGTTTGGTGACGGGTTGGGACTTGGGTTGGGAGATGGATTTGGCGATGGGTTTGGAGATCCAGACTGCAAGGCCAGATAATTCAGGTCAGATAGGAAAAATGACTTGTCAGCATCGGATTGGAACAATTCGTTTGTCCCAACAAAAAATTAGAAACTGAATGCACTCATATCAGAGTAAGGCTAAGCATTGTTTCTCGAATCAAAATTTCCCTGGTATGAGTTTATTTGAAACTCGGAACTGAGATATGCTCATATGGACACTTGGTGCGTATTAAATCAATTTAGTGTCATAACTTTAATTTTTGGGTAAACTTTAGCCTGACAAGACTCTGCAATTATACATATGACTTCAGCATGTGACGAGATACAAACACATGGAGTCAGTACTGGCACCACCCAAAAGGCCAAAATATGCCCTGCCCAGCTTGATGGCACGCCTAAGATTCTTGAGTCAGTCGCTAACATATACAGGTCCTCCCATCAGAATGCTAAAGAATGGTGGGTTCACTTTGCCAGGGCATCAGCAAAAGCAACAAGCTTGAAACCGCAGCCCCCGCCTAAACTTTGATTGGGCAATTAGGGAAGTTACTCATAGGCGCACCAAAGTACATAGCTCAAGCAGAACAGAGGGCTACAAGGTTCAAAAGCTTGAGATAATGCATAGCAAGCTAGAACGGTGCGAGAGGAAGAGGAAACCCCCGGTTATAAAGGTGCCTGACTTGTTGGCGGCGATGACCACCTACTGAAGAATCCTCATCTGGAAGTACACGGAAAGCATCCCCCAGTGAACCATGTAACAAGCTTTTAGGGGTACATTCACTCAGAATCTGGAGCCCATCTGCTTTGCTTCCTGGTAGCTACTTGTGCATGCAAGAAACCTTCACCGATTCGATGAAGAAATAAAAGCATGACGCCAATGGATATGCTCATGTTTCGTGTATACCCTATCTGCAGTGTGTGGATAAGCACCATGTGGTGCAGTCTAGAAAGCAACATCTGGATGGGTATAGTAGGCTCTAAGTAGACAAATAAAGTAGTTTGGCACTAGACCCTTGCATACACATTAAGAACCTTCCAGGCAGCAAACCAAGGCAAGAAGCAACTGGAACTGGAAACCGCAGTCAACCAATCTATTCAACACAAGCTTACAGCTAGTTTTGTACAGTAGATTGACAGTCATTTTTCAGACAGCTGAATACTCCCCCTGTAAAAATCAGAGAATTACGCAGCTGTGCCAGCTAGCATTAGCAAGCAACGTGTGCACACACAGATCTAATCAGGGTACTTTTGTTGAGAGACGAGTACAACTAGCAGCAAGCACAGAAATTGCAGAGGTGTCAAGAGCCTGAGCTGCACATGGGGCACGGGATGCTGTCACTGGATCCATCGAGAAAAATAAAAACGACAAGCAAGCATCCGGGCTCAAAGGAAACGTTCTAATCCTTTGACAACTAGGCTAGAGGAGGAGAGATGGTTGGGAGAAGTAAAGTTGGAAACGAAAGCGACACTTTCCAGATGGGGCGGCGGTCCGGTCACCGTCCACGCAGGCCTGTACTCTGCTCATAATTCAGTGTGAACCAAACATGTCGGTTTCCATCAGCATGGCCCTGTTCGGTAGGTCGGCTGTGACTGATTTGCTGTGAGAGAAAAACGCTGTTCCACGACTGATAAGCCGTGTCGAACAGGGGGAATTGAGTGCGTGCGTGCACGAGTCTGTGTGTCTACCCGCATCGCATGCCTGCTTCGTTCCTTCCAGTGAGAGGCACACGGAAAGGATATAGGAGTAGTATTACTGTACATGCGGTCTGCTATCAACAGAGTAGAGCACAGCTTATGCCGTTTCCGTGCTAACTTGAATTTGTTCCCAACGGTCGCATCTCGCATGCATACCCTACGTGTGCTGTGTGCTTAATTAAACAAACCCAGCTGGATCTGGATGGAATAATAATAAAATGGGGCTATCTTCGAGACATGATCGTAATGTGAACCGATGACCTCCCTGAAGACCTGCTTGAACCGCGTCCCTTTGACCCTTTTGACCCCCCCGCCGCGGTTTCTGAAACCGCGTCCCATCTGTGGCCTCCCTTTCGTTTCCACAGCCATACTACACTTTCAAATTTTTACGATTTCCCCCAATCGAATCCGAACGCTAACCAAAGAAATAAATCGCGCAAATTCTGATCCAATAATTGCAGCAGATTCGTCCGTAAATCGTAATGAATGAACGGAGCAAAAATGAGCGAGCAGAGTTACTGACCGATCCTTGGCGGAGGAGTCCGAGATCATACTTGGGCGTGAAATCCGTGTTGAAGATCCCGAAATTCCTCTCCGCGAGCGGCCCGGGCTTCTGGTTCTCGTCAAACAGCGAGAACACGTACGTCTCGAACCTCCTCCCCGGCATCATCGGCGTCCCCTTCCCGCCGCTGCACACCCGGATCATCCCGGCGTTAAAATCCCTCGCCTCCTCCGGCCCCACGCCCACCTGCCCGGCCTCCGCCTTGGTCGGCCACCCGGCCTCCCCGACGGCGATCTCCACGCCGGCGCCGTACCCGAGCCTCTTCATGGCGGTGTAGATGGCGTCCATCTGCGCGTCGAACATGCTCGTGTAGTTGAGCTTCGTCCCGGGGTCGTACACCCCCGCGTTGGGCCGGAACACCGCGTAGTTGAGCGTCGCCGCGTTGTAGCTGAAGTACGGGTACGCGTTCACCATGAACGGCGACCCCGTGTCGTTGTGGAACTTGAGCATGGGCGCCAGGACCTTGGTGTCGAGCCCGGGGCGGAACCGCGCGTGGGACGGGATCCCGTCGGAGGGCGCCAGGATCCCCAGGTAGTGCGGCGTGGTGACGCGGACGCCCGGGAGGCTCTCGAGCTGGAGCGCCTGCGCGAGGCGCCGCATCGCGGGGAGCAGCGCCACGACGAGGTCGGGGACCACGGTGGGGCCGAGCACCTCGTTCCCGGCGAGGAGGAGCGTGACGTTGGCGCCCGCGGCGACGTGCGGGGAGAGGTTGTCGCGGACCCACCCGCGCGCCGCGTCGAGGCCGGCGGATTTGTCGGCGAAGGTGGGGAGGAGGGCGTTGGGGATGGAGACGGCGAGGGAGATGGAGGGGGCGTTGGCGGCGAACGCGTCCAGGAAGGCCGGGTTCGCGTCGAAGAGCTTCACGCGGTCGATGGTGGTCTTGGTGGCGAGGAAGGACGCGACGGCGGCGGGGGTGGGCAGGTTGTCGGCGTTCGCGCCGTAGTTGACGCCGATGGGCAGAGATGGCAGGGCGCCGCCCTGCGCGGCCGCTGGCGACAAGCCATGGAGGAAGGCGGCGAGGAGGAGGAGGAGGAGGAGGAGCGGGAGCATCGGGAGGCCTCTGCTGCTAGTGCCCCCACTAGTGGTTGGTTGGATTTGGCGTCTGCTCTGCTCGGCGCCGTTGTGGGTGGGTTTTGAAACCTCTGCGCTCGACGGCTCGAGGCTGCACCTAATCATTTTATTATTTTATAATTAATTAATGCCGCTTGCCTAAAGCCCGGCTGTCTTTTGTTTATTTAACACTATAATAATAATAGGATAAAGAAATGGAAAATAAAGATAAGAAAAGAATTTCCTCACCCGGAATTGGGTCCTCGCACCAGGGTTAAAAAAACCGCTCGGTAAACCGCGGTTACCGGCCTAACCGGGTCGGACCGGTTCCGGTCCGGTCCGGTTAGGTATTCCCCAAATTCAAATTTAAAATTTGAAAAAAAAAATGCTGAAAAAATTCCTAAAAATAGTTCATGATTTATAGAAGCCAATGGTGTAAAATTTTTTCAAATTCGAGTTCGTTTAGTATTTATTTATACGTATAGAAGTTTGAAAAAAAATCCCGGTCCTGCCCCGTTAAGGCCCCAAAATTCAAATTTAAAATTTTAAAAAAACAAAAAATGCTGAAAAAATTCCTAAAAATAGTTCATGATTTATAGAAGCCAATGGTGTAAAAATTTTTCAAATTCAAGTTCGTTTAGTATTTATTTATATGTATAGAAGTTTGAAAAAAAAAAGAAAAAAGAAAATTCCAAACTCAAACCGAGCGGTAAACCGCTCAAACCGAGCGGTTACCGCTCCAAACCGCCCGGTAAACCGGTGACAAACCAAACCGAAGGCGTGTTTGAATTCAAATTCAAATTCGACCGGTTACCGGTAAACCGGAACCGGAGGCCGGCGGTTTGGGGTGACCGATCGGTAAAAAAAAACCCTGCTCGCAACGTGAGAGGTGCTGTGCCCGGCAGCGGCAGTTTCCTTTCCTGTCGTGGTCTGCCTGCTGCTCTGCTCTTCTGTGCTACTGAGGCTGCGTTCACTTCCCATCCCAACCCAAAATATTTCCTCTTTCACCCATCACATCAAATCTTTCGACGCATGCATAGAACATTAAATGTAAATAAAAAAGATAACTAATTGCATAGTTTGTCTGTAAATGTCGGGACGAATCTTTTGAGCCTAGTTAGTCCATGATTAGACAAATTTTACCAAATAACAACGAAAAATGCTACAGTAACTTTTCACCTACTTTTCGCGAAGTGAACACACCATGAGAGTGTTTTCTCTTGCTGTATTACTACGCAGTATTACCGTAGGCATACATTCTACCAGTAGGTTGAAACTTTTTCAAATAATGTGGTTGCAAGAGAGAGAAAAAAAGTCAACACGTACTCAAAGTAATAAATTAATTATTAGGGTGTCTGCAATGGCAATTTGCAAATGGGTAACTAGATGAGGAGGCATATAAATAATAAAAAATAAACACCGTAGTGGAGAGTTACGTGAGAGAGGTATTTCTGAAAGATCGTGCTAGACTAATTATTTAGGAGTCGCTAACTATTTAATCTCTCACCTTGATAGCCAATAAAATTCTTCCTAGACTAACTATTTTGAAATTATTGGGGACGCCCTTTGCGATAGAAAAGATTCCATTTTTCCTGCAAGCCGTAAATTCCTTATTACAAATTGTATCTACCTATCTAGTACTATTATTATTATTATTATTATTATTATTATTATTATTATTATTATTATTATTATTATTATTATTATTATTATTATTATTATTATTATAGGAAAAGATTAGGCAAAGGTCTGCATGTTAAGGAGCGGTGAGAGCGAGCCTGAGAAACGAGCAAGCGTCCAAACTAAATAAGGAGTCATTGTGATGATTTGCTACACGAGGAGAGTAGCATAAGCAAACGAATAATATTTTTCTTTCACGTTAGATCAGCATAAGTGAAATTTCTGCGAAACGAACAGCGACGATTTGATTTGATGTATCTTTTCTTCCCAAGGAAAAGAAAATAAAAAGGCACCTGCTCTGGAAAGGTACACGACTACACGAGGGCAGCGTGGCATATTATCTTTGTGTTATGAACACTTGCTATCCCTTTGGTGTGAAATGAAATGAGAATACAGAGCACTAAAGCTGGCACGCTGCCGTGTTTCCGATTTTCATAATTCCGCCAAAAGTTTTCAACTCCAAAAAAAGAAATCAAAACAGAAATAGGGTTTCGGGACCTACGAATTTGTTTCGACGTGGATTGGATTTGCAGCAAGGAAGCAAACGCACGGGGCCGCTAGTCGTGTCGTGTTTTCCCGCGCCGCGTCTATGGGTCAAACAAACACACACGCACACGCAACCGCGGTGGCGACGCGGAGAAGATGCAGTGTCTTCGTGCGTGCGTGTGCTCGGCCTGTTGGCCTGGGCCAATTGCGCTTGGTGATGGGGACGTGCGTGTACACAGTAGTGCTTAGGGATTTTCTATTTTTCCTATTTTCTATTTTATGTAAATAAACATTAATGCATGTATATGTATATGTGTATGTGTATATGATGTACTATTTTTCCTATTTTCTATTTTCTGTAAATAAACATTAATGCATGTATATGTATACGTCTATATGATGTATACGTAACTATGCATGTATGACGATGTATGCCTACTCCAATACGTATGACTAGATAATTAGGAGGCTAAATTATATATCTATCCCTAATATATATATATATATATATATATATATATATATATATATATATATATATATATATATATATATACATATATATATATAATAAAGAGGCAAAATTTCTACCACTTTTTTTCGTCCAACCCTCTCCGATGACCGGCTCAATCCGTGTCCGATACGAACTCACAGTTGCCAACCACTGGAAAAAAACACCGAATTGGAATAGGAAACAAATACTCGGCCTTAACACATAGAACAACACACATCTGTATCACACATGGAAGGTCTCCGGTTCGTTCAGCATTTTAGCGATTTTTTGGATGAAAAAAAAATCTAATGCGATGGGCAGGGGTCAAACCCAGGTCATTGGGATTGGAATAGGAGTCCATCACCACCATGATACACATTTGTTTTCGTTATAAACAGAGAACTCTTGTCCTCTAAATGGTCTAATAGCTCACAGGGAAAAGACATGGACAAAAAGAAAAAAGGAAACGATATAGAAGAAAAAACGAAAAATAACCAGAAGACAACGTGAAGAAAACAAATGCAAAATTAAACAAACACAAAAATGAAAGGAAACGAGAAAAATAGGAAACAGAGACAGATTGTAAAAAAAGGGAAAAAGAAAAAAAACAACTAGAATAGACACCGTACAAAATAGGAAACGGAAAAAATAGAGAAAAGGGAAACCAGGATTTAAGGTTAGATTAAGCCTAATTAAAAATTCAATAAAATAGGGTAGTTTATTATTATCAGTACCAGAATCATGCAATAAATCATGCTTCCCGTTGCAACGCACGGGCATTTTTCCTAGGGTGTACATAAAAATCATTTGAACAGAAAAAAAAACGTGTGAAAAAAGAAGACCAGATGATACAAGATAGGGATTGTCTAGTCAGTAGACCAGACCAATCACCCAATCGCAATCCATTTGTTATGTTCATCCTGCGTATCCTTTCTGCTATGCTGAAACAAACGGACCAGACATAAACGGCATCGCTATGCTCGCCTGCACACTTACCGCTTCCTTTGGCCAGGCCCAGCCCGTCCACACACAGATATCCCCATCCATTCAAAAAAAAAATCGTAAGTCTCTTAATAACATTGCACAGCGATTCTAGTCATCATCATTAATCTAAAACAGCAGCAGTACATCCAGAACAGGTACCACTAGTACCATACCAGGTTTACAGCCACAATCTTCAATCCCTCAGACAAAACCGACACGCCCATGCATCCATCCATTCGTTCCGAGCAACCAACCACCGGGCTTAGCCCACATACACAAACAATCCACAGAGGAAAAACAAAACAGATACTAGCAGCAGAGATAACAAGCGAGTCTGGCAAACAACGCCGACCTTGACCTCGACCCTGGAGGCGACATGGATGCTGGCGGGGGCGACCTGCGCCGACCACGCCTAGGCTCCTCGTCCTCCTCACCTGCTAGGGACCTCTTCCTCCTGTTATCAACATACAACAAGCGCTGTTACTACCCTTCAACAAAAACACCCATCTGAAGCAGCTACTCCTGCTGTCTACATACAAGAATACAAGAATTCTAAATATAACCATATAAAAAAAACATCCAAAATGAATGCACCAGATGAAGCTACTTGTATCAAACGGCAACCATACAGTATGGGCCAACAAGTGACTCGAACTATGCTTTAACTCTATGTATCCTAGGCCCAAGATTCTAACCGGGAAACAAAAAAGAGCATTATCCCTGCCATGATGTAGTTTGACTCTCAAGACAATGCAAAGAATGTGCCTGAATGTACATGTAAATGTGCGAGTGTACAAGGGATTTCCATCATAATATTGCTCAGGAGAGCCATTTCACACCAAGTAAGCTTCACACAATTATTCAAAGAAACAAAGATACTATTGCTCAAAGATATACTCCCTCTGTTCCAAATTACAAGACATTTTAGTTTTTCTAGATACATTGCTTTTACTATATATAGACATAGTGTATATGTAAGTGTATAATAAAAGCTATGTATCTAGGAAAGCCAAAACATATTGTAATTTGGAATAGATGAAGTACAGACTTAATGAAGGCCCCATTCCCCTGATATCCTCCACAAAGGACCACTTTTCATTTCTTGGTCAAACAAATGTTCCATGTAACAACCAAATAATGTTGCATGTTACAGATTGGGAAAAATATTGCTCAACAAAATAACCATCGAATAGGACGCACAACCTTCAGAACATAACTAGTTAACCCATAGACATGCACCAACAGTCAAGGAACACAACTTAATCATCATGACTGTTGTCCGCACCACGGCGATCATTTCTATCATCAGGAGTATAGGATCTCCTCTTCTTATCCCTGTCATTTTCTTTAGGTTTTTTGACAACCTCGGGTGCTCTTCCTTAGCCCGGGGTGGGGAAGCAGAGTAGTCATCACGCCTTTTCGGGCAGGGGAGTATGACCTATAGTATAGGTAACATCATTTCGATGAAGGTTACTGTACTGGTACATCATGGTTGGTCCATTACTTATTCAAAGAGACTCAAGACTCAGCAGACATACTGTGATCTACCACGGCCACGAGGGCGTGGTGAGCGGGAACGCGAGTATGAACGAGAACGAGACCGTCCTGCACGTAAGGAAAGATAGCAACTTGTCAGTGCTCAAACAGCTTCCGAAACCATCAATTTCAGTACCACATTTTGCTACTAGCAGATGCAACCTTCAAACAGGCAAATAAGATCCAAGGACAATGATACAACAGAATCGCATGAATGCCAATCACGTTAAATGAACACGAAACAACAATAGTTGAACATGAACAGGGTCATTTTTTTATAAGAAATTACAATGCATACTCGAGCATTCATCCATGCATCTCAAATAGTAGGACAAAACAAAGCAAATAACTTAGATTACCATGGCGATAAGCACGACGCCCTTCATGACCAGAATAACCTCTGCAGAGATACAACTTATGTCATTTCAAATGAAACACAGAGAGCGCTTCCAGGAAACCAATGCTTATTGGCATACCTTGGCCCAGTTCGTCTACGCATTTCCTCAGGCCTTTTCCGTGTATCCGCAACAAGTACAACAGTTATTTCACGCCCAGCAAACATCTGACGGTTCATGTGGTATTGCGCCTCAGAAGCGTCATAAGCATCAACAAACTCCACGAATCCAAACCCTCTTGGCTCCCTGAATGATCAAAAAAGCCTTCATAAGTAAAATTCACAAAGTATGGTACTGGTAAACAAGGAAGAGGGCACATAACGATCATAAATAGTATGTGCCTCATGAGTTACTACCAGGGATTCATATTATGGTGAATCATTTATAGTTCTCCATAGAGCACAGCTAACAACTTACAAACATGTTCATCAAATGGTAGCAAGCCTCAAAAAGTGGTTAGGAGCCCTTAAATCCAAAATTTCCTGTATACATCTTCATAAAGTGATTTGCTTCAAGTTCTTCGAGTTTGAAAAGTCATGAAAAGTGCTTGAGACCAACTTGTCTTCATTATATCTTCCCATGGAAGACACGGTAAAACCCTCTTCTCTTTAGGAAATTAACAAATCGAATCTTGTCTTGATAAAAGAACTTCATTCGCACAATACTCTATCTCACCAAACAAATGAACGATTAGGACTGTTCAGGGCTTGTATTTACTTCAAATACAAATACAGTCCTGAGAATAATTTCAAGAGAGTAATTCATACCAGAAGAAAGCATCATCATATAATGTAAATATATCCTATACACAGGAAATTAATTAGTCTTACTCCATTGTTCTGCCTTAAGTTATCCTACGATGTTTTATATTATGCATAAAGTGCATAAAAGAAAGAGAAAGGGAATGGTTGAGTTCTTTTTATGCAACTTTGCTAAGCCACAACAATCAGTCCATTTTTGGAATGGAGCCTCGTGATGTATATATGTGTTAACCGTGACAGTGTGTAGACCTCCAGCAAAGCGTACAGCCCAAGCAAAGCTTTCAGTTGCATGCAAACATTTAGCAACCATAATTTCGACGGCATGGTCAAAATATAACATCGAAAAATGCTTGCTCCTAAAAAGCAGCAGAAGATAAGGACCCCAAACATTTTTGTAGAATCCCAAATGGTTTGGGCTTGTAGTGCGGTGGCTTGGGCTCCCTGTGGTTGAGCCAAAATATACCTTATTCAGGTGGGAGTCCCTCCCCCTGGTGAGGTACAAAAAAAACATGGAATGCAAATGTAACGGCTAGAAATGGTATATTGAAAGCAAAACTCCAACAAAGCGTTACAACCCAAACCCAATCAAAGTGTTCAGTTTCATGCAGACAAATGCTTTGATCCTAAAAGGCAGCGGAAATCAAATTACCAGGCACATCTGAACCAAAACCACCAATGGTTGGACATGTTTATATATCCAATCGTGGCATGTAAATGTAACGGCTAGAAACGGATGTCAACGGACACAACCATTTATTAGCCTAGCTGCTACCCAGTGTAACACTGAGTATGTCTAAATATTTTTTAGGACAAACTGGCAAGAATTTTGCAGGACATGTATAAACCTTCACTGCAGAGTAGTATGAGAGCGAGAAAGAGTGCGTACCTGCGGCTCAGTGGTGATAGGGCCAACCATATATACAAATAACGTAGATAGAGACCTCACCATTCGCCAAGTTGCGAGCTACATCTACATCCATGTGTTGAAAAAGAATGCCGAGTTCAGCTCGTCCAGGTGACCTCTACATCCATGTGTTGAAAAAGGATGCCGAGTTCAGCTCGTCCAAGTGACCTTGATAATGTGGCTTACCATCTCTTCTCGATGAAACCTGTATGCCCAAGCCAAAATAGGAGATCGATTAGTAGACAATCAAAAGAACAACTATTGGCCTGCCAAGAACCGGCAAGACGTCATAAAGACGTTTCTGGGAGGGAATATCTCACGTACAAAGGTAGTTTCCCTGATTGATTGAAGTTCGGTGACTATGGACGGCGGCTGCAGACCTGCGGCGGCGGGGCTTGGATTAAAATTTTAGTACACCTAGGATGAGCTGACAATATAATTTGTATTTTTCTTTTTAATTAGATCTGTTACACGTATCACACACGTATATCTTGTTTGCATCTACTAATAGATGACCAACCACGAACGTGATGATGGTACATCCTATATTCATGTATGATATAATTTTATTAACCAATTAAATTAATATAAGAGTACAGCCGAACAGGATTACCTTCGTAAGACTAATCTAGATTTTCTCTATATAACGGAGTCTTTTTCCTTGGGAAAAAATATATTTTTGGCTATTTTTATCTATATATAATGGCATAGGTCGATAATTTCCTAGAAAAAGAAGTGGATCCAATGGTTACACGTGCCTAGAGTCTTTTGATTTGATGGCTAGATATTTCTGATTAATGTGAGAATTTCTAGCATTTATCTTTTTTCTGATGCATCCGGTGAGAATTAACGTGGAGGCTTCACTAGGGCCTCTAATTAGTAATAACGTGGAGGCTCCATTGGTGCCTCTAATTAGTAAATTAGTAATAGTAAGATAAGATGGTTCCTGCTTGAGACCGTTCCAATTTTTCCATGAATCGCATCACTACACAGCTGGCTGCCATTTTATTCGTTCATTCAGTAGCATATATAGCACGAGAAACCAATCCACGCACTCTGATCCAAAGCATGCCGCGACTACATCAGAGTCACAGCCTCACAAGGATATGCTTATCTTATCATGAGCTGTATATAACCAATAAAGCACCAATGAAACTGAGTACAAATAAATGGCGCACCTTCTGTTTTGGAACTCTGTGTTCTCGATCTCACACTGACTCCCACAGTAAAAAAACAAGGGTATCTATCGATTCATAGTAATATTGTAATAGTAATAATTCCTTGATACACACAAAGAATAGCCAACAAATAATCTATGTATGTATGTATGGTACACAGCACAGGGACAGCTGCAGAGCAGGTCATCGCTTCTGGTTCTTGCTTTTGGCCTTGCAGATGAGGGAAGTTTCAGCTTCGGCGTGTCCTGCTGCTGGATTCAGAGTGGATATAGCAAGCTGGGTTGATATCTGCTGCGCACTCTAACAAGGACTACACTTGGGCTCCGACGTTCAAGAGAAGCCATTGAGAAATATGATGATGGAAAAATCTAGATATACAGAATATTATGTATTTTTTATTTTAAATTTTTTTCATGTGCAATTTGGGGGATGTAATGTACCAAGATTTAATATAAGTCCCTCTTTCCTTTGAAAAAAAAACTCCATTAGATTGAGAAAACCAATCCCCTTTCTGCAAAAACTCTCATACGGATGAGTTAGGTGAAAAAAACTGCTCCGTACAAGTCTTAATACTTCTTATAGCTATTGAAACAGAAAGAAGATGCCTATCTTTGCAATCCAAGACTTAGGAATAACGGTCGCCGTTGGATCGTAGATGGACGGTGCCGGTGAAGTAGCTCAACCTTCTTGAGTTCTGCAAGACTGAATGACAGAATGAGCTTGACAATCTCTAGAATTACATTCGTCCATTCAGGAGATAGCTACATATTACTGTTGGGCCTATCACATCTACCACATCCTATTTGATTATAGGAAAAAGTCCATTTTATCTCCTTCAAACTTCCGCGAAAGTCCGTTTTTCCTCCCTGAACTCCAAAACCAGGCAAAACACCTCCCTCAACTCTTAAAATCATTCATCTTATCTCCCTGGTCCTGTTATAAGCGGTTTTTGAAGGTGATTTTGTCTTTTTCTTTTTTATTCATTTCGGCCGAATCTTTGAAAATTCATAGTAAATCATAGAAAAATCAAAAAATAGAAAAATCTAATTTTGTTGGACTCCACGTGAGTAGATCTACACAGTGAACATATAATATCATATGCTTTAGTACAATGTTTTTCTGGTGGCTTTAGATCTATCCTTTTCTGTAATTTGGAATAATGCATAGCTGCAGTTTCTATAGTCCAATTTTGATGAAATTTTTATGGTGGGCTAACTATTGTATGATTAAACTAAAGTAAAATTTTCATACTAATTGTATCATGTATAGCTGCTACAAATACTGTAGCACAAGACTGAATGAAAGGATGAGCTTGATAATCCCTAGGATTTACATTCGGGAGATAGCTACACATTAGTGCTGGGCATCCCACATCTACCGCATCCTATTTGATTATACTAGGCCCATTTAGAATTAACTGACTTGGGCTACACATTGAGACGAATTTAATGATGCAATCAAAATTTAATTTGGATTTTTGGTTTGTGAGTTATAGCATTTTTTTCCCTTTGTTTAGCTAGTGGGGCCTATCACTATAGAGTATAGAGTAAGCACTGTACCACTCTAAATATAGAGCGAAAGAAAGGATAGAGTATCGTTTTAGAGTATCCAGTGCATCAGTTTTTACTCTATATTCGTACTCTATCGTTTTATAGTATCCACTGCGGGTAGTCTGATACTGCTAAAGGTCATGGTCCTCCATATAATATAAGAAGCACCTAGTTAGGCCTACTACATAGTTTACTTATACTAATACTAGTACTTGACTGGGAGGGAATCTTTAATTTGACCCATATTCCGTATGTGTTTAGTTAAACTCACTTATGTCAATACTAGTATAATATGAGTGATAAGGACTGGAACGATGCATGCATGTCCTCATCGCCTTGGGCTGTGTTTAGTTAAGAAAGTTTGGGTGAAAAGTTACTGTAGCACTTTTCGTTGTTATTTGGTAAAATTTGTCCAACTATGGATTAATTATACTTAAAAGATTCGTCTCAAACTTTACAGACAAACTATGCAATTAGTTATTTTTTTACCTACATTTAATGCTCCATGCATGCGTTTAAAGATTCGATGTGATGGGTAGAAGAGAAAATATTTTGAGTTTACATGGCAACTAAACAGGGCCGCATTTTTTTTGTATGGTCAAGACTGACTGCTTGACTTTTGGTATGGTCAAGACTGATGGGGAGGGAGGATGGCAACTAGTTAGTCCAAGCTTCTTCTACCTTTTTTTTTTTTGTATGGTCAAGACTGACTGCTTGACTTTTGGACACATGGTTCCTGTGTGCCACCTGCTCCATATATCGCTTTCGTATCCTTTGGGACGACGAATACCGGTCTGTTTATCCTGGCCTACTTTACCGGTCCTTTTTATTCGTTGTTTTCATTTCCTGAAAAATCAAACATTAATATTTATAAAATATAATAAATACCATTAGATAGATCATTGCTTCTATTTTCATAATAAACTTATTTAGAGATATACATGTTGTTAATATTTTCTACAAACCTAATCAAACTTAAGAAAAATTGAGGCAGGGAGAGAGGGAGTACGTGTCTCACTTCTAAGGTTTGTGTCTTAGTTAGATCCTTTTGTTTGTCAAACAAAGTAACTTATATAATTAAAGCTGGCTTATAGGTTAATTATAGGTAGTATATATGGTAAAATATTAACTAAGATGCTAGCTGCTCTTTGATGACGGCTTATTTCAGTTTATATATGTTGATGACATCTTAGTGTGATATTTTACAATAGTACCCATGACCCTTAAACCAGAATATAATATAGGCCTTTAGAGAAACAAATGGATGAAATTAGTGTTGTAGGAGATAGTTGTTATCCGCACTAGTAAGAGGAGAGTTAAAATTTCATTCTCATTTTTAGTCGATCAATTCTCATCTTTAGCCGATTATTTTTGTAACAGGTAGTTGTAGTAGAGCAAACACACTTTGAAATGCATGAGCAGGTACTCATAGTCATAGTATAGTATAGTGTGGATCATTAGCTAGGCACAAGCCCATACTATTTTATTGGGTTGGACACTTAATCTTAGGAAGCAAGTACCCTGAAATGGACCAAAATGGTAAAACTAATGCAACTAAAGGTGTTCATCCGGCTTATAATCCATACTTTTCAGCTCGTTTTTTCAGGCGAAACAATGTTTTTCTCTCACAACAAATCAGTCAACAGTGTTTTTCAGCTGGCTTATCAGCACAGCCGAACGGGGCCTTTAGGGACTTGAGTGTGCAATTTGTAAGTTCCAAGACTGGGATGAAAACTACAGATAAGTTTAGGAAGCCCAACATGCAATTTGCGTATACAAGGACTTAGATAAGAACTCAAGACAAATTTAGGAAGGCAAACGTCGTGCAGTTTGAAAGCACCGAGATCTAGACCTAAAATTTTACTATGAGTTTATTATGGAACTATAGTTGACGATCAACAATATTTTATTACACATCACAAAATACTTTCTACTTTTTCTTAAATATGTTTGGTCAAATTTAGAAAAGTTGACTTATTAAGAAACGAGATTTACATTTATTTTGGGATGACGCATGGGTACGTGAAATAGTCCCGCGCTGATTGGCTGGTGGAACAGTAATCGTGTGACAGAAGATGACAGATGGGATATGAGTCAAACGCTCGTGCGTCCCAAAAGTTTTAGGGTGTGTTTAGATGGTTGTAAAGTGTGTGTAAAGTTTCTGTAGCACTTTTCGTTGTTATTTCGTAAAATTTATCCAATCATAAACTAATTAGGCTCAAAAGATTCGTCTCGACATTTACAGACAAACTGTGCAATTAGTTATTTTTTTACCTATATTTAATGTTCCATGCATGCGTCTAAAGATTTGATGTGACGAAGAATCTTGTAAAATTTTTGGAATTTTGAAGGAACTAAACACTGCCTAGCAGCGGATCCATGTGTCACTCTCTCTATACTATAGGCCTGTCCGAGAGTGTCCACCTCCCACGATCGCTCCCATGTGTGCATCCCTCACGTGTGTTATTGCGTGTCGTGTCATTTCTAAATTAATTAACGCGGTCAGGCTCAACTCATCCTCAACGTCTAAAGCTCCTCCTCTATTTCTTAAATAAATTATCTCCAACAACCAACTTTATAATAATCGTCGTGCATGCACATCTTGGTAAAAGTCGTGAGCAAAATAATCAAAGCTGACATGGCAAAATACTAATCAACTTTGTAGTCAAAGGCATGTGGACGAGTCAATGATCTCTGCTATGGGATGGATGGATGGATTATTGCCATAGGTCCCACCCAGGCCGTGTTCAGTTCCTGATTTGGGATGCCGAAGTTGGCTTTGCGCGTCGGAACACTGTAGCGCGTTTTGTTTTTTATGCAAAAAATTGTCTAAAAATTGATTAATTAGACTCAAAATGTTCGTCTCGCAAAGTACAACAAAACTGTGCAATTAGTTTTTTATTTTATCTACATTTAGTACTCCATGCATTTGCCGATATTTTGATGTGATGGAGAATCTCCTTTTTTACAGTAGAATTTAGGTGGTGGAATTGAAAACTAAACAAGACCTTGAATACCTGGGGAAGCACGAAGCAGGGGAGCCTTTTTCTTCCCTTTCCTCGTGTCGGTCGCCGCCTCCCCTTCCCGGAAGGGGTCTCCTCCGCCTCCCCGGCTGCCCGCCCGGCGGCCTCCAAAATCAAAATCAGCCTCCCCAAACCAACGCCATCCCTCCTGGGCGGCTAGCAGCTAGCTATTCCAGGCAGCCTCCGTTGCTTCAGGCATCCATCCGCTCCCCCAAGTCAGTCAAACAAGTGAAAGCTCCGATTTTCCTCTCCGTTTCGCCCACCTCCGGCGCCGACGAGCCAAGCCGCCATGTCCGCCACGCCGGAGGACTTCCTGGCGGCGCAGGGGGCGCCGTACCTGGCCGCGCCGGAGCCCTTCTCGCCCTCCGTCTTCCTCGACCTGCCGCCGACGCCGGGGCGCCCAGCCGACGACGACGACCCGGACCTCGTCCTCCCCTTCATCTCCCGGATGCTCATGGAGGAGGACATCGACGACCAGTTCTTCTACCAGTTCCCTGACCACCCCGCGCTCCTCACCGCGCAGCAGCCCTACGCGCAGATCCTCTCCTCCTCCCACGCCGCCACCACCACAACCAGCAGCAGTAGCGGCTCCAGGACCGCCGGCGGCAACTCCACCCTCTCGCCCTCCTCCAACGCTCCCGCGTCCTCCCCCGACCCCGCCTCCTGGCCGCCCTACGACGACCAAGTCGACATCTCCGACCTGCTCCGCTCCCCGCCGTACCCTTCTCCTGACATGGGGGTCGGCCTCGATGACTTCGCCGCCCTCTTGTCGCCGGCGGCACAAGGACAAGACGACGCCACCGCGGGATTCCACTTCCACCAAAGTCCGCAGTTCTCAGATGGCGGCGGCGGAGGGGGAGGAGCACAACGGCAGCAATCTCCCCTCGCCGCCCAGAACGCCATCACCAGCGGCGGAGCTCAACAACGTCAGCGCAGCATCCAGAGCGCCGCGTTCTCGGATGGCGCCGAACAACAGGGCGAGGACACCAAGGCAGAGGCCGCCGCAACCCTTCCTGCTGGCGACGCCGACCATGCCGCGCTGGCCTCGGCTTTCTACGGCGCCCAGAATGGGGGGAACATGGACATGCTCAACATGGCCTTCCTCAAAGGCATGGAGGAGGCCAAGAAGTTCTTGCCCACCACCAACAGCCTTCTCATCGACCTTGACGACACCTCCGGCAAATCCTTGCCTGCAAACAGAGACAGCAAGCCTTCCAATGCCTTTGCTGCTACCCAAGTGAAGGAGGAGGAGGAGGAGGAGCAAGTGGTGAATGCGATATCAATGTTTGGGGGAAGCAGAAGCACCAATGGCAGGGGCCGCAAGAACCGGCATGCCGAGGAGGATGATTTGGAGGCGGAGACAGGCAGGAGCAGCAAGCTGATGATGCCGGAACAGGAGGAAACCGGTGCCAATGAGCTGTACAACGATATTATGACCTGTGACTATCCGACGTTCCTGAAGCGCATGGAGGATCTGCGCATTGCCATGGACAGTGAGTCTGAGAAGAGCGCCAGGAAGGTCAGCAGGAAGGGGGCGCGGGGGAAGCAGAGTCTCGTGAACGAGGTCGTCGACCTGCGCACCATGCTCATCCATTGCGCGCAGTCGGTGGCCACGGGTGATCGCCGGAGCGCGACCGAGGTGCTGAAGCAGATCAAGCAGCACTCCTCCCCCCGAGGGGACGCCACGCAGAGGCTGACTCATTGTTTCGCCATGGGACTGGAGGCACGGCTTGCAGGCACGGGGAGCCAGGCGTACCAGTCACTCATGGCACAGCACACCTCGGTCGTGGATTTTCTCAAGGCATACAGCCTGTACATGGCAGCCTGCTGCTTCATGAAGGTGAGACACATCTTCTCCAACAATGCAATTTGCGATGCCGTGGCAGGGAGGAGCAAGTTGCACATTGTGGAGTATGGTGTGCAGCATGGATTCCTGTATCCAGGTTTGTTCTATCAACTGGCAAGGATGGAAGGTGGACCACCAGAGGTGAGGCTCACAGCAATTGCCGTCCCACAACCAGGGTTTCGCCCAGCCCACCAGATTAAAGAAACAGGCCGCCGTCTCAGCAACATTGCCCGTGAGATGGGCGTGCCATTCAAGTTCCGTGGTATTGCAGCAAAGTGGGAGGCAGTTTGTGCTAAGGACCTCAATATTGATCCGGATGAGGTGCTTGTTGTCAACAGTGAGTGCTATATTGGCAATTTGATGGACGAGAGCATTTTGGTGGACAGCCCGAGCCCTAGGGATATGGTCCTCAACAACATTCGGGAGATGCGGCCCAATGTATTCATCCATACTGTAGTAAATGGAACCTATGGTGCACCGTTCTTTTTGACACGGTTCCGGGAGGCACTCTTCTTTTTCTCGGCACAATTCGACATGATCGATGCGACCATCCCTAGGGATAATGCTGAACGGCTGCTGATCGAGCGGGATATCTTTGGGGCGTTTGCCCTGAATGTGATTGCTTGTGAGGGTGCAGACAGGGTTGAACGGCCTGAGACTTATAAGCAATGGCAGGTGCGAAACCACAGGGCTGGGCTCAGGCAGTTATCACTGAATCCAGAGGTTGTCAAGGCAGCCAGGCACAAGGTCAAGAACTTTTACCACAGAGACTTTCTTGTCGATGAGGATAACCGTTGGTTGCTGCTCGGATGGAAGGGACGTGTGCTCTATGCCATGTCAACATGGGTTGCTGAGGATAATAAACCCATCTTTTAGTGCCTGAATCCAACTATAGATTATATTGATATTTGATAGATGGTCTATGTTGAACCATAATCCAGCACAATGTTAAACCATGATCCAACACCTTGTGGTTTAGTGGACTTATGTATGTTAAACCATGATCCAACACCTTGTGGTTTAGTGGACTTATGTTTCTAGAGAGTTTAGTGCTGAAACCTTTGAGGTAGAAACAATTAGAGCTACATAGGTTGTAGATATAGTTCCTGATATATTGCAGAGTTGTATTAATCTATCATGTACAATGTACACTAGAATTAAAACCCTGTAACAAGTGGTTACATGTTTGACCTCTGAAGGCTTAAACCCTGAGAAGCATCTAATGATGCATGATATGGAGCAACCTGTGTTTCAGTGGACTTATGTTTCTAGAGGGTTTAGTGCAGAAACTTGCCAGCTAGAAATAAGTAGATGCTTACAGCTACATAGGTTGTGGATATAGTTCTTGCTATATTGCAGAGTTGTAATATTATATACTATGTACACCAGAATTTGTAATAGTATACTATGTACACAAAGAATTGAACCCTGTCGCTGACAAGCAATTTTATGGGCTACATGTTTGACCTCATGTTCTTTTTTGAAGGCTTAGTAAATCCTGAAATGTATTCTGCCTTGTGAAGTTCTGTTTCTGCTGTAGCATCAGACTGTTGGCATACCCTTTTTTTTCTGAGGAAGTATTGAAGTTGCACTGATTAATTAGAGTATTCCATTTTACAATCTCATTCCTTTTGGTGATATTCTGATATGCAAATTCATTTTTCCCACAGTCTTCTGTTTGACGAAATTTATTTTTGCTGCATTTAGTTAAATTTGAAGTTTTTATGGCTTCTCATACTTTCTAGTCTAGATAAAAAAAGAGAATCACATTCCTTCGTTAACTTGGTTTAACCATTCTAAACTCCCAGTTCTAAGAAATATTCATTTATCTCTTTCTTGCCCCCCAGCATCCAGAACTAAAACTGCAAGTATGATGTGTAATGTGGATGCCTTTTTTTGTAATCCAAAAGCTTCGCTAATATAAATTTTAAATGTCTGAACCACAAATTAAGTTTGGCTTGGCGGATTGCTTATACTTCAATGATAAATCCATACGGATTTGCTTATATACTTCAATGATAAATCCATACATTTAACTTGCCGAGATCTTCTTAGATCCTTCTCCCTGCCTTTTTTTTTCTTTTGTTATTTACTTTATGTTATGGGTGGTTATTTGAGGGCCTTGATGTAACTCGTCATATGATTGCTTTCTTTATTGTGTGATAGTCGGAAATGGGCCGGAGGAGAAGTCCTGAAGGCTTTAGCATATGATGTGCCAATCCCTGGATACAAGACAAAAAATGCAATCAGCCTTCGTCTTTGGGAAGCAAAAGCTACTGCTGAAGATTTCAACTTATTTCAATTCAATGATGGTCAATATGAGTCAGCTGCCCAACTTCATGCTAGGGCCCAACAGGTGATATTTCATTCTAACTATCAGCTATTCATAAGATCCATTTCCAAAGACTAAATAAAGAGCGATGCCTTTAATTACTGGAATATTTTTATTGACTGATGATATGCTGAAACCTGTAATTTATTCTTTCATGGTACTAGTTCTATCTAGAAAAGAGACTTATGTCTTTGAGTATCACTGTCATGTACGGTAAGTCGTACTCCAGGCGCAGGCGCGCGCGTGATGTTCGGCGGGCATCTGAACGCGCGGCCAGAGAACAAGCCGAGCATGCAGCAGCGCATGGCGCCGGCCAGCCACAGATAGCAAGTGGCTAAGTTTAGGAAAGTAGCAATTTGGCAGGTAGCAATTTGGCAGGCTAGAGAATTAAGGAGCTTGCTCCATTTGTGTTGGCCGATGGCCTTATATTCCCATGTACTCAGCACTATTGGAATCAATCAAGAACCAAGTTATCTCCTACCTCTCTCTCTTCCCTAAGCCTGCGGTTGGGAGGAATAACCCCACCGGAGAAGACGGCCGAAGGCTACGAGTTGCGTAGCCGAGGTCCGGCGAGTCAAGGGTTCGACGCTCTTGACAGCTTGGTATCACGAGTCCGGCGATCTTCGCCTCACGCAGCCCTGCCCACCCGTCCACCAGCCGCGCCACCATCCCCAACCGCATCCACCACCAGTTCCGCCCCCTCCATCAACATGTCAGAGCCCACCCTAGCCGACGTCATGGAAATGATGAGGACCATGCAGGCCGACATCGCCCGCCTGAAGGAGAAGTCCTAATCGGAGTCCTCCAGCGGCGGCCACGCCGAGCGTCCTCGCGACTTCGATCGCCCGCCCAAGTTCCAGAAGTGGGAATTCCCGAGGTTTGATGGCAAGACCGATCCTCTCCTCTTCATCAACAAATGCGAGTCGTATTTTCGCCAACAGCGCACGCTAGCAGAGGAGCAAGTGGGGATGGCCTCGTACAACCTCGAGGGCATCGCACAACAGTGGTACATGCAACTCCAGGACGACGAGGGCACTCCATCGTGGCGCCGATTCAAGGAGCTGCTCGACCTGCGTTTCGGGCCAACCCTCCGTTCCGCGCCACTCTTCGAGCTCGCCGAGTGTCGCCGTACCGGCACGGTTGAGGAGTACTCCAACCGATTCCAGGAGCTCCTCCCACGAGCAGGCCGCCTGGATGAGGGGCAACGCGTCCAACTCTACACCGGCGGGCTGCTGCCGCCGATCAGCGACGCGGTGCGGATCCTCAACCCCGGCACCCTCAACCACGCTATGAGCCTGGCGCGGCAGGTGGAGCAGATGGAGATCGCCAAGATGGAGATCGCCAAACTCCAGGCGCAGGCCAAGCCAGGGGCGCGCGGCCTTCTACCGCCTCCGCCGCCCCGACCGGCGTTCCAAGCACTGCCGGCTCAGCCGGCCCCGTTGGCGCTGCCTGCGCCGCCGGTGGGTGCAGCACCGGCCCGTGGCGAGGGCCCCAGGCGCCTGTCCCCCGAGGAGATGGCTGATCGGCGCCGCCAAGGCCTGTGTTTTAACTGTAACGAGAAGTATTCTCGTGGCCACAACCGTTTTTGCAGGCGCATTTTCTTCGTGGATGGAGTGGAGATCGATACGGCCGACGATGCAGCAGACACAGGCGGAGCCGACACCGACGCTCCCTGTTTCTCCCTGCAGGCCGTGGCCGGAGTTGCGCCGGCGGACACCATGCAGATCACCGTCACCCTTGGGCCGGCCTCCCTGGTGGCGCTGCTCGACTCGGGGAGCACCCACAACTTCATCTCGGCGGCGGCAGCGCACCAGTCGGGCATCCCCATCCAGCGCCGACCCCGCCTCACGGCCATGGTGGCCAACGGCGAACGGATCACCTGCGCCGGCGTCCTTCGCAACGCGCCGCTCCACGTCGAGGGCGAGCCCTACCCGGCCGATCTCTTCGTCATGCCGTTGGCCGGGTACGACGTCGTCCTCGGCACACGCTGGCTCGGGGCCCTGGGACCGATCGTGTGGGACCTAACCCGTCGCCGCATGACGTTCCACCGCCCGGGGCGCTGCATCTCGTGGGCGGGCACGCCCAGCGCCACTGTACCAGCAGTGCGCACCGTGACAGGGGGGGACGCGCTCCTGGAGGCGCTCCTGGACTCGTTTGGGGGGCTCTTCGCGGCGCCTACCGGCCTGCCTCCCAAGCGCGCCCACGACCATCGCATCCTCCTCAAGCCCGACGCGTCGCCTGTGGCCGTCCGCCCGTACCGCTACCCGGCTGCCCACAAGGACGAGCTGGAGCGGCAGTGCGCCGCGATGATCGACCAGGGGATCGTGCGCCGCAGCGACTCCTCGTTCTCGTCGCCGGTCCTCCTGGTGAAGAAGCCCGATGGCTCCTGGCGCTTCTGCGTCGACTACAGAGCCTTGAACGCCCTCACCATCAAGGACGCGTTCCCGATCCCAGTGGTGGAGGAGCTGCTCGATGAGCTCCACGGCGCCAAGTTCTTCACCAAGCTTGATCTTCGGTCGGGCTACCACCAGGTGCGGATGCGGCCTGAGGACGTGCACAAGACCGCGTTCCGCACCCACGATGGCTTGTACGAGTTCCTCGTCATGGCGTTCGGGCTCTGCAACGCCCCCGCTACGTTCCAGGCGCTGATGAACGACGTGCTCCGGCCGTTCCTCCGACGGTTCGTCCTAGTCTTTTTTGATGACATATTAATCTACAGCAAGACATGGGCAGACCACCTCCGCCATCTACGGGCCGTCCTCGACGAACTGCAACGCCATCAGCTATTCGTCAAGCGCTCGAAGTGCTCGTTCGGCGCGCCATCCGTCGCCTACCTCGGCCACGTCATCTCCGCTGCCGGGGTAGCCATGGACCCGGCCAAGGTGGCTGCCATTCACGACTGGCCGCCGCCTCGCTCGGTTCGGGCTGTTCGGGGCTTCCTCGGCCTCGCCGGGTACTACCGCCGCTTCGTCCACAACTACGGCACGGTGGCTGCCCCCTTGACGGCCCTCCTAAAGAAGGATGGCTTCGCCTGGGATGACGCGGCCATGGCGGCCTTTGGGGCGCTCAAGGCAGCCGTGTCGTCTGCTCCCGTCCTCGCCATGCCTGACTTCAGCAAGATGTTCGTGGTTGAGTGCGACGCATCCTCCACAGGCTTCGGCGCGGTGCTTGTCCAGGAGGGGCACCCGGTCGCCTTCTTCAGCCGGCCGATCGCGCCCCGACATCGCGCGCTCGCCGCCTACGAGCGCGAACTCATCGGCTTGGTACAGGCCGTCCGGCACTGGAGGCCGTACCTGTGGGGACGGCACTTCATCGTCAAGACTGATCATTTCAGTCTCAAGTACCTCCTCGACCAGCGACTGGCCACGATACCCCAACATCATTGGGTTGGCAAGCTTCTGGGCTTCGATTTCGAGGTGGAGTACCGCTCGGGCGCCACGAACACCGTCGCAGACGCACTGTCCAGACGGGACACCGAGGAGGGCGCGCTGCTGGCCATCTCAGCGCCCCGCTTCGACTTCGTCGAGCGTCTACGGCAAGCACAGGCGACCGACCCGGCTCTTGTCGCCATCTACGACGACATCCGCGCCGGCACGCGTACAGCACCATGGTCCATTGTGGGCGGGATGGTCGCCATGGAGGGCCGCCTCTACATCCCGGCCTCTTCGCCACTACTGCAGGAGATCGTGGCTGCTGTTCATGATGATGGCCACGAAGGCGTCCTCCGCACCCTCCATCGCCTACGGCGCGATTTCCATTTCCCCAACATGCGCCGTGTTGTGCAGGATTTCGTCAGGGCGTGCGGCACGTGCCAAAAGTTCAAGTCCGACCACCTACGGCCGGCTGGTCTGCTACAGCCCTTGCCGATCCCATCAGGGGTCTGGTCGGACATCAGCATCGACTTCATCGAAGCTCTGCCACGCATCCACGGCAAGACCGTCATCCTCACCGTCGTCGACCGCTTCAGCAAGTACTGCCACTTCATCCCGCTGGCACACCCGTACACGGCGGAATCGGTGGCGCACGCGTTCTTCGCCGAGGTGGTGCGGCTGCACGGCGTCCCGCAGTCCATCGTCTCGGACCGCGACCCTGTCTTCACGTCGGCATTCTGGACGGAGCTGATGGCACTCACGGGCACCAAGCTGTTCATGTCCTCCGCCTTCCACCCGCAAACCGACGGCCAATCGGAGGCCGCCAACCGCGTCATCGCCATGTACCTTCGCTGCTTCACCGGCGATCGCCCCCGGCAATGGCTCCGGTGGCTTCCTTGGGCGGAGTACACCTACAACACCGCATACCAGTCTTCGCTTCGGGAGACGCCGTTCCGGGTGGTCTACGGCCGTGATCCGCCATCCATCAGGTCCTACGAGCCGGGAGACGCGCGCGTGCCCGCGGTGGCACAGGAGATGGAGGACCGCAAGGCCTTCCTCGACGACGTCCGCTTCCGTCTTCATCAGGCGCAGGAATCCCAGAAACGTTCCTATGATCAGCATCACCGGCAGGTCACCTACCAAGTCGGTGACTGGGCCCTACTTCGCCTCCGACAACGGCCTTCGGCAACACTGCCACGGTCGTCCGCTGGCAAGCTCAAGCCCCGCTACGTCGGCCCCTACCGCGTTGAGGAGGTCATCAACGCCGTGGCCGTACGGCTGCAGCTTCCGGCCGGTGCCCGAATTCACGACGTCTTCCATGTGGGCGTCCTTAAGAAGTTCGTGGGAGCGCCACCGGCTGTTCCACCGGTGCTGCCGGCCACACTCAATGGCGCGGTGGTGTCTGCGCCTGCTCGTGTCCTGGCTGGTCGTCTAGCTCGCGGCGTCCAACAAGTCCTGGTCCAGTGGCAAGGTGAGCCGGAGTCCTCTGCCACCTGGGAGGATTTCGATGACTTCAAAGCCAGCTTCCCAACGTTCCAGCTCGAGGACGAGCTGGCTTTCGAGCCCGGGAGAGATGTCATGTACGGTAAGTCGTACTCCAGGCGCAGGCGCGCGCGTGATGTTCGGCGGGCATCTGAACGCGCGGCCAGAGAACAAGCCGAGCATGCAGCAGCGCATGGCGCCGGCCAGCCACAGATAGCAAGTGGCTAAGTTTAGGAAAGTAGCAATTTGGCAGGTAGCAATTTGGCAGGCTAGAGAATTAAGGAGCTTGCTCCATTTGTGTTGGCCGATGGCCTTATATTCCCATGTACTCAGCACTATTGGAATCAATCAAGAACCA
The DNA here is from genome assembly GCA_038087645.1 of Saccharum hybrid cultivar R570. Lineage (NCBI taxonomy): Eukaryota > Viridiplantae > Streptophyta > Magnoliopsida > Poales > Poaceae > Saccharum > Saccharum hybrid cultivar. Next base: position 5,367,531 of record JAQSUU010000744.1, read on the forward strand.
AGTTATCTCCTACCTCTCTCTCTTCCCTAAGCCTGCGGTTGGGAGGAATAACCCCACCGGAGAAGACGGCCGAAGGCTACGAGTTGCGTAGCCGAGGTCCGGCGAGTCAAGGGTTCGACGCTCTTGACAATCACATTGCAGATATGTGCCGTTCTTTATCCCGGTGATGCTACAGAAGAAGGAAAGCTTCTAAGGCTGAAGCAGCAGTTTTTCCTTTGCAGTGCATCACTTCAGGTAGTTAAGCAATTCATTTCACTTGAGCAAGGTTTCAATAAAAGGAACCAGGCATGTATGTCGACCTTGTGCTTTTCTATATGTTTGGCAATGATCTATGAGATAATTGCAAACACAATGTTGTAATTTTGTTGTATTGTTTGAACCATCAATATATTAGGATCAATCATGTTACCTCTAGTATATGCACCACCACCTGAAATGTTTTCAAATTGTACTAGGATAATGAGATTTAGATCATTTATACTGTTTTCTTTTAGTTGCAGTGTGCCTTATATGGTTCTAGTTTGTTAAAGATTTATCAATATCTTAAAAAATATCTCTGTGACGGTTATCGATGAGCATAACTGAAAATGGGTTATTTCCAGGATATAATTGCCAGATTTAAAGAAAGGAAATCTGACAGAGTTTCAGGGAAGTGGAGTGAGCTCCCTACTAAAGTTGTTGTTCAACTGAATGACACCCACCCTACTCTGGCCATTTTTTTAGCATTAAATACCAATGTTTTCAAATCGTCTGGTCGGATCTGGTCGACCTGGGACCGACCAGGACGATTAATCACGATTAATCGCGATTAATCGGACGACTTGTATAGGTCGACAGTACCCCTGATCGGTCACCTGAGACCGACCAGGACGATTAATCGCGATTAATCGCGATTAATCGTGATTAATCGGACGACTTGAAAACAATGTTAAATACAGCAGGGGAGGCCCCCACTGTAGAGATTTTATTAAAAAGGCAAAAAAGAACTATACAAACCTGTCCGGTAAGATGCCAAACAGCAGTAGCTGGCCTAAGAAGGCCAAAGAGAAACAAAGCAGAAGAAAACAAGAAGCTCTACACAAAGAAGAAAAGCAGTTCGGTTGGCCTCTGGAATTGCTGCTTCGCTTGTACCATCGTTTGGAAGAACCTACAGCCAAATTCCATTGAATGCCCCAATGCTGCTAGCAACTTTGACTGAAGGGGCAGCCAAGCCAGAACACGCAAGGAGACCTGCGAAACTAGGAGAGGGAATCTATACAGAGGAGGAACTCATGACGTTTGTTTTCACAAAATCTACAAGCCTGCAATCTGGCTTCTTCACAGAAGAGGCGCTTCCAAGACTCCAGGGAAGGACGGCCCCGTCAAAGATGAAGTTGTTTCTTTGCTTCCAAATCTGCCAAGCAGCAATGATGAAGATCTCCATAAAGAACGAGTGTTGGAACTGCTGTTTTGCCTGTCTCATCATTTGAAAAAAATATCCTGCAAAGTTCTAGTGAATTCCTAAGAGTCGACAACAGGCTTGACTGAAGGGGCAGCTGAAGAACAAGTGAAAGGCAGTTTCTTCAATGTTGTTGCTGCATAGAACACAACTATAGTTGTTGCCTTCTAGTTTATGCTTCTTCCTCTTTAGGATGTTCCTTGTGTTTAGTCTATCCATAAGAAGTAGCCATGAAAAGACTCTGAGCTCATATGCAAAACGGTTGGATAGGAGTTTTTAATACTTTTTGGCAAAAAGAAGAATGCAAAGCCCATATGCCAAACGGTTGGGGATGCTCTAGTGGTGATGATTAAATGCTGACTTCATTTACCAATGGGTTATCGCTCAAGAGGGGAAAGCTTGTATCTCTCCGATGGATGGTACCGGACTTAGTGGTCATAGTAATTAGCCTCTTTAAGTTGTTTCAAATTATAAGATGTTTTGACTTCTTAAATTTATAAGTTTTGCAGCACATCTTTGATATATGTATTATGTCTATGTTCGTACTTCGTAGTAAAATTTCAAATTAGGTACTGTTAGAACAATAAACTAAACAATATATGAAGACTAAATTTAATTTAAGGGCAGGCCACTCATTTTTCAATAATGAAACAAAGGGCAGCCTGATGATGGCACAGAACATGTTCATTAAAAAACAGAGCGCTGAGGCTCAACTTGGATACTGCCGCTGAGATCCCTCGCATTGACAGAGAACAACTTGGTCAATCTCTTGGCCAATGACCAGGTTTTTCGGCCGCCCTTATTGGATATATACATAATATATAGTGGAAACCACCTGTGACCAAGTCTTTAGAAAGAAAGAAAGAAATTAAATACTATAAGCATGTTAGATCTTTACTGGCAGATAGTTCCAAATGATAGCCAATGCCAAGCATAGGCAAACGAGAATTTTATTTCTTCACTACAAGATTGGTGGAAATGACAAATGATGGAGAAGCTAATTTTAAAGCATATATATATATATATATATATATATATATATATATATATATATATATATATATATATATATATATATATATATATATATACACACGACAAAAAAAATTAAGGGATTGTTTTGGAGAACCTGAGGTGACTTCTTTTAATCTTGCTGAGTCTGTAGGAACTTTGACATTCCAAATGTATCCAAGGCTAGATAAAACATTTGAATAAATGCTACCACTCTCGCTCTGTTCTAAGCATAGGTTGTTTTAGCTGAGTGTGAGCTAGGATCTCGGTGTTTGTCTACATAGTTGAGACCCTTTAGCGTGCCGGGCTTGGCTTTTGGAGGTGAGCGCCTTATAAACGTCCGTCTCCGTGAATGATCTACAATGTAGCATTTTTTCGGTCTCCGTAAATGATTATATGTCACACATATTTTTTATCACATTTGTAAATCAATTTACCAAGACAGACATTTTTACCTGCCGCCGTAAATGAAAACGTGTTGGGTTTTAGGAATCGAACAATTCTGGACGAGACCGTGTACCATGAATTCATTCATCAAATTTGGTGAAAAAGATGATGATGCATCAACCCATTTGTTTTCACAAATCAAACAAAAATGTGACCCATGACAAGATGATGAAATAACCCATTCATGAATCTATACAGCATGTCAGTTCCTCCTCCAAATTTCTCTAAGCGTAGGGATGTCAATGACTTGTTTCTTAATATCGTAAGAGCCATAAATTGCGACACGTTGCTAACATTGAAGTAGAACAAGAGCATGATTTAGTTTATTGGAATTTAAATCCGAATGGGTAATTATTATCAATAAAATTACTTTATATTATTTATTTAACTAATTCATGAGGGTGGAAATTGAAGGCACCTTCAAAAATCTATAGTTTTTCTATGGTACCAACACTCAGAGGAATAGTGGAAACAAAGCATAATCTTGCTAAATATTCTTTGTTTAGCAAAAAAACAATGCTATTTCTAAAAAGCAAGAATGTCTCAAATGAATTTGAGATGAATATAACGATATCTCCACCTAATTTTAAAATCTTCCTGTCCTATATATCCAAGAATGCTATTTCTAAAAAGCAAGAATGTCTCAAATCTTCCATGCGCCCTTACCGGCCGGAGCCACGCCGCCGGTGCGGCCGGCTGCCGCCGCAGCCGCAGCCTACACCGTCGACGCTCCGACGAAATGCTCCTGCCGCCGCTACGTCCTGACGAGGATCTCCTCGAGCGAGACGGAGAGCTGGAGGTGGTGTCTCACAGCCCCCGGGCTGGGCGTCGTCACCGGCGTCATCGTCGGCGTGGCCGCCGGCATGGGCGTGGTCTCGGCGCGGCACATCGGGCAGCTGGTGCTCCCACGGAGCCACGTGTCGATGCACTCGGCGTGGAAGTAGTGCATGCACTCCGGCAGCACCCGCACCTGCTCGCCGTCGGCGAAGTCGGCCAGGCACACCGGGCACGTCGACTCGTTCCACGCCTCCTCCTTCCGGTACCGGCACACCACCGCCGCCGCGACGAGGTGCGTCCGCGACGTCGCGCTCGCCTCCCCGCTGACGCTCCCCTCGTCTTCGTCGTTGTCATCCTCCTGCTGCTGCTGGTGTGGGCGGGCGCCGACGTGCCGGTGGTGGTGCTGCCTGCGGCGGCGTCTATCACCGCCGGTGCCGCCGCTGTGGCAGCAGGCGACGAGGACGCAGTGCTGGAGGAGGAGAAGGACGGCGACGCACAGCGCGCTCACCAGCGCGATGAACGCCGGCGACTTGTACGCGTCGCCGCTCGTCAGCGACGACCACGACATTGCGGCGGCGGCGGCGGCGGCGGCGGCGATGGATCTAGATGCCCTGCTGAGGCAGCAGCGCCATGGCGCATGGTGGATTTGACAGGGCGTGATCGGTGCCTTAAGAGCGGCAGGGCAAGCGGCCAAAAGCCTTTGAGCGATGGTTACGAGGGTGTCTCAGCTGTTGCTTTCTTGCCGTCGGATGCCGTTGATGGAAACGTCCATGGCTGTGCTCCTGTCATTTGGTGGCTCCTTGTGCTTGGAACTGATCAGCTCGGTCTCCTAGTTTCTCTGTTGCATTGCATGTATGCAAACGTACGTTCTTTGTTCTTTCTGCTCCTGCCGTTTGTTACACTGACAAAATGCGTGTCTTTTCTTCGTTGCTCATGCTTTCATCACCATCTACTATCAACAGTAGCCAAGATACTTAAAAGATATTCTCATCATCCAATGACACGACTAGAGAATTAGTAGCTAAGATACTTAAAAAGATCCTCTCAGCATCCACTTTGTATGTTGGGTCACTAATGACACGACTACAGAATCAGAATTAGTACCAAGGTAATACTACTGTCTACTGCTACTGTAACTGACACGACTAATTGGAGCACTAAGCGCTCTTATATTATTCTTTGACCATAACTGCAGGTCATGCAGCAATGGAGATGCTGCAGCCAATGGCCACGGATGCTAGAGGTGGCCGGCGACGACGCTATCGGGCTTGGGGCAGAAGACGACCTTGATCTCGCCGGGGTCCATGCAGTCCTGCGGCGTGACCTCGACGTCCGTTGCGTTGGTCCTCGTATCCGGGCACAGCCGCTTGAACAGCGCCGCCTGCGACGCGCCAGCGCCGCACCCTCCGCCAGGCGCCCGCGCCGCAACAGGGCACTCGGCGGTGAGGTCCAAGGCGCAGCCCAGCGTGGGGCAGCGCCGGCGAGGCCGGCCAGCCCCCTCCGGCGGCATCCCATGTGGCGTCACCACGATGGCGACGTTGAAGCCGTCCACCAGGCTCACGCTGTACGCCGCGGCGCCACCCGGCCCGCCCACGCTCACCTGCGCCACTGTCACCGGCGGCGCGTCGCCTGTCTCGCAAGAAAACGGAGGCAGTGGGCCCCAGTCGCCGTACGCGTTCGAGACGTCGTCCCCCTCGACGCACCCCGTCCGCGCCACCACGCGTCCTGACCATGCGCCCAGCGGAAACGACTGCGTCGCTAGGCCCTCGCCGTTGCCGTCCAGACGTCCAGCCGGCTCGCCGTCGGCGTCTGTGGGGATGGCGGGCACGCCGGCGTTGGGGGTCACCAGCGGCCACACTGGGTACGGGCACAGGTTGTGGAGGGTCAAGTTGGTGGTGATGGTGGTTGTGGGGGATGCTCCCGGCGACGGCTGACGGGCGGCGGCAGCGACGGCGGACAGCAACATGGCAGCGAGCGCCAAGGTCATCATCAGAGCTTCTATGGTCTTGGACGACGACATCATAATCATGGCCATGGCTGCTGATGGAGATCGACGGATGGACCTCGTGGAAGTGTTGGTGTGTTGCTAATCGTGGGTATATAAGGCGGTAAAGGTGAAGAGGAAATGGTGGTGGTTAAGTCGCAGTAAACGCATGCATTCGCCGCACGCATGGCGCCGCCAACTTTTCATCAGTCTGTTGTAGTCCGCAGCAAGTGCATTCGAACCACTTGAACTTGTTTCTAGTAATTTGTTCAAACCAGGATTCACAGAAGGTGAAGATCTAGAAGAATGGTACTGACATATTTTTCTCGGAAAACAAATTAAGTTGTGGGCTTGAGCAATATTTTTGCGGATTTTTTTTTTTTGCCAATTAGTACAGCTCTTCTCTTGCAATGAACATTAACTGATTTCTATTGAAAAGGTGTCTGTATCATCGACTCGAGTGAACCAATATGTTATGTAGATGGATATTTTGGGATAACTAGGCCTTATGCTTTGCCAAGAGCTTGTGAGATTGAGGGAGACTATAATTGTTTCTTCATAATTCATTGCTTGATTCCTATAGTGCCGATTACATCTGATATAAATAGCCCAAAGGCAGAAGCCACATGGAGCTAATTGCTCCTAAAACTAAGGAACGTAACGTGATTTCCTAACTAGCCTAACGGAGCCAATTGCTCCTTAATCTTATGAACTAAACGGAGCCAATTGCTCCTCAATCTTAGGAACTAAAAATATGAAACTAATCTAAACTCCTCTTTAGCCACTGGTTGCCGGCCTGGCATCCTGTTGGCTGCCCATGACACAATATCACTAGGCACGTTTGGGAAAAAATTCTAGATATGTCCTCTTATGCCACTCAAATTTATGTCTAAATACAATGGGGTTTGAAAATAAGAAATTAGTATGGATGCAGTGTTCGAGTTTATACAAGAATTGGTAAGGAAGAATCAACCTAATTCAGAGTTTCAGTAAGTGAGATGTTTATGCTTGATACTATTGGCTGCTGGTTAATATATCCAAAATAAAATCAAAACTATTTGAGTAATGGGCTTGTTGTTCACCATGGTGGCCCGTTTGTGTTTCGGACTTCACGAGCTGGATGTGTCTCCTTTAAAAAGGATCAGTCCCCCATAAAAAAAGATCAAGCCCACACATATATAAGACACAGCGATCCAGAATAGAACATGTGAACGAGAAGAGGTGGCCCATTATCATGGGTGGAGTGACTATTTCTTCGTAGCATCTATAATAGCGCAAAATCGAACACATGATGCATTGCGCGTTGGCACACTTGATGCATCGTCACCCTCACTGGGGAGGAAGAAGAAGAGCTACTAGAGGCTAGGGTTAGGGTTCTAGGACACGATTAAATGACTCACCAGCTAGTGTAGAAGTGGTTTGTTGGGCGGTGGTTGTAACACTGTGATGCTGGCTAGGTTGATGGGCGGTGGTCGTAACACGGTGTGGTGGCTGGTGAGACGGCAGTAGACCTGGGCTATATGGGGCGCGGCATGCTAGATTGGTCGGTGGCATCCCTTGTGGTTGATTAGGAGAGTGCGGAGTCAAGTCGGCGGCAATGCGAGGATGGTGGGGCCGGCGAGGTGGCAGGAGCTGCTGATTGTGGGTGGTGGGACTGTGATGGAGGTGGCAGTGAGAAGGGGTGCAAGAGACAGCAGTGCGCATGAGCGAGACAGAGGTGGCGCTGGAAAGGAGGAAGAGTTGTCGCGTAGTTCCGAACGCGCGAGCCATTGCAACATAGCTTCACCCTATAATAGGCGGTGATTAGCCGCAATGGCGGTTTGGAGATAGTGCCACAAAATCTGATTGTCTTAGAACACTAACAGCGACCTGCCCCACGTCACATCATGGTTGCAAAAATGGAATAGTTAGTTGGCAGCTTGGTCAGGCGGGCGAAGACCCTATTGGCGACATAGATCTTCAGGTGATGGACGGAGGATGGATACCAAGGAATCGGAAACTTTAGAAAAGGCTGTTGAGTTAGTTTTTTTTTCATGGATAAGTCATTTTTATTTTAGAGAGTGACTGAATCATTGATCTTGGATTGCAGATTCAGATAATTTTTTGGAGTTGCTCTTAAGGCAGCTCATGTCACCTTGTGTGCGTGCAGGAGAGAAGTGATTGAAAAGCATCTTGTTTGCGAGGGCACAGTCACTAGTCTCGCACTCCTCTCTAAAACCAGTACCTCTCCTCATCCTGGCTTATCTAGGAATGCCCATGCATGTTACCGGCTTTTTAATTTTTTTTCTGTTTTTCATTATTAGATGATCCACATCAGCTAGCGACTTTGCTATCCCTTAGGCAGATGGACTTAGGCCTTGTTTAGTTTGTTGCCGTAGATTTTATGGAGCACTGTAGCACGTTTCATTTGTATTTGACAAACATTGTCCAATCATAGACTAACTAGACTCACAAGATTCGTCTCGAAATAACGTTAAACTGTGTAATTAGTTATTTCTATTATTTATAATTAATATTTCATGTATACGTCCAAAGATGTGCCTAGGTACTGTTCGTTCGTAATTTCTAGGGAATCCAAACAAGGCCTTAAGCATCGGCGTAAAGCAAGGGCATAGTTCTTGGTGGCCCGTTATTTTAGGTTTTTTTATGTGATACAGATAAAGCTAGCGGCCAAAGGTCCCGCACGCACACAGTATTTGTTTTCGTTCATGTGTGACTCTGCATATCTACCCCATGATCTGCTGACAATATATTTAATGGAACCTTTATCGGCTATTGGGACGTCCCAGCAACGTTCTTGCCGTTAGCTATTTACTTATTGCGCAGAGGAGAGAAAATATGAAAACTTCAGTAGCTGGCGAAAAAGCCTTCACTTAGTTTGCACACTTCCCCAAGCTCTCACCATCTTGGCCCACAAATACGCTGTCTTGCTGAACATTATTTTTCTTTTTTTTAATTTCTACTCGGTAGCGATTCAGAACTCCTTGTTGAGGATGCCTACCTGAGAGCAAGTGGGAATAATAATATAGTATACTTCTTAATATAATGGGTGTTTGAAGTTAGTGGTACGGGAGCATCTCCAAGAGTTTGCCAAAATTTACTTGGCAAATCTTATGATTCGGCAAGTACCTAAAATATTTGGTAAGTAAAAAAAAGAGCTCATCTAGTTGACATAATTCACTTGTCAAATACAGATCTAACTTACATCAAGAACCCTTAGAGAAAAACAAAATTATTTTACGTCCTTCAACCTCTTGAAAACTTAAATTAGGAACCCTAAGACGGAAACAAAATTATTTCTGTGCCCTTCCACCTCTTCTTCCGGCGAATACGAACGCGCGTATATGCGCGCGCGGACGGAAGATTTGCCATGTTACCAAAATATGCCAAGTCATTTGGCAAACCGTTGGAGGGGTGATTTCTCTAGTTTTACCAAAAAAATAAAGGATAGCAAGTGGATTTGCGAAACAGTTAAAGATGCTCTCCAATGAAAGAACAATAAAAAAAAGGTTTCAGCGCCTATTATGGCTAGGGATGAAAACGGACGAAAAAATCCCGTTCCGACCCGTTCCGTTTTCTACTTTGTTCCATCTATTTCCGTATTTGCGGAATCCCTTTTTCGTATTTACGGAAATGGGAGTGGAGTTTTTCCGTCCGTTTCCGTATAATCCCGTTTTTATCTAGAATTGACCCGTATTTATTCCATTTTTCATCCCGTTTTAAACCTAAGTGAGATATGTATAGAAATTGATATGTTCATAAACCTATAAATCACAAATCATACTGGTTAACTTCGTACATGTATACTATTTTGTTCTTCTGTTCATGTATATTCATGAAAAGTTGATCATGTTGTTCTAACTTAATTTTCCGGGTCTTCATCCGTATATTCATATTTCGTATTACCGTATATCTCCATCCATTTTCAATTCCATTTTTTTTTCCAAATCCGATCCGTTTCCGTCCAAAATATAGAAACAGAAGTAGAAATAGGGTTTTTCCATCCGTTTCCGTTTGTTTTCATCCCTAATTATGGCGCCCGGTCTTGGGATGACAATCTTTCCCATCCTTGTAGATCTCGAGCTATTTACTCTAGGAAGAGAAGATCCAAAGTACTCCCTCCATGTTGGTAATAGAAGTTGTTTAGGACAGCGACACGGTCTCCAAAACACAACTTTGACTTATTTTTTCTATAATAGTATTTATCAATAAGTGATATATGCATACTTTTATGAAAGTATTTTTCAAGACAAATATAATCATATAATTTTCATATTTTCAAACTCAACAACTTGAGAGTTATTCTTGATTTATATTCCCAAGATTTGACTCACACCTTTTTCAAAACGACTTCTATTACCAACATGGAGGGAGTATATATCCGATCCATTAACTCGAGGTAGACATTTACTACTATCTCCATTCAAGAAAAATGTAATCCTGCTAGATTTCGATGTAGTCAATTTTTTCTTTTTTTTCAAAACTTTTTCTTATTTTAACTAAACATTTAAAAAATATCGTCTACATTAAATGGTATCCCAAAATAGGTTTATTACTAAAATATATGGCATGAACAGTAACAGTGCTTATTAGGAATCATAATATTAGTATTTTTGTAAGTATTTGAATAGACTTACTTCATTAAGATTGAGTGAGTGATTGAAAAAATATACATGTTCTGACAGATACAGATTATACAGTAGGCACCCAGCTATTTTTAAGTTGGCCAAGCCGCAGATCTCGAGCTAATTGCCCACTTAGCTTAGAAATACTAGTTCATATAGAAAGCAGCGTGAATATATTAAATCATTGTCCATCTCGAGGATGTTGTTCCGAGCTAGCTAGATGAAAGTTCAGATTCCTTTTGTTGGCACGCGCCTTAGCAGATTAATATACAAACCTTGTTGGAATCACGAGAATAATCATGGTGCGCATGTTCGAGTACTAATAAAACTTGTACGAGTGCTTCACAGTTCCTCCCACACATCCACATCTTGCCCAAGTTCCACTAGCCTCCAGTCCACCAAGCAATCTCGTCAAGCATGGCAAACCTAGTGATGGGAGCCATGGGCAACCTCATCCCCAAGCTCTACGAGCTGCTCAAGGATGAGTACAAGCTGCAGACCGGCGTGAAGGAGCGCATCAGGTCCCTCACCAAAGAGCTCGAGGCCGCGCAGGCCGCACTCTGTAAGGTGTCTGAGGTGCCGTGGGACCAGCTCGACAAGCAGGTTCAGCTCTAGGCACGCGATCTCAGGGAGGCGTCCTATGATATGGAGGATATCCTTGACGCCTTCCGCCGAGCAGGAGGAGAGCTTGCTCAAACCCCTCAAGAAATTGGTCAACTTGCTCAAGACATCCTTGGCTGTTGGATTATATTAGTTGTAATATTCTAATCTGTAGTAATATACAAACTCTTGTTAGTTTATGCACAGTTTCGTGTACCAGCTTTTGACTAATATGTATACTTTCTGTATAGTTTCATCTATTCTGTGTATGTATACATGCTCAAATAGAATACGCACGTTTATGAAAAATTATCTGAAAAAGAAAAAGAATTGAATTGATCGAAAAGAAACCATAAAAGGAAAAGGAAACCATGCATAAAAGAAAAGGAAAGAGGAAGAAAAACAAAAAGGGACAACTAACTAGGACTAAAGGTGCATGCTCCCGGGTGGGGGTTGGAGGACCTTTAGTCACTAAATGGGACTAAAGGTCCCTTTCTCTTCCGGTTGCCTGATCTAAGATTAAGAACGGAGCCTTTAGTTCCGGATGCACAGCCCTAGTTGGGAAACTAGGACTACTGGGTTTCCCAACCTGAATTGTGGTTCAATTATGTACTATGCACTCCAACCAGATATAGATTAGACCTCCAGCTTAGGAGACGACCACTCTGGCGTTCTAAGATGGTGGCCAAGGGGAAGTATGGTCCAAAACATCATTCTAGTTTTCTCTACATTTTGTGGGGACTAAACTCCAAAGAGGTCACACCAATAATCCGACTCAGCATTTCATTTGTTTGTGACGTTTATGATTGTTTTCTTGTTTCGTCAGTTGGTCTAGATTAATAAATAAATAAGACAAATTATGCACTGTACTGTACGTCAATTACAAGGCAAACCACCCGAAGAAGACGTTATTATATTGTATTAGTGAAACACACTTGCCGTGTTTATCGGGCGTAGCAGGTGAAGATTAATGAACAGATTAAAGAGTAGTTGTCTTTTTAGACAAAAAGTAGTTGGTGGTTCCCCATCTTACTGTACTTTCATATATACTATGATATATACATGGCCTGTGCTATGGAACCAGACCTTTGTATTTAATTGAACATGTTTGTCTTACCTGATGTCCTGATGCAAATAATCCTAGCACGCGAGCTAGATTCCTTTGGTCCTCACGCGACCTATTCGAGATTAATAAACCAGCTTGTTGGCATCTCGATCGAGTCTAATCATGGTGCACCTCGAGTATTAATAAACCTTGTAGTGTGTTTCACAGTTCCTCTTACACATCCACATCTCGCGCAACTTCCAAGCGTCTCCAGTCGACCAAGCAATCTAGTCAAGCATGGCAGACCTAGTAATGGGAGCCATGGGCAACCTCATCCCCAAGCTCTACGAGCTGCTCAAAGAGGAGTACAAGCTGCAGACCGGCGTGAAGGAGCGCATCACGTCCCTCACGAAGGAGCTCGAGGTCGCGCAGGCTGCCCTCCTCAAGGTGGCCCAGGTTCCATGGGACCAGCTCGACGAGCAGGTCCAGATCTGGGCACGTCAAGTCCGGGAGGCATCCTACAACATGGAGTTATGTCCTGGACACTTTCCTCGTATGTGTGCAGGAACCTGATTCCACCGAGCAGGAGAAGAGCTTGCTCAAACCCCTCAAGAAAGTTGTCAACTTGCTCAAGACGAGCAAGGCGCGCCGCAAGATTAGCAGCGATGTGAAGGATATCATGACTCATCTCCAAGAGGTGGCGGAACGGTGTCGCAGATACAAGGTGGATGATATTGTGGCCAGGCCAGCCGCGGTGTCCACCGTTGATCCTCGTCTTCATGCCATGTACACACAAGTGAACAAGCTTGTTGGCATTGACAAGTCAAGCTGTGAGCTCATGTCAATGCTGCAGATGAACCCGCAGGAGGGTGGTGTATCCAGCACGAAGATGAAGATAGTTTCAATTGTTGGAGTTGGTGGCCTAGGCAAGACCACTCTTGCCAAAGCTGTCTATGATAAGATCAAAGGGGATTTTCATTGCACAGCTTTTATTCCAGTAGGTCGGAATCCTGACCTGAAGAAAATTCTCAAGGACATTCTCATTGATCTTCATAAGGCAAGATACCTCCACTTTAGTGCTGCCGCATTGGATGAAAGGCAACTCATTGATGAGCTCCGGAAGTTCTTCCTTGAAAACATGAAGAGGTACGCATCTACCAGTCAAATTTCCGGTTTTCCGTTTGCTACATTGTTAGTAATAATACTCGCTCCCTCTAGTCAACAATAAGCCCGTGTTTATGTGTTTGAGGCAAATATTTACCTCTTAAATATAAAGTATTTATTATGCACTAATGTTAAATTTATCAGGTAGTTCATTTTTACAAAAGTACTCCATTTTGCTATGTTCTATAAATATTTTTTATGATATGAACTAGCCAAAATTGTATAGAATTGTATTTTGTAGAGGGTGTCTATGTTTTTAAAGCATTCCCTTTTTTGCTTGGAGGGAGTAGTCATTTTCACTACTACAGAATAATTTTTCCGAGGCGGCCAATCCATCCGCGTCGGATGAAAGGTCACATTAAATCAGGTCTAAATTGAGGCGGTCCGACGCCTGCATCGGATACACTACTGAAGAAAATCTTTTGCGAAGCACTTTGGATTTTTTCGGAGGCGGGCAGGACAAAAAAAACAGCCTCAGTTAATGCCTCGATTAACCGACGCGTTCATTATTTCATAAGCGACGTGGTTTCAAAAATCCGCCTCGCAAAATAGATTAACCATGGCTGCTGGCCGAAGACATCCGCTTCAAAAAATGCCACGTTTACGGACGCGGGCGTCATAAGACAAATGCCTCCGTAAATCCATTTTCGGAGGCGGTCACCCTAAAATACCCATATCCAAAAACACTAGCGCAGCAACCAGCCCACCAAAGCCCATGTTACTAGGCTCCTATATAACTGAATGTTAGGGTAATTAGCCGATCGATTCATTTCTCTCCTCACGCCCAAACTCGATCCCTCTCAGCGGCGGCTCCCTCCCCTCCCACACTCGGTCTCAACGCCGCCCTCAATCCCTCTCAACGCGCCACTCCCCTTCCCTCCCCCCTGGCGCCCCTATCCTCCCCGCCAGCACTCTCCCCCACCCTCCACCTCACCAACGACGGTGCGACGACAGCGACCACACGGGCCCGACGACGGCCTAGGCACCCTCACCCGACCTCATTCCTCTACCTGGAGACATCGCCGTAGTCCAGCCGCCGAGTAGAGCCGTTGCGCCCATGCTAGGATGCCGGCGCCACACACGCGAGGTCACCCGCGCCTGGGCCAGGCCGCCTGCACCCACATGTGGCCACACTGCCCGTGCTGGCGTAATGCCTCACCACTCGCGCTGTCTGAGAGGGTGGGGGAAGGTTGATGGCACCCGGAGAGGGAGAGGTGCGCATGCGGCTGAGATATGGATGTGGGAGAGGAGACTGAGCATTTTATGTTTCTTCAACTATTTTTAGTGTTGTCTTAAGCCAATCATTTAAACCTTTAACTACAATATATTAATTATGAAAATAATTAGAGTATATTGCCTTGAAATACTACAGATTAAAAATTATAATCTTGCTTTGTTTGTAAGATTGTTTTTAAATAAAAAAAAGTACTAGTCAAATTTTTATTTTGTTGCAGACCGTGTCTTTGTCGAGAAAACTTCACTTATGTGGTTTTCTATTTGCCATATTGTTATTAGTAATACTCACTCCCTCTAGTTAACAAAAAGCCATAGTTAATGTTGTTTATGGCAAATATTTAAATCTGTAATTATATTTATTATGCACTAATGTTATATTTATCAGAAAGTTTATTTTTACAAAGTATTCAATTTTCCTACGTTCTGTAAATATTCTTTTATGATATGAACTAGCCAAAATTGTTTTTTGTAGATGGTGTTTATGTTTTTAATGCATCCCTTTTTTCATGGAGGGAGTAGTCATTTTCTATCTCAAGTCATTGGCGTGCATGCCTCTTCTTTTTATAGATGCATGTTTTAGATGTCTTATTATTAAATCAAAACTTTTGTGTATGTTGTGAGGATAGGTATTTAGTTGTTATCGATGACATATGGGAGACAGAGTCATGGAAAACAATAAAATTGGCTATTGATGATGACAAGAATTGTGGAGGTAGAATAATCATAACAACTCGTAAATTGGAAGTTGCCACAGAAGCTGATGAAGTTTACAAGCTACAACCACTTCCTTATGGTAGCTCTAGAGAGTTGTTGTATGCAAGAATATATGGTCATAAAGGAAGATATGTTAATAATCATTCAGATGAAGAGATATCAAAGAAATTTATAAGGAAATGTGGTGGTATACCGCTAGCTATTATCACAATGGCTAGTTTATTGGCTGGTAAACCATTTGACAAATGGTCTGAGCTATATAATAGTATTGATTTCGGGAGTAAAGATAATAGGGAAGCAGAAAATACAATGAAGATACTGTCCTTTAGCTATTATGACCTTCCTTCATATCTAATGACATGCTTGTTGTATCTTTGTGCATTTCAAGAAGATTCAGTTATTGATAAACATTCAGTGGTTTGGAAGTGGGTAGCCGAGGGATTTATCCTTGAGAATGAAGGAATAAGCTTATTTGAAATTGGTGAAGGGTATTTCAATGATCTAATAAATAGAAGTATGATCCAAATGGTAGAGTATGAATATGATGACAACATCATTACTGGTTGTCGTGTTCATGACGTGGTGCTTGATTTCATCCATTCCATGTCCTGCGAAGAAAATTTTTTCATGGTATTAGATAGCAATGATCAAGGCACACTGGTACATAGCCATGGAAATGTACGCAGGTTAGCCAACCATGGGAGGATCATTGGGCACACTCATCATCACACACCAAAACTGAGATCATTTATTGCCCTCAGTTGTGTTATTGAGACGTGGGCTCCACTTTCTAGCTTGACACTTTTACGTGTCCTAGCTATAGAAAACTGCAGGCCAAGTGATGGTAGACATGTACAAATTGAGCACATAGGACAATTAATTCACCTAAGACATCTCAGCCTACATGGAACATGGATCGATAGGGTCCCAGAAGAAATAGGAGCTCTAAGATTCTTGCAGTTTCTTGACTTGTCGAAAACCTACATTAAAGAACTGCCGTCCAGCTGCAGCTTACTAAAACGATTAGCGTATCTGCATACTCCTATGACTGATGGCGTAGAAGCCCTTGATGACAAGCTATTTTCGGTAGAGGGGATGACATCCCTAGAGGAGTTGGCAATAAATGTTTGGAATGATGAGCTTAGGAGGCGGCTAGTGAAGGGTCTGGGCTGTCTAAGAGAACTCAGGGTGCTCCGTGCTCGTTTTGTGTTCGATGAGGAAACCGAAAGAGATCTGACGGAGTCTCTAGGCCATCTCCACAAGCTCCAGAGTCTAGCATTACCCCGTGATTTGTTTCGTCAACATGATGTCTACCGCTGGCAAGGGACAGAATTGATTCTCTCGTGCCACCTCCATCATTTGTCTATTCCTGAAGTCATCTTCTGCAAGCTGCCATCATGCATCAATCGAGTGTGTCTTCCAAACCTCTCCCACCTTGAGGCTGGTAGATGCGGATGAGCAGGACCTCAAAATCCTCGGTGGTCTGCCGGAGCTCCGTTTTCTTCGCCTGCATGTGTCGTCCTCATTGTCAGCCACAATACACAACATCACTGACAGTGATGATGCTTGCTACTTCCCGAAGCTAAGGTGCCTCACAGTGTATTGGTCAATTGTCCTGTTCGTTGCTGCCAACAAAGGGAACAAAAAGAGCATTTCATTTCATATCTGGAAGGGAGAAGATGACATCGGCGTTGGAAGGGAGAAGATGCCCATTGTTTCTGATGATGATGAGTTGGAGAGACCCACGGTCTCTGCTCCGTCTGATGGTGATGAGTTGCAGGGACCAATAAAGCCCACTGTTTCAGACGATGATGAGTTGCAGGGACCTCTCCAGCGTGGAATTGCAGCAATAGTCTATTATTTGCTTGCTTTTCTCCACTTCGTTCTAGCATTTCTGAAGATACAGCCACTTCAAAAATTGGGCCACCACACCTGCATCTCCGGTCGTGCTTCTGCGCCTGCTCTGAATGGAGAGGATCCCATTGACATGCCATCTGTTTCAGATGGGGATGATCAAAGGAAAGGCAGCGCAGCACCTCGCTTCATGCCAAGCCTCCAGGTTCTTCGTATTGAAGGCTGTGATCTTGCGATGGAACACCCTCGTTACTTGGACAACCTCGGCTGGGAATACCTCCCTTCGCTCCAGGAAATCAACATGAGGGTCTTGAACGATATTCTTTCTGGAGAGAACAAAGTGGTGGCAGATGCGTTGAGTCGTGCAGCCCAAGTCCATCCCAACCGACCTAGATTTTATTTGAGGAACAGGTGATACATAACATGAGATTCCAAAAGAGGTACCTAGTCCATTTAAGTACCATATATTTTGGGGGATTATTACATCCTAAACTTCCCGCAAACTTACCATTTTTACATCTGCAGTGGGGGAAGACTGACCAATGCTTTTGTCGGAACAAGCTCTCCCGTCGGCAGCAGACTGTGAGTGTCTCATATTTTTCTTCCAACTTTGTTGAATCCTGTATTTAAATACGGCCACACATGCTAAATCTAGTATTTCATTTCAACTTTGTTGAATAGCTAGGTTCTACCAACGTTCTTTTGGACGGCACAAGTTCTTTGTTGAAGAGCCCTTGGCGAATCTCCCAGACTCCTCGATCCAAGTCTGTTGGGCAATGAAAGGCGACGAAACAGATGGTTTGTTGCAGTGCTTTCAATGCACTATGATGCACACGTCCTCAAAGAGGACATTGCGTAGAGGCTCTAACTGTGTCATTTGCTGCTCCACGTGTGTCTGCTGCGAACAAATGTAGCTTTTCTCACTATATTAGTTACTACTCCACTTTTTACTGTACATCTTCTCCTGAACAAATGCTACATTCCACAAAAGTTTGGTCCAACCTGCTACAAAAATGAGTTGGAAAAAAGAACACTCTGTTCTAGTTCTGCCGAAACAGAGGAACCCTCTTCACCCCTTCTGTGAGTTGTGACCTGAGAGTCTCAGCTTCTTTTGCTTGCATCGACAGTGAGACGATTGGCTAGAGGCCGATTGGGGACATCACCTTGTCCCATGGGCATCCAGGTGTTCTGGTCCTCGTAATAAGTTGTCAGCGCTTGCATGTGCTCTTGCAAGGATAGAAATCAAGAAATGTGGCTATGTTCGACCTCAACAAAATAGGAAAAAAAACGGTGGTCGGAATGCGAGCTGCCACGTTATCCACAATGCGCTGCTCCTCGCTACGTACGCTTCCGGTAACCGGACCGCCACCTATTCGCCGATCAGCAACCTACGCTGTCAGTACTCGAAGGAGATGGTCCGGGCGCTGCTACGTTCTGATTCTGACGAGGATCTCTTCGAGCGAGACGGAGAGCTCGATGTAGTGGCGCACGGACCACGGTGATTGGGAATGGACGGCACTAAGCACTCTTATTCTTTGACCATAAGGGCAGGTCACGTAGCAATGGAGGATGCATCTGGAGACACGAGACGACACAAAACTAGAGGCAGCCAATGGACACGGACGCTAGAGGTGGCCGGCGACGGCGCTGTCGGGCTTGGGGCACAAGACGACCTTGATCTCGCCGGGGTCCACGCAGTCCTGCGGCGTGACCTCGACGTCCGTAGCAGTGGTCCTCGTATCTTCTTGCGCCCACTGCTTGTGGATCTGCATGAAGACCATGACAGAGATTCAAGATGTGAGCGTGTTAGATTGATCTCCAACCACTAAGCCCAACGGCCTAATGGGCCCTTGACTCGCGCCCTGATCGGGGGCGCCCAGCCCATCTATGGCTGGAGGGCCCCTGTCACACTGCGCAATATAAAGAGGTGGGGAGCCGGCGGCTCAAAGTACGAGGTTCCTCGGAGCCACAGTTCCCCACCGACAAACCCTAATGCGACCTAGAGAGGGGCGCAGCCAGTGACGGGAAGCACCTCCGGCGCCACCACCGACTGCGCCGCCACTGCACTGCCTCGCCGGACTTCATCGACACCTCTTCACCGACCGTCGCTGCCCGTGCGCAGCCTCCACCGACGAACTAGTGATGGCCGGCACTGGATCCAGCTCCAACCCGATCCCTACCTCCACTGGTCTGTGCACACTCGTCCTCTCCCTCTTCCTCTCGGTCTCTTTTCTGTAGATCATGTTCTAGGACTCCTGTTTATACCAAATGATAAAATGTTCCCACTGGTTCTCACCTAGATCGATCCTTTACTCTAACAGAGCGGACTGCAGGACAGGGCCGCCAAGCGCAGTAGCTCACGCGTACCTGCGGCGGCATGTGGGCATGCGGCCAGGGAGCAAGCCCGGTGGGGTTCGCCGGTGGTTGATGTTCACTGTGGAGCTTGTGCGGTGGAATTCAGAAGCTGGTGGAGAAAGCAAAGTTGCGGCCGGACAGAAGAAATGAGGAGTGATAGGGTTAGGGTTACACAGCTCACGTTATATACTCTTGGCTGGTTATTGGGCCTTTAGATGGGCCATTTTCTTCAGCAGTGGCTCAGTCGCGCTTGTTTCCATGTGTAGCGGGGCGGGGTAGCGGAGAACGGGGACGGGGACGGGGACCAGGCAACCATCCCCGCCCCCGCGATCCCCGACGGGGACAAGTTTTCTACCGTATAAATCCCCGTGGGGATTAACTCTAACCCATCCCCGTCCCCTAATAGGGGAATTCCCCGCGGGGAATCGGGGATCGGGGCCCATTGCCATCCCTACTCTCCGCTGGTGGGAAGATGACAGTGACACATAATGGGAAGCCGCGTCACACGGACCCGAAAAAATAATTGATTTCAGTTGATGGGTGACTCGAGTCCGGAATCCAGCCCGTCACCCTCTCCCAGACTCCCAGGCCTTGTTTAGATTGAGGCCATAAAATTTATGGAACTGTAGCACGTTTCGTTTGTTTGTGGTAAATATTGTTCAATCTTGGTGGAACTAGGCTCAAAAGATTCGTCTCGTAATAACGTTTCAAACTGTGTAATTAGTTATTTTTTTTATCCATATTTAATACTACATACAAGCGTCCAAAGATCGATTAATGTGACGGGTTACTGTTCTGGTGTGAAAATAATGGAATCTAAACAAGGCCCCAGTCCGCGTCCATGGTCCTCAGCTCTCTCTCTCTCCCCCGCAGTCCCACCCTCGGGCGCTCCACCTTCGTTGTCCCCTGCTCGCCGCCAGTGCCCTCCGTGACGACGCTGACGCCACTCGTGTCGCCTGCAGTTCCGCTTCGGCGATGGATTTGTTAGGGTTTGGGTCTACTTCCTCTAGATCTGGCCGGAGCCGCCGCCTTCCTTTCCTCTGTGCAGATCCATGGCAGCCTTGGTCGGATCGAAGGGCCGTGCGTGAGGTGGTGTCGCAACTCGCAAGGACCGTGACCGGCGGGACGGAGTCGCCAGAATCCTCCTCGTCCACGGAGGGGCCCCCGAAGCCGTGGTGGAGCAGCCATCCTGGGAGGCAAGGTTCCAAAAGTCGACGACTAGGCGCTACTAATCGCTGGGCACGCTCCTCCCCGCCGGTCACACTGCTCCCGCAGGGCTGCTGCTCCCGTGGGCTGCTGTTCCCCGCCGGGCTGCTGCTCCTCCCCGCCGGTCACGCTCCTCCTCGCCGGGCTGCTGCTCCTGCCGGTCTGCTCCTCCCCGTCGGCCTGCAGCTCGAGCCGACAGCCCCAGGCCCAAGGTCAGTCCGCTTTCCTGTTCGCTGCTCCTCTCCCCTGCTCTGCTCGCTGCTTCATAAGGACGTTAACAGGCAGCTTCACATGTTTGCTTTGCTGGCACCACAATGATTTTGCTGTAAAACTGACACCCAGTCTAAATGTTTCTACAAATTCAGACACAAAGAAAGAGAAACCATATTTGATAGTACTCTGCGTATTCTGAGTAGTATAAACATCTTTCCATGTGACTGAATTTGGTTACCAATGCCCTCTGAAATCTGAACTGACTGAAATTTAGATGTCTCACTCAGTGAAGCAAGTTTATTTAAATGTTATTAGTATGTCATGCCTATCTAATACACTGATAACTATTACAGGTATTAAAATGTGAGTATGCAGCCCGAGGTGAGATTCATCCATGCTTAGATTACTAATCTGTGTTAGGCAGTCATGCCACTTTTTGTAGAATAGTACTAACATCTCAATAACTGACTTGTGTAGTTCTTGCAAAATTTAATGTTTCGTCAGTTTTTTAATTTTCATTATCACCAATATATATGTCAAATGTGTTAAGGTATGCTGCAAGTTATAGTGTCTTTTAGATAATTATTTTTTTCTGAAAAGTGGAAATCCTTCTATTTTCTGTTGCAGGGAAACTACATCGAAGTTTATGCATTCATGGCTTTCCTTCCGTGTGCCATTTATTGGATATAACAATAATAGTACTTACTCCACTAACACTACTGTATGTGCATGTTATCTAATCTGTAGATGGCTAGAATGAAAATAATGCTAGAACAGTCAATTTGGGTAATATGTTCTTTGTAACTCAAGTGTTTAGTTCAGTCAGCTATTGTTTAGTTCAGTCAGCTAGTGCTCAAGTTGGTACCTAACTCAAGTGTTTGTGTTTTTTGTGTTGTTTAGGTACTTCGAGCAGAAAAGGAAGCACCACAGAAGATGGTGAGCAGCAGTGACAGGATTTTGTTCTCAGATGTAAGCCTTCCTGCACCAGCAATCCTTATTGTCCAAAAACAATAGAGCTAACTGCCTGTACAATAGAAATATATATATATATATATATATATATATATATATATATATATATATATATATATATATATGTCTAGATTAGCATCATCAATCAATCTCTTAGAGCACGTTTGGCTTCTGCCCTCCATTTAGTTCTGTATATCATGTTTCGTTCTTAGGATATCTCTGTCAACGTGGGTTCCATTTTCTTAGCATGTTATTCAGGCTTATGTACTGAATGAGTCTCAATTTAGTAGGAGGGTTTTGGTTCTGCTCATTGAGAGTGCATTTTCAGTAACGATTGAAATTGTGTTTGCCACATGATGAGCAAGTTAGTACTAATGTTTTGGGAATACTATCAATTACATGTGGTGCAGTGGCAGTACTATCAAATGTTAATATGATGCATGCTGCATCTTTCCTATAGTCAGTACATACATTTGTCGTTATAGAAACATCGGATATTATTCTTTTCTTTACAAGGTTATGTGCAGTTTTTTGCCCTTTATCTGCAGAAAGTATCATCCTGAATGAATGCCCAGACACCTCTCTTTAGTCAGCAGTGTGCACCCTCTCCAGAATCATTTATCACAATTAAACTAGCAGTGATTTTTGCTCCTAATTACCTTGGTGTGTGTAGATCAACGACCCTTTCAGCTGAAGTATGTGATTTCTGCTTATTAATTAGTAAGCGTCCATCAACGACCCTTTCAGCTGAAGTATGTGATTTCTGCTTATTAATTAGTAAGCGTCCAACAGTCTGTCAAATTGACAACAACATATTCAAATGAAAGCGCTAGAAAAGCTTGCCTATTCAGTTAAACTTAATGTCTCAGGGCCTTTAGTTTATTTTGACAAATTAGCATTTCCTTTTTAACTGTCGTAATTTTTCATGGTTATCACTAGCTACTAAGGTACCTTGGATTAGAATGGGTTTACTAAGGGATCTTGTCTCTTGTAACGAGCAGCATCTGTGTTGGCTTTCCTTTTCCTTTTCTCTTCTTATAATGGATGTTTTTATATTCTTTCAGGCACACCCATACTTCCAACAAGTGAGAGCTGCAGAGAACAGCAGGACGCGAGCATCACAGGAAAGTGCAAAGACTGATGCTAACCGTCGATCAAATCAGCGGCTCTAGATGGAGCCCTGCTTAAGTTTTCTAATATATCTAATACTCTGGTTTGTATGCAGGATGCTAGATTTCTCATTGTTTTCACTGTAATCCTATATTTAGTCTGTTGAATAGAATATTGCTATGCTTGATGCGGACGTTAGCCATAGAATCCAAGCAGGGTGGATGAAGTGGCGCCAAGCTTCTGGCATTCTCTGTGACAAGAGGATACCACAAAAGCTAAAAGGCAAGTTTTATAGAACAGCGATTAGACCCGCTATGTTGTACGGAGCAGAATGCTGGCCCACAAAGAGAAGACATGTCCAACAACTGAGTGTTGCAGAAATACGTATGTTGCGTTGGATTTGTGGTCACACAAGGATGGACCGAGTGCGAAATGATGATATTCGTGATCGTCTAGGGGTAGCACCTATCGAAGAGAAGCTTGTCCAACATCGGTTGAGGTGGTTTGGCCATTTACAAAGGAGACCTCCAGAGGCACCAGTGCATTATGGAGTTCTAAGTCAAGATAATAAGGTGAGGAGAGGCAGAGGAAGACCAAAGTTGACTTGGGAAGAGGCAATAAAAAGAGATTTGAAAGAATGGGATATACCTAGAGACCTATGTCTGAATAGGAGTGCTTGGAAAACGGCTATTGACGTTCCTGAACCGTAACTGACGGTGTTTGTTGGGTCTCAACTCTAGCCTACCCCAACTTGCTTGGGACTGACAGGCTTGGTTGTTGTTGTTGTTGTTGAGGAAATTCTAGCACATTTCGGAGATTACTAATAAAAACTAATTCTAGATATTCTCTCTGCAGGCTGAAAGTGATAGTATGGTTGACTGAGTTTATCATCCGAAGATGTTGGTCAAGTTCTTGCAGTTACAGGTAAAGTTTCTTACTGTGTAAGCGTAATTAACACTCTATGGCTGGTTGTAAATAACTAAATAAGCGAGTTTTTAGCACTTGTGTCCATGCCTGTCTTCAGTCAGCTGTCTATGGGGTTAAATGTCAGCCTACATGGTTTGATAGAACATGTTTAGAACATTACCTATAAAATGCCCTGCAAGCTTGCGCTTTTGTGTAGATATAAGAATATTGGATTATTGTTATACACACTATATAATAGTCATTCTTGGAGGCACGTAATTTTGTGCCTCCAACTGAAAATGCAGTCCAATAATTTTCCTGTCTATCTAATTATCAACGCAGGGCATTTATCTAATTTTTGCTTTCTTGCAGTTTGAGCTGTTTTTCTTTGTAGTAGCTTCGAAGGGAAACTATCAATGTGCTGTTGATCTGCATCTGCCTAGACATTTCAATAATTCTGACATTTCAATAACTCTATTGCAGGTCAGGTCTCTCAACAGAACTGCAACCACAAAGCAACTCTGCAAAAGCCCTTGCTGTGAGTGATGCAAAATCTCTTATGTAGTTAGTATGAATTCAGCCTACCCCAACTTGCTTGGGACTGACAGGCTTGGTGGTTGTTGTTGTAGTTAGTATGAATTCCACCATCACATGTCCAAGCATGTCACACACATAT
Source organism: Saccharum hybrid cultivar R570 (assembly GCA_038087645.1). Lineage (NCBI taxonomy): Eukaryota > Viridiplantae > Streptophyta > Magnoliopsida > Poales > Poaceae > Saccharum > Saccharum hybrid cultivar. Next base: position 5,391,864 of record JAQSUU010000744.1, read on the forward strand.
ATTGACATACTATAACTGTGAAATAAAATGACAAACTAATTATATACATGCTGTTCCAAGGTATGAATTCCACCATCACTTGTCCAAGCTATGCCTGTGCTCTAATGACTCAGTTGATAGGCTGGATATTCCATAGTTACTTGATCTGATCATCATTTAGATAGAGGTTAAGGGTTAATCATTTCGCACCAAGAACTAGTTGTGTTGCTATAGGAAGAGGGGAGGCTGCATATGCTGTTTTACAGTTACAGTAGGACACGAGCATGACAGGCAAGTGCAAAGACTGGTGCTAACTGTTGATCAGTTCAGCTGCTCTAGATGGAGCCCTGCTTAACTAAGTTTTTTTTTTTGTCTTTGAGCTCATCAAAGACATTTGCGTGTACCTGCTGATAACACATTGTGTAGTATAGCTTGTATCTAAAAAGCTTGTAAAGTATTGATTGTTGAAATGGTGGAGCATGTCTGATGTGTGTATGTATGTAAAGGATCATCTCATGTGTGTGTGTATCGGATCATTGCAAATGAACAGGATCGTTGTATTTTTTTGTTTCCTGCAACAGTTATCAGTAACGCGTATTGGCTGCCCGCGTCACTGACAGATGTTATCAGTGACACATTAGCTGGCCACGTCACTGATAGATGTTATCAGTGACGCGTTTTGGCTGGACGCATCGCTGATAGATGATTATTGGCTGGATGCGTAACTGATAGATGTTATTAGTGACGCGAGTTGGCTACACGCGTCACTAATAGACTGTTATCAGTGACGCGTTTTTACGCGTTACTGATGTGCCCTTATCACTGACGTGAAAACAGTGACGTGGCTTTTATGCGCCACTAATAGCCCTTAACCCGAGTCACTGATAAGCTTTTTTGGTATAGTGGTAATAAGGGAAATGTATGCTATGGAAACCAGACTTCTATGCAAACTATGGAAACTCTAATCAAGATCACAGGAATCTAATCCGATGGCTGGTTATTTTAGGACTCAAGACAATGACATTTCTTTCTCTACCCTTAAAGAGGCCTTGATATCTACACCAGTTTTAGCTCTTCCAAATTTACACAAACCTTTTGTCATGGAAACTGACAAGGGTATTGGTGCAGTTCTCCAGCAAGATGGGCATCCCATTGCATATGTCAGTAAAGCCTTGGGGCCAAAGAATCAAGCATTGTCAACCTATGAAAAAGAATGCTTAGCTATCCTACTAGCCATAGAACATTGGAAAGCTTATCTTCACAATGAGTTTGTTATCAAAAACTGATCAAAGAAGCCTAGTTCATCTTGATGACCAAAGACTTACTACACCTTGGCAACATAAAGCCCTTACCAAGCTCATGGGTCTCAGATATAACATCTGCTACAAGAAAGGGATTGAAAACAAAGTTGCAGATGCTTTATCTAGGGTACCACCTTCTGCAGGTTAGCAAGTGTTGGCTATATCCACCTTTCACCCTGTCTGGTTGCAAGACTTAGTTGATACTTACCACACTGACCCTTCCACTGCCAAAATTTTGACTGTTTTAGCTATCAAAAGTCCATATGGTCATTTCATCATACAACAAGGTGTTATTAAGTACAAAGGCAAAATCTAGGTTGGTAGTAACATGGAAATTCAACTCAAGATTCTTCACACTTTACATGCTAGTCCCATTGGTGGGCACTCTGGCTTTCCAGTGATTTATATGAAAATCATACATCTATTTGCCTGGCCAGGAATGAAGAAAATGGTTCATCAATTTGTCACCCATTGTACTACATGCCAGCAAGCCAAATCTAAAAGAGTTAAGTATCCTGGTCTCTTACAATCTCTTCCAGTCCCTGATTTTGCTTGGCAAGTTGTCAGCCTTCACTTTATTGAGGGTCTTCCTACATCATATCACTTTAGATGCATATTGGTGGTAGTTGACAAGTTTTCTAGGTATGCCTATTTTGTTCCTCTCAAACACCCTTTCACTGCTATTGAAGTTTCCATGGCATATATGGATAATATATTCAAGTTGCATGGTTTTCCTGAAGCTATGATCTTTGATAGAGATAGAGTTTTTACCAGCCAAGTTTGGCAACAACTGTCCAAATTGACAAACACTGAACTCAAGATGAGCACTTCTTACCATCCACAAACTGATGGTCAAACTGAAAGGGTGAATCAGTGCCTTGAGGCCTATCTCAGATGTTTTGTACATGCCTGCCCTACTAAGTGGAAGAAATGGCTCTCTCTTGCTGAATTTTGGTACAATTCCAGTTTCCACAACTCTTTGAATACCACTCCCTTTGAAGTGTTGTATGGTCAGCATCCTAGACATCTTGGCATCGACATTGTAGACTCATGTGCAGTACCTAATGTTGATCTGTGGCTCAAAGAGAGGCATGTTATGGTCAGACTAGTTTAAGAGCAACTTGTTAGAGCTCAGCAAAGACATAAGGCTCAAGTTGACAAAAACAGAACTGAACGTTCTTTCCAAGTGGGAGATTCTATTTACTTGAACCTGCAACCTTATGTACAGACTTCAGTTGCTACCAGGGCATCTGACAAACTATCCTTTCGCTATTTTGGTCCTTACTTTATCACTGCAAAGATTGGCTCGGTGGCATACAAACTACTTCCAGATTCTTCCAGCATCCACCCGGTCTTTCATGTCTCCCAGCTGAAGAAAGATTTACCTCCATCGACCCAGGTTTCCTCTGATATCCCTAATACTACTGAAACTGATGCTTTTCAATTTCCAGTCAAGGTCCTACAATGTCGCCTCAAAACCGATGGAGATCATATGGTGGCTGAGGTATTGATTCAGTGGTCATCCTGGCCACCCTCCATGGCTACCTGGGAATTGGAGGATGAACTCAAGCATCAATTTCCAGCAGCGCCGGCTTGGGGGCAAGTCGGTTCTCAAGATGGGAGGAATGTTAGCAGCTCTGTACCAGCGAGGAGGAAACACCAAGCATCGAAGGACAATTCAAACGATGGCGTCCCAACTACGACAAGCCCAGCAGAGAGCGGTGGCCTAGCTCCAAGTACGCTGGTGGTGAGTGGGTGACGCCAAAGCCAGCTGTTGCCGGCACTACTAGGGATGTGTTCACCAATGACACTCCTTTCGTCACTGAAGACTCCAAAATCATCACATAGTTTCTTTTGTGACGAATTTGTGACGAAATGGACTTCATCATGGAATGAGCGTCATATTTTACCTACCGTGACGAAACGTCGATTTTCATCATAGATGTGAATTATTTCTATGACGAAATGGCCATCGTCATAGAAGTGTATTCTTTCTATCACGAATGGTTTTTGTCATTGGTATACCCCCTTTTTTGTCATAACGTGTCGTCTATCAGGCGGCCTGACGGCGTCTGCCACGCTGGTAGCTGACGTGTCTTGTCCACATGGCACGTCCACATTGCAGGTGACGTGGACAACTGATGTGGCTTGGCAGGAGGCAGCTGACGTGTCCGACCACATGGCAGCTGACGTGGTTAGTGATGTGGATGGTCCACGTGTCGCTTTTTTATGGGGCCACATGGCCGGTGTGTCCACTTTTTATTGGGCCACATGGCATGTTGTGATTAGTCCATGTGTCTTGTTGTGATTGGTTGTCATTTTCATCACAGAACTAATAACAAAATCGTCACAAAAAGGTTTAGAATTTCATCACAGGTGCACATGCTAATTTTATTATGAAATGCAAATAATATTGAAATGATCAAAAGCTTCCATAAATTAACAGATCCAGTATTCCAATGACCATACAACTTTCAACATTACTAAACTCGATTCACATATAACTCACTTGATCACAATCCAACTACTAGTTTCATCTCAGTTCACATTAACATCATAGCAAATAATATAAAGTTGCCAACCACCAGCAACATAAGTTATTGCATAAACAAAATCACCAGCACAAATGTAAGGTCCAAAGAGGCTCACAAGATAGGCTAGACGGGGATGAATAGCCTATAAAAATTTTCCTACAACTCACAACAACAACTTGCACAAGGTATTAGTAATATTAGCAAGCGAAGCAAGTTTTGCGCTAGCGTACTAGGGGTGTGCGGGTGCCACCTATCCAATTCACAATTCTACTCCTAATAACAACTAGAACACCAAACTCGAACCGATGTGGTTACTATGCAAAACCTAGGCAACCACTCTATCACAAACGCATGGAGTCAAAGTACGAGAAGGATTATACCGCCGTTGATGAGTAGATTGTCGGGGATGCCAATCACCGGGAGAAGACCAATCACCAAGGAGAATACTAAGATGAAGAACCAATCACCGAGATGAAGAGCTTGACGAAGACCAATCACCTGGAGAAATCTCCAACGAACAAGCACACTTGACACGTCGATTTTTCCCCGAGGTTCACGTGCTTCCCGGCACGCTAGTCCCCGTTGTGTCGACTACCTCCTTGGCTATCAAGTCCTTGCTCACCGCAAGTGACCTCCACCGGGTCCCTTGATCTCACAAGAGAGGAGTACTCCAAGACACGATTGCTCTTTTACTAAGGATGATCTTCGCGATCCCCGCAAGGTGAGTTCCAACCTCTCACAAAGCTTCGAGCCGGCCACAACAATTACCAAGATGATGTCGCACTCTCCTTCTCGCTCCAAGCCATCTAGGTGACGGGAATCACCAAGAGTAACAAGAGAACCTTGCTAGGAACAAGAGCACCAAGTGCCTCTAGATGATCACACTCATGCAATGCACTTGGATCAACTCAATCTCACCAAAGGATGCAAACTTGCAAGAAGGATGAGTGAGAGAGAGTAGGAGGGCTTGCTCAGCTCTTAGGATGAGTTTCACAACTAAAAATGGCCAAGAGCGAGAGCCAAGCACGCCCCTTGGGCTTAAATAGCCCGAGCTCCAACGGTCAAAAGAAAACAGCCTGAACCGGCCGTCGGACGCGTCCGACGCGCCACCGTCGGACGCTCCCCCATCGTCCGACTAGTTCATTTGGCCTTCGCGCACAGTTCAAACCTCAGAGCCGTTAGAGCATCCGGAGCATGCGTCGGACGCGTCCGACGCCTCCACCTCTCTGCAGTGCTCTCTGGGTAAAAACAAAACACATGGGTCGGACGCGTCCGACGCTCTACGTCCGGAGAAACCCTACGCTGCACTGCTCTCTGGATCACGTCCGATCGAGGGTCAGACATGTCCGACTCCTTCTCGCCTGGCGTCCGACGCAGTCACCAGAACCACTGCCTACGCCACTGCTGACGTCAGCGTTGTCGAACGCTGAGGTCATGCGTCCGACGCTCCACCCCGGACGTGTCCGACGCTGCCTCAGCGCCTCAGCTGACCAGCTACAACGCATCGGACGCCCCTCCAGCGTTCGAAGGTAACCTGAGGAGCGTCTGACGCCCCCGAAGTCACTCCTTCAACTCCTTTCGCTTCACCCTTTACAAATGTATCAACTCCACAAGTGTACAACCATTCGTGCAAGTGAGTTAGCATTTTCACAAACATTTTTCAAGGGTTTTCTCCACGGAGTTAGTTGCTCACTAGATCGAAATGCATATGCAAGAATGAAATGATCTAGAGGCACTTTGGAATCCATATTCCATCACACTTTCTCCCCTCTTAATAGTACGACTGTGTATCCTATAATGTGATCATGCCCGAGGCATCTCGATCACCAAAAGGAAACCCTACACTAGCTATACCTTTGCCTTCAACACCCAGGAGAACTCCTTCACTCTATGGCCTAGCATTTCACTATCATCACCATGATCCACCAAGTGCTAGCACCATCTCCATGTCCTGTACTAATCCATCAATTGTCCTTCACACTTGACAAACATGATTAGTAGTAGGGTTGTCATTAATTACCAAAATCAAACCAAGGGCCTTTCAATCTCCCCCTTTTTGGTAATTGATGACAACATCTCAAAGATAGGAATGAAATCAAGTTTTGAACTCGAATTGCTTGTCCATGGCATTTGATCATGACATATGTTGGACAAACATTTCAAATCCGATTTGGTAGTGCTAACTCCCCCTACATATGTGCATCTTCATGTTTGGATTGATGTATGGCACATATGCATAGATGGGATGTTTTTGGGAGAATTTTCACTACCAAATGATGCTAAGGTGTAAGAGTGGACCTTTGAAGCGTGATACCATCGAAGTAGCTAATTTTACACCATTTTAGCTTCTTGTTCTTGTCCCCACTTGCCATGCTTGCTCGACACCACTTGCAATACTTGTTGATCACTTGTAAGCTTAAGAGATGACATGCAAGCACAACACTAGATACCTCATGAGATCACATTAAAAAATAAGGTACTAGAGAGATAGTGGTAAACAAGAACACCTATGCATGCTAGTTGATCATTCATCATTCATGTTCTAAACTAGCAAGCACCACACAAGCAAGGCATTTGAATTGAAATGCATGACAAATGCAAGCAAGCATATGTTAGTGCACATACAAATGCAACAAATTGTTCATGAGCTTGCTCCCCCTACTTGTGTGCTCAAAATTTTAATTGACCCCTTTCCAATGTCATTTTTATTTTCTATCTTTACTCTCCCCCTTTGTCATCACATGACCAAAAAGGTTAGCTTATAGTTTCATTTTAAAGATAGATTGTGAGATCAATTTTCCCAAATTTGGTTCAACCTAGAGCTCATACATAAGATATTCAACACGGTTTGAACCAAAGGCAAGCTTCTTCACACATCATAGAAAGGGTTATCTTGCACTATGTCGGTTAAACACTTAGTGTATGAATTCTAGATCAAACACTTAGGATTGCAAGCCCATAAATATGCCATATGCTACCACTAGATCAATGAAACATACAAGCAATATTGGTACCATACATGCATTGAAACAAGTTGATTTTCATGAATGCTCTTAATAACCACTTGCATGAATGACTAAATGCCCTAATCAAGTCCTTAACAAGATATGATGCATATGCCATTACAACTTTTACCTTGACAAGTTGGAGTAGAGGCAAAGCCATAGAGTGGGGGTGCATCACTTCATGTTGGAGAAGTCAAGAATGTTGAACTCATTTCTAAGCTTGCAAAACCTCTTTTCATCAAGTGGCTTGGTGAGGATGTCGGCAAGTTGACCATCGGTTCCAATGGCCTTGATACTAATGTCTCCTTTGAGTTAGTGATCTCTAATGAAATGATGGCAGACATCAATATGCTTTGTTCTTGAATTTTGAACTGGGTTGCTAGTCATCTTGATTGCACTTTCATTATCATAAAAGAGTGGCACATGCTTGAACTTGAATCCATAATCATTCAAGGTGGACTTCATCCAAAGTAATTGTGCACAACAACTATCCGCACTCATGTATTCGGCTTCAGCGGTAGAGAGTGATATGCTATTTTGCTTCTTGGATGACCATGATACAAGTGACCTCTCTAGAAATTGACATATTCCACTTGTGCTCTTCCTCTCAACCTTGCATCTCGCATAATCCGATTCAGAGTAACCAACTAGCTCAAATTGTGCTCCCTTGGAATACCAAAGTCCAACATCTTGAGTGTACTTAAGATAACTCAATATCCTCTTGGTTGCCTTCAAATGACTCTCCCTTGGAGAAGCTTGGAACCTTGCACACATGCACACACTAAACATCACATCCAGCCTAGAAGTGGTGACATAGAGTAAGCTTCCAATCATAGACCGATATTGCTTTTGATCCACCATTTGTCCACTAGTATCAATATCAAGTCTACCATTGGTTGCCATTGGGGTTGTCATTCCTTTAGCATCTTGCAAACCAAACCTCTTGATCATGTCCCTTATGTACTTTCCTTGACTAATGAAGGTGCCATTCTTCATTTGCTTGGTTTGTAGTCCAAGGAAGTAAGTGAGTTCACCAAGCATGGACATCTTAAATTCACTTGCCATCATCTCCCCAAACTCTTCACAAAAGTCTTGGTTGGTTGATCCAAAGATAATGTCATCCACATAGATTTGCAACACAAACAAGTCATTTCCAATCTTCTTGGTGAAGATAGTGGTGTCAAATTTCCCCATCTTGAATCCCTTAGAGAGTAGGAAATCCCTTAGCCTCTCATACCATGCCCTTGGAGCTTGCTTCAAGCCATAGAGAGCCTTTTCTTAACTCGTAGATATGGTTGGGTTTCTTCTCATCTTCAAAACCGGGGGTAGACTTCCTTATTGATGTAGCCATTCAAGAAAGGACTCTTCACATCGATTTGATAGAGCTTGATGTTGTGTGCACAAGCATAAGCCAATAGGATTCTAATTGCTTCTAGCCTTGCCATCGGAGCATATGTTTCTCCAAAGTCAAGACCCTCAACTTGAGTGTAACCTTGAGCAACTAGTCTTGCTTTGTTCGTCACTACAATGCCATCTTCATTTTGTTTGTTCTTGAAGACCCACTTGGTGTCAATTACATTCTTGTTCTTTGGCCTTTTCACAAGTTCCCATACTTTGTTTCTCTCAAAGTTGTTTAGCTCTTCATGCATAGCATTGATCCAATCTTCATTCTTAAAAGCTTGTTGTATGGTCTTGGGTTCTTCTTCTAGTGAGACAAAGGAGTAGTGTTGACAAAAGGTTGCCAATCTTGATCTAGTTTGCACTCCTCTTGATATGTCACCGATGATGTGCTCTAATGGATGAGCTCTTGCAAGGTTGCTTGGTTGTGCCATTGGTTGATTGCTTGTACTAGCTTGATCATTTGATGGATGAAGAAGTGTTGGACTAGCCTCTTGTTCATCTTGAGCTTGATTAGCATTGGATTGATCATGGGAGTCACTAGCTTGCACTTGTATGAGTTGATCTTTATCATCATCATCTTTTCACTTGCCTTAGGCGAATATCACTAATATCCATCTCTTTCATAGCATTGCTCAATGGAATTCCCCTCACATCATCAAGATTCTCATTCTCGTCTTGGGAACCATGAGTTTCATCAAACTCCACATCATGAATTTCTTCAAATGTGCCATTGCTAGAGTTCCACACTCTATATGCTTTGCTTGTAGTGGAGTAGCCAAGTAAGAATCCCTCATCATATTTCTTATCAAACTTCCCAAGTCTTTGCCCTTTCTTCAAGATGTAGCATTTGCAACCAAAGACCCGAAAGTATGCAATGTTTGGTCTTCTACCATTCAATAGCTCATAGGGAGTCTTCTCTAGCATAGGATGACAATAGAGACGATTGCTAGAGTAGCAAGCCGTGTTGATAGCTTCGGCCCAAAAGGATTGGCTCACATTGTACTCGCTAAGCATTGATCTAGCCATGTCAATGAGAGTCCTGTTCTTCCTTTCCACTATGTCATTGCTTTGTGGAGTGTACTTGGCCGAGAATTGATGTCCAATACCATACTCATCACAAAGCTCATCAACTCTTGTGTTCTTGAACTCACTTCCATTGTCACTCCTCACTTTCTTGATCTTGAGCTCATATTCATTTTGGCTTCTCTTGATGAATGTTTTAAATAGCTTGTAGACATCACTCTTGTCATTGAGAAAGAACCCCCATTTGTATCTAGTGAAGTCATCAACTATCACAAAACCATACTTGTTGCCACCAATGCTAGTGTATGTAGTCGGCCCAAAGATATCCATGTGCAAAATCTCAAATGGTCTAGCGGTGCTCATGATGCCTTTCTTGGGGTGAGTGTTTCGAACTTGCTTAACCACTTGACATGCACTACACAACTTGTTCCTCTCAAACTTGACATTCTTCAACCCTCTAACAAGATCAAACTCTAGTAGCCGGTTGAGTTGCTTCATGCCAATATGTCCAAGCCTTCTATGACATAGCCAACCCATGCTTGATTTGGAGAACAAGCATGTACTCAATTTTGACTTCTCATCATTAAAATCAACCAAATAAATATTTCCTTGTTTAAAGCCCTTGAACACTAGCCCGAAACCATCCATACTTATGATTTCCACATCATCCACACCAAAGATGCACTTGTAGCCAAGATCATAAATTTGTGCCACCGACAAGAGATTAAAGTTCAAGCTTTCAACTAGCAACACATTGGATATGATCAAGTCATTGGATATTGCAATCTTGCCTAGACCCTTCACCTTGCCTTTGTCATTATCCCCAAATGTGATGTCCTCAAAGTCACCATCTTCTTCACTTTGTTGAAATGAGTCAAACATTCTACCATCATCGGTCATGTGTTGTGTGCACCCACTATCAAGCACCCAATGCCTCCCTCCAGACTTGTAATTGACCTACAAAAAGAAATCAATTCTTTTTAGGTACCCATTTGGTTTTGGGTCCTTGAATGTTAGTGACCAAAGACTAAGGCACCCAAATAGCTTTCTTCTTTGAGCTCTCATGGGGTGAACCTATGAACTTGGCCTTCACAACACCTTGCTTCTTAGTAAGCATATAACAAGAATCAAGTCTTAATGAGGATACACTTGCAAACTTGACATTGTTCTTGTTGACATTGCTCTTGCAATATTGCTCTACATGCCCCACTTGCTTGCAACTAGAGCAAAACCGGCCATTGCCCTTCACAAAGCTAGGCTTTGGAGTGACAAAGGCGGCCTTGCCTTTCTTGGGGGTATAGTCAATCCCTTCTTTGAAATGGAAAAACCTTTGGCTACCCAGCACTTTAGCAAGCGGGCATCTCCACCATAGGCATTGCCTAAGCCACGAGTGATCTTGTCAACCTCCTTCTTGAGTGTCTCATTTTCAACCATAAGTGAGGCATCACAAGTAAAGCCATCACTAGAGGATGAAGTAGTCATATTGCTTGAGCTACAAGAAGGGTTAGTTGGAGCAACAACAATGGGCTTGAGCTACAAGAAGGGTTAGTTCATTGAGGATGTCACAAGTCAAGCCAACTCTTGTTGTTAAGGGAGGCACATGCTTCTCTTGAGCTAGAAGAGATGAATGAGCATCTTTAAGCTTCTCATGGGCTTCCACTAGCCTCTCATGAGTGCTCTCAAGCTTCCCATGGGCTTCCACTAGCCTCTTATGGGTGCTCTTTAGCTCATCAAAGGATTGCTCATGGGCTTCCTTTAGCCTCTCATGAGTATCCTTGAGGTCTCCAAGAGATTGCTCAAGAAGGCGGTTCTTCTTGCGCAAATCCTTGAATTCCCCTCTCTTCTTGTTCATAAGCTCATGGGCCTCCTCCAACAACTTGAGAAGTTCCTTTTTGGAAGGTTCCTCAACATCACTCTCATCTTCACTATCACATTCACTATCACTCTCATCATATTGTACCTTAGTGGACTTAGCCATGAAGCATGATGGAATATCAAAGAGAGAGGGCTTGTGATGGATGGCAAGGCTTGCCATCTTCTTCTTGTTGCTTGAGTCATCATCATCACTTGGTTCTTTATCATCATCATTGATATCATCCCAAGTGGCAACATATGACTTGCCCTTCTTCTTGAGAGTGAACTTCTTCTCTCTTGCTCTTCTTGTCCTTCTTATGCTTCTTGTCATCTTCATCATCACCATTGTCATCTTGGTTGAGTGGGCATTCGGCAATAAGATGACCATATTTCTTGCACTTGAAGCACTTCATGTTTGCAACATCTTGCTTCGAGTTCTTCTTGGAGGACTTATTGGAAGAACTCTTGCTCTTCAAGAACTTGTTGAATCTCCTCACAAAGAGAGCCATTTCCTCCTCCTCCTCATCATCACCACCTTCTTCTTCTTCTTCTTCACTAGATTCTTCTTTCTTAGCTTTGCCCTTGCCCTTGGATGAAGAAGATGCCTTGAATGCAACACTCTTCTTCTTCTCATCCTTGTCTTCCTTCTTCTTCTCACCATCAACATCATAGTCCCGATAGGTGTCATCATTCATCATATCACCAAGGACTTGAGTGGGTGTCATGGTGTTCAAGCCGGTCCTCACAAGCAAAGTGACCAACATGCCAAACCGGGGTGGTAGGCATCTCAAGAACTTGTGAGAGAAGTCCTTGCCCTCAACTCTTTCACCAACCGCCTTGAGATCATTGACCAAGCATTGGAGGTAGTGGAACATCTCTAGCACATTTTCATCATCATTCATCTTGAAGCCGGCAAACTTCTCCTTCAAGATGTAAGCTTTGGCATTCTTCACCGCATCGGTGCCCTCAAATGACTCCTCAAGCTTCTTCCATATGTCGTAAGCCATCTCCAAGTCCTTGATTTGAGCAAAGATTCTCTCATCAAAGGAATGAGCGCTCACGGCAATGTCATTGCATTGGAGCATCTCTTCTTCGGTGGCGGTGGGAGCCTCCGGCTTTGCAATCTCAATCTTTGTCTCCACCACTTTCCATATCTTACGATTGATGGACTTGATGTGCCCTAGCATCTTGACCTTCCAATAGGGATAATTTGTGCCATCGAAATGTGGTGGCTTCTTGTTGTTGATGTGAATTTGAGCCATTGTCACACCAAGGATGTCAAGCCTTTCAATACAAACGGTGTCATCGGCTTTGATACCACTTGTAAGGTCCAAAGAGGCTCACAAGATAGGCTAGAGGGGGGTGAATAGCCTATAAAAATTTTCCTACAACTCACAACAACAACTTGCACAAGGTATTAGTAATATTAGCAAGTGAAGCAAGTTCTGCGCTAGCCTACTAGGCATGTGCGGGAGCCACCTATCCAATTTACAATTGTACTCCTAATAACAACTAGAGCACCAAACTCGAACCGATGTGGTTGCTACGCAAAACCTAGGCAACAACTCTATCACAAACGCACGGAGTAAAAGTACGAGAAGGATTATACCGTCATTGATGAGTAGATTGTCGGGGATGCCAATCACCGGGAGAAGACCAATCACCAAGGAGAATACCAAGATGAAGAACCAATCACTAGGATGAAGAGCTTGACAAAGACCAATCACCGAGAGAAATCTCCAACGAACAAGCACACTTGACACGTCGATTTTTCCCCGAGGTTCACGTGCTTCCCGGCACGCTAGTCCCCGTTGTGTCGACTACCTCCTTGGCTATCAAGGCCTTGCTCACCGCAAGTGACCTCCACCGGGTCCCTTGATCTCACAAGAGAGTACTCCAAGACACGATTGCTCTTTTACTAAGGATGCTCTTCGCGATACCCGCAAGGTGAGCTCGAACCTCTCACAAAGCTTCGAGCCGGCCACAACAATCACCAAGATGATGCCGCGCTCTTCTTCTCGCTTCAAGCCATCTAGGGACGGGAATCACCGAGAGTAACAAGAGAACCTTGCTAGGAACAAGAACACCAAGTGCCTCTAGATGATCACACTCATGCAATGCACTTGGATCAACTCAATCTCACCAAAGGATGCAAACTTGCAAGAAGGATGAGTGAGAGAGAGTAGGAGGGCTTGCTTAGCTCTTAGGATGAGTTTCACAACTGAAAATGGTCAAGAGCGAGAGCCAAGCACGCCCCTTGGGCTTAAATAGCCCGAGCTCCAACAGTCAAAAGAAAACAGCCTGAACCGGCCGTCGGACGCGTCTGACACGCCACCGTCAAACGCGCCCCCAGCGTCCGACCAGTTCATTTGGCCTTCGCGCACAGTTCAAACCTCAGAGCCGTTGGAGCTTCCAGAGCACGCCTCGGACGCGTCCGGCGCCTCCACCTCGCTGCAGTGCTCTCTGTGTAAAAACGAAACACACGGGTCGGACACGTCCAACGCATCCGCCCGGCGTCCGACGCTCTGCGTCCGGAGAAACCCTGCGCTGCACTGCTCTCTGGATCGCGTCCGACCGAGGGTCGGACACGTCTGATGCCTCATCGCCTGGTGAAAGGTCCAAGTGTGGATTGGCCCTTTGTGTTTTTGGTAATTGAGTGACAACTTAGGTGGACTAACATGTGTGATGGTTGAGATCCACAGGGTTAGTTCACAGGTACATATGTGTGAGCAACATATGCCATGGTGAGATGGCTTGGACATGTTGTGAGGCTCAACACATGTGACGATGGAGGAGCTCATTGCAAATGAGACATGACATGGAGTCATGTGACCGAGTTGGCCATGATCAAGATGAGGCTTGGCTTGATGGACCGGTTGCAATGGAGAAGGGCGAGTCAGAGGTTTGAAGCGATGGACCTTGCGGGGTGAAGCTTGGGCAAGACTTGGCGCCGATGGACCGAAGCAACGGTGAAGAGCAAGTGAGGTCAAGATCGATGGACCAAGAGGGTCACGTGATGATATGAAATGGATCATATCATTTGGTGATCGTGTCGGTGCATTTGTTGCATTGGCACATTGGAGGAGATGGTGGAAATGGAAATGCGCAAGGCAAAGGTATAACCTAGGGCATTTCATTTCACCGGTCTAAGGTTGAGTAGAGAAGTGCTTGACCGGATTTAGGATAGATGGCCGTACTATCAAGAGGGGCAAACTTGTTTGCATATCGATCATCTAGTGCCACTTGAGCGATCTAACATTGCGATGTGATAGGATCGAGTGGCGTGGTGAGTTGAAGTGAAAATCCTTTGGAAAATGATTGTGAAAATGCTAACACACAAGCACATGGAGTTGTTCACATGGTGGTGTTGGCACATTTGCAAAGGTGATGGTGTTTTGCAGGGTAGAGTTGGGTTTGGGTCCCTCTCTCCCTCCCGCCGAGCTTGCGAGGCGGGATTCGGCGGTTTCGGGAAAATGAGATGGCTACTTTCTATAGCGCCGGATGCAAGTTGGTGGCGAAAACATGCTAGCTCTAGAGCACAAGTTGGTATACTTGTTCGTTAGCATGTGTGAGCGTTTGTGGAAAAGGAGGCGAAGTCGGCAGAGTGTTTCTCACAGAGAAACAAGCGTCGGACGCGCCTGGCAGAGGTGTCGGACGCTGAGGCCGCGTCCGACGCATGGACGTGGCACGCAGCAGTGGCTTGGGCGGCGTCGGACGCTGGCCGATGGGCGTCAGACGCTGCGGGCGCGTCAGACGCGTTGCTTTGATGCGCAGCGGCGGCCAAGCGCGCGTCTGACGCGGTTCCAGGACGAACGTCGGACGCCGGTTTTCGGCTAGGGCGCCAGACGCGTTGTGCGCCGGTTTCGCGCGGTTTCGAAGTGGACGCGCCGGACGCTGACGTCAGCGTCCGACGGTGGGGCGTCGGACGCTGGGTCGCGCCTCAGACGCGGTCTAGAGAGCTTGTTGGCGCGCGCGACCGTCGGACTCGGGCGTCGGACGCGGCCTGCGGGGCGTCAGACGTGCCAGAGCTGTTCCAACGGTCACTAACTTTGAATCTGGGCGCGACGCGAGTGAACGCGTCGGACGTGCCAAACGGCAACGCGTCGGGCGCGTCCGACGCAGCTTACAGAGGCGTTTTCGGCTGAGGCTCGGGCTCGCGCGCGGTTGAACGCGTCAGACGCGTCTGACGCTAGGCGTCGGCGCGTCCGACGCGTGTTAAAATCGCGCTGCGAGTCCCCAACGGCTAGAAAACGGTTGGTGAGCCTTTGGGGCTATAAATAGAAGTGTTGGCCGGGTTTGGCCAAGAGAGCTGAGCACTCTAGAGCCTTGGTGGCTTGGTGGATGTGCTTGGGAGCCCTCTTACTCACATATGCTTGATAGTGATCATTCGATAGTGTGAGTGAGCGATTCTAGTGCGTTGCAAGTGCGAGATTGCATCGTGTGGCACTAGGTGATCGAGTTGCAAGCCGGTGTGCTTGTTACTCTTGGAGGTTGCCACCTCCTAGACGGCTTGTGGCTCCGTCGAAGCACGCAAGAAGCTTGTGCGTGGCTCCGGAGAAGGATTGTGAGAGGTTCGTGCTCACCTCGCGGGGATCGTGAAGAGCAACACTAGTAGAGCATGTCATTGAGCTACCTCACTTGAGAATGGTGTCTTGCGGTGCCTTGCGGGGCGTGCCTTGAGGGGCAAGTGGCTTGAGGGTAACACCGAGGAACCATCTAGGTGTTGGTCGACACAACGGGGACTTAGCTTGGTGGCAACCAAGTGAACCTCGGGAGAAAAATCACCGCGTCAACTTGTCTCCTACCCTTCGCGGTGGTTTGCTTTCTCCATACACAAGCTTGTATTTACTTTCATATATTGTGCTTGTGTTGTTGCTCTTGCGCTACTAGTTCACTTGGTGAATTAGTAGTACTAGCTTTGCTTGTGTAGCATAGTTAGTTTCTCGCTTAACTAGTTAGCTTGTGTAGCTTTACTAGTTGTCTTGCTTAGTTTGTGTAACTAAGTAAGTTGCGCTCCTTGGTTCGGCTTGTGTAGCCTTGTCATTGAGCATCTAGTGAGCTTAGGTTGGCTTTATGCTTTTGCTCATTAGAATTGTGTAGGAGCTCCCCCGGTTTGCAAAGTACTAGTGCTTAAGCTTGTGTGGCTTGACTTCTAGATTTAATTAGGAGAGCTCTTGCTAGCCCGACACCTTGTTTGCTTTGTTTAGGATCTTTTACAAGGTGCATCTAGAGTCATAGTTAGAGGGGTGAAGTCTTGGCTAGACCGATAGATTTAATTCCGCACTTAAATTGGTTAGCCGACGCAATTAGTTTTAAAAAGGACTATTCACCCCCCCTCTAGTCCGCCATCTCGACCCTACAGCTGGCGTCTGACGCAGTCACCAGAACCACTGTCTGTGCCATAGCTGACGTCAGCGTCGTCGGACGCTGAGGTCATGCATCCGACGCTCCACCCCGGACGCGTCCGACGCTGACCAGCTACAATGCGTCGGACGCCCCTCCAGCGTCCGACGGTAACCTGAGGTGCGTCCGACGCAGCGTCCGATGCCCCGAAGTCACTCCTTCAACTCCTTTCGCTTCACCCTTTGTAAATGTGCCAACTCCATAAGTGTACAACCATTTGTGCAAGTGAGTTAGCATTTTCACAAACATTTTTCAAGGGTTTTCTCCACGGAGTTAGTTGCTCACTAGATCGAAATACATATGCAAGAATGAAATGATCTAGAGGCACATTGGAATCCACATTCCATCACACTTTCTCCCCTCTTAATAGTACGGTTGTGTATCCTATAATGTGATCATGCCCGAGGCATCTCGATCATCAAAAGGAAACCCTACACTAGCTATACCTTTGCGTTCAACACCCGGGAGAACTCCTTCACTCCATGGCCTAGCATTTCACCATCATCACCATGATCCACCACGTGCTAGCACCATCTCCATGTCCTCTACTAATCCACCAATTGTCCTTCACACTTGACAAACATGATTAGTAGTAGGGTTGTCATTAATTACCAAAACCAAACCAAGGGCCTTTCAACAGACCCCTTGCTTAATTAACCAGCAGCTACAAGCAACGCTCACGTCGAAGAAGCACTGTTGAGGGACGAGATATGCTTGAGCAGCACATTGTTCTCCTCCATTGCGTTGTTGTTTATCTCTGTCACCTTCTTGAGCTCTTCCAGCTCCTTTTGTGTCCTCACTAGCTTTTCCTCAGCTTCTGCATTACGGATCATGGATATGATTGCATTTGCTTGATCCACCTGTATAAAAAAGAAACTAAAATATTATCAGGAGCAGTAATCTATCAATTCACAAAGACAAAATATTCGATTCACCTCCTTTTTGCATATGAGATTGATATGACTACAGTACAAGCTAGTATCTCACAAAAAAGAGGAAGAAATCCTGGTGTGCTTTCATAAGAAAAAAAAAATTCAACAACACTGCATTTGATAATTCATTTACAGTTGGAAAAATAGAGCGCCATATTATTTCAAGTACACAAGCATAAGAGTTACGGCATTCAAGTTCCTTGGAATGTTGGAATTTTCGAAAACCTGTAGATGCAGCAAATTATTGCAGGTCATTCAGAGAATAAAGTATTTACAAGTAAATTATCAAGTAGAAAAATCTTCTACTTCTCCTCATACAAGTCTATGGTATAAAAGGTCCTCTATATATTTATTATAATATGTGAGGATTATTTTCATACAAGAATACAGCATTGAGGGTTATTTCCACCTTATGGCGAAGTATTTAATAATATAACTACAGTACTTATGGCCCTAACATCGTCACCAAATTAAACAGTATATCTAAACACGTAACTTCAAACGTAACTTCAGATTGCTTCACCTAGTTTGATGTTCATCTCAACTAGTAATTAGGGAATATCTAAATCTAAATAGGTAACAAAATTGTTTCATCTCGTGTTATACACAATGTTCATCTCAACTAATAATAAGGGGATCAAATACAGGAAATAGAAATCAAAAGAAAGTAAAGGGCAGACCTACAGATCGCATATGGATCCTGACAATCAAGAACAAATTGCATATTATCCATCCAGGTGAACCAAATGACAGGGATGGAGATAACTAACCAGTTGTGAACTCGTGATACACCATGCACTGCCAGTAGTCACGGTGCCGTCGCTACCACTAAACAGTTCGGGGAGCCGCCGCCTCTGACATCGATCTTTGCAGTTCCAGGAGCCGACGCCTCCGCCGTGCATCCGAGAGCTGCCACCAGCCACCAGTAGCAACCCTCTCTCCGTCATATACCTGATCGATTCAACTAAAACAAACGATTGTGGAGATGCGAATTACTGGATCGGTAATGGGGTATCGTGGTGATTGGTGAATATGGACTCCTAGAAGATCCCGATGTGGATCGTGGGTGGTGGTGCATTCAGATCCTAGAGGACGAAAAGGGAGGCGCAAGCAAGGGCGATGACAGTTTCTCTTTTATCTATGACCTCTTGAGGCGGCGATAGTGACCGGCGAAGGTGTGCGATCACGTGGGCGTTCTCCTGCGGCATCGGCGGCGCGGTGCAGATGCAGGCGATGGTGCCGGGACGCGATGCCATTGCTGCGTCGAGGGTGGTTTAGTGGGGACTTCCTGTTTACAGGAGGGAGAAGAGAGGTATGGTTGTGCGATGGAAAAATAAAAGGAACCACGAGTCAGCTCGGTGAATTGACGAGATCCGCAATTAGAAGGGCGGTTCCTGTCTATTTTTACATGATTGTGTCTAGCTAGTCTCTATGAAAGGTAGGGCCACTATTTGGCTTCCCAGCGATTAGCGAGAGAAATCTGATTAGTTGTGCGCGCCCCTGTTTAGAATCTGGCCCAGTTGTGCGGTAGAAAAGAAGGTAGAGAATAAAAATATTCTGGAGGGAAAGAATGGCGGGAGCAAAAATTACAAAACACAGATTAGTTAGCTGAATTTACATTATTAATCCAAGGAAAGAATCGTTAAAGAACTCTAATTTATATTTTTAATCTATGGCTCAAATTTGTAAGTAGCTTTTCTTCCTCCTACTAACTTCAAATTTGATGATCTTTTTTTTAATTTCTAAAATAATGCTCTATCAATGTATTGTAATATTATAGCCATTATTATTCTTATCTTTTCCCGTGCATGATGATATGAAACATTTCGACCGAAGATTGCGGTGATCACCCTATGGTACCAATCTTTTTCTTTTGCTTATATTTTTTATGTTTATAATTTTTTTATTTCTCTATATTCATATTTTTTGCTAGATTTTTAATTAGTATAATATTGAGTACTGATTTATCTCATTTATTTTGAAACTTCTTATTACATTTTTAGCTATTATCTTAATTATTTGTTGAATAACTAAAGGATAAAAGCTACAATACCATAAGTTAGGTAGAAAAATCTAAAAACTTGCATGGACACCTTATTTTGGTTTATGATCATGATAAAAAAAAATTCAAATGATTTTGGCAAAGTGGTACTATACATCCCGTACAAGCCTGAACATCTCTCCGTTAGCTACAGGGATATGTGTTAGACATGTATGACTTTATGAGGATGTGCATGACTACTTTGTTAGAATTAGTCGAAACTTTTTTGTCATCATTATACAACAAAATGAGGTGTCCATGATTTTTTAGCTACCTTAGGGAATTTTAACATTTATCCTTCACTAATCAAACAAAAAATTACAATAATGGGTAAATTTGGTTAGAAAATTGCACATATGCACACATCATCATAGTTTGGTTCCATAAACATCCCACAAAAATTTCAAATGATTTTGACAAGCGGTACTATACATGTTATACAAGCATGAACATCTCTCACTTAGTTATTAGGATATATGTTAGACATATATGCTTTTGTGAGGATGTGCATGACCACTTTCTCAGAATTAGTTGAAACTTTTTTGTCAACATTATGCACCAAAGTGAGGTGTTCATGCAAGTTTTCAGAATTTTTTAGCTAGCTTAGGGTATTTTAACATTTATCCTTCACTAATCCAACAAAAAATTACGATAATAGGTAAACTTAGTCAGAATATTGCATAGATGCACACAACATCATAGTTTGGTTCCATAAACATCCCATTAAAGTTTCAAACGATTTTGAAAAAGTGGTACTATACATCCCGTACAAGCATGAACATCTCTTAGTGACAAGGCTATATGTGAGACATGTATGGCCATGTGCGGATGCGCATGCCCATTTTTTCAAAATCAATTGAAACTTTGTCATAAGGCGCAATATTATTATACTAATTGAACTTCTGAAAAGAAATAACCTAGAGAAATAAAAAAATAATAAACACAAAAAATATTGGAAAAATAAAAAAAACTGGCTCCCATTGGGTTCGAACCTAGGTGCTCAGGGAGAAACTCAAAGTGCCTTACCACTGCGCTATTGAAGTGAAGTGGGTTCGCTAGCATAAAAATGTTGGAAAGATAAAAAAACTGGGTTCGAACCCAGGCGCTCAGGGAGAAACTCAAAGTGCCGCACCACTGCGCTATTGATGTGGGTTCTCTAGCATGGGGTGCACTTTTGTAAAATATAAAGGATACGAGACTCCGTTTACCCCTAAACCTTATCCCTTTTGTTCATTCCCCCATTGTCTTCCTCTTGGTGAAACCGGCTGAGGCGGAGTAGCACCCCGGCGGCGGCGGCGGCGGCGGCCGCGGCTCCTCCTCACCCGCCATCCTTGCTGCCTGCCTCAGGGCGGGACGCGCTCTGCTCGCTCGGAGGAGCAGCGATCCAGCGGCGGAGGGCTCTGACGTGAAGGTTGACACGAGATCAATCTGGATCACGCAACGCTTGGACTGACGGTGAGTCTCTGTCTTCTCTATTCACGGTTGGCCTAGGCTTGTTAATCTCGCTTGCATGCACATACGGTCACACGCATGCACATATGCAGCTACAGCTAGGTACCCGTAGATTGATTTGATTAGCTGGTATAATTGTCTATCAAAATAGAAATGTATAATTTCAAAAATTCTAATTTGGTTGCATCGCTAAGGTCTTGGAATTTTGGGCTTTAGTTGTACTATAAAACTACAATGTTGCATCCGCATCACAAGCGAAACCAATATTCAAAAATATTTCTATAAACATCATACTTTAATATTATTTTAGTTCCACAAAATTCAAACTCACAGCTTTTTATTTCAAACTCCGATTTTACAGCTTTTTATTTGAAACTTCGATTTTCCCAGATCTGATTACTAAACAAAACACCGGCGTAGCAAGATGCCTCTGATGGGTTTAGATCCAAAACTAATTATGCCTTTTGTTCCGGTGCAACGCATGGACATTATTCTAGTTAAAAAAACAAAATATCATGTTGTAAGTACAAAAAAACATGCACGTTATAATCATGAAAGGGCGAGTGTTCCAGTGGTAAGGCTCCTGCCTGTTAACCGGTAGGTCATGGGTTCGAACCTCCTTGCGGGAGCAATTTTTTTTGGGCAGGCTGCTGGTCGAGCTGGACCATGGGCCCGCACCACCATGTGTTCCCCGCTTCGCCCCGTTGGTGGGACCGTATCGCCACGTCATCGAGGTTGGGACCCAAAGATGGGTCCGCATCGCCGCGTCCTTGACGTGGGACCGCTGGTGGGACCACGGCGCCATTTCCTCTAGGTGGTACACGAGGCAAACAATCAATGACGATTTAGTTTTGTTATTTTATGACGATCTTTTCGTTTTCGTTATTATTCTTCGTGCCAAAGCTCTGTCACTTGTGACTAATGACGAACCTGCAAATTTCATCATAGAATGCTCTCATTCTGTGACGAAATTGGTAATCATCACGAGTGAGTCGTCATTGATGAACACGTTTCTAGTAGTGCGGGTGATGAACAGGGAGGAGGCGAAGCCAGTTGAACATAAACCAGAATAGACTGGCCGGCTGCATCCGGATGATGGCGATGAGCGATCGCTCCTCTCGCCTTGTTACTGTTGGATTTTTTTACGGCTGGAAACTGTTGGAATTTTTTATGCAGTTTTTAGTACATATTTGTTTCTTAACAAATGTTACTTTGCCCAAAAGTTTGATACATCATGCGGCTTGGCCTTCGAAAAATAGGTGGAAAAAACGTACTGTTCTACTTAGAGCAACAACCTTGAATTTAGAGAAATGCTATCTGTCAAGTGGTTAATTTAGGAGCTTGATTCAACTGATTTTTGGGCCATTGGATCTAGAGCAGACGCCAGTAGGGAGCACCACTGTGCAGGCTCCTGGACAGGGAAGGAGAGGCAGGGATGCCGCTGCACTGGGCCAAGAAGAAGCAGGGTCGCCACCGACGCGGGGAAGGAGAGGCTGGTGGAAGAAGCAGGGTCGCTGCCGACGTCTGGGCGGGGAAGGAGAGGCTGGTGCGCCACCGCGCCGGGCCAGGAAGAAGCAGTGGCGCTAGGGCAGGGAGGAGAGGAGCGCCAACGCGCCACGCCGGGAAGATGCAGGGGTGCCGGACCTCGGAAGGCCATGCGCAGCGGGGCTGGGAAGGCCGCTGCGGCGCTATGCGCCTACGCATCGGTTGTGTGTGGCTCACAGGGAACCGCAGGGAAGGCAAAGGAAGGGATAAGGTTGGTAGTGCGGGTCCCACCACAATTTGTGATCAATTTGTAAATTTGTGAACAATTTTGATATATATATTTCTCTGGTATCTGCAATTCATAGAAATAATTTATAAGTTTTTTTGAGAAATTTGGCATATATTTGTATAGTGACCAAATTACACCACTGCATCCAATAAATTACAATAAAGATATCATCGCAAATATAATAATAAGGCGGTATAAATGTAGCTATAAAACAGTGTAAATGCATGGGTAAAAAATTGGTTGACGAGAAAGGCTAAAATAACCAGTTGCTTGCTAGACAGACCCTAAATTTATAATTATTAACAGTCATAATGTACAAAAATCCCCAATTTAGAGGAGCAAACCGCCTTTGGTAGAGTTACTCATGGAGTCTAAAATTTAAGGTTGCTGATTTAATCGTTGAGGCACCCACGGATTTGGTCGGTTTGGTCCTCCCGAACCATCTCCGACATTTAACTGTATATATATAGCATTGAATTCGGTAAGATGGCATGCACCATGCATCATCAATCCATTGTCATCCTATCCTCTCTTGGATCCATAGACTAAAGTTTAGGGGTGTCACATCGTCACAAAGGGTTTTTACAGGAGTATTCGGATATTAATAAAAAAATAAATTACAGAACTCGGCAGTAAACCAAAAGATGAATTTATTAAGCCTAATTAATCCATCATTAGCATATGTTTACTCGTTAAATCGTAGACTAAATAGGCTTAATAGATTCATCTCGCAAATTAGTCTCAATCTGTGTATTTAGTTTCATAACTAATCTATATGTAATACTCTATGCATGTGTCCAAACATTTGATGTGATAGTGGCAAAACTTTTGCCGAGGAACCAAACACGCCCGACCTGAAAATCCTCGGTCCCGTCCTGAAAATCCTCGGCGAGCTGCAAAACTTTTGCCGAGGAACCAAACACGCCCGACCTGTAAATCCTCGGCCCCGACCTGAAAATCCTTGGCGAGCTGCCGGAGCTCCATTATCTTAGCCTGGACTTTGGTATTGTCCCCAGCCACAATACACAACATCAGTGACAGTCGCAATACACAACATCTTGCTACTTCCTACGGCTGAGGTGCTTCAAACCAAGGTTTTCAATGTTCTGGTTCCTCTCCAACAAAGACGATAAGAGGGTTTGATTTCATATATGGAATGGAGTAGACGTCTCCATGCCCTCTGTTTCTGATGATTGATGACTCATGATGAGTTCCATAGTCCCAGGCCCTCAGTTTCTGACGATTTGTCGAACAGCGACGATGAGATGCAGAGTCCCATGCCCTCTGTTTCTCATGATGAGTTGCACAGACACCTAGAAAACATAACGTATTACATTTTATCCCTCCTTTCTATTGAAAAAAGAGTGGACGAGGAGCACCGGGCGGCTGCTTTTTGAAAAAGGAGACAAATACTATTGGAATATTTATGGAGCGTGATGTATGTGCACATTCCGCTTTACTCCCTCCGTCTCACAAATAAAAGCACATCTCGCTTTTCGAGGAGTCAAACTATTCAAAGTTTGACCAAATATAAATCAAATAATATCAACATTTATATATCAAAATAAGTGTATTACAAAAATATATTCCATGCTCTAACTAAATATATTTATTGCATATCATAAATATTAATACATTTTTGTATATATTTGATCAAACTTTGAAAAGCTTGACTTCTCGGTAAACGAGATGTGCTTTTATTTGTGAGACGGAGGGAGTACCTGCTACCTAACGTGCTTATCCAAATGACACGGCACTTCCTCATCGAAGGTAGACGATGAAGGAAAAAAGATTTGGTAAATAAGAAAAACCACATGGGCTACTTTTATCGCTCCCTCTCCTTTTGGCCCGTGAGCACAGCCCACTCTCTATCTCCCGCAATGGGCCTGCCAAGAACTGCGCCCCGGCCCGGCCAGCGCCACGCCCTCCACCTTCCTCTCCTCTCACCGATAGGTGGGGTTCGACTGTCGGCTCCTCCTTCCTCCCCGCGGAGCCCCACCTGTGCTGCCGTACTGACCCCGCCATGGACCCTCTCGGCGCCAGGGAAGACTAGCACACAATTGTGGGCTTGACAACGCCACCGCACCGGGCCAGGAAGGAGCAGGGGCACCAGGGCAAGGAGGAGAGGAGTGCCGCCGCGCCACGCCGGGAAGACCCTGCCGACGCCTGGGCGGGGGAAGGAGATGCTGGTGCGCCACCACGCCGGGCTAGGAAGGAGCATGGTACCAGGGCGGGGAGGAGAGGTGCTATATTTAATACTCCATGCATGTATCAAACATTCGATGTGATAGAAGAGGAAGCAAACACGCCCGACCTGAAAATCCTCCACTTTGGTGTCGTCCCCAGCCACACAATACACAACATCAGTGACAGTGATCTGCTATCCCAGGCCTGATGATGAGTCGAACAGCAACGATGAGATGCAGAGTGCCAGAGTCCCATGCCCTCTGTTTCTCATGATGATGAGTTGCACGGACACCTAGAAAACATAATTACTCTATTTTATTCCTCCTTTCTATTGAAGAAGGAAAAAAGAGTGGACGAGGATCACCGGGCGGCTGCTTTTTGAAAAAGGAGACAAATGCTGCACTTTTGGAATATTTAAGTAGCATGATGTATGTGCACATTCCGCTTTACCTGCTACCTAACGTGCTTATCCAAATGACACGGCACTTACTCGTCGAAGGTTACGGATCGGATACGAACGGATATTGTCGAATACGGATTCGGATTCATATTTTTTGTTCGGATTCGGATTCGAATACGGATATATCGAATAGGATACAAATGGATATCGACATCATAAATACGTGATTTGAGCATTCGGATACGGATACGGTATCGGATGTTAATATCCGGACTCGGATACAAATGGATAAAAACTCCTCTAAACGAATACGGTAGCGGATACGGTCGGAAAATATCCGCACCATTTTCACCCCTATCGAAGGTAGACGAAGAAGGAAAACAGAGTGGACCTACTTTTTGCAAAAGGAGACAAATGCTGCACTATTAGAATATTTAAGGAGCGTGATATGTGCACATTCCGCTTTACCTGCTACCTAACGTCTAGAACCATCGTAAACATTTGGATCTAAATTTATCTTGTATTTGAATAGTGTGAGATGTTTAGAAAATATAGTTTCTTTATCTCTTCGGGCCAAATCACCGAACCCGATCACGTTACGGACGAACGTGGGAGGCCATGGAAATTACGCGGGTAGCTTTTTCAGCTGGGTGGTACAAAAGACCAGAGGCAGTCGCTGGCAGTGGCGCACACATGGAGGGGGCTGTGCGCTGTACCATACTCAAGAAGGCAGGTGTGGACCTCGCTCGAATTTCTAGTACTCCGTAGTTACTGCAGCCTCGCTCTCCCTTTCCCACGACAAGGAGCAGTTAGACTGACGGCTGACGACGATGAGACGATGACGACGACTCCCGAGGTCTCCCCAGCTTGTACTGCTTGCCAGTACGAGTACAGCGAAAGCGCGGTCTGTGGATGCATACGCGTCCTCGATCGTGACCAATGCTGCGCGTACGCTGAGACAATGTCTGGCAAAAATTTTAAAAAAATAAATTACGGGTTTCGTCCGAAGCGAGACGAATTCTATCATTAGCTAAAGTGTTACTATAGCACTTTATTATCAAATCATGGACTAATTAGCTTAAAAGATTCGTCTCACAAAATAGTCGCAAACTGTGTAATTAGTTATTCTTTTAGTTTACATTTAATACTCTATACATGTGTCTAAACATTCGATGCGATAGAAATAGTAAATTTGGTAAAAGAACTAAACAAGGCCGTAATAATGTGATATTAGTATGGCATCAGAGTACTTGGGTTGGAGGGAGGAGAAAGTAGATGCATGCCATGCCACTACCATGCACAAAACGATTTAAAGTTGGACGAAAATCATAAAAATACTAACATTTATAATGCAAATTAAGTACCCTTAAATTAATTATGAAATATATTTTTGTTGTAAAACTAGTTGGAGATGTAAATATTAACACTATTCACTATAAAAATTGATCAAAGTTAAGCTAATTTGACTTGCACAAATCCCATAATTGCATCTTTTTGTGGATGAAGAGAGTATTTGATTAGGTTCGTTGAAAACATTAGCCACACTTAAATCTACAAATATATTTTTCCTGTTTTATTGATGGTTTATGATAGAAGTTAATTACCATAGAAGTTAATCGCTCGTGCAGCGGCGGCGGATCGGGCAAGGGCAAACCGGATCCGGCGAGGACAAGCCCGGATCCGGCAGTGCTCGTGCGGCGGCAGCGGATCGGGCGAATTGGTGGTGAGCAACGGCAGCGGGGGCTCGTGGGGGAGTGGATCTGAGGCTGGCGGGCTCGGTGGCTGTAGATCTAGGCAACGGTGTCTTCTCCGGCAAGCAAGCGAGCGGGATGGAGCCTAGATGGCGTGGATATGGCGGTGAGAGGGCCTATCCAGCGGCGGCGGCGCGACGCCGATGGACTGGCGGGCTTTCCTTTTTTTAATTCTTTTGGTTCGATTAATCGTGGCGGGCACTAAACCGCCTAGGAAAAGGCTTTATTTACCGTGACCTTTCATCCGAGGCAGTTGCGATGCCCGCCTTGGATAATCTGTTTTGCCGCCTCAGATAAAAATTTGTGTAGTAGTGTATCATTCCTACATAACCAAATCGACCAACAGGTGGCGGTGGCTCCTAGAAGAACTAGAGGCTTCAAATCTTTACTAATACCTTGAATCCAATTGCCAAACACATTTGACATGCTGCAAGATTTAGCTAGGCCTAAGGCCACCTGAATTATTGACCAAACTACTCGGGCGAAACGACAATCAAAGAAGAAGCGTTTAACTTCTCTTTGGGACAAAAACAACATGTTTTGCTACCTTGCCAGTTATGTTTCGCTAATTATCTTTTGTGAGCACTACTCCTCTATGTAGATACCACAAATACCATAAATATAACCTTGACCTTCAAAGATGCTTTCATTTTCTCTAGGCGTTTATTTAAATTGGGCACCTGTAAATGTATTATGGCCTCATGATTTGGTTTCACCGAGAATTGTTCATTTGGAGTTAGTTTCCAGTAAAATACATCAGACTCATGTCCTAAAGTGAGGTTAGGAATGCGTGGCAACATATTGTTCCATGCTACTAACTTGGACCCGATTAGATCCATGTGCCAAGAAATTAGGTTAGGTGGAGATGTGCTTAGGACTTCTGCTATGGTAACATGTTTTGGTCTATTTACCTTGTAGAGGCATGGATATTGATCGCGAAAAGCTGTGTTACCCAACCATTTATCCTCCTAAAATCGAACCTGTGATCCATCTTTCACAATCAAGACTATACTAAAATTACAACGAGTTCGAATCTCCATCACGTTATCTTTCAATGCATATATTACAATTAAATCACTTTGAATTAGAAAAATAGTGTTTTTAAAATTACACCCAGCCCAAAGATAATATGTGGAACTTTTCCATTGATCCTGTTTGACCTTGATCTTCATGTTCCCTTTGTCCAAGCCATACTTGCATCTAAATTAACTAAAACCTTGTATGCTAGCAAATCTCCATTTTGATCATGTTGCCAATCAATAATCAAAATCACATATCACGTAAGCTAGGTATCATTTTCCTTCGATCTTTCTCTTTTTGGTGGTTGATGACAACACAACCAAAATAAAAAAATAGATACTAAATTGAGAATATATCTACTTGCTTGGATACAATGTAAGAAGAAGATTATTTTTCAGACCGATTCTAGAAATCTGATTTGTAGAGGAGGTCTCCTTCCCTTTGCTCTTTTGATGGATTTTGTGCTCCAACAAGTTTGGGGATGTTTTGAGGGTATGGGTACGTGCTAGGACCTCTGGTGATCTTATCTACCAAATGCTTCGGTCAGATTCATCATGAGCACGAAAATCCATCTTCTTGAGGAAAATTGAGAAAACCCACCCTAACCTCTTTGATGGATTTTGATATCATGGGAGTTTGGGTGAATTCTAGGTGTTGATGCTCTGAGGATATCCTCTCAATGCCCTCTGAAACACTCCTACAAATTTTGAGACCGATTGGAGTTGAATTTCCACAGTGATTTTCCTTGAAAAATTCAGCAGCAGCTCGATCATACTGGACATGTCCATTGCGCATACTAGAGAAAAGTCCGATATTCGAACTTTTGAGTTTGGAGGTGAAATTTGGTGGGTTTCTTCCTTATGGTTAAAATTTCATAATT
The DNA here is from genome assembly GCA_038087645.1 of Saccharum hybrid cultivar R570. NCBI lineage: Eukaryota > Viridiplantae > Streptophyta > Magnoliopsida > Poales > Poaceae > Saccharum > Saccharum hybrid cultivar. The sequence continues at coordinate 5,420,801 of JAQSUU010000744.1, forward strand.
TTTTACACTACTTGATAAGGTTTCCAATTTTTCTTCTAAAGTCACGCAGTGCTGTCCTGTTCAAATGACATGTCTGGTATTGGAAGTACCTTATTTGGTTTTGGTAATTGAGTGACAACCTAGGTGGACTACTATGTGTTTAATGCGAGAATACATAGGAGATTAGTCCACAGGTAATTATGATGAAGAAGCTTATTGCATATGAGACATGACATGGTGTCATGTGGCTAGGTGAAGAAGATCAAGACAAGACTTGGCTTGATGAACCGGTTGGAAGAGTGAAGGGCAAGTCGGAGGCTCTGAAGCGCTGGACCGCATGGCGGGATGCTTCAACAAAGACTTGGTGCCGATGGACCGATGCAATGGTGAAGAGAAAGTGAGGTCTAGATTGATGAATCAAAAGTCATGTGATTATATGGAGTGGATTATATCTTTCATGGATCATGTTGGTGCATGTGTTGTGTCAATATTAGCGGAGATAGAATGAATATGCAAGGCAAATGTATAATTTGTAGGACATTTCATTTTATCGGTCATAGGTCTGTAGAGAAGTTTATGACCAGGTTTAGGATAGATGGCCGTATTATCAAGAGGGGCAAACTCATTTGTATATTGGTCATCTAGTACCAGTTGAGTGATCTAACTTTGCGATGTTGCTAGGATCGAGTTGTGTGGTAAAAAGAGTGATAATCCTTTAAAGAATGATTGTGAAAATGCTAATACACTTGCACATGATGGTGTACACTTGGTGGTGTTGGCACATTTGCAAAGGAGAACAAGTTGGAGATTAAAAGGGAACATGACCCTAGAGTTATAGGGCAATAGGACCATTGTGTGCCGGTCTTCATCGTTCCTGTTGGTCTGTTAGATCAGGACTTTGTGAATAGTAGTCCTATTCATCGATTGTGTTAGTCTGTGTTGAATAGGACCCTAAGCGCATGGTCCTGTTGGTGAAACAGGCCTTGATCCGATTGCTTTTGAGGTGTTCTAGACCTCTCCGTGTTGATCAGGACTATGTAAATAGTGTAGTCCAGTTGGAGTAACAGGACTCGGTCCAGTTGCTTGGGAGCTATCTGCCATTGAATAGGACCGAGGTTCAATGGTCCTGTTGGTTGAACAAGACTTGGTCCGATTGCTATCTGAGAGGCACGTGAAGTAGCCGTTGAGCTTCAACAGTCACATTCAAACGGCTAGGACACGTGGCATGATCTAGTGAACGGGACCCTGAAGCGATGGTCATGTTGGTTGAACAAGACTGGTCCTATTCCTCCGCAGCTGGTTTTTGAGCAACGGCTCTATTTGGCCTTTGGGCTATAAATAGAGGTGCTGCTCATCCATGGCTGAGGTTGAGAACCTTGGGGGACTTAAAATATCCATTCTTGAGAGTGCTTGGGAGCCCTCTAACTCAATTGTGTGTATAGTGATCATCCGATTGATTGCGAGTGATTCTAGTGCGCTGTTTTGTGAGATTGCATCGAGTGGCACTAGGTGTTCAAGTTGCAAGCTGGTGGTGCTTGTTACTCTTGGAGGTTGCCACCTCCTAGATGGCTTGGTGGCTATGATCTCCATCGAAGCATGAGTGGTGATTGTGCGTGGCTCCGGAGAAAGCGTTGTGAGGGGTGTTGTGTTCCCTCCACGGGGATCGCGAAGAGCAACTATAGTAAAGCGAGACATGAAGGGCGACAAGTGGTCTGGTGGGTCAAGTGCTAGAGCTTGTGGCAAGTATTCCATGTGGGAGAGTGTGACTTGCGAGTCACCACTAGCAAGAGGACCTGCGGCAACCTTGGAGCTTGTCTCAATAGGGACTAGCTTGGTGGCAACAAAGTGAACATTGGGATACAAATCATGTCAATCTTGTTCGTCTCGTTGGTTTGTAATCCCCATACACAAGCATGTATTTACATTCATATATGTTGTGCTTGTGTAGTTACTCTTGTAATTAGTTAGTTTGTGTAGCTTGCTAGTTACCTTCTTGGTTGTGTAGCATAGAAATAGATCTCTTGTGTGACAAACTAGCTTGAGTAGCTTTGTTTGTCACCTTTCTTAGTTTGTGTAGCTAAGTAATTTGAGCTCTCTAGTTTGGCTTGTGTAGCATTGTTATTGAGCTTTGCAAGTGAGCTTAGGCTTTGTGCTTTTGCATAACTAGTTTGTGTAGGAGCTCCTCGGTTTCTTGAAGTACTAGTTTCTTATGTTTGTGTGACCTTGCAACAACTAGAATTGTTTAGGAGCTTTACAAAGCCTGGCACTTTGTTGCTTCATTTGGATCTTTGTAAGGTGCTTGAGAATATAGATAGAGGGGTATAGTCTTGGATATACCGATAGTTTTAATTCCGCATTAGTTCCGGTTAGCCGGCACGATTAAGTTTCAAAAGGGACTATTCACCCCCTCTAATCCGCCATCTCAACCCTACTAGTATGCACACCAGACATGTCTGGTACGAATTGTGATCTTGAGCTTTTAGCTGGTTCTCTACGGTGATACTGGGCAGGTCCAGCGTGAGCAGTTTCTATGCTTTTGCGTGGCTTTTGCTCCGGCTTGGTTCCGTTCTGTTTTGTTGTGTTCTCAGTATTGCTCTAAGTTCATTTAGTCACCGGTTGGCTAAAGTGAACTTCCGAGTCCGTCTTCCGTGCTTTGGGGTAGATTTTGGGGCAACGGCCGCATTTGAAAACAAATTGGAATCAGCTCATACTCATCCTCCTGTGGTCGCCTAGTTCGGTCCTTCAAGAACATGCCGACAAGCTTAGGTGACATCCAAATGCTGAAAATACACTAAAAAAGCATGAATTAACCGTGCTAACATAATACTTTACACTTGGAAAATTACAACGCACCAAGTCTAGTAGCATTTTTTTGCTTGGGTCAACAGCATTGGCAAATGCAAAATTACCTGGTTAGTGGAGAGTAGCTATCGATCGGTTGTGTGCTTTGTTTCAAAATTAGAGCCCGAATATATACGCTTGGAAAATTGATGATTGCTGCTCCGTTATATTTGCACTTGGCTGCAACAAATGCACACCGTAAATTGGTGATAACATTTAATTTGTACGGTGTAAAAGTTGTATGCCGCTACCATGAATTACGTTACCCCACACCAGTGACGTACTCCTGACTACTCCATGTGCTCTACACCTCCACACGGCGTTCTCATTCAATTAGCAGCTGGCCAGTGGCCACTCACACGCCATGTGATGTGCTCTGCCTCACGGACGTAGTACTCTAGGAGTACATGTGAATGTGATGGCTGTGAATGTGGCCGGCGACTGACTCGCGGTCACGGCACGGGTCGTCGTCGCGCTCTGCCTGCCGGCTAGCACTCTAAAAACAACCCCAGGCCTTCGCTCTCATCATTCACCAGCTGCTCACCAAAGTTCACTCCTATCCTGTACATCCACATCGCCTTAACCAAGCGCCAGTGACCATGGCGGACCTGGTGATGGGCGCCATGGGCAGCATCATCCCCAAGCTTGGCGAGCTGCTCAAGGAGGAGTACAGCCTGCAGACTGGCGTGAAGGACCGCATCCGCTCTCTCACGCGGGAGCTCGAGCTCGCGCAAGCCGCGCTCGGCAAGGTGGCTGAGGTGCCGTGGGACCAGCTCGATAAGCAGGTCCAGATCTGGGCACGCAATGTCCGGGAGGCGTTCTCGACACCTTCCTCGTGCGTGTCAAAGGCCCGGAGTCTGCTGAGGAGAAGCAGAGCTTGCGGAAGTATCTCAAGAAAATGACCAACCTTTTCAAGAAGAGCAAGAACCGCCGCAAGATCAGTGGAGATGTCAAGGACATCATGACTCATCTGCAGGAGGTGACGGAGCAGTGTCGCAGGTACAAGGTGGGCGATATTTCTGTGGCCATGCCAGACACAGCGTCCGTTGTTGATCCTCGTCTTCACGCCATGTACAACAAAGTGGAAGATCTTGTTGGCATTCACAAGTCAAGCGGGGAGCTTATATCCATCCTTCGGTCTCCACAGCGGGAGGTTGCCTCAAACCAAAAGATGAAGATAGTATCAATTGTTGGAGTTGGTGGGCTAGGCAAGACCACTCTTGCCAAAACTGTCTATGACAAGCTTAAAGGGGATTTCATTTATGGAGCTTTTGTTCCCGTTGGCCGAAATCCTGATTTGAAGAAAGTTCTCAAGGACATCCTTATGGATCTTGACAAGCAAAGACGCCTCCAGTTAAGTGGTGCAGTATTGGATGAAAGGCAACTCATCGATGAACTTCGCCCGTTCCTAGAAAACAAAAGGTACCCATCAACCACTCAATTTAGAGGTTTTATGCTTGCTATATATATGCTGCAACCAACAATACTCACTCCAGACAAAGAGATTATTTATTTTTGTTTAAGCCAATCATTTAAATATTTCTAAAAAAGTATTTATATGCATTAAGTTTGGTATTTTGGAAATATTTATATGACCCTCTTAATTATGTAAAGTTTGAACCGTATTAGCATATAACCTATATATTTTGTTTATGTAACTTATTGGCGTGTAATATGTTTTAGATTGCTAAAGTTCATAGCTCAATTAACGTGTTAGCCGTTGATCTTTTTCATGCATGTATCGTGTACTTTTATTTCAGTATAATACGAGTGTGTACAACTTATAACTAAAAATTAAGAGACGTACTTATTATTAAATATTGTAGTGCTTAATTTATTAAATATAAATAAAACTATATATACATAACACGTGCTATTCAGTACTCGCGTGTCAGAATTATTCAGTATTTTGTGATATTGACGTGTACTACTGACTGATACTGAATGGGTCGTGGTCAGTTTTCAACTACTGGGTGTTATACTGAACAAAATTCAATACTATTCAGTATTGCGCAATTCAGTATTATTCAGTACTCGTGTGTCAGTATTATTTAGTATTTTAGATCAGTTTTAACTACTGGGTGTAGAATAACTATTCTACATCTAGGGTATAGAATAATATTTCAATTTATATAATTATTTATCAAAATATATATAATGTGAATGGAAAGGAAAGGTGCACTAACAAGGAAGAGCCGTGCCGCTTCTCTCTCTCTCGGGTGATAAGGGGATATGAGGATATTTTTATCCTTCAGTGAATTATGTAACTAATTATTAATTTACTAGAAAAAATGTCTTTTTGTTGCAACGGGACCCAATATGATTTCTGTATCATTGCTAGACATGACTTGTTAGAGCGAGACATGAGTCTGGGTCACGTACAAGCGAGATATGGGGGGGGGCGACCCGAATATTGGAATCGGACCTTGCATTTATCATTGCTTGCTAGATACGAGCTGTTCTAAATCCTGCGTGTATCGTAAGTCCGGATCAAGTAAAAAAAATGGGCAGAACAAACTCTTCTCTATCTGGATAGTTATTAGGGGAGGTGGACAAAAAGGAATTTTGGCTATTTACTATTTGGTATAAAAGTATAGGTATATATAGATGTAGATTAGACTGGATGACAAAGTATTATATTTTTTAAGATTTATTAATTGGAGCATAAGTTGACCTAGATTGATTAGTGATGAAAACATCTATTTATTAGGAAACGAGAAGAAACAAAAAAACATAATGCTATCTTTATTATATTTTTTCTATTTATAAATAAAAGAGATAAAAATAAGAAAGAAATCACGGAACGTAGGAAAGCGGAGCCGGAAAAAAAAGAAAAAAACAACCTATGGCAAGGCGGGTTTCAGTGGACAGGTGGAAAAAAAGAAAAAAATAACACGGCGAAGGACACGGATTGACCTTTTGTATGAAAAAAGGAAACGAGACACGGATTGACGCTTTTCCATGGAAATAGAAAATACTTACTAAAATCTCACTACATGTCTTATTATGGTTCCATGCGAACTATTCAAACTCATATGTGCAGGGTCATATAAGTCTGAATGGAAGAAGCTTTCCGTTATCCGGTAGTTACAGTGAGACTGACAAAAAAATGGGCTGAGAGAAATTTTGCCTCTTTATTATTAGATATAGAAAAGATTAAAAATCATTGGCTCAGATCTATTTAAAGTATTACCTTCTAGTAAGTAAAGTTTGTACATTAGCATTACCCATAAAATTATGCTTTTGCTATGGATTTTTCAGACTTGTAATAATTAGGACTTTCTATCTTGCAAAACATATCTATGTCTATAAAATGACACATATTTGACACGTGGGTGCCAGGAGTAATCATTTTCTTGTCACGCATATTCATTTTATCACTCTATTTTTTTAGATAACTTGACTATTAATCAAAGGCTTTTAAATCTTGCATTGTTAGGTATTTTATTGTTATTGATGACATATGGGAGATACCACCTTGGGAACAAATCAAATTGGCAATTGGTGATGATAATAATTGTGGAGCTAGAATACTTATAACTACTCGTAATCAGCAAGTTTCTGAAAAAGCTGAAGAAGTTTACAAGCTACGACCACTTCCTAATGATAGCTCCAGAGAGTTATTTTTTGCAAGAATAGGTGGTCAAGAAGAAAAATTGGTTGATAATAAGCCAGATGAGGTCACTGTTAAATTTCTAAAGAAATGTGCTGGCATACCACTAGCTATTATCACAATGGCTAGTTTATTAGCGGGTAAACCAAGGGAGAAATGGGATGAGCTATATCGGTCTATTGGTTTTGGGAGCGAAGATAACAACCAAGCACAGAATACTATGAAGATAGTATCCTTTAGCTACTATGACCTTCCTGCACATCTAAGGACATGCTTATTGTATCTTAGTGCATTTCCAGAAGATTCTGTTATCCCTAAAGATTCATTGATTTGGATGTGGGTAGCAGAGGGATTTTTCAACAAGAAACAAGGCATGAGGTTATTTGAAACTGGAGAGGGTTACTTCCATGACCTCATAAACAGAAGCATGCTTGAGGCGGTAAAGTCTCGCGATGATGATAGCATCGTCACTGGTTGCCGTGTCCATGATATGGTGCTTGATTTCATCCGTTCCATGTCACACCAAGAAAATTTCTTTAGTGTTGTATTAGGTAATGACCAAGGCACACTACTAGAGAGCCATAACGTGCCCCGTAGGTTAGCCCACCATGATAGGATCTTGGGGCAAGGTCATCATCTGGGTGATGATTTGAAAATGGCAAAAGTGAGGTCGTTGGTCGCCATGAGGTGCGACATAGAGGCGTTGGACCCATTTTGTGGATTCAAACTTGTACGTGTGCTAGTTATAGATAGTTGCAAGGCAACCGAGGGCAGTTCTGCTTTCCGACTTGAGCACGTGACACATCTACTTCACCTAAGGTTTCTACGTATAAGGGGAACATCTGTCGAGAGGATCCCAGAAGAAATAGGACGTGTCTGAGGTTCCTGCAGACGCTGGACTTGAAAGAATCATCTCTTAAAGAATGCCCATTGCTGGGGAGCTTGCCGGAACAGTTGGTGTGCTTGTACCTCCCTATTGATGATGAAAACCTCAAGTATAGTAATGATGGCATAGTTTCGTTGACGAGGCTGACCTCCTTGGAGGAGCTGTCAATATCTTTTTCAGAACCAGTAAGTTGTCTTCCCACGGATCTCAGGGTGCTCCAACTTCGTATTTGGGGAGACAATGTGGCCACCAAAAGTGGATTTTGGGAATGTGTACACCATCTGAAGAAGCTCGAGCACCTAACAATTAGAGGTCATTCTTTGCATGTAACAGACTTGGTCCTCCCGAGCGGCCTCCGGCACTTAGCTTTAGTCAAATTCATCGATTTCTGCAAGCTGCCATCATGCATCAATGCTTCGTGTCTTCCTAACCTCTCCCACCTGGAGCTGATGCTGCAACACCTGGATGATCATGACCTGAAGATACTTGGAATGTTACCGGAGCTCCGTTTTCTCCGCCTGCAACTGTGGACCTCAGCCAAAGTAAGCAGCGTCTTCGTCGTCAGTGAAAAGGATGCTTCAGTAGTCTACTTTCCCAAGCTGAGGTGCTGCGAGCTGCAGGCCGTGATGGCCTCGTTCCACGCCAACGAAGAGGACAAGAGCATTTCGATTCACATGTGGAATCGAGGACACGCCCCGTACGTCGGCAAGCCCTCCGTTTCGGAGGATAAGTTGCAGAGACCAATTGTTCCTTGTAGCACAGGCGGCGGTGGGGGCACCAGCGCCGGCGCAACTGGAGGAGGAAGAGCACCTCGCGATCGCTTCATGCCGTGCCTCCAGGTGCTTCGTTTTTTTGGACTCGAGTATTCCGCCAGCTTGGACGACGACGACCTCCCATCGCTCAGGGAGATCCGCCTTTATGGGGGCAACGACAAGATAAAGGCAGCGCTAAGGAGTGCAGCGGAAGCACATCCCAACCCAACCGTCCTGCGTTTCGTGTGGCGGGATGGTGGTAACACGTTCTCACAAGAGGTAATGATATAATAAATAATGTCCATGCCTTCACCTACGTAATACAAATAATTCATCTCACAAATTCCTTATTTCTCTGCCTCGTCTCGATCTCATCATACCAGATCCAGCGTTGACGAAGCGGCTGCGGCGAACCACCGTCCGGCAGTCGTTCCATCTCCCATCGACGGATTTCTCTCCCGACGGCGGGCCCCCTCCCCTGGATCGGCGGCGGCCGTGGCTTCTCCTTCCACGTCCTCTTCACCAGCATCTTCGTCAACGGAAGCGGCACCTCCTCTTCCTGCATCTCCGGCAACCGGCGGCCCCCTCTTTGGAGCAACGGCAAGGGCCCCGCCCCATGCATGGACTGCGGCGGCGCTCCCCATCGCCCAGGCAGCATCAACACTGTGAGTGAGTATCATTGGGGCCCTTTCCTCTAGGTCGAGTCAAGGGCGTCGTCTGGTCGCTGGGGATTTACTGATTTAGAGTTAGAGGATGGTGGTGCGCCAGTGCCACCCTCCTCTACCCATCTAGCGACGCCGCCGCCTCCGCAGTCCACACCAGCTAACCGGCGGTGGCCGTCTTTATTCACCCCCATCGGCTCTGCAAGCAGCTCTGCCTGTGACCTCCGTGGATTCGGGGCAGAATTCAAACGATTTTTTTTTTTTATGTACGAGCAGTCGAACACCCATGGTATTTATACATGGTGATTTTTTTTTCATGAATTTTGTATTTACATACACGGTCATGAATTTGTTTTGTTTGGGATGCTTTGACGCTGTGAATATGGCTAGCTTTTGCCAGAGATAAGTACTAGCCACTTGACTATGAAATCCGATGATTTTAATTTCTACTCAGTTTTCTGATTTATAGTTCACTTATTTTTTTTTATAAGGAGATTTTACTCTTTATAGTTCACTTATTACTAGTTGCGAAATTCAAATAATTATTACCCACCTAAGCGTCACACATGGATTACTTTACACGGTTCAGAGGTGCTATCTCCCTTATTTTACAAATTCCTGAAATTTATGCTAGGACTTGAGCTTGCTGTACATGGACGACCAGGAGCTGAAAACCCTGGGCAGGTAGCAGGTTGCCACTTGCCAGAGCACCTTTTCCTTGGCCTGGACGTTTGGGGCTCATCGCCCACAACCACAATACACAAGCTACTTCCCCAAGCTGAGGTGCTTCAGCCTGACTACAGACTCGGACCAACAAAAATACCGTTTCATTTCATATCTGGGATGGTAGTGTTGATGGCATCCCTCTGTTTGTGATGCCCTCTGTCTCTGAGGCCGAGTTGCAGAGTGACTGAATTTTCTTCCGCTTTTCAGTGGGAAACTAGCAGAGGTCCTGTCGAAGAAAAGAGTGATGAGGAATTGCAGTTGCTCTCTGTCTCTGATGATCTGCACCCTGTTCCTGTTGAAGGTAAGAGAGAAGGTTCCATTTTTATTTGGGAAGGTGAAGGCGAACGTGCAGCAACACCGTGATTCATGGCAAGCCTACAAGTGACTTCATTTCATAGTCGGTGGGCAGGCCGTCCAGGACCCTCGTTACTGCAACAACCTCGGCGCAAGTGGGGGCAGCGAAGACGGCAATGAGGACAGCAGCCCAAGTCCATCCCAACCATCCTACATTTCTTCGTATCGAGAAATCATGCCCATGGGTTGCAGAGTGTCGACATATTTTCTTCCGTGTTTCAGTGGGAAAAGAGTGATGAATAATTGTAGTTGCTCTTAGCCTCTGATGATGGGTACCCCAGCAGGCGATCCTTCCAACCCAGTGTTAGATGATGAGGACTAGATCAACCTTCGTGTATGTGGCTAGGAATACCAAGTTGTATTAGTCAGCTAGGACCTAGATCTGTTCGGTTGTAATTGTGTGATGTAAAACGCCACAGTGGGGGCTGTTCCCACTATATATAACACGCAACCGTGAACCCCAAAGGGTATCACGTTAACCCTATTCTTTACATGGTATCAGACTGCCATTCTCCAACCGGAATCCTTCATGGCGTTCGCATCCAACCACCCAGCCGCCATGCTTCCCTTTACCTTTCTTCCCACCAATGAGAAACTTACCCGCGCCAACTTCACCTCTTGTAAGGCTCAAGTTGTCTCTGCGCTCAAGGGTGCCCAGATGGGCCACTTCATCCATCCTGATGCCCGGCCGCCCCCGGAGATCACGCCGGCTGGCACCAAGGCCAATGGCACCAAAAAGGATCCTGAGCCGAACCCTGACTATGCCTCTTGGGTGGCCAAGGATCAAACCGTCCTCAACTACCTCTTCTCCAACATGTCGAAGGAGATCCTCAATCATGTCAACACCCACGTCACCGCCGCCACCGCCTGGACAGCCCTGGTGGGGTTGTTCGCTTCTCAGTCGCGCGCCAAAGTCATCGCCACTCGCATGGCTTTGGCTACTGCCACCAAAGGTACCGATTCAATAAGTGACTACTTTAACCGTATGAAGGCCCTGGCAGATGATATGGCGGTGGCGGGGCGAAAATTGGATGACGAGGAATTAGTTTCCTTCATCCTGACGGGGCTCGATCTTGAGTTCGAGCCCGTCGTTGCGGCTGTGGCAGCTCGTGTGGAGCCCATCTCCGTTAGCGACCTCTACACCCAGCTCATTTCTCATGAGCAGCGGCACGCCGTCAGGAACGGCGGCCAACAATCCTCCGCCAGCGTTGCGGCCAAGGGGGGAAGGCACAATGCCAATTCCTCTCGCAGCCGTGGCAGTGGCCGCAACGGCGGTGGCTGTGGCGGAGGAGGGCGAAATGGTGGCACCGGTCGCGGTGGCAGCGGCCGAAACAGCAACATCCAGGCCGGGGTGTTCTGCCAGATCTGTGGCAAGGAGGGACACCCTGCCAATCGGTGCTACAAGAGATACGATTCTTCCTACTCCGGCCCTCCACAACAGCAAAACAAGTCTGCAGCTGCTGCAACAACATCGTATGGCGTGGATACAAATTGGTATATGGATACCGGGGCCATGGACCATATCACCAGTGAGCTAGATCGGCTCACAGTTCATGATCGTTACTACAGAAATGATCAAGTACACACTGCAAATGGATCAGGTATGAAGATCAATCATGTCGGTCATAGTACTTTGAGTTTCCCTACTAGCCAACTTCATCTTCGTAATACTCTTCATGTTCCACATGCAAACAAGAATCTAGTTTCTGTCAATCGCATCGCCCATGACAACAATGTATTTCTAGAATTTCACCCTGATCGTTTTTTGGTAAAGGATCAGGAAACGAAGAAAACCCTTCTTCAGGGTAAATGCGATCGTGGGCTGTATCCTCTTCGGGCGCAAAATAAAGAGGTCCTTGCTGCTGTCAAGCCATCAACCTCCTTGTGGCATCATCGACTCGGTCACGCGTCCACTCCAGTAGTTCAACGAGTTATCCATCGCCATAAACTTCCCTTTTTTCCAGATTCTAGTCATGTTAGTGTGTGTGATGCATGTCAACAAGGGAAAAGCCACCAGCTGCCCTATCCCCGGTCTAGTAGTGTTTCCAATAGTCCTTTTGAACTTGTTTTCTCAGATGTATGGGGCCCTGCTCCTGATTCAGTCGGTCGTCACAAGTACTATTTAAGTTTCATTGATGTTTTAGTAAACACACTTGGATTTATCTACTTCGAAATAAATCTGATGTCTTCCAGTGTTTCCATGAGTTTCAAAAGCTTGTTGAAAGGCAATTTGATTGTCAAATATGTGCCATACAGACCGACTGGGGTGGCGAATATCAATCGCTTAGCTCCTTTTTTAAGCGTGTAGGCATAGTCCATCAAGTCTCTTGCCCTCATGCTCATCAGCAAAATGGAGCTGCCGAACGCAAACATAGGCATATTGTAGAAGTTGGTCTCACCTTGCTAGCGCATGCCTCTATGCCTCTCAAGTTTTGGGATGAGGCCTTCCTCACTGCCGTGTACCTCATCAACCGTCTACCATCCAAAGTCATCGATCAAGACACTCCACATGAGCGTCTTCATGGTAAAACACCAGACTACATGTTTCTTCGCACATTTGGTTGTGCTTGTTGGCCCAATCTGAGGCCATATAATTCTCGGAACTTGAATTTAGATCAAAGCAATGTGTGTTTCTTGGCTATAGTAATAGTTACAAAGGCTTCAAGTGTCTTGAACCCTCCACTGGCCGCATATATATATCACGTGATGTGGTATTCGATGAACATGTCTTTCCATTCTCCAAACTCCATCCAAACGTAGGAGCTCAATTCCGAGCGGAGCTCACTCTTCTACCAGATATCCTTCTTAACCCAAACTCCATGGCTAAAGGGACTCAAATGCATGATTGGTGTGAGCGTTCTTCATTACCTACTAATACTACATCAGTTTCTGCCGGAGATTTGATAAATGCAGGTGAAAATTCGGCTTCAAATGATGGTGATTTGGGCTCAAATGGTCCCTTCCTTGTGTGTCACCCGGGAGGAGGCAGCACGGGATCCGGAGCTAATGCGCCTGTGCCAACTGACGCCGCGGAAATCGGATCGCCCTCGGGATCCCTTCCCGATCCTGGCGGCGCTGACACGGTCGGCGCGTCAGGCTCGTCCACCGGCGCACGATCCGGATCTTGTACGCCTACTTCAACACCGCCACCGTCTCCTCCTCGTGCGGCTGCCACAAATGATCCGGAGGCGGGGGGAGCCCGTCTCTCACGCCAGGAGACCGGATCCACTGCGGTTGGAGCCCGATCCGGTGTGTCCGGGTCGCCTGCAGTCGTCCCTGTGACTTCCTCCACCGCGACCACGGCTCCGACATCAACGACAACTCCTACATCGGAGATCCCAACAACCGTTTCCTTGCGCCCCACCACACGTGCGCAGCGAGGGATTGTTCAACCCAAGCGGTACATGGATGGCACAGTCCGCTGGTGCAACCTGGCAACCACGGAGGAGCAATCCTCTATTGATCAGGCCTTACAAGACAAGAGTTGGACACTCGCTATGGATGATGAATATAGAGCACTTCTTAACAATGGCACTTGGCATCTTGTGCCACCTCCTTCAGGCAAGAATGTAATTGGATGTAAATGGGTTTACAAAATCAAAAGGCGTGCAAATGGTCAAATTGAAAGGTACAAGGCTCGACTAGTTGCTAAAGGATATCGACAAAGATATGGGGTGGACTATGAAGACACCTTTAGCCCAGTTGTCAAGGCGGCAACAATTCGTCTCATCTTGTCCATTGCTCTATCCAGAGGCTGGTCATTGCGGCAATTGGACGTCAAGAATGCTTTCCTTCATGGTGTCCTTCAAGAAGAGGTATATATGCACCAACCGCCCGGTTATGTAGACTCTCGGCACCCTACTTATGTTTGCAAGCTGGATAAAGCCATTTACGATCTCAAGCAGGCTCCCAGGGCGTGGCATGCTCGCCTCTGTGCCAAACTTGAGTCTCTCGGCTTCACTCCCTCCAAGGCTGTTGCATCTCTTTTCTACTTCAACAAAGGTCGACACACATTGTTTGTCTTAGTCTATGTGGATGATATAATAGTGGCTAGTTCCTCGAATGATGCTACCCGAGCTCTTCTAACCGACTTGCAGAATGACTTTGCTCTTAAAGATCTTGGTGATCTTCATTATTTCTTGGGCATCGAAGTCAAGCGGGGTAGTGAGAGTATGCTTCTCACCCAAGAAAGATATGCCACTGAGATCTTGAAACGTTCTGGTATGGACAAGTCTCATCCTGTTGATACACCTCTTCCCAGCTCAGAGAAACTCAGTATAAAAGATGGCCAAAAGCTCGGGCTGATGATGCTACTAAATATCGAAGTGTAGTAGGGGCCCTGCAATACTTGACCTTAACCAGACCAGATATATCCTTCTCAGTCAACAAGGTGTGTCAGTTCTTGCACTCACCTACCACGGTACATTGAGCGCCGTGAAGAGGATCCTGCAGTATATAAAGGGGACAGTTAAACTTGGATTGCGGTTTAGCAAGTCTGAGTCTATGCTAGTAAGCGCCTTCTCCGATGCCGATTGGGCTGGTTGTGTGGATGATAGACGGTCTACAGGTGGGTTTGCTGTTTTCTTAGGTAACAATTTGATTTCATGGACAGCTAAGAAATAGACCACTGTGTCACGGTCAAGTACAGAGGCTGAATATAAAGCTCTAGCCAATGCAACAGCTGAGATGCTATGGGTTCAGAAACTGTTAACAGAACTAGGTGTTCGACATCCACCTAAAGCAAGACTATGGTGTGACAATTTAGGTGCAACCTATCTCTCTGCCAACCCGGTCTTTCATGCTCGCACCAAGCATATCGAAATCGATTTTCACTTCGTCAGAGAGAGAATAGCACAGAAATTACTAGAGGTCAGATTTATCTCAACCGGAGATCAATTGGCTGATGGATTCACCAAAGTGCTGCCGGTTATCAAGTTACAAAAATTCAGAGACAATCTCAACCTTCAAAGTGGCTGAGATTGAGGGAGGATGTTAGATGATGAGGACTAGATCAACCTTCGTGTATGTGGCTAGGAATACCAAGTTGTATTAGTCAGCTAGGACCTAGTCTTGTGGATCTGTTCGGTTGTAATTGTGTGATGTAAAACGCCACAGTGGGGGCTGTTCCCACTATATATAACACGCAACCGTGAACCCCAAAGGGTATCACGTTAACCCTATTCTTTACACCCAGCAAACTCCATCATGGAATTGCCATGGCCCCCTGTTTGTTGTGAAGAGATGTAACTAGGTTCCATTTCTTCTAGCGAAGGTGATGGCGAAGGCGCAGCAACACCTCCATTCATGCCAAGACTCCAAGTGCTTCATTTCCATGTCCGTGATAAGGCCGTCCTGGACCCTCCTTACTGCAATAACCTCGGCTGGGAATTCCACTCTTCGGTACTGGAAATCAGCGTTCATATCGAGAGGTCTTGGCCTGCTGAAGGGTAGGAAGTGGAGGAGGCGGTGCTGAGTTGCGCAGCCCAAGTCCACACCGGCCATCCTACACTTCATGTCAACTGACCATACCATGATCCATGCATACCGATGACGATGATTACTTCGACCATAGGAGGTACCAAACAGATGGGTTTAGCGGGAGGAAGGTACAAGTGCTCTTCGTGGCTGTCTGATCTGATACTGATAGGAGTTTGCTTGGCAGTTGACACTCTGTTAGAGTGATTAGGGTCTGTGTCGTGCATGAGTTTCTATAATATATGTATCAGCTGTGCGTGTAGTATTTGGTTTTTAGCCCTGGTCTGTTGGAGGCTTACTATACTCTGTGCTGTAAACAGACTCTGTATATCTTCTCTACAACTAAAACATTTACAGCCCATTCGTTCACAGAGTGTGCCATTGCTCGCTCGCTCGGACGCCCGTGCCTGGCTTCGCGACCGCCCGCGCGTGATGGCCGCCGCCAATCACTCCCTCCCCCTCCGCAAGATCCCGCGTCCAATCATCCCGCATCAGCTTCCTCGGCCTCCCCAATGCCTGCCCTCGCATCTATGCTCACGCGCTCTCCCACGGCGACGCCTCCTCTCTATCTAGGGATGCAAGCGGCGCGGGCCTACCTGCAAACCTGCTCTGCCCGCCCCGCAAAAAATGCCTGCTGGACAACTGCAAACATCTTGTTTTTCTATTGCGGATCGAAGCGGGTCGTCCTGCTAATGTAAGTGGGCAATTAGCAAAGCCTGCAAAATCCTGCACAGGCCCGCAAGGAGATTCTGTGCGAGGTACGGCTCCGAGGAGTATCGCCGCTGCCCACCTCCGGCTGACTATCTACGTTATCGCACCCTTGTCCGCCGCGCACGCTTCACCTTCGAGGTGCTCTGCAGCACCAGAGTCAAGAGACCTCCACCGGCGTTCGTAACCTCCGTACCTCCACGCCTCCAGCAAAATGCTCTCCGCCGGCCACGGGTAACAGCAACAGCAACACCGCGAGGTCCGCATCGTCGGCGACATCCCCGGCATCCTCGTCGGTGACGCCTCCTACTACCCCGCCGACATCTTCGTCGTCGGCCTCCACACCACGCTTTAGGCCGGCATCGGCTACATCTCCGGCAGCCTCCTCGACGAGGGCTAGCCCGTCGCCATTAGCATCGTCTTTTTCGAATGGTACCTTGACGACGAGAACACCTGGTGACGTCCTCGTCTACACCGGCAACGACGGCTGCCGGCGCAATCTCGTCGACCATCACGCTGACCAGACGCTCGATAGCGGCAACCGCGCGCTCCACAGCTACCTTCGGAACGCTCTGCTTGCAGGCTGGCAGGCTGCACTAGACAAGCGGGCCCTGCTAGGCTTCGCAGGCTCCACCACTTAGCCTGCAGAAGCATGCAGGCTTGCGTGCTTTGGCAGGTGGACGCCCGCAAGGCCTGCAAAACTGAGTTGCGGCCAGAGTGGCGGCGTGCGGGCTGTCCGCAGCCCGCCCCGCTTGCATCCTGATCTCTATCCCTTCCCTCGTGATGCCGCGCTATCATCATCCACGCCTGCACCAGCATCGGCACCGGCACACGCCGTCGCCCGCGTCGTCGTCCTTCTCCGTGTTCTGGTGTTCACCCACGCCGTCGACTGCTCTCACTCCCTGTCGTGAAGCCACGCCGGCGCCGCAAGGCCACGTCGAGAACGCCCACCGAGTAGGCTGCTGCCCTCTCCCGCCGCAACGTCGTGCCGCCGCCTCGCCCATCCCCAATCCGCAACTTTTACACATCCAAGCATACGGCTGGGCAACCACGCTGCTTCGCCTGTCCACAGATTCGCTGGAGACGAGCAACCAACAGGTATACCCACAGAGCACCAACTTAGATGTTTTTGCGTTAATAACAGGAGTACATGCGTAAACCCATGTTATTTACTTGTACTGGTCCGCCTCTCCACAGATAATGAAACTTTGTACAAGAGTTTTTTTGGAATGATTTTTTTTTCAAATGATCTATATTTTTCAAATCATTTTAGTGCTTGTATAAAAGTAAAATGTCAGTGAGCTTTTGGCAGACGCTTCCTTTTTGCCTCTGGTTTACTGATGCCTTGTTTACTCTGGCCGCTTGACGCCTTCGAAGGTCTTCATTGCCGTTGAGTCCAGGACTCACCTCCTTGTGCATTCTCTTGTGGAGCTTCATTTTATGGGAGCCTGATTGATTTTTGGTCGGTTGGAGGAAGGTGCTAAGAAGAGTCACTGAAATTCTACTATGAATGGTGAATTGGTGATGCTGCAGGGATGAATGGACATTGATAATTATTCCATATGATGATGACATGGTTGAGGTTGCTGTCGATCTGCCTGTGGTGATTGAAATTGGATACTCTTGTCTATCTGAAATGCAGACATTAGCCGGACAATTATTTTGGTAGGAGGAAAAAGGAATAGCCTGTGAATCCGTATTAATCAGGATCAAATGGTCTACAATGTTCTAACTGATGGCCGAGCAAGGATTCTGATGCTTAGGTTGTGTTTCCGTGTCGATTTTGTGGCCTAGATTCCTTGCCTGAGTTGTTTGGTTTATTTATCTTTGCTTGTATTGCAGTGATGGAGGAATGGACAGAGGGAGGACTAGCAAGATCGTTGTACTGAACAAACTACGTCAGTCATTAGGCCGCACTGCTGAAACAAACGACCTCTGTCATCAGCCTACTAACTGTCATATATTCTTCACATTCAGTTAAGGAAAATTTACTCGATTGGTTTTTCTAGCTTGACAAATATTTTTCTTATCTTTAGTCAACATATTGGTTCAAGATAATGGACCATTCTTCAAGATACTGAATTCAGCCCTTTACTTTGGCCACATATAGCATGTGCCATTACACTGGCATTCAGAGAGCAGAATTCCACAGTCGTGGTGAATGAATATGAAAGGTCTTTTTTTTTCCCTGAATTATTGCCTAAGAATTTCGTGCTATTTGAAAACGGAAATGCAAGCTCATGTACCTTTACGAAGTTAGATGGAAATATTATATTTCTGTTAATTGATAACTTAACTATAAATGCAATTCAGGTTTGAATGTTTCTGTTTTATATGCCAACAGATTACTGCAGTGTTCAAGATTGGGAACAAGGAACTTCTGCTAATAACAGATCACCTTTTGGAGCAGAGCAAGGACTTTCATTAGAAAGTCAGGGCAGAGCTGTGTGTGTGTTTTCAATGTACAACCTTGCCATACATTTGATTTTCATAGTTAGATCTGTACCCTTTTGTTCATTTTTAGTACAATAGTTTTGTAGGTGCTGAACCTTTTTCTATGCATGGATATTTTTTCACGTTATTGGTCACAGTAATTCAACTCTTGAAAAACAGGCAATGAAACATATTCATATTTTTTTACATGGGGGAGGTTGTGTTCCTTGATGATACCCCTATTCATATGCTAATTTGCTCTTGGCACACAACATCCATGATGTGAAGACATGGAATATATTGAAGGAAAATCTCAAGTGAATAATATAGCACCCGTTGCAACGCACGGGCAGTTACCTAGTATTGATTGAAAGATGGATCCAGGATTTGGATTCAGGGTATGCCTAGTTAAAAATTTAACATGCGATTGGGTGTAATCCACTGCAAAATTCGTCATGCTGACCATGAACAAATGCACAATCATTGCTATGCAAAAATTTCACTTTGTCTAATTAAAATTTCACAATGCAAATGTTTCATGATCCAGGTGGATTTTTCCAGGGAGCCATTCTGTAACATCTGAACGGGACTTAAGTCACAATGCAAAAACATGACCATACATGCTAAATCTTGCATTTAAACTTTCTTGAATAGGTTCTACCAACTTTTTTTTTCCTGACAGCATAAGTTCGTTCACCGCGGCAAGAGCCCTTGCCCAATCCCTTCGGGAGTTCACGTTCAAGGTCGCATTGCAATCATGCCTCTTTCCCTGGGAATGTGAATGGGAATGGAGAAGGCCCCACCGCCCCGCCGTGTGTTTCTGATGATGAAAACAGGGGCTCCACCAACTTTAGCAAAGGCGCTGCAGCAGCAGCCCCTCGCTTCATGCCAAGCCTCCCAGATCTGCACCTTAGTGTCGGTTTTCTGTCTTCCATTCCTAACATGGCGTACAACCTGTGCTGAGAACACCTCTCTTTGTTCTGGGAAATCAATGTGGATCTACATTATTTGGAAGATGGTTTCAAGAACATATTGGAGACAGAGCTGAGACATGCAGCCGAAGTTCATCCCAATCAGCTGACACTTAATGTGAAAAGGAAGAGATATTAACGTCATCCCCAAACGGTACGAAAATCCAACTTACCATAAGTTTTTAGAGTACTACCTTGCACTTAATTCATTCCATATCCTCACCATGATTCCTACATTAATTAATTTCCACATCCTTACCATATGTTTTTAAAGTTCTGTGTACTCAAGTAGTTACAATATATTTACAATTTTTTGTCAATTAATTTCTGGTTCATATCTAGCAGGAGAAATACTTCATGATTGGCTGAACTGCATGCAACAGCTCTAGTGAGGACTGGATCCATCATCCACAATTATTTAGTTATTTATATCTGATAACTCCGCTGCCATGACAACGTGCAAGACATACTCCTACGTGCCAGGCAAGTGTTAAGTTACTGATGTATTTTTTTTTATCTCATACAGATTTAGAAAAATATTAACACCATTATATGTCTGATCTGTTTCAAATTCATTGACGACGACAGAACAAACTACCGGTGAGGGAGGGCTCTGCGCCCTTGCATGATCAACAACACGTGACGAGTCCATGGTCCAGGTGCTTGTGAACAAATTCCTGCATCTAAGAGACTTGGATCAAACAGAGCAGCAACCGATTCTGCTTGGTTCCAGCTTATTTTGATGGATTTTAGTGTCTGCACTTTCTAGAAAGGGATTTCTCAATACTACTCCAAAAGTGCATATTTTCAACATATTCAGCCTTGCCGAGTCTTAATTTCCTTTCAGCTGAATATATATATTTATTCTGAATGTTTGCTGCTTCGACCTAGAGTTTTGTCTGATCAATGATATGACCCTTGAGAATTAGACTGAAGAAAAAACAAACACTTTGTTCTGCTTCTCTGAACAGGGGAGTCATTTCCAGAAACCCTCGGGATGCATGGTTTTTTGTTTTTTGCTTTTTCCATGCCTTCATGCATCATCAAGTTGTTCATCTGTGTGCTTTGACTTATTTTGGTCTCCGACTACGATTTGCAGACTTGGCAGCCGAATATTAATAGTCACTTATTGGCAAATGGTGCCAAGGTCTGAAGAATTCGACAGTGAAGAGGCACTTGGATCTATATTCCCACATCTCCGATCCATATGACGCCTTGGTCACCTTGCTGCCGTTCAGCCTCTCATCTTTCTTTCTCTCATCAGACAATGAAAAGGCCAGAGCCGTGCAAAGTGGTTGAGTCTTTCATGCTATGCTACCAGGCCACACTGATCAGTCAGGATTCTGTAAACCTCATATCCAGCCAGATCAAAATATAGGCAGTCTGCTGCTTGCAACACCATGGAGTCAATGCAGTAGTTTTTCTCCTGGTGAAGCTAGACCTTCTGCAGATGTAGTTCGGCAGTAGTTTTTCTCCTGGTGAAGCTAGATCTTCTGCAGATGTAGTTCGGCTTACCTGATGACAGGCACAGTGTGATGCATGTTTTATTTGTTCGAAAATAAAGAAAAAAATAAAAATACTTGAATAGGCCCGTTCACTGTGATGGCTTGTTGGTGGTTTGGACATATATACAATCACGACCTCCGCATGCAAAGGCTGGCGTGACTCGGCCCACAACGATTAGGCCCACACCGTGAGGAAATAACAGAGAGGACACAACGAAAAATAGATGGGAAGAGCGCGCTCAGGCTGCGACAAAAATACGTCCGCGCGCAATGCACAGGGTATTAACATGGTTAACTGTTAAATCAAAAGGAGGAGTAAAAAGTCCTGGCGTCTAGGGTTTCCTAGGCGACTCAGGAAGGTGACTACGTCTCCCCGTCTCCCGTCTTCGTCTCTCCTTCGGCTTCTGTTCTCGTCGTCCACGTCCTAGCCACCTGTGTCCAATTCCAACCTCGGGTGATCGGAGCCTTTTCGTTCTGTTCTGGTACCTCTTCGAGATCGTCGACTTCCATCGACAATGGAGAGCGTTGAAGGCCTGTTTTGGGGAAGCTCCGTTTGTCGGAGGAGGAGCGGGGTGGAGTGAAGATCGGTGGTGGCGGCTCTAGGGTTTTGCGCGTGGCGGAAACACAGGCGGTGGGAAAGGTCCTGGCTGAAAAGCAGGTTGCACCAGAAATCCTAGAGAGAACTCTAGGCCGAGTCTGGTGCCCAATGAAGGGAGTGGTCTGCAAGGATCTGGGCGAAAACTTTTTCCTTTTCACGTTTATGCAGGTGTCGGGGAAGAGGAGGGCTCTTGAAGATGGTCCCTGGGTGATATTGAAAGACCTAGTGATCATGGTGGATTTCGATGAAACAAAAACCTTGGAGGAGATGGAGTTTAATATGATCCCAATATGGGTGCAGGTTTCAAATCTCCCTTTTTGTATGATGGATAAAGATACTGGAGCTAAACTGAGGGAGAAGATTGGTGTTTTTAAAGAGGTGGATGTGGGAGAGGATGGTTTTGCAATCGGCAGAGTACTGAGGATCAAGGTGCTGATCGACATATGCAAACCTCTGATGCGTGGAATGATGGTGAAGGTAGGAGTGGAGGAGAAGGAGAAGTGGTGTCCGTTCGCTTATGAATTCCTGCCGGATTTTTGTTACACATGTGGTCTCATTGGCCACATTGACAAGCTGTGTGCAACAAGGGTGAAACCGGGGAAAATGCAACAATTCTTTAGAAGTTTGCGTTACATACTGGAGAAGAAGAAGACTGAGGGATCGGAGGAGAGAAGGCCCTCAGAAGTAAAATACCGTGGCCAATGGTATGGCGGAGGTGCTGCCAGCCGGGGTTTTCACGAGTCTCGGCACGATCGCTGGGCTTCAGCGGGGTCTGGAAGTGATGCTCTGACATGGAGGAAGAGGGGGGGGGGGGAGAGGAAACAGAGAAGGGAGAGGAGGTGATGTGTTTGGAAAAGAATGCAAAGAAGCAAGGCAGGGGTAATGGCACTGGATAAAAATCACAAAATTCTCGCATGGATGCTGTTGTAACACGGCCCGGAACGACTCTGTGAAGGCTCGTTTCCCCTTTTTCATACATGATTATCTATACCGTGTCTTTTTTAAGCAGGTACCTTCACTCTGGGGCGGAGGAGGCATGCTGGACCCGCGAGGGAAGTTAGTGCTCGAGGAGGCACGCGAGAACCCCGGCGAAGGTTCTGCTACCGAAGGATCAATCGTCGCCCGAGCAACCTGCGGATGGGGGCGGCGGGAGCAAGAAGAACCTCTGCGGAGGTTCCGCACAAGAACCTCGGCGGAGGTTCCGCCCTCATGCGGCGAACCATCGCCAGCAGGGCGCAGTGGTGCATGGTGGCCCTCAAGCTCAATGCGGGTGTACGACGACCCGGGGCCACCGGGCAGGCGGCCGTGTCTCGTAGACGTCACGGAGGGAGGAAAAGACCTGAAGGCCCCTCCTCTTAGCGGGAGGGCGACAGTACCTGAGGAAGGAACCCAGGAAACCCTAGGGGCATATAGGTCTTTAGGGGCTCGGTCACTGGGTAGGGTGCTCTATAAATAGAGCCCTTTGTAATTGCTGTAGAGTTGGTTGGAATCATTTAATACAAGAGCTCTCTTGTTTTGTCCGTACTCTTGAGAGGATGAACCCTTCGAAACATTTGGCGCCCACCGTGGGGCCTTCGACGAGATAACCCATAGATGCCACAAAAGAGAAAGACGACCTCCGGCAAGCGCGCTGCGGCATCAGCCCCGAGGGGCAGGCCCAGGCGCAACACTCGGAGTACATACGCTACCCCTCCGGAAGTAGATGCCCGACCTCAGTCCGAGGAAGAAGCAGAGCCCGCCGTGACCGAGGATCAGCCTCCGCACCAACCAGGACGGCATGGGCCGGCGGAGGTTCCGGAACCTACGCATGATCAGATTCTGCAGCAACTCCAAGCGGACGTTCTTGCGGCCCAAAGAGAGAGAGATCGCCTAGCAGCCGAAGCTGCCGCGTCGAGCCGGACGAGACAGGTCTCAGAATAGGCGGCCATGCTAAGGCATCAGTTGGCCCAGATACAGGTGCAAATACAAAGCTTGCAACAGGCAACAACCCCTATCATGGTTGAACCGAATCGGCAGAGCCTACCCCCACCGGCTCCACTCGTCACCAGTCACGCACCCCTTGTAAGGGCAATAGACTCCAAGTCACCGTTGTCTGAAGGGCTTCAGACCCCGCCCTGGCCAGCGAAGCATAAGCCAATTACCTTGCCGAGGTACAATGGCAAGTCGGACCCCCGGCAGTTTATCATGAGCTTTGAGGCGGCCATCGCTTCGGTCGGAGGGAACGACGCGGTCCTCGCCAAGTCTTTCGTGATAGCGGCTGAGGGCAACGCACTCGCTTGGTACTCCATGCTCAGGCCAAACTCGATATATTCGTGGGAAAACCTCCGTGATCAGATCTTGGCCAATTTCAAAGGTTTCAACGCAGAGTCTCTTACCAGTGCAGATATGTTCTCGTGCAAGCAGAGAAAGGATGAGTCTCTGAAGGACTATTTCCAAAGGTTCGTTCAGCTCAAGGCCAAGGCTCCCCATGTGCATGAAGAGGTGGCAATAGAGGCCGCGATAAAAGGCCTCTACATAGGGCAACTGTCGTCACACTTGGCCAGAGAGAAGCCGGGTCCATTGATGATTTGTACCAAGAATTCGAGAAGTACTGCCGATCAGACACAGATTTCTGGAAACGGATCGAAGAGGAAAACCAATACAAGCAAAGCATGGCAGGTCAAGGGGCCAAGGTTGGAACAATAAAAAACAGGGCAATCAGGTACTCAATATCAATACACAGCATGAGCAAGACAAGCAAGTACCTTCGCCGCACCAGTCTCAGCAGTTTGGTACCGACAGGAAGCCGAACCTGTACAAAGGTTGGAACAAGGGTTAGAAACCGAAAAAACCCTATTGTGTCTTCCATGGTGAAGATAAGGGGCACGACACCAAGGATTGCCCAGAGACTAAGGAAACCCAAGAAAGGATGAAAAACAAGCAGACCAGCCAGAGTCACCACCCACACATGCCCATCCTACCTCTCCCTCCACCCCTGCCTCAGCAACGCGAAGTGCACCATACAACCACTAGCGCATTCCACCAGCAGCCATACTGCTCTGTATACCCAGGCCTAGCCTCCAGTCAAATACACCCCTCCACAGTCGCGGCCCAGTACTACCCGGATTTCTTGCCATCATGGCGCTCACCACCTCCGCAGGGTAACCACAACATATACATTAATACCAGACAGGCCGAAACAGGGCCACCGTGCATGAACCCAAGAGCACCGCAACTGACTATGGTGGAGACAAACATCATCAACCAGCACCCAAGCAGATACCTAGAACAGCTACCACCACCCCCTCCACCGCCGCAACCTAAGCCAGAGCCCGCGCCGGAAAACCAGCTCAACCCCCACGCACCCCTTCTCACCATCGGCACGATTCTACCGATCGGCGGAGGTTCATCCTTGGAATTCGAAACGAAAAAGCAGAAAAAGATCATTTCAGGCTCGTTAACAATGTGGTTGTGGCCGGTCCGGTTCGCTATACGGACTGTTCCAGAATGCCTTTATCCTTCTCTGAGGAGGACCTCAACTTGGAAAGCTACCCGCACGCAGACGCGATGGTAATCAAAGCAAACATTGCAAACTGGCAAATTGGCAGAATTCTAGTTGACACCGGCAGCTCCGCGGATATAATCTTTGTCAATGCCTTTGACCAGATGAAGCTCAGCAAGGCGAACCTCAAACCCTCTGATTCCCCGTTGGCCGGGTTCGGAGGTAAAAGGATAGTGGCGCTTGGTAAGATATCCCTACCTATGTCGTTCGGCGATCAGAACAACGCAAGGACAGAACACGTCACGTTTGATGTGGTCGACCTCTTCTACCCATACAATGTCATACTTGGTAGAGGTTTCGCGAACAAGTTTAATGTCGCCATCCACATGGGTTACCTTTGCCTAAAAATGCCGGCGCTGCACGGAGTGATCACCGTGCGGGGTAGCCAAAAAGAAGCAAGGAATATCGAGAGAGCAATACACAAGTCTCAGAGAAATATCAACTCAGTACAGGTCAACCTAGATCAAGAACCCCCGGACATGCCGAAGGGTAAGACCGATCTGAGTGCCGAAGAAGAAACCAAATCAACCCCTTTGGAAGTAGAGTACCCAGAAAAGAGGGTGCTTATCTCAGGGAAGCTACCTGCAACCGAGGAGGAAGAGTTGTTGAATACTCTTCGTAAAAGCAAAGACATCTTTGCTTGGTCAGCATCCTACCTGCAAGGGGTCAGCAGAGATATTATTGAGCACAGCCTCGATATAGACCCGAATGTAAAACCTAAGAGACAGAAGCAGCGCAAGATGTCGGAGGACCGCGTGCAGGTCGTGAAGGCAGAGGTACAAAGGCTGCTGGACGCCAACGTTATCAGGGAGGTCAAGTACCCTGAATGGTTGGCGAATGTGGTATTGGTGCCCAAGAAGAATGGCAAGATGCGTATGTGCATCGATTTTACTGACCTAAACAAGGCATGCAAAAAGGACCCCTTTCCCTTGCCAAGGATAGACACATCAGTTGACAAGGCGGCGGGTTGCAAGCGCTTCTTGCTCCTAGATTGCTTTTCGGGGTATCACCAGATTTGGCTCAAGAGGGAGGATGAGGAGAAAACGAGTTTCACAACACCATTCGGGGCATACTGTTTCGTAAGAATGCCAGAAGGTCTTAAGAACGCAGGCTCAACCTTCGCCAGTATGACAAGCAAGGTCCTGCACGATCAGTTACTAAAGAACCTGATAGCTTATGTGGACGACATTGTTGTGATGAGTAAACAAGAAGAAGACCACATCGTAGACCTCATTCAAACCTTCGCTAATCTAAGGTCTGCTGGACTCAAACTCAACCCCCTAAAGTGCGTATTCGGGGTAAGCAGGGGTAAAATGCTGGGATACCTTATCGGCCCAGAGGGAATCCGTGCAAACCCCAAAAAGAAGAAGGCCATCATGTCCATGCAGGAGCCAGTGTCAAAAAGGGATGTACAGAAGCTCACAGGAAAAATAGCATCCTTGAACAGGTTCATCTCTAAGTCTGCTGAGCGCAGCTTGCCCTTTTTCAAGAGCCTCCGGGCAACACAAACCTTTGAATGGGGTCATGAGCAGTCAAGGGCTTTCCAAGAATTAAAGCAGTACTTAGCAAACGATTTGCAAGTTACGACACCTTCGCCCGAAGCACCACTGCTGCTATATGTCTCAGCCTCATACGGAGCAGTCAGTGCAGTCCTGGTTCAAGAATCCGCCCTAACCCATAAAAAGGTTCAACAACCTGTTTACTACCTGTCAGAGGCCCTGTCGGGCGCCAAGTTAAACTACACAGAAATAGAGAAGACAACGTATGCAGTGCTCATATCAACAAGGAAGCTAAAGCACTACTTTCGAGCTCACGAGGTCACCGTGCCAACTTCATTGCCTTTGTCTGATATTTTCGGAAACAAAGAGGCTTCTGGAAGAATGGGGAAGTGGACAACCGAGCTGTCTCAGTTTCACATCTCGTTTGTTCCAAGGACAGCAATCAAGTCTCATGTCCTGGCCGATTTCGTGGCCGACTGGACACCCACGGCCAAAGAACCATCCTTAAATGAACCTCTACCATGGACTATATACACGGACGGTGCTTGGGGACAGCAAGGAGCAGGAGTGGTGGCAATCATCGTTGCTCCGTCCGGTGTCACTACCAGCTACGCAGCCAAGTTGGCTTTCCCATCCACAAACAACGTCGCAGAATACGAGACACTATTGCTTGGGCTTACCAAGGCAAGAGCGCTAGGTGCGCAAAGGTTAATCGCCAAGACAGACTCCCAAGTCATCGCAGGTCAGGTCGAAAAAGAGTACTTGGCAAGGCAGCCAGAGTTGGCAAGATACCTAGAGGTCGTCAGGACCTTAGAGCGGAAATTCCTGGGGTTCTCCGTCATACACATACCTAGAGCAGAAAACAGCGAAGCAGACAAGCTCGCCCAAGCAGCAGCAAATGGCACGCCAATTCCTAACGGCGTGTTTTATCAGGTCCTCAGCTCACCAGCCAACTGCATCGAACCTCTCAGAGAGGTGCTAGCGACTTCACAGGGTGACTGGATGCAACCTATAAGGGATTACATCAATGGCAATCTAAACATCGATGACGAGGCAGAAACAGCTAGGATCGCCGCAAGGGCAAGGAGCTATGTCATCCTAGAAGGAAACTTATACAAAAAGGGGGTTGTCCAACCTTGGCTTAGGTGCATCTCACAAGAAGAAGGAATTCGACTATTGCAAGAAATACACTTTGGCTCTTGTGGATCGCATATTGGCCCCCGAGCACTATCAGCGAAGGCCATCAGAGAAGGATTTTACTGGCCAACCCATGCCAAAGATGCAGAACAGTTGGTGAAAACCTGTCCGGCCTGTCAAAGTACATCACCCAACAGTAGCGCACCATCAGCAACTTCTCAGCTGATACCACCTACGTGGCCGCTCCAAAGATGGGGGATGGATTTAGTAGGACCCCTGCCACCATCTCAAGGGGGGAACAAGTATGCAGTCGTAGCTATAGAATACTTCACAAGGTGGATCGAGGCCAAACCTCTAACCACCGTCACCTCGGAAACGGTCAAGAAATTCTTCTGGCAAAATATAGTTTGCAGATTCGGGGTGCCACGAACCCTTACAGTGGACAATGGCAAGCAATTCGACTCAGACAATTTCAAAGAGTTTTGCAAAAGCATAGGCACAACCCTAGCCTTCGCATCAGTTTACCACCCAGAGTCCAACGGGGCAGTTGAAAGAGCTAACAGGGCTATCTTCTCAGCAATCACCAAAACACTCTTCAACCTCCGCAAAGGTAAATGGATAGAGGAGCTACCCAAGGTTGTGTGGTCTCACAACACCACCACGACAAGAGCCACAGGGTTCACACCCTTTAAGCTTCTCTATGGGGAGGAGGCCATGCTACCAGAAGAGGCGCGTACTCAGAGCCTCCGCGTCCTAAAACACATGTTAGCATCTGACGAGGATTATAGCAAGGAGAACATAGAAGGTTCGAGGCTACAAGCCGTCGATAACATCGCCAAGTATCAGAAACAAACAAGAACCTGGAGAGACGCAAAGGTCATCAGAAAACACATAATGGAAGGAGACCTTGTCCTTCGGCGAAAGCCAAATGCCCAAAATGTTGGCAAGCTGCAGCCCAAATGGGAGGGTCCGTTCGTTGCCATCGCAGCATCAAGAGCAGGTGCTTTTTACCTGAAGGACACGGATGGAAAAACAAGTCCGCACTCATGGAACATCGACAACCTTCGCAGATACTATATTTAGGTATGTAACATGCTGCCCTCGCAAAAACTATAAGCGACGGCACATGACTAGGTTTTTCTCGTATTTTTTCGTTTTAATTTCCTTTTTAGTTTCTTTCCTGTTAAAGGGCTTGCACTCTTTTCCTCATAAGGGGGCTCCATACGGAGGTGAGGTTTTTAACGAGGCAAGGCCAATGTAATACCCTCTCGAGCATATAAAGAGGGCTCCCCAGAAAAACTCAACAACCGTTCGAAAGCAGCTAGCAACGCAGCTGCATTATTCAAACAAGCATCGATAAAGAGAACGCTTCGTCGTTCCAAGCCAAAAAGGCTTCAGACCTCCGAAGGTCCTCCATACATGACAACCTCCGCACGGGGTATGCAAACCCAAGAAAAAGGAGGAAGGGCAAAAGACCTGCCCAAGGGCAGGCAGCCTAGTAAAATGCTGGAAGAAGTCCTGTCAAATTCAGGCACCAGCATCGGGAACAAACACTCCCAGTGACAAAACAACTTTTACATGCCTATTATTGCTTCAATTTTAAGTGCAAAAATTGTCTACATTACAAGCACCACAAATTTCTAATGCAAACATTGCAGAGTATAGACATGTATTACAAGCTGTCACTGCTGAAGCTGTGCTTAGGACTGCACCATCCACACACCGAGACTTCCCAAGAACACTCGATGATACCCGTGAACTGTGCAGTACTGCGCAAAGGTTCTGCCTTTATCGCCCCATCGCAGGTCCAGCGACCGCAAGCCTTTGGAATGCAGCTACCAAAATAGAACCCCGCTCCAGATGCTCCTCCTTAGTAAAGGCCGTCAAAAGGGGGCTAGTGGAACCTCCGCAGAGGTACACGATCTCGCACCCTCTACGGACAAAGCCAAAGCTGCACATCATGCCTTGCAGGCCGCCAAAGGCACATGTTTGTCCCTTCGGCTATGCCATAAGAAGTGACGCAACCAGGCT
The DNA here is from genome assembly GCA_038087645.1 of Saccharum hybrid cultivar R570. Classification (NCBI taxonomy): domain Eukaryota; kingdom Viridiplantae; phylum Streptophyta; class Magnoliopsida; order Poales; family Poaceae; genus Saccharum; species Saccharum hybrid cultivar. Next base: position 5,450,512 of record JAQSUU010000744.1, read on the forward strand.
ACGCCAAAGCAGACCCACTCAAGAAACACCCGTACTAAGGAACTTGGCAGCAATGAATTGCGCCCTTCCCCAGATGCTTCCCACTCCCAGAATGAACGCATGAGTGCCGTAAAGGAAACACCCAGAGCAGGCACCAATATGACCAGTTAGTAAATCTACACCGCCACAGCAGTGTGCACCAGCCACTTTATATAGCCATAACCCAATCCTATGCCTTTAAAGCCCCAATGCCATCGCCAACAAGGTAGGTGACGGGCTTTAAAGAGCCATCTACTCACCAACCACCATTAAATCGTAGCAAGTACAAAACTTACCCTATAAAAAGAAACCCCCCCGACCAGTAAAATGCAAAACATAGCACAACATTCTGATTTCGCAAGATAGCACAACGCTTTGCACGGCCACCATGAAGCTCTAGGAAAAAGAGGCATCAGGGTGCATGATCAAAACACTGGTACTGAACCCCCGGCCACAACCGTAGTATACCTACACAAAGATCTAAAGCAGAGACTGAGTCGATCATTCCGTACCTACCCAAAGCTACAAACATGCCTCTGCCACATAGCCAATGGCTGAAATTACAACGACGCCCGTGCCCAGAAACAAGGTTCAGAAGCCAGCGCAAACGAACCTTCGCCAACAAACCATCGATACACAACACGATCAAAGCGCAAAGGTTGTTGAACCTCCGCAAGGGCACTCAGTCGACCTACCCCGTTCAACAACCCAGTCAATTTAACCATACCTTCGCCATAGCCTAGAACTGCGCCAGTCAAGACCTGCACAGTCTTAAATCCAGTTCCAACTGGGAGTTGTTGAAGTACAATTTCCTCACCCCAAACGTCTTTTCTCTCGAAAATAATGCACAAGCGAAGGTATAAGCGAAGGTACAATCGTATTTTCCCGCAAAAAAATGTACAAGCGAAGGTACTATAAAACATGCTCTTAGCTTCGCAGCCATTGAAAGGCAAGAACATTACAAGGGACTATTCCCTGCAACCTGTGCACATGTTATACAAATATGAGCCCGGCGCAGTAACTAGGTTACGCATCTGCGATGTCCTCGCGGAGGTAGAGCGCCGCGCCACACCAACGAGCGAACGAACTCAGCCCGTGCGTCGTCTATGTCGCCAAGAACAAAATCCCACATCTGGTTCACGCTTGGCTCAGCGAAGGTATCACGCCAATACCGCCAAAGCTCACCGTTAACGAACACACCATCACGAAAAAGAGTCAAAGGGCTCGCACTCTGTGCAACCTACGCAGCAAATTAGCAATATACAGCGTTGAACGTTAGATGTTTTTACAGACACACGACAGCGCAGGTACTGTTTGATGGATTTTTGCCGGCTCAAAAATCCTCCGTATGCACCGATGTGTTGTACTCGTGCACGCTAGCTATAGTGTACACGAACGAAATGAAAATAGTACATGCTGCGTACACACGCGTGTATAAGGAAGCTAGTCACAGAGATTGGGACGTTGCATGTGCACGTGCACGTAATGACTCGTCCATGTTAGGCAAGTTGTATACGGATACGACTTGAACCGGCCTTATGGCTTGTACGTGCGCCGGACTGCCTCGTATATCACCGCGGTACGCCGGTTTGGCCCATGGAGTGGCGCCAGCTCGAAGGCCCAGGACGTGCGGCTAGCGGGCTAATGACTTGATCAATACAAGCATTAGAAAACACAAGATACGTACGAGAATTCGTCCAACCAATCAGAGGCTTCTAGAAGGAAGCTCTCCAGATGGATAAATGACGCTAACCATATCTCGCACGTGAAGAAAAGGACGGCCCCGTATATCTCGCGCAAGCTAACAAACTTCTGGCGGCGTGCGTGTGCAGCAAAGAGTCCGCTCCCTACCCTAGTTGTTGCCTATATAAAGGAGCCTAGGAGTCCACGAGAGAGGCTAATCACAATTCCCATCCACGTCTACGGAGGGCAACGCCGCCGCTAGCTGTCTCTTCGTCCAAGCGCACGACGCCCGGCCCGTCCCGTGTACGTGCGTGTACATCCACGAAGAGCAGCGCGCCGCCAGCAACCAGCCTCTTCGTCGACGCCCGGCCGGTGGCGTGTGCGAGCGTCGTCCAGCAGCCAGCCAGAAGCCGCCGGCGTCTTCATCCGATCCAGCAACCAGCCGGAGAGAAGCTAGCAAGGGAGATGTCGTCCGCAACGGCGTCCATGGGTGAGAAACCAATCTAATCTAAAGCTTTCGTGTTGTCTTGTTTATGCATGCATGCATGGGAGCCGCTCTACTACTCCGACGCCGCCTGCACCACGACTTGCCCCGTACACGCACAAGTCTGCTCTGCGGCCTCCGTCCGAGGTGACTTGAAGCCGAGATGCTTGCATGGTGCACGTACCCGTGCCCAGGACATATGCATCTACGTACAAGCAAGGGAGATGCAAGCAGTGCAAGTCTTCCTCAACTCTCGAAGATTCAAGTCTTCCTCGACCACTACAAGATCAACCACGCCGACTCGAGGTCTTCATTGACTACTATGAGTTCAACCCCGCCGGCCAAGTTCCATGGCGTACCCACGACGACGCTGCTGAGGAGTCCGAAGCGATCCAAGCTACACCAACCATGCAAGTGCAACCACGACTACACTACGTGCCGTTCGACACCGACGAGGCGAACGACACGGGCGGGCGAAGCTGATGATCCAGCTCTGCTACACCGGCTCATGGACCGACGAGGCCATCACGCCGATGCCATCTACATCTACACCAACACACAAGCATGGAGACATGAAGCGAAGATTGAAGACGACGACCACAGCAGCAGAATCGGAGGTACTCTGTGAGCCTGACTCACCGGGGTAATTAACTGGGAGCTTTCCGAGGCCCCAGGAACCAGGAGACCACGACGCCTAGTCAGATCGCCGCCAGCTGGCCATAGCGCGCGCATCTACGAGAGCTTGTATTTATTAACTCGTGATGATTAATAAAATACTTGTTCTCTTGTTATCTCTGTGTACTCAGTACACTGGCACGCCCGCACTTGTTCCACTTGAGACACCGCCTGCGGCGGGGTGTTTTTTTTGGTGTCCAAACAAATTGGCACGCCCGGTGGGACCCGGTTCTCCTCCCATCTCTGCTGCATTGTGGTCGTCGGATTCGTCTTCGCCTCTCCTCCAACAAGCACAGCATGTTGCACGACTGCATGACGGTCCCCAAGTTGGAGCTGTCTTAATGAATGGCCCCTTCTTACAGGAGGACCATCCGACGCTGCAACTACCGAGGAGCCGAGCCTGATTCAAATCGGGCAATTCATGGTGCCGATCTTCGGACAGGCGGGAGGACTACATGGAGTTGCTGACGTCAACCCGGCGTTCCCCATGGCGTTCCAGAAGACTTGTCCCGTGGCGGTCCAGAAGGAAACTGGAGGAGCACGCAACGCCGTCGACGTCGAGACCTCGATCTTGATCTCCTTCGGCACACACCCTCCAGTCGTGGTCTTCGAGCACGGCGACAAGACCTACCTCCACCAGACGCAAGACCCGGCGTCGTTCCAGAGGCTCGAGTCGAAGAAGGCGCTGAAGCGAGCCTTCGCCAAGTCCAGGAAGGAGCGTCGCGACCTCATGCTGGAAGCTCGCGCCCTCCTGAAGAAGTCCACCATCGCGGAGGTCAAGGGAGACATCCATACCGCACAACAGCTACGTTCCAAGGCGAACAACAGGCGTGCAAGGCATGCAACCTTGCAACACCTGACGATGCCGGCGGCGCAAGACATGTCCGTTCCACCTGTGGAACATACGGACGTGGAGCTTCTGGAGGCCCTGGAAGCTGTCTCCGCCAACCTGCGTCGACAGATGACGTATGCTCGCCATGCGTCAAGCCCACACCCACTACGCAACTACAGGAGGAAGTACCGCAAGGTACAACAGCTCCATCAACAGGTTAGCGCTCGCATTGCGCGGAGCGCTATCCCCGAGGAGGACTGGTCTCTGGACGTGAGAGACCTCAGCCATAGGGTGTTCACCTATCCCAGCATTGCAGAGCCGCCGTACAACTTGTTCCCTGACGGGTGGGCATATGAACCTACCAAGATCAAGGAGTTAGTGAGGCGCACGATCATGCGGGAGTACTGGAAGAAGCGTCGCTCGAGCAAGCAACATTGCTTCTCCGGCCCGACTCACATCATCGACAACAGGATCCCAATCCAACCGACTGGATGGGTCTCCTGTCTACACACGTCAGCAACCAACGGCGCACCCTCGACTGGTGCCAATAGGTTTGCTCCTTTGCAAACCCAGGAGTCTACACCTCAAGATGGAGGCGTGCGAGAGGAGATCCGCCGTCTACAAGACCAGGTTGCCCAACTCGGGAGAAGGCTTCAAGATGCACCAGAGTCTTCCTCGGCTCGATTTAGGAGCGGGGCGGAGAGACGCGCGCCAAGCCATCATCCCCAACATGAGCGCCAGACCTTGGCGCCACGCCGTAGGTCTCCACCACCTGCGCATCGAGGATACATGGCTCCGCCTCCACGACGAAACATGTGGGCGAGGCGTAACGACTATGCTGCACCCCCTCGCGAAGCCCAACAACGACGCACCAATGGAGCTCCAGAAGTTGGAAGGCTTCCCCCGGTTCTAGTTTCTCCTCCACGTCAAGTCCTGATGTTCAGGCGGCGAGAGGAGAACGCTTCAACCAATCCTCCACAACCAGGCAGGCCGGTGGTTCCTCCAGCATCACGAGCTCCACTACAAGCTCGACACGTGCCCACGGAGAACCAACGCAAGCGTGAAAGGCGGCGAAGGAATCGCCAAGCGTTGTACCGCGAGCTTGAAGAACTAGTGCTTAAGCACACTCAAGTCCGCATCCGCGCCGATGGAGAAGTTCGTGAGGAGGACGGGAGAATCATGTTCCGCATCTCCCCTACTCTGGAAGGTGATGAGAGGTACAACTACCTCCTCAGGCGCTTAACCCCGAAGCCCCGGAAGGTGCGAAGCGCCAAGGCGGAAGGGAAAGAGGCCGCTTCTATTCAGAAGCCCCCCTTGACCATCCTGAAGAGATCACAGGAGGCTACTCCAAGCATAGCTTCCACAGGTAGCTCGAGCGGAACGTCCTCAGGATCAGCAACCCCTATGGAAGGTGTCGAGAAGGCGCTGCCTACACAAGAAGGTGGACCTCCACTCCAAGAACAAGACGACGACACCTCTGCAAGGGGTGAGAAAGGTTCTCCAAGAACCGAAACTCCCCTTCACAAGGAGAAGGTACCGGGGGCAACTGAGACGGATGTTGTCATGTGCGCTACATTGACGACACATTCAGGAGGCGAGCCTGAAGAAACTTGGGTCCCGCCTCCAGTGACCCATGACTTCACCTACCCTTCTGACGAGGAGATCCTAGTGAACCCAAGGGTGAACTTCACCAAGACGTCGGCTCCTTGTCTTCCCGTAACTGAGGGGAGGAATGCGCTATCAGAGGGCGATCAGGCGCTGGCATCGGACATATCTCCGAGGCGCTACACCGACATCTCGTCGCGGCTTCCACAAGACCCTGATGAGCTGCAACAAATCGCGGACCGAGCTGGAGCTAGCACTCGGCTTAAGTCCATGGCGGAACAAAAGGCGAGGCGCGACACGTTCAATGAGGAGAAAGAATTTTCAGGCCCCTACACCGATAATTCTGACTCCGAATCTTCTGCGTCACTAGAAGTGCATTCCACAATGCCTCTCTTCGACAACCTCGCACGTTCCATCCCATCAGATGTGGAGGCTAACATCGATGACTTCAACACCGCGCCAGCACACATGGCGGGGGAGGACATCGCCCAAAGAACAACCCTGGAAGAACAAGTGCAAGCACAGGCTGCTGTGATCAGGGAGCTGTCAACAAAGTTCGACCAACTCGTTGAGCTAGTGACGGCTAGAGTACAAGAGGCGCCACATGACGGGGAGCGCCAGGCTAATGAAGACCCGCAACTCGAAGAAGTAGAGGGTATAGCAGGTACACGCCCTCCTCCGTTGCGGAACATCTCTGCTTCGGCAAATGCAGGACCACAACCATCGACGCTAAAAGACTATCACGACATAGTCGAAGACATGGTGACCAAGAAGCTACGGCAGATGGCGAACGACCAAGCGCCACACTCACTTGAAGGCGACTTGGAGAAGCCGTACGAAGCTTGGCACGACCTTGTGCCTTTCCCTGCAGGATGGCGCCCTCCAAAGTTCCGTCAATTCGATGGGACTGGCGACGCGAAGGAGCACATCGCTTACTTTGAGGCGGCGTGCGGCGACACGGCTAACAACTCGTCGTTGCTACTACGCCAATTCTCCGGATCCCTGACTGGTGCGGCGTTCCATTGGTACAGCCGGCTGCCCGTAGGGTCTATTAGCAACTGGACGGGCATGAAGAGCGTGTTCAAGAAACACTTCGTCGCCATGAAGAGGGACATCTCCATCGTCGAGTTGTCCCAAGTCAAGCAACGACGTGAGGAAGCCATCGATGACTACATCATCCGGTTCCGAGATAGCTTTGTACGGTTGGCGAGGGATATGCACCTCGAAGATGCGATCGGAATGTGCATTCATGGAATGTTGCAACACTGGTCGCTCGAAGTTTCTCGGCGAGAGCCCAAGACGTTCAGTGATCTGAGCTCTGCTGTGGCTGCCACCAAGATAGAGTTCGAGAAGTCGCCTCAAATCATGGAGCTCTACAAGAACGCGAGTGCCCTCGACCCCGCCAAGCGGTTTAGCACGACTGCGAAGCCCAATAATGCTGGGGGCAAGGTGAAGGCTCAAGCGGAGGCTAACACGGCAAGGGTCTTCGTCAACACTCCTCAAGCCCAAGTGCCTACTTTTGGCGCTAGGAACGAGCAAGGAGGGAGGAGAACGCGCCTTCAAGAACTTCTCCAGAAGCAGTACATCTTCAAGCGCGAGCTGGTGAAGGACATGTTTGGGCAGCTGATGGACCATGGAGCGCTCAACCTTCCTGAACCACGACGACCGGACCAGGTACATATGGATAACAACCCCTTGTACTGTCCGTTTCACAGGTACCTGGGTCATACGATCGAGGATTGTATCGCCTTCAAGGAGTGGCTTGAGAAGGCCATCAAGGAGAAGAGGATCAACCTAGATCCTGATGCTGTCAACCCCGACTACCGCGCCGTCAACATGGTGGTGGTGGCAACGCCCTCTTCCCCAAGACAAGGTGGAGAAGAAGACGAAGGATCATGGGTGCCGTTAGCGCAGGTGGAGGAGCGGCTCTCCCGCATGGCGCTCCAGGAGGCTCCGACCACAGTGATGGAGGCCCCAAGGACCGCCCAAGGGGAAGCATGGACCAAGGTGCAACGTCGACGGCGATCAAATGGGCGTCCCCCTCGACATCCTGGCACAATCGCGTCTCCACGTGCTACTTCAACACCAAGGCAGTCGGACCCAAGTCGGAGGCGCCTACCACCACGGTTCGTCCCCAAGGCGGAAGGAGATGCGCCCTTCCCTCGTGCAGGCCGCATACATGCTACTTTGGCAGAATACTTGCCCAAAGGCTGGGGGCAGGCGCCAAGTGAAGAAACCAAGGAGGTGCAAGGAGAGTCGAGCTCTGCCTCGACCTCGAACGTGGCAACATGCAACGCCACTTCCACTAGCATCAACGACGGAGGCTCGGACTACCAAAGCCTACTCACGCCTAGGGAGCAAGCAGATGCCCTGGCGGAGGTCGACAACATGAACTTGAGAAGTGGGAGACTTCTCAAAGATCTACCCCAAGCCAAGCAACCAAAAGCAGGCAAGCCCATAAATGAAGATGCCCCGCCACCGGGAGCACTCGAGGTGCCAAAAAAGAAGGGGATCGAAGACATCGACTACAACGTTGTCTCCCACTTGAAGCGGATCCCTGCACTTCTGAGTGTCTATGATGCTCTCATGCTAGTGCCCGATCTCCGAGAAGCCCTTGTGAAGGCGCTGACAGAACCGGAGCTCTACGAGGTGGTCATGGCTAAGCATCGCCTCGTCAACAACCCGTTGTACGTGAATGAGATCACCTTCGACGAGGAAGACGAGATGATAGAAGACGGTGACCACAATCGTCCACTATACGTCGAGGGGAACATAGGGGCCGCACACCTCCGTCGAATCCTCATCGACCCAGGGTCTGCTGTGAACATCCTACCCCTACGAAGCTTAACACGGGCTGGCTTCGCAGTGGAAGACTTGGAGCAGACGGACGTCATCATCTGCGGCTTCGACAACTCCGGGAAGGCGACTTTAGGCGCTCTCACCGTGAAGATCCAGATGGCTACGTTCAGCTTCAAGGTGCGATTCTACGTCATCGACGCCAACACGTCATACTCCGCGCTTCTGGGGAGGCCATGGATCCACAAGTATCGGGTGGTGCCGTCTACACTGCACCAATGCTTGAAGTTCCTCGACGGGGACAAGACGCAACAACGCATCATCGGCAACATGACGCCATACACCGTACAAGAGGCATACCATGCCGATGCCAAGTACTACTTCCCTGTGGAGGAGTACAAGCATCAGCTTGGTCGAGTTGCACCTGCGGCGGACATTGTACTGAAGCCGGGCACTACATCAACACCCGAAGTGAAGGCCCTCATCATGCCACGCTCGCCGTCCAAGCGAAGGACGTCCCCAAGATCCAGGAGAACCAGGCAAGAGGCGTGTGCTATCCCCTCGACGTCCATGACTACTCCATTGTTAAAGGTGGGAGTATCTACCTCAACACCCCTCACACTAAGGCCCACACGAAGGCCCTTATTGACATTCGGCTCCTTATCCAAGGAGGTTTTGTCAACTAAGGAGTATTCCAAGCCTGGTACCTTAACCATTGGAGGTCCCACGACCGTACAAGGGGGTGGCAACTTACTTGCGATGAGCAAAGATGTGCCGTCGAGTTCTACCTCTCAGACGTCGACAAGCCAAGCCGCGACGACTCACGAAGGAGTTGTGATGAAGAGGGTTGCTGAGATAGAAGAAGTGGCAAAGAGTGCTGCGTGCATGCAGCCTCCATCATTGTACATATCGACAACTAATGAGTTGGAAGTATGGACAATTCCAGGTCACTCTTCTACACCTCGCACTGTCTTCTATAAAGTGCCGCAAGTACAACCTTGTGATGTTGTACTTGAGCTCGCTGACACTAATCGTAATGCAGGCGAGGCATTGACGACCATGAAGGCTGAGCCTAGGATGGCTCGCCTGCTAGAGAAGGCTGGGATCACACTCGGTCCGAACAACAGGATGCCGCCGCCGCCAGCTGTATGCGAGCAATGGTGGAGTCAAGCGGAGGCCCTCATCAAGGCAAAGAACAAGGCGCAACCCAAATACGGACTTGGATATCACCGCATCAACAACTTCGACGAGGGAGAAGGCCCGATCAACTCCAACGACGTCGACTGCTTCACCATCTCAACCCATTCGGGAGACGAAGCCGGCTGCTCGTACACTACACGACGTCGACAACACCTCGTCGAAGCAAAAGCGGCTGAAGAAGGCGAGGAGTTGGATGCTACGCCAGCACCTCAAGAACTCGAAGATGGAGGGCAACCTACCGTCGACGAGCTCGTGCAAATCAACTTGGGGACGGAGGATGATCCGCGACCTACTTTTGTCAGCGCCTCACTCACGGAGGAGGAGCGGGAAGACTACAGAAGCTTCCTGACGGAGTACAAGGATTGCTTCGCATGGAATTACAAGGAGATGCCGGGGTTGGATCCCCGTGTTGCCACTCACAAGCTGGCAATTGATCCACAATTTCGTCCCATTAAGCAAGCACCTCGACGCCTACGACCTGAGTTTCAAGACCAGGTCATAAGGGAGGTCGATAAGATGATCGCCGCAGGGTTCATCAAAGAGATACAATACCCTCGCTGGCTCGCCAACATCGTCCCGGTGGAGAAGAAGAATGGGCAAGTTCGAGTCTGCGTTGATTTTCGCGACTTGAACCGGGCTTGCCCCAAGGATGATTTCCCTCTACTGATCACGGAGATGGTAGTCGATGCTACCACGGGGTTTGACGCCTTGTCCTTCATGGACGGGTCATCTGGCTACAACCAAATAAAGATGGACCCCGTTGACGCATTCGACACCGCCTTCAGAACGCCCAAGGGCAATTTCTACTACACGGTGATGCCCTTCGGACTGAAGAACGCTGGCGCTACCTACCAGCGTGCCATGACGTACATTCTCGGGGACTTGATCCACCACTCCGTCGAGTGCTACGTCGACGACATGGTGGTGAAGACGAGAGACCGGAGGAACCATCGAGATGATCTGCAGGTGGTTTTCGAGCGGCTACGCCAACACCAGCTCAAGATGAACCCCCTCAAGTGCGCGTTTGCTGTGCGATCCGGCGTCTTCCTCGGCTTCATCGTGCGAGTACGCGGCATCGAGATCGAGCCAAAGAAGATCACCGCCATCATGTCGATGCCACCTCCCCAAGAACTGAAGGAGTTGAAGTCGCTTCAAGGACATCTGGCCTACATCCGGCGGTTCATCTCCAACCTGTCCAGGCGCATACAACCCTTCTCCAAGTTGATGAAGAAAGGTGCACCGTTCGTGTGGGATAAGGAGTGCCAAAATTGCTTTGACAGCATCAAAAGGTACCTTCTTAACCCTCCTGTGCTGGCTGCTCCTGTAAAAGGGCGCCCTCTTATTCTCTATATTGCGGTGCAGCCTTACTCACTAGGCGCTCTGCTCGCACAACACAACGACGAAGGCAAAGAGGTGGCGTGCTACTACTTGAGCCGCACCATGGTGGGCGCCGAACACAACTACTCTCCCATCGAGAAGTTATGTTTGGCACTGATCTTTGCCTTGAAAAAGCTAAGGCACTACATGCTGGCGCACGAAGTCCAACTGGTGGCAAGAGCAGATCCAATAAAGTACTTGCTCAGTCAGCCCGTGCTTACAGGGCGACTAGCAAAGTGGGTGCTACTCATGATGGAGTTTGACATCACCTTCGTGCCGCAAAAGGCCGTCAAGGGGCAAGCTTTAGCAGAATTCCTAGCAGCACACCCTGTACCGGACGACTCTCCACTCATCACCGAGCTACCAGACGAGGAGGTCTTCGTCGCCGAGCTTGAAGCCCCCTGGGAGTTGTACTTCGACGGCGCCTCGCGAACAGAAGTCAACCTCAACGATGCCCCAAGACGGAGAGCTGGAGCTGGGTTGGTGTTCAAGACCCCACAGGGAGGAGTGATGTACCACTCATTCTCTCTTCTCAAGGAGGAGTGCTCTAACAATGAAGCGGAGTACGAGGCGCTCATCTTCGGTCTCCTCCTAGCGTTTTCCATGGAGGTATGTTCTTTACGAGTCTATGGGGACTCGCAGCTCATTGTTCGTCAAGTCAATGGCGTCTATGAAGTCCGTAAACCGGAGCTCATGCCATATTGTGAGGCAGCCCGTAAACTCATGACCAAATTCAAGGATATTGAAATTATTCATGTCCCGCGAAGCAGGAATGCTCCAGCTGATGCTTTGGCAAAGCTTGCAGCAGCGCTCGCCCTCCCCGAGGGCAAGCCCGCGCAGGTCACCGTCGAGGAGAGGTGGCTCCTTCCCGCCGTTTTGGAGCTCGTCCCAGAGGAGTATGAAGTTAACGCCGTCACTGCGTGTGCCGTTGAAGATGGCGACTGGCGTAAGCCCTTCCTCGACTACTTCAAGCATGGCGCTCTCCCCGACGATGCGGCGAAGAGGCGTCAACTACAACGACGGCTCCCCTTGTACATCTACAAGGGAGGCGTGCTCTATAGGCGTGCCTACGGACAAGAGGTACTCCTTCGATGCGTCAACCAACAAGAAGCTGATGAGGTCCTGAAGGAGGTGCACCACGGAGTTTGCGGTGGGCACCAGAGCGGACCAAAGATGTACCACAGCATCCGCTTGGCTGGGTACTACTGGCCGGGCATCATGACGGATTGCCTGAAAGTGGCGAAGAGGTGTCATGGTTGCCAAATCCATGGAAACTTCAAACACCTGCCGCCAGTTCCTCTTCACCCGACGGTCCCGGCGTGGCCGTTCGATGCTTGGGGCATGGACGTCATCGGCCCCATCGACCCTCCATCTTCTGGAGGTCATCGCTTCATCCTTGCAGCAACAGACTACTTCTCCAAGTGGGCAGAAGCAGTACCACTGCGCGAGGTCAAGAGCGCGAACGCCATCAACTTTCTGGAGCGGCACATCATATACCGCTTCGGAATTCCACATCGGATCACCTCCGATAATGCCAAGGCGTTCAAGTCGAGCAAGATGCACCAGTTCATGGAAAAATATAAAATCAAGTGGAATTATTCTACTGGATATTATCCCCAAGCAAACGGGATGATAGAGGCGTTCAACAAAACCCTCGGTAAAATACTGAAGAAGACGGTGCACAGGCATAAAAGAGATTGGCATGACCGTCTCTATGAAGCGCTATGGGCGTACCGTGTCACGGTCCGTACCCCAACTCAAGCCACCCCATACTCTCTTGTGTACGGGTGTGAAGCAGTCTTGCCTTTAGAAATTCAGCTACCATCTCTACGTGTAGCTATTCGTGATGGTCTTACTCAAGACGAACAGGTCCAGCTGCGGTTCCAGGAGCTTGACGCCTTGGAGGAAGGACGTCTCCACGCTGTACAAGCATTGGAGCTGTATCGCCAGAACATGACAAGGGCCTACGACAAGCTCGTCAAGAGGCGCGTCTTCAGGAGAGGCGAGCTGGTGCTCGTGCTTCGACGCCCCATTGTCGTCACCCATAAGATGAAAGGAAAATTCGAGCCCAAGTGGGAAGGACCGTACGTCATCGAGCAAGCCTACGACGGGGGCGCCTACCAGCTAGTCGACCAACACGGAGTCCGACCCATGCCGCCGGTCAACGGGAGGTTCTTAAAAAAATACTTTGCATAAAAAATCCTTTCTTTTGATTTTTTTTTTTTTTTTTTTTACCTCTCCGTGAGATGACCACGTGCATTTTCTATTGCATGGTTCGGTCGTCTCTCCATGGAGAGAAAACAAAAAAAACCAAGGCTCTCCCTACCAGGCTACAGCTGCAGCGAAGGATCTGACGACTTTGGGGCCTTTCCAGAAGGTCCGGGGCGACAACCTGGTGGGCGGATTTTGCGACAAGCCACCATTGCACGGAACACACGACAGATGCCGAACACGTTTCCGCTGGGGGCAGTGGGAAGATGACTCGAGTCACTCCTAAGCAGCGAGGCGACCACGCCGCTCGCGCTTCCTGACATGAAGCGGCACACTCTCTGGGGAAGACCGTAGAAAAAGAGCAAGAAAGGGCTACCTGGTGCAACACAAGTTCCATCAAGTGTGAAGCCACTTGCCACCCTGGAAGGTGACAACAAGGGACCCAAAAGATTCAAGGCCAGCGAGGATTCATCTAGGCACACAAAGGTGAATGGCTATCTTCCAAGTTCCACCGATGCTGAAAAAAAAGGGGCAAAAAAAAAATGGTCTCCAAAGAAGTGACCGAGTTCATGCCAAACAAGCACAAATCAAGTTCAAGTGTCAAGCTTAGCATCCAACGGAAGGCGGAGGTAGTCATTCGCCGTCCTCGGCAAAAGTGATGGCAAATTCCAAAGCCGTTACCCAAAACTCAACACCAACTCAGCCATACCTACGCTTCTATGTTAGAGAGAGCGAGTAAGCTGTGGTTCAACTCAAAGCAAGGGGAGTCTCAAGCAAGAATTCCCTACACCCTGGTGGAGACGTCAAAGCAGAGGTCTACACACTCAAGCACACAACGGGGTAAAATCGTTGGAGTCGTTCCACCATGGTTACGCAACGTGCCTAATGGTCATGCCCCCTGGCTGTCTTATCCCGAGCTGCTCATATAGCTAACGCCGATGGGAGAGCCAACATTTTTTTTTTAAAAAAAAATTACTCCAAACAAGTCTTTGTTCTCATGACGGTTTGCCCCTTTACCATGATATCATTATAATCATGACTGGTTCACGTACAATGGGCCAGTCTTGTTTTTTTTGTAGTGTTGCAGGTCCATCGTTGCACTACAACTGGGAACAGTGCGATGCGCCAGTGCGGTTAGCATCAAGCTGCGAAACCCTTCGGTCCGATCGGCTAGCACCACACCATACAACGGTCGCGGTCGGATTGATAAACCACAACTCCGGGAACAGTGCGATGCACCAGGGCGGTTCGCGTCAAGCTGTGAAACCCTTCAACCCGGCAGGCTGACACCACACAAAGTGGCGTCGGGTTGATAAAACTTCTTTGTCGAGTGGAACCACCTGTGCACCACAAGGCGAAGATGATTCAAGGGCGTCCGAGTGGCCGTCGCCACAACACGGACCCGATGGACGTTCTCATTGGCCAACGCCGCAACACGGCCCCAATGAAGCCCTACATTCTCGTTGGCCAACGCCGCAACACGGCCCCGACGAAGCTTCCACGACTTTCTGATGGCCAATGCCGAAACACGGCCCCAACAGAAGTCTACACCAGCACTTGGAGGCAGCGCAACGCCACCAAGGTTTATTTTTTTGTTTTGTTTTGTTTTTGTTTTTCTTTTCTTTTCCTTCTTTGTTTTTTTTCCTTTTCTCCCTCTTCTCTTTTGCTTTGTTTTTCTTTGGTCCCCCTCTATTGCTTTGGTTACGCCAAGGACCAGGGGAGCATCCGCAACAGGATGGCCCTTCACCAATGGGAATCAACGTTGTCGCGACCCGGCGGCGACGCACATGAAGATTTCCCATGGAGGATCCAGCTTGCACCAGCCATACTGCGGTGTACGACCCTGAAGGCATGAAGTCGTAGTGGAAAACTACACTTAGCATGAGCTAAGAATGAACGAATGTAACCCTGTGTACTAGTTCTTGTATACGCGGTAACAAGTTAGTTGTAAATTAGCTCTGGTAAGACTCTGTTGAAAGAGTCTCCCAACATGTACTCATGTCTCTTGTACTGTTGAGAAGCAATGAAAAAATAATAATAATAAAAAAGTGTTGTCTCAGGTTGTACGCTTTTATGCCAAGTGATTAATCAAAGCGTACAGCCGAGCTCTGTACAAGTCGTGTGCATGTTTATACGTGTGTATCAATTCTCAGGCTTCATGTTGATCGTGAGCCAAGATAAAGTGCTATGTTGCTAACACGGTGACTCGATCGTATAGTGGCTCAATACAAATGAAAAGCAAACGCCCTGCGAGTAGTGATGCCGTACTTGCAAGTTTGCATGGATACAATTGCTGAAGGCAACGCGGCCACAGATCGGGAGGACATGCTCAGGCGGTGCCGCGGCGGTGTCGCCTTCAGATTATGCACAATCTCTGGAGGATTCCTGGTGTTGGCCCTTGTCAGCCCCGTTGGGCGCACGTCTCTGCTGCCCCAGTTCTACGGAGGGCGCCGTGCTGACAACCGCCCATGCCTGGAGGAAACAGTGGCGGAAAAATCCCTGTTCACCGTCGCCGTCCAACTGCAAGACGAAGGCACGCCTGTTCTGTCCATCAAAGATAACTCTGACGCTAGCAATGGGGCCGGTGGCTAAGTCAGATGTATATGGTGACATGTACAAACGCGAGGAACAGACGTGTGCGAGCTTGTGCGCAGCTCTATCGCCGTGCATACGCGAGGAATAACAAAGAAAGTGCTCGTACACGCTTATGATCGGTCAAGCAAGAAGGGAACATATATGTGAATCCTGTATTGGCTTGACGGATATAACCTGTTCACTCGACTATTATATAATATATAAAAGGGGTGCATGCATCTAGCGATGCCCAACTTATTTAACTAAGGTTCAGCAAAAGTAAAAAAAAAGACTCAAACATAAGAGTCTAGACAAACTAGGTGATGCTAAGAAATAGCTAGTCTCCTACGGGGCTACTGTGAATGTGGCCCAGCTAGGGATGACCTCATGTTCTATCTTTAAGGAAGGAGTACTTCAGGATAAGTTTGACGCCCCGAGACACCGGATCCTCTAGTTGGCCGATGTCCTCCAGCTGAGCTTTCATGTTGCGCCGGCACTCCTCCAGCTGCTCAAGTCTGGCCTCCAGCGTCTTGATATGTCCCCGACAAAACTCGATGTTCTTCAAGAGCTCCTCTTCTTTGCCAAGGAGCTCTTTTTCACGTGCCCAGGCAACACGAGCTTCCTCCTGGAAGCTACGAGCCTTTTCCTCGAAGTCGCGAGCCTCTTTGGCAGCGTTCTGTTGCTCCATCTTGAGGGGCTGGTATTTTGCTTGCGCCTCGTCACGCTCCTCGGCATGACGCTTTAGTTCAGCCACGGTCATGGAGCGGGCGGTGTCTAGCTCGCCAAGTTGTTGATGTCCTTCCTCCATGACAGAATTAGCTTCGATAGAGGAAGAAGTGTCGCCCTCCAAGCGCTGCGCCAGGCTCGCCATATGGGTCATGAGTTGAGCTAAGGCCGCAGGGCGCGGCTCTTCATACATCGCTGTCCAGTAACCCAAGAGCATTTTGATGCGGCGATTCACCTGTTTCTCGTTGAGAGGACTAATCTCTAGCATGGCCTGGAGGTCCCTCAATTCCTCGCGCACACCATGTCTATCGTTGGGTAGATCAAGGACAAAAGAGGCGTCATTGTCTAAGAAAGCAGGAATGCTAATTGACCCCAGCTTGGCAGTAAATTCTTTAGCTTGGTCTACTAGTTGGAGATGCATGTTGTCCTCCTTCTTCAGGGCTGCCAGCTTGGAGAGCGGTATGTGGTCCTGGAGGTCCTTGCCAACTGCAGGCAAGAGAGTATAATAATCAATAGATGAGCATGTGTTGCTATGTACAAGACAGCGTGTATATGCGCTAGCTTGATTACCTTCCGTGGCCGTGTCATTGGCAGGACGTGCAGGCTCACATCCTGATTGAGCTGGTACAACGTCTTGAAGCAATGCTCGCATGGTGTCGCCTGATAGCACAGGTACCCCATTGTCCGTCGGCAGATCCGAGCTGAGGATATCCGAAGAGGGCGCCGGAGTCGACGACTGGACGGGAGCTGTCGCAGGTGGCAGCGCCGCATCCTTTGGCTGCACCTCAGCTGTAGATTGGCCGTTTACCACTTCCGTGGGAACTCCGTAGTCCTGTATGGAGTCCGTGAAAAAGCTAAATACATCTACGGACAAGATTGCATCCCATGGGAGGGTGCTTAAGTCTTCTGTCATCATCGGCTTGACAAGGATACATAAAAAGTTACTAAAGCTCCAAAAGAGATGAGAAGAAGTTTATGAACATGCTTACGCTGTCTTTGCACAGCTCGGCCAAAGTAAGAGCGTCAGAATTCATCTCTTTGTTTCCCAAGCAGGTCACGGGAGCGGGAGCAATCTTGCCCTGTGAGAATAACATGACACGGCAACGTTGGCGTGCAAATTTATTAAATATATGTGCACAAAAGTTGTCGTACCTTCAGTGCGGCATCAGATGGCTGCGCAGGCTTAGTATTATCAGCAGAAGCTTGAGGAGGATCCGACTTCGTCAGAGTTCTCCTTTCGGCGCCCTTTGCAGTTTCGCCCTCGACGCCGTCGTCAGCTTTGCGGGTTCTCTTCGCAGGACTCGCCTCCTTGGGTGGTTCTTCTCCACGTGAAGAACCGCCGCCCGCCGCCTTGCGATCTCTTTTGCTGAGGACAGGCGCAGAGAGGGATTTGTCTAATGGCTCCGATGGACGGTCAGTGGGATCGCTTGCGCCGTCCTTGCGAAGCTTTCTCTTTGGAGGGACATCTGGTTGGGGAGAGTCTGAATCTGAGCTGCTGTCATCCAAAACCATCTGAGGGCGACGCCTGCCGTTGCTTTCCTGAGGCTTGCGGAACTCAATTTTGTACTGGTCCGTGGTGTTGCGGGCTCCAGACCTGCTCCTGCGCGAGTTGTCCTGATCGTCGCGGTTGGCAGAGGGCTTCGTGTCGTCGCGACGTGAGGATCCTTCGCCGTCTTGACTTTGGCGCAGCTTGCGCTCGTCCCTGCGCATCGGAGGCTCCTCGCGTTGGTCCTGATTCTTGTGGTCGCCGCGAGGCTTGGCGACGTCTCGACGAGAAATACGCTCATCAGCCAGATCTTCACGGGGCTGCGAGGTGTTCCGATTTCCGCGTGTCTTGGGTGCATCTCGACGTGGTGGATCGTCCTCGCGCTCGCCTTGGGATCGCTGGGAACGACGCTGCCTGCCGGACCATTCGCCTACGCGTTCGTCGTTACCACGACCCATCTGCATCAAGATTAAATCGCGTTGTGAAGATCCTAAAGTAACAATGGAGCAGTAACAAGTGCAGCTAATTTGGGGTGCCCATGTAGAGTTGCCGAGTACTTGGGCTTGGTTTGCTTGCCGGCGTGCGATTGATCTGCTGCAGCGCTGATGACGTGAACTTGTTACAAGGATGCTGCAGCGTGGACTCGTATGTTACGAATTATGGGAAGCTCGGTACGGTGCATGGATATATATAAGAGAATCCCATACACGTATCTCACGAGTCCGCAGAGAATACGAAATCTCAAGTCCAAGGGAGATATGGCGGCAACTCGTTGTTGCGCCTGGATGACGGTCCAATTCTTTTCACCAAGCTGAGTCCGGATTCATTACGCATCATCCAAACTCAACTTGGTGGGGGGCATTTGTTTGATGGATTTTTGCCGGCTCAAAAATCCTCCGTATGCACCGATGTGTTGTACTCGTGCACGCTAGCTATAGTGTACACGAACGAAATGAAAATAGTACATGCTGCGTACACACGCGTGTATAAGGAAGCTAGTCACAGAGATTGGGACGTTGCATGTGCACGTGCACGTAATGACTCGTCCATGTTAGGCAAGTTGTATACGGATACGACTTGAACCGGCCTTATGGCTTGTACGTGCGCCGGACTGCCTCGTATATCACCGCGGTACGCCGGTTTGGCCCATGGAGTGGCGCCAGCTCGAAGGCCCAGGACGTGCGGCTAGCGGGCTAATGACTTGATCAATACAAGCATTAGAAAACACAAGATACGTACGAGAATTCGTCCAACCAATCAGAGGCTTCTAGAAGGAAGCTCTCCAGATGGATAAATGACGCTAACCATATCTCGCACGTGAAGAAAAGGACGGCCCCGTATATCTCGCGCAAGCTAACAAACTTCTGGCGGCGTGCGTGTGCAGCAAAGAGTCCGCTCCCTACCCTAGTTGTTGCCTATATAAAGGAGCCTAGGAGTCCACGAGAGAGGCTAATCACAATTCCCATCCACGTCTACGGAGGGCAACGCCGCCGCTAGCTGTCTCTTCGTCCAAGCGCACGACGCCCGGCCCGTCCCGTGTACGTGCGTGTACATCCACGAAGAGCAGCGCGCCGCCAGCAACCAGCCTCTTCGTCGACGCCCGGCCGGTGGCGTGTGCGAGCGTCGTCCAGCAGCCAGCCAGAAGCCGCCGGCGTCTTCATCCGATCCAGCAACCAGCCGGAGAGAAGCTAGCAAGGGAGATGTCGTCCGCAACGGCGTCCATGGGTGAGAAACCAATCTAATCTAAAGCTTTCGTGTTGTCTTGTTTATGCATGCATGCATGGGAGCCGCTCTACTACTCCGACGCCGCCTGCACCACGACTTGCCCCGTACACGCACAAGTCTGCTCTGCGGCCTCCGTCCGAGGTGACTTGAAGCCGAGATGCTTGCATGGTGCACGTACCCGTGCCCAGGACATATGCATCTACGTACAAGCAAGGGAGATGCAAGCAGTGCAAGTCTTCCTCAACTCTCGAAGATTCAAGTCTTCCTCGACCACTACAAGATCAACCACGCCGACTCGAGGTCTTCATTGACTACTATGAGTTCAACCCCGCCGGCCAAGTTCCATGGCGTACCCACGACGACGCTGCTGAGGAGTCCGAAGCGATCCAAGCTACACCAACCATGCAAGTGCAACCACGACTACACTACGTGCCGTTCGACACCGACGAGGCGAACGACACGGGCGGGCGAAGCTGATGATCCAGCTCTGCTACACCGGCTCATGGACCGACGAGGCCATCACGCCGATGCCATCTACATCTACACCAACACACAAGCATGGAGACATGAAGCGAAGATTGAAGACGACGACCACAGCAGCAGAATCGGAGGTACTCTGTGAGCCTGACTCACCGGGGTAATTAACTGGGAGCTTTCCGAGGCCCCAGGAACCAGGAGACCACGACGCCTAGTCAGATCGCCGCCAGCTGGCCATAGCGCGCGCATCTACGAGAGCTTGTATTTATTAACTCGTGATGATTAATAAAATACTTGTTCTCTTGTTATCTCTGTGTACTCAGTACACTGGCACGCCCGCACTTGTTCCACTTGAGACACCGCCTGCGGCGGGGTGTTTTTTTGGTGTCCAAACAGGTACAATGCCGAAGATACAATGCCAAGTGTTTTACAAAAATTAACGAAGCCTACACCTCCGCCGTGCGGTTATCTCCGGCATCGCACGCAGTGGCTTCGCCATCCTTGGCGGGGCTCCCCTTCGGCACATCATCATCCCTTGAAGCAGTAGCCCCCGTCGGTACCTCCGCGCGTAGTCCTTCACTTCCCCCAGTAGAAGAGCCTGCAACCTCACCCTGGTGCGGTGCGGGGCGAGAGCTGGCTGAACCTCGACGTGGTCCTGGCTGCGCCTCCATCAGCGAAAATTTGCAATGACTTACTACTTCTGAAGGCAGGCAAAAAACATGACACTCAGTTGAAAATGAAACAAAAAAAAAACCCATACCTCCACTCTGCGAGCCTCCGCGCAAGCTCGAACCTCCCCGCGACCAAAACAGGTCCAGAACTTGGTAAGGAAGTTCCTAACAAAGGACTTAACCTCCTTAGGGGTCTCACCAAGCTCCTCGGGGCCTTCCAACTCCTTCTTCTTTAATTCTTCCACGTGCTTGCACCCGGACTTCACCAGCATCGTGGCACAGCTCCTGACGCAGCATAGGGCACCATAATCACTCACTCCATTAATAAAGGGCACCAGTTGGCGAAGGTTCGTCAGGAGCCAAGACAGCATATTGTTGAGCGTGGTCTCCGAAGGTAGCGGCGAGTCCCTTCCCCCAAACTGGCTTAGGGCAGTAGAGTAGATACCAGCGGCTTCAGCAATCTGCTCCTCAGCTTCAGCCGCAGAAGACCGAAGGTTCTTGAGTTCCTCTTCCAGGGACGCGTTGGTATCTTGCTCAATTCTCAAGTCGTTGCGCGCAGACTCCAATTGCCTCTCAGCCACGGCAAGCTTGTCTAACGCGGCCTTTTCGCCCTCGCACAGCTGGGCCGCTTCTAGCTCGGCACCGGCAACCTTCGCCTTAAGAGCCTTAACCTCCACCGAAAGGCTCTCAGAGTTTACGACTTTCTTCTCCAGCTCCAACATCTCCAAGACCAGCTCCTTGTGGCATTCGCGCAAAGCAACAATCTCGGAGTCCCGGTCAACAAGTTCAATGCTGCACTTCTTCTCCAGGGCCTCCGCCATGTGATGGCTCTGCAGAAATGCTTAACACTTAAAACACAGCAACCCCTACATGGGTACTTAAGCGGAGGTATAACTACAACAAGCAAAATTCAACCAAGAGTGCCAGCTTACCATGGTCTGATTCTCCAAGTTCAGACAAAACAAGCGGTACACGTCCAACCCCTCAAAATATGCTCACGCCCGTTCTGCAAGAAAAAAAGAGGAGCGAAGGTAAAGTCATGTCAGACCAAATCATCTAAACCAGACAACAACAGGCAAGCAACAAGCAACCTCCTAAAACCGAATGCAGCCTCTCTAGCTCCTCTGCCCAAGCGCGTTTCGTGCTATCAGAGTGGTCTGAAAACGCGCGCCCTTAAGACCCAAGAATTTGACCCTAAAGCCCAGTACAAGTAAAAAAGAAGTTACCGTGATATGCGCTGTCTGGCAAAGGGTCCGAAGGCCCCGTGGCAGCCCCCGCGCGGAGAGCAGCCCCGTAGGGGCCTAGCTCGAATTCCTCCTCCAGTTGCCTCCGCGAAGTCTGCAGGGCTCGACTGCTCTCTGGGACCTCCGTAGCCCCACCTTCTGCGGCACCCTTACCAAACGCTGGGGCCTCCACCTCATCTTTCC
The DNA here is from genome assembly GCA_038087645.1 of Saccharum hybrid cultivar R570. Classification (NCBI taxonomy): domain Eukaryota; kingdom Viridiplantae; phylum Streptophyta; class Magnoliopsida; order Poales; family Poaceae; genus Saccharum; species Saccharum hybrid cultivar. Next base: position 5,472,479 of record JAQSUU010000744.1, read on the forward strand.
CTGCAACACCTAATTCGTGTAAAAATGCTAGTGCAGGGTTAACCAAGTTAAATCCGAAGGTACTGCAAAACATCATAACAAACTTACCCATCATAAGTATGCCCGGGCGGCTTCGAGAACATCTGAAGCAGCAACTTCATGACCAGCTCGCCGCAAAGGAACCTCCGCTTCTTCCTCCTCAAAACCACCCATCTCTTCTTCCCTTCTGCCCAGTGTGCGATGAGGCGCGGACGTCACGTCCTCTGCAGGCATCGGTGCCTTCGCGTACCTATCACCGCTGCCAGTATCAGACTCCGAGGAGCTTCCAAGGGCACCGAGAACATCCGGGATTGCGACGAAGTGCTTTCCGCCAGCACAACCTTCGACAGGTTCAACCCCAACATCCTCGTCGGCCGAAGCTTCAGAGGCATCGCCCACGTCAGCTGACGCGCCGCCGAGCGACCTAGCATATCACATTCTTCAACATCTTCAACCTCCGTCGCCTCATCGGCGAGCGAAGTTTCAGCATCCTTTTGTTTTTTGCCGCGCCCATAGTCGCGCGCAGCGGACTTGCGTTTGCGGCTCTCGGCCGCGGTGGTAGCCTTCGCCACCCGTGAACGACCACCCTCGCCCTTCTCAGCCTTCTCCTTCACCTTCTTCTTGACATGCTCCCGAACCTTCGCCGGGACCTCACGCTCGTAGTAGTGGATGCCCATCTCCTCAAACACACGGTTCAGGCGGGGCATGCTACCTACGCTCGTTCTCCGGGCCAGATACTCCCGATCGGTGATCTCACCGAGAATGAGCTTCGCGGTGTCCTCAACCACTATAACAAAGTCTTTTACATCCTTCTTAGCGGTCTTCTCGCTTCCAAAGCGGGGGAAGGGGATACCGTCTGCCTCGCTCATGATGGGGAGCCTAACCTTTTCAATATGAATAGGGTCAATGTCCCGGTACAGCGGCCAATACTTCGTAGCGACAATCTCCTCGATCAAGTCCCTGCCTCCGAGGTAACGGCAAGCCAGGGAAAAAGCCTCCGTGCAAGCTTCGCTTGCCTCACCCCGATCACCAACTGGGTCACCTTGACTCTGAGTCTGCATAGGTAACATCCTAGACGCCAAAGGATACTTCTTCTTCTCCCTGTTAGCAAACGTGCGAGTGACTGGCAAAGTCTTCACATAAAACCAGATCGGTACCAGTCGCTCTCCCACTTGTTCTTCTGGGCATAAGAAATTTCTGGCCGACCACCCTTCCGGCCCTTGCGAGGGATAAACGAGCAGCTGTCATACTGAACCTCCGCCCCATCAAGTTTTTTGGGTTACCGGTGAAGATCAAAATGGTCGCAGAAGGTATGGATACTAGGCTCCACACCGAAGGAAAGGCACGCCCAGCTAAACTTGGTCAAGGTGACGATGGCGTTGGGGGTAAGCTGGTGCAGCTCGAAATTGAAGCTATCCAAAACTGCACGAACCAGCTTGATACACGGGAAGCGAAGCCCACAAATAAAAAAATCCCTGAGCACAACAGCCTCATCGGCATGGGGAGTGGGGGTTGTTTCACCTTCGAGAAGGCGCCAGTCATCCGAGGGAAAAAAGCCATTCTTCGCGAAGGCTCGTGCCTTCCTCTCGGTCATCAAACTGGTTCCAAACACAAGTGTCTTCCGGGTCACCTCAGAGGTACCTTCGCGCACCATCTCTTCCGGCCCAACAAGGTCGTCAACTGAGGCCTCTACTCCGCTCAAATCGTCTGCTATTTCCTGAGCCTCCGCAGCGGCAACCATGCAACCCTCAAATACCTCCGACCAACTGTCTGCCCTATTGCCTTCAAGGTCTGAATATGGCCCGCTAAATGAGGGCCAACGAGGACTAAAGTACCCAGGCGAAGCCACAGCAAACAACCTAGGCAGCAGCGCAAGCTCGGAGAGAGAGAGAGCAGCGGGCGCGTTGAGAGTGTGGATTGAGCGATCGAGAGTGGTGGTCCAACCACCCCCCCTTTTATAGGCGCCGGACGGCCGGCGCGGCTATCAACGGTCGTAAGGCAGGCCTCCAACCGTCGCGACGGTTCGATACGCCCCGGCCAACGGAAATGCGCCGCGTGGCCCAAACAAGCGAAGGCTACGCGTACCGAGCCACGAAGGGGGGAGGAAAGGGGGAAACGAACCTTCGCACATCGTCTTTACGTGCTAACATCAAGATCGTGTTGCCTGTTTGAGAGTCGTGGCTCGCCCACGTCTAGCCTCGTCACTCAAAGGGGGGAAATGTTGTAACACGGCACGGAACGACTCTGCGAAGGCTTGTTTCCCCTTTTTCATACATGATTATCTGTACCATGTCTTTTTTAAGCAGGTACCTTCGCTCTAGGGCGGAGGAGGCATACTGGACCCGCGAGGGAAGTTAGTGCTCGAGGAGGCACGCGAGAACCCCGGCGAAGGTTCTTCTACCGAAGGATCAATCGTCGCCCGAGCAACCTGCGGATGGGGGCGGCGGGAGCAAGAAGAACCTCTGCGGAGGTTCCGCCCTCATGCGGCGAACCATCACCAGCAGGGCGCGGAGGCTCAAGATGGAGGTTCCCCAGCCGGAGGTTGAACCTCCACCAGGGGGGAACGTGTCGGCCGGCAGTGGTGTGTGGTGGCCCTCAAGCTCAATGCGGGTGTACGACGACACGGGGCCACCGGGCAGGCGGCCGTGTCTCGCAGACGTCATGGAGGGAGGAAAAGACCTGAAGGCCCCTCCTCTTAGCGGGAGGGCGGCAGTACCTGAGGAAGGAACCTAGGAAACCCTAGGGGCATATAGGTCTTTAGGGGCTCGGTCACTGGGTAGGGTGCTCTATAAATGGAGCCCTTTGTAATTGCTGTAGAGTTGGTTGGAATCATTTAATACAAGAGCTCTCCTGTTTTGTCCGTACTCTTGAGAGGGTGAACCCTTCGCAACAGATGCTGCAAAGGAGAAGGGAGTTTTTGAGAAAAGGAGCCCGGGGACAGAAGGCACGAAAGAAGGTGATGAGGACATCCTCCACTCTTACCCACTGGCAAAGACGCAACAAAAAAAAGAGCCAAGTGGACTAGTTGTAGTCGGGTGACGACCGTATGAGCCTCTGAATAATCCCACCTTGCTTAGCTTGGGAGGAGGAAGCCAGCTTAAAAGGGAGAGCCACCCTTCCCCTATCAGACTAGTCTTTTAGGGAGATTAGGCCTTTTCTCAAGTGGGTGTGCCTAAGAACTATTGGGGTCTGGACAACCTTAATTTATTGAGCCTCGGCCAACCCCACCTGGGCCGGATGTATCTGAAGGAAAGAAAGGAGGGGGCGGAGTAGCTTCAGGCATTTGAATAAAGATCGTCCGGTAAAGGAGAGTTTGAGAGGTGATGAGAAGGTGCAAAAAAAAGAGAGATGGAGACTGATGAGGAGATGGGTGATAGTTCTAAGAAGGTGAAGGGTGATAAGATGGAGGTGGAGACAACATCTGATGATGCGAAGGTGGGACAGGCAGACCGGTCCTGCGGGACCCAATGAAGCTAATAACGTGGAACTGTCGGGGCCTGGGCAATCGCCCGGCAGTTTGCAGTCTTCTGGAGCTCCAGAAGACTGAGGCGGTTGACATTCTCTTCTTGTCGGAGACGAAGCTCGACAAGCTGAGGATGGAGAGGTTTAGGTGGTCGTTGGGTTTAACAAACATGTTGGTGCGTGATTGTGGTGGTAGGAGTGGTGGAATCGCGTTGTTTTAGAGGAAGGGGGTTAATGTGAGCCTGAGGAATTTCTCTGACAATCACATTAACATGGATGTGCTGGAGGATGACTGTTGACACTAGAATTTAGCTAAGGATGGAAACCGTCCATGAGCCCAGATACCTGTGCCCAAAAGAGCCGACCAGGACCCTTCTTTTCTTAATTTGAGGTACTCGGATCGGCTAATCTGGAATCGGTAGAAGGAGACACGTGCACAGGAAGAATTGTCATGACCAATGAAGCTTACAACGTGCGGACTCCATAGAATGGCAAGATTGGAGGCCAAGTTATCTTTATATTAGTTATTTTAGTTATATTTGCATAATTGTAAGTCGTATTAGACTAGGACATCTTGAAGTCCAGGGTATAAATATAAGCCCTCGACCATTATAAGAAGAAGAACGATCAATCAATATACACAACCGGCTCTTGCCAAACCCTTAGGAGTAGGAGTAGAGTAGATCTCGGCGAGTGCTTCATCAAGTTAGGCTGCAACGGCTTCGTCCGATCCCTGGTTTGCTGTAAGTACCATCATGGCTTGTGTTTTCGTATGATTAGGTTGTAACGGCTTCGTCCAATCCCCCGTTATGCATTGATATAAGCTAGTTATCGTCACCCTGCTTGATCATGTTCGGTTTAAGCTTGACGTCATCCGGTGGATCGCGGTTTAGGCTTAGCATGAGCGAGTAAGAGATAGTTATAGGCTCTATCTAGATGTGGCAGTCTAGTAGATTCATTAAGTTACCGATGTTGTTTGTTTTAGATTGTTTATTTTATTGCAACAACATCATTGCCCAATCACGATCTGATAACCAGCTTGCACTAAAACCTGTCCAAAGATCTTATGCTGTTTGTTATATGCTTTCACGCTTATTTACATGATCCAAATGTTAGATCTAAGCCTAAGATAGCTGGTTAGTCAGATCTGATTGTTACATGTTGCACGTTCATTGCATGTTAAGGCTTGTGTAGGCTTAGAGCTATTGTGAGCTTGATGAGACGTTCTTGTTTAAGCTCTTTGACATCCGGTGGTCATCGTCGTATTAAGTTAAGCTGGGTGTCATCCGGTGGAATAGGCTTAACCTGAACAAGGATTGTTTAGTTAGGTTAGCTCTAGTTTTAAGTTTATTCTTGCTAAGACATGCACCCTGTTCGTTCTTCATGGACCCTGTATCGGCTGAAATAGCCGATCCAGTTATGCTTAAACCATAACATGCTTACATGTGTTAACTCGTTAATCATGCATGCATGTAGGATCATTTAATACCCATGTTTACAGATTAGATCGGCTATTCATCATTCTTATGTTACAGATCTCATGAAAAATCCGTTCTTTCTTCTTTATTTGTCATGATGCACATACTGTTGCAGGAATCGGCTATCTAGGTCGCTATCGCCTGTTTACCGATTTGCCGATTTCCTCATATGCATGCATCGGTTGCTGACTTTCTAGTCAATGACCTGTTGACTCGGGTAATCAGCCATATATTCGGAACTGTCTGGAGCAACAGCGGCACGATCCGCCTTGTGTTTCTGATCGCTTTCTCTCCTTGTCAATTGCAGGTCAAATTGACTGGCACGCCTCGGATCACCGAGACCGAAAAAGCCTGCCTTGTGAAAGTCGTACAGATCGGAGATCTTCTGCACACTCCGATTTACCTGGCTGGCAAGTGTTGACAAATTCACGTCAACAATGACAGGTACAAATGGAGGTTCACAGGGGTCTATGGCTATCCACATGTCGAGGATAGACATAAAACTTGGTCGTTGCGGGGAGACTTGCACTCGCTGGAGGATTTGCCTTGGCTGTGTGCAGGTGATTTCAACGAGATTCTGTTTCAACATGAGAAAGATGGGGGAAATCTCAGACCGCAGACACAGATGGACAGATTCGGGGAAGCCATTGTGGACTGTGATCTGCAGGATTTGGGTTTTGAGGGGGATGTTTTCACTTGGAGGAATAATAATCATGAGGTGCAGGGATATGTGAGGGAGCGACTCGATAGAGCTTTGGCAAACTCGGTCTGGCGTGAGAAGTTTTATACTGTCCATGTGATCAATGGTGACCCGCGCCACTCTGATCATCGGCCGATCATCATCTCGACGGAGAGGCCGATCACAGAGCGGCTACCGGGGGAAAGGGCTTTTTTTCTTTTGAGGCTGGTTGGCTGGAGGAGGAGAGGTGTGAAGAGGTTGTGAAGGAAGGTTGGGAGTTGGGAGTGGAGGAAGGTCTCTCTTCAGTGCACCAACTGGTAGGAATGGTGGCTGGTAGTCTCTCTTTTTGGAGCTCAAATGTGCTCAGAGGGTGGGAGAAACGCAGAAAGAAGCTAAAAAAGGAGCTGGAGGCTTGTAGACGTAGGCAGTTGTCGTTGGAGGAGGTGTCGCGAGAGGCGGTGTTAAGGTTCCAATTGGATAAATTAGAGGAGCAGATAGACCTTTTCTGGAAGCAGCGGTCGCATACAAAGTGGTTAGAGAAGGGAGATAGGAATACTAAATTTTTCATGCGGCCTGTACAGACCAGAGGAGGAGAAATAGAATAGGTCCAATCCAAAACGGTGTTGGGGGTTGGGTGGAGAATGAAGTAGAGAAGCAGGTTTTTATTGTTAACTATTTTATGCAGCTCTTCAACTCTAATGTCCATGGCGATACCGATCAGCTGCTGCAGGTTGTCGAACCCCGGGTAACACCGGAGATGAATCAGCTGTTGATGGCGAATTTTGTGGATGAGGAAATAAAGGTAGCTTTGGACAACATTGGTGACTTGAAGGCCCCAGGACCAGATGGGATGGATGCTATTTTCTATAAAAGATTCTGGGATATTGTGGGGAGGAAGATAACAGATGAGGTAATGGCGTTCCTGAATGGTGGTGATATGCCGCAATCATGGAATGATACAATTATTTCTCTAATCCCCAAGGTGTCAAATCCGGACAAGGTGACAGATCTGCGTCCTATTAGCCTTTGCAATGTTTTGTACACAATTATTTCCAAGGTGCTTGCAAATCGTTTAAAAAAGATTCTGCCGGATGTGGTTTCGGAAAACCAAAGCGCCTTTGTCCCGGGTCGCTTGATAAGTGATAACATCTTGATTGCTTATAAGCACACGCATTTCCTAAAAAGTAGAAGAAAGGGGAAAGATGGTTCGGCTGCCATCAAACTTGATATGAGCAAGGCTTATGATGGTGTTGAGTGGTCTTTCTTACAAGCAATGATGCAGAGGCTGGGGTTTTGCGATGAATGGATTCATCTGATCATGAAGTGTGTGTCATCGGTGTCTTACCGTATCAAGGTGAATGGAAATATTGGTGAAAGTTTTGTCCCTGGTCGTGGTCTGAGGCAAGGGGATCCACTGTCCCCTTATCTTTTCTTACTGTGTGCCGAGGGTTTTAGTGCACTGCTGAAACATGTTGAAACCAATGGCCGAATAAGGGGAATGAGAATCTGTCATCAAGCACCTAGCATCTCCATTTGTTGTTTGCGGATGACTCCCTTCTGCTAGTCCGTGCCAACCGTGAGAATGCTGTACATATTCAGAGAATTCTAGAACTCTATGAGCCGGTATCGGGGCAAACAATTAACAAAGGAAAATCAGCAGTACACTTCAGTCCAAATTGGAGTGATATTGATCGACAGGATGTGAAGGACGCCCTACAGATCACAAATGAAGCAGCTAGTGATCGTTACCTTGGCCTGCCAGTCCATGTAGGCTTATCCAGATCAGGCACATTCAGTTACTTGAAAGAAAGAGTGTGGCAAAGGATACTCGGCTGGAGGGAGAAAATGTTGTCACAAGCCGGAAAAGAAATACTGATTAAGGCTGTGGCCCAGGCCATTCCAACTTTCGCTATGGGATGCTTTGATCTCACCAAGGGCTTATGTGATAAGATAAGTGCAATGGTTGCAAAATTTTGGTGGAGCCATCAGGAGAAAGATAATAAGATGCACTGGATCAGTTGGGAGAAGTTGACACAGGCCAAGGAAGAAGGGGGTTTAGGTTTCAGGGATCTTCATGCTTTTAACATGGCCATGTTGTCAAAACAGGCATGGAGAATCCTGACAGAACCTGAATTGCTATGTGCACGAGTACTGGCAGCAAAGTACTTTCTGGAGGGCGATATACTCAAAGCAAAACCCAGAAGGAACATCTCATATACATGGCGTAGTATCTAGTCGGGCCTAAATTTGCTGAAAAAAGGAATTGTGTGGAGGATTGGGAATGGAGCTAAGGTTCGTATCTGGGAAGATAATTGGCTGCCAAGGGATGAATCTCGTATACCATTCACACCAAGAGACTCAAATCTCCTGTCTCATGTATCTGGGAAGATAATTGGCTGCCAAGGGATGAATCACGGGTTCTTGGGATGAAGCTCTAGTCAGGGACATTTTTTGGGAAGAAGACGCCAAATGTATCTTGTGTATCCTGGTACACGAAGGTATGGATGACATGGTGGCTTGGCATTTCAACACTAATGGTCAATTCACAATTAGATCAGCATACAAAGTTTTTTTAGAAGACAGGAAGAGAAATAAACAAGATAGCTTGGGCGGGTCAGCTTCTGGGACTGCCAGTCGGGTGCCAGAACCTTTCTGGAAGCATTTATGGAACCTAGATTGCCCAAAAAAGATGCTCCATTTTCTTCGGCGATTGGGACGCAACAGTTTGGCTCTTCGAGTAAATCTGAGAAGAAGCGGTATGAATTTGGAAACGAAATGTGTCATGTGCGACCACTTTGATGAAGATGGTGCTCATCTTTCCTTCAAGTGCAAGGAGGTTACACATATATGGGCTGAGCTTCAGTTGGAAAATGTAAGGCAAAAGTTGGCAGGACTGTCGTCAGTCAGAGAAGTCATAGAGGCAATTTTCACTTTGGACCAGAAAACACAGAGGATTGTGATCATTCTTTTGTATATTTGGTGGTCCGAGTGTGGGGGTATAACCCCTATACCCTCACAGCCGGTCTTGGGCCAGCCCAGCAAAGACGGCCCAGCCCACAAGACCAAAACCGATTGGCCTCTTAGGCCTGGTCGGATCCCAGGCGGATACTTAGGAGTTACTTGCCATGCAAGGTAGCTAGTTGGTTAGGAAATCTATCGTGTCTCATGCAGATACGATCTGATTATAACTGACCCATTCCTAGATCTTAGGGATCTTGTAACCCTACCCCCGGCTATATAAGGCGGGTAGGGACCCCCCCTCAAATGCATCTGATTCATATCCTCATTAATAACAGAGAGCAGGACGTAGGGTATTACGTGACCGAGCGGCCGAAACCTGGGTAAACCGTGCGTGTTGCTCATCTGTTACGCTTGATCGTCAATCCTAGCGTGCCCCTCACCACTAAATCACTACGACGGTGTACCCCATGGTAGACTGTCGCCGTACTTTCGTCGACAGCAGTGGCACGCCAGGTAGGGGTTGCACGTAAAGATTTAACCACGATCAAAACGGTGTCCTTCGCTGCCTCCATGGCCGTCGAGGCAGGTCTGACCTTCACCATTGGTTCGTTCACCTGGATGACCGATGTCGGAGTCACCGCTAGGACCACGGGAGGAGTGATGTCGGCGACTGCACCGGCACCCCCGACAACACCGCCGACTGAACAGATCTCGGGATCAATCTCGAGGTCGGCAAGGCCGGCAACTCGACCACCTCTGCCCCGCTATCAGCGGAGACAGATCGACAACTCTAACATTATCGAATCTATCGATCGGGCTGGTAGAGGTCTCGTAGAAGCCCTCTACATGCTGGAAATGATCCAAGATCGATCCAACAATGACGGGTTCACTCTTGTGCACCGCCGTCGGCGTAGAGGTCAAGCTCGCGCCGATCCAATCGGCCGCCCAGACGCTGATCTAGGCGCGGCCCAACCTCGGCGTCAGACCCAGATCCGCGCCGACCAACAGCGTCACCCGGGCTCCGACCTGGTCGGCACCCAGCAACAACACCGGACCCAGATCCGTGCGAACAACCAGCGCCGCCCAGATTCTGATCTGGCCCGCACGCATCCTCAACGCAGGGCCCAGCCCCGTGCTAACCAACTGGATCGACCAGATCCAAGGCGGACTGACAACCGATCTGCTTGGTCACTGGCAGATCCTGCCACGCTCCGGCGTACTACTCAACTTGGAGAGTGGCTACGCTACGGAGCAGGCGCCTACATCAACGGGCAACGCCCGATAGATCCAAACGGGAAAGCCGTTCAACCTACCCAGTCATCATCGCGTCCTACCCAGGACCCGGCCAAGGCTAACGTACCATCGGTGCCAGCCCCAGCTTCAATTCCCTTCGGGCTAAGTAACGCCGCAGTGACGTACGCACGGCAAGCGACCAGATCGCTTCAAGACCAGGCTGGTTCATCGAGACAGCAATCCCAGCAGGAGCTCATCGAGTTTAATCTGGAGGACCCTGGCAGGCACGTGATCAATCACGTTTGCATCAGAGAACTCCCAGAGGGTTCCCAAACCACCGCTCAAGAAGACGGCAAGAGCTCCGGCCACATCTCAGGTCTCGATGGAGTAACAGCAACAACCACCACCGGAGACCTCTCCGATGGTGATGGAGAAGAGTTCACCGAGCGCGTCCGGAACCTACTCAGTGCAGAGGAATTTCCGCAATTCCCTCCTGGATTCGGTGGATGCGTATTCCACGTAAGAGACGACTCGATGGCACCAGGAGGCGTCTTGGAGCCTCAAGCAGACATCGACGCCAGGAGCCAACATAACGCCGATCGAGCGCAGCGCCAAACAAAAGTTGCCGCATTGGCTGCCTAGGGCGCCAACCCAAACGCCCCCGCTGGAGGAGGAGCTGGCGGCGCTGCTGCAGGAGGAGCCGGCGGTGCAGCCGTTGCACCACCAGATCCACGACTTGTCGCCCCTCAAGATCTGCTTCCCCCAGAGGCAACCGGATCGCACCCCGCAACCTTGCGGACGCATTCGATCTGGTTGGGAACCGGCGCGTACCCAAGACTCCCAGCGCCAACATCGCCGTGGCAATTGCATGGCTTGAAGGCCTTCAAGGCAACCCAGAGTTTGAAGCCGCACTTGATCACTTGAAGGCGGCGGAAGCTCAGGTCAACCTCATGAGAGAGAACTCTGCAGGGCCCTCCCGCAGTCGTTCTCGGCGCTCCCGCAGCACACGTTGTCGCATGCCTGAAGGCGGTGGCGCAAACAATCAAGACCGCGAAAGTCGTCAAGGCGGCCAGCCCGCCCAAAACCATGATCCACCGCGTCATCAAGGTGGTGGCAACGACCGCGCTCATAGCTACCGCTATCGTGGTAGGAACCAAGAAGTCGAGCAGCATCCCCAAGATCTTTGCGATGTCATCGACGAAAGGTGTCGTGATCGGTACGGGCCACCAAGCGTCAAACCTTTCTCCGATCGCCTGCGCTAAGTCAATTGGCCTAACGGGTTCAAGATTGGAGAGCTTCGCCACTACAATGGCAAGACCGATCCCGAGCAGTTGATCACGCTTTATGAAACTGCCATTCAAGCAACCAGAGGCGACGAGCACATCATGGCTAATTACTTCCCTGTGCTCTTGGGCGAATCTGCAATTCAGTGGCTCCTGCATCAACGCGTGGGCTCTATCCATAGCTGGCCTCAGCTAAAGCAGATGTTCATTGAGAACTACAAGTCTACATGCGAGCAGCCAGGGACGAAGTATGAGCTCGCCCGGATACACGACACCCCTCACGAGCCGCTAAGAAACTACGTCCGATGTTTCTTGGAAATCTACCATAGGACCCCGGACACTACTGTCCCGGAGGCCATCACAATTTTCATCTGTGGTCTCCGAGAACCACGCCACCACGATTGCCAGAAGGATCTCTTGCGTCAAGAGCCCAAGATGATGGAAGAGATGTTCGAGATCGTCCGTGAGTGGACACGTGTCGACGAGGCCCTCGTCCACTATGAAGGAGACGACCACGAATCCTACAAGCCCCCACGCCACCGTGACGATGACGATCGCGATCGCGACCATGACGACCATCGTGGGAATCCCCGCAATGACCGACGCGGTGATGACCGACCATGCGACTGGCGCGGAGACAATGGCGAGTGGCAAGACAACCGTGGCAATGATCATCGCGGTAATGATCGGCAGTTTGTCTGGTGCAAAGGCCAAGATTTCAACAACGGTGACCGCCGCAATCACGGAAACCGTAGCGGTAACTATGTCAACAACACCAATACGGGCCAGAAGCGGGATATCGACCCCGAATATGACAGAATCCTCAATGGAGACTGCCCTCATCATTCGAACAAGGGCCACACGTTCGAGGAATGCAACAGTTTCGCCGGCATCTTCTCGAAGAAGAAGCAGCGTACGACCAAGAAGGGTGACTTAAACCCAACACTCGTGACAAATCTGATGATGATGAAGAAGGAGATAAAGACCCCCGTTATCAGTTCAAGGACCCCAGGAAACATGTTACCGCCATGATCTTCGGCGGTAATGTTGGGCTAGAAGGACGCGCATGACAAGAAGATATTGAAGAGGCAGATCATGGCCCTCTCCAAGGCCGACGACCTCATCGCCGACGTCAAGGTCCCGGCCTGGTCGAAACAATCCATATCGTTCAACCGATCCGATATGTGGGCTAAGTTACCTGACGTTGGTCGTTTCCCCTTGGTCCTCGACCCGGTGATCGGCAGCTTCCGCTTCGAGAAGGCACTGATTGACGGAGGCAGTACCCTCAATATCCTTTTCTTGCAGGCTTTCCGAGAGCTCAGCCTCAGCGAGGATGCGCTCGAGCCCTATGACTCTCCCTTCTGGGGGGTCATGCCGGGCAAGCCCTCCTATCCTCTTGGGCAGATATCTTTATCTGTCCAGTTCGGGATGCCCCAGCACTTTCGCACGGACTTTATCAACTTTGCCGTCGCTGACTTCAACGAAGTCTACCACACCATCCTTGGTAGGCCCGGTATCGCTAAGTTCATGGCGGTCCTGCACTATGGCTACCTTGTCCTCAAGATGCCAACCGATAAGGAAACTCTTTCCTTGTGGGAAAATGTCCTCATGGCCCATGCCTGTGAGACAAGTGCGTAAGCTGCCACCGAGGTCAAAGAGCTCAAGGCACGCATGGGGGACGCAGTCCTCGAGTCCAAGACCCTAGCTCCTTCGCTGCTTGAAATCCCAGTCAAGCAACAAAAAAGATCAGCTGAAAAGAGCAAGGAGCACAAAATCATCCCTCCGGTGCCTGGCAATCCCGAGAAGACAGCTCTCATCAGGGTCAACATTGACCCCAAATAGGAAGACGCGCTCATCCGCTTCCTGCAGGATAATGTCAGCGTTTTCGCGTGGAAACCCGCGGACATGCCCGGTGTCCCTAGGGAACGAATTGACCACTTCCTTAATGTCGACGAGAAGGCCAAGCCAGTGAAGCAGAAGATGCAACGTTTTGCTCGCGACAGGAAGGAAGCGATTAGGGCAGAGATCACCCGGCTCTTAGTCGCCAGTTTTATTAGAGAAGAGTATCACCCGGATTGGTTAGCCAACCCGGTCCTTGTTGAAAAGAAAAATAAAGAATGGAGAATGTGCGTTGATTACACTGATGTCAATAAACATTGCCGTAAAGATCCCTTCCTCCTCCCTCGCATCGATGAGGTCGTAGACTCCACCGTGGGTTACGAATTGCTTTCTTTCTTAGATCGCTACTCGGGCTATCACCAGATCGCTCTAGCTGTTGACGATTAGGAAAAAACGTCCTTTATCACGCCCTTTGGTGCCTACTGCTACACGGCCATGTCGTTCGGTTTGAAAAATGCCAGGGCAACCTACCAACGGGCTATCCAAAAATGCCTCGAAAAAGAGATCTCCTCTGGACTCTACGAGGCATATGTCGACGATGTTGTCGTCAGGACAGAAAAGGCGTCGACCCTGATCGATGACCTTGACAGGACATTCAAGGCCTTGAACAAGTATCGATGGAAGTTGACCCTGAAGAAATGCGTCTTCGGTGTCCCATCCGGTACCTTGTTAGGCAATGTCGTCAGCCAAGACGGCATACGTCCTAATCCTGAAAAAGTCCAAATTATATTGGACATGCAAGCTCCTAGGTGTGTCAAAGACATCCAGAAGTTGACAGGCTGCATGGCCGCCCTAAGCCGGTATGTATCGCGGCTCGGTGGTAAAGGCCTCCCCTTCTTCAAACTTCTGAAAGCCAAGGAGAAATTCGTGTGGTCAGATGAGGCTGACGCAGCCTTCAATCAGCTTAAGGCATACTTGTCAGCCCCTCTGGTCCTTACGGCTCCCAAGAGTGATGAGCCGCTGCTGCTCTATATTGCGGCCACCAATTGAGTGGTCAGCGTCATTTTAGTGGTCAAACGCGATGAGCCGGGTCATGTTTACCCCGTTCAGCGTCCCATCTATTACATCAATGAGGTGCTCCACGAAACCAAGCAGCGTTACCCTCACATTCAAAAGTTGCTTTACCCAATTCTGATTACCAAACGCAAGGTCCTCCACTACTTTCAGGATCACAAGATCGTAGTGGTGACCGAGCACGCGCTTGGTGACATACTTCGCAACAAGGACGCCACTGGCCGCATCGCCAAATGGGCAATCGAGCTCAGTCCTTTCGAGTTAGGATTTCAGTGCCTTGACGCGATCAAATCACAGGCGCTAGTAGATTTCCTGGTCGAATGGACGGATGTTACTCTCCCAGTGTCGGATACAATCGAGGAGTAGTGGAAGATGTACTTCGATGGCTCCTTGAACATTGGTGGCGCTGGTGCAGGAGTCCTTTTCATAGCACCTACTGGTGGACAGTTGAGATACGTCCTTCGTATCCACTTCAAGGCCTCTAATAATGCCACCGAGTACGAAGCAGCCCTGCACAGGCTCCGCATAGTGATTGAGCTTGGCGTCAAACGTTTGCAGGTCTACAGTGACTCAATGCTTGTAATCCAACAGGTCAATAAAGACTGGGATTGTAGCCACGAGAAGATGGATGCTTACGTAGCCGCAATTCATAAACTTGAAGACAAGTTCTACGGACTAGAGTTCAACCATGTCCCTTGAGGTGAAAATCAAGCAGCCGATGAGTTATCCAAACTCGGGTCCTCACGAGCAGAAGTTCCTCATGGAGTTTTTATTCAGGACCTGCTTAAACCCTCAATCGATGAGGAGACACCTGTTAAATTCTCCCCTGTTCGGTCTCCGAACAGGTGATGTCTTCTATGGCCGAGCAGGTCCCTGTTGACCAAACGATCGCCCCAGTTGTGGTCGACAACGACAGCCAAGAGGATGACCAGTTGGTCGACCACGAGGAAGAGGAGGAGCCGGACCAAGACTCCGGAGACGATGAACCATCGACCACATCTGTGGTTGAGGACACACTGGATCCTCAGCCTGACTGGCGGATTCCTTTCATTGAATATCTCTCTGACTACAAGGTCTCGAAGGACAAGACGGAGATGCAACGTCTCACCCGCCATAGCCGGCATTATGTCATGGTCGATGGACAGCTGATGCATCGAAACGCAATAGCTGAAGTGCTCCAAAAGTATATCTTGAGCAAGGAAGGGGTATCCCTCCTGCACAAGATCCATGCTGGCACATGTGGCAATCATGCAGTGTCCAGAACGCTGGTCAGCAAAGCTTACCGAGCTGGTTTTTACTGGCCTACAGCCGTGACTGACGCCAAGCACCTGGTTCGACACTGCAAAAAGTGCCAGTTCTTTGCCAAGCAAATACATGTGCCTGCCCATGAGCTCCAGACATACCATTCACATGGCCTTTCTCGTGTTGGGGACTCGATATGATTGGCCCCTTCAGGCCGATTCCTGGTGGTTTTCGCTATGTCTATGTCCTCATAGACAAATTCTCTAAATGGATAGAGTATAAGCCCTTGATCAAATCAACGGCGCCTAAGGTGGTAGAGTTTTTGGATGATGTCATACACCGATTTGGCATACCCAATAGCATTATTGCCGACCTTGGCAGCAATTTTATCGGAAGCAAATTCTGGGACTTCTGCGACGAATCCAGCATTCTTGTCAAGTATGTATCCGTAGCTCATCCAAGGGCAAACGGGCAAGTTGACCATGCTAATGGCTTGATTCTTGAGGCCCTCAAGAAGCGACTCTTTCGCGACGACGGTAAGTACCCAGGACGTTGGCTAAAAGAATTACCTGCGGTAATATGGGGGTTAGGAACCCCGCCAAGCCGTAGTACTGGCGTCTCGCCCTACTTTGTGCTGTATGGTTCTGAGGTAGTACTTCCCACCGAGGTAGCGCACCAATCTCCAAGGGTGGAGAATTTTAACGAAGAGACGTCTAATGATGCAAGGGAGCTCGACATCGACGCCCTTGAAGAACGATGCCTTGACACTTGTGCCCAGAATGTAAGGTACTTGGCATCGGTACGGCGCTACTACAATCACAATGTGAAAGATCGCCTCTTCGTGGTCGGCGACCTAGTCCTGAGGCGCAAGCAGAAGACGACCGGGTTGCATAAGTTGTCCTCTTACTGGGAGGGGCCATTTATGGTTAAGGCCATCATGTGGCCGACCTCCTATAGGCTCTGTACTATAGACGATATCGATATTCCAAATTCTTGGCATATCGAGCACCTTATCCGGTTTTATCCTTAGGAGGCTACGTTAGAATAAGATATGTACCCTCACTCTTGTACTCCTTTTTTTACATTTTCAATAAATATAAGAACCAGATGCTTCCCTTTTACACTCCATGAGTACTTGTTTTATTTCACAATGAAATTTGCATTCTTCTTTTTAATAAGCCGTACAGTCTAATGCTCTAACCAAGGAACAATTGGAAAAGGCACTGCTCCTGGTTTCTCCGACCACGTGTTACAGCTCCGTGCTATACAATATAGGAGATACCGACAGTCGCTCTCTAATGGTACTAAGGTCCCCAGTGTTCCGGCACCGTGCTGTTCACTTGAGGTCACTTAGTCACCTAGGGGCCAATTTGCTTCCAAGGACGCTACACGACTACACACACTAAAAACTGCTAACCCAAAAAACTAAGTTTTTTAAGCATTAAATTTGATTCTCAAGCTCATCTATAGCTTTTTCCAAATTGTTGATTGCCATGATTTTAGTTTTTCTGTGTATAACCTCATGATAAGAATTCTAATGCGTATTTTTGTTCAGTTCCGGTGTTCATAACCGACCAGGCGTTGTATCATGCATTTTCGTCGAACCGGACTATGGCCCACTAACTGAATCGGACTAAGTTGTGATACCACCGAGTATTTTCAACATGTTTCACGGTGCCCCGCGCCGGTACAACAGTCTTTCAAGATAAAGAAAAATTACAGGAGCTGCTTATGCCGATCCACTGGTTGATCCTTCATCTACGAGCTTTATCTGCTGCATGACCTTGGTCGCTGCCTCCAGGGAGCTGCCCCTTAGCTTCTCTGCATCGTCGTCGTCCACATCAGCTGCTACCCCCTCCTCAATCCTCTTGAGGTTGATACGGGGGTAGTGGGAGTGAACTACGGCTAGCACCGTTGCACCAGCGAACCGACCAGCCTCCAGGACAAAGTCTTTGAACAGCGACCATACCCTTCGGCACTGGTCAACGACTTGTTCCGGCGCATTTAGGGGGTCCGCCTGTTCTGGCTCCCCTGGGACAACGGTCCTCATCAGCGGCCTCAAGTTGTCGGCCATATCCTTGCATCATTGCTTGAGGGCCTTATTCTCTTCATTCAGCACTTCAAATTGTGCCATATGCCTGTTTTGTAGCTCTGCACAAGGCATGAAAAGCAATTTGTTAGTATTTTGCTCTGACAAGGACTATACTAGATGCAAAATAAGAAGGTGGTCGGTGACCAAACCTTTGAGCTCACCCTCAAGCTCGGCGATGCGCGCTTGGGCCACCTCATTCTCTGCGCATAGGCGATCAACATTCTTCCGCGCCTCCTGATTCTCTATAATCAGACAAGACAGGCTTCAACAAGCTCTATATCATATATTCATAGTCAGAGTAGCATGACAAGGACGAGCAGGAAAATCACAAGATTGTGGGTTGCGTACCTGCAACTTCTTCCTCCAATTCCTTCTTCTATTGCTCCAGAACGTGTACCTTATAGTGCAGGGTATCTCTCTTCGATCTAAGCACCTCGTTCTTAGCCATTGTAGGCTGGAACTGGTCAATCATATCCTTCCTCTGTTGAGAGACGTTTTGGACGCCCTGCAAATGTCAACAAATGTTAGCACCGACTAATTATTGTGAACAAAACTGAAGAATCAAATCAGCAACGGCTCATATACCTTTATGCACTCTTCAAGGTACCTCATTGCCTTCTTGATGCCTTCATCTTCAGGCCCTCCGGTGTCGGCTCGAAAGGAGACCCAGTTGCCTTCATCGTCCTGCTGAGCCATGAAGTTCACCCGATCGTGCACACTGTTTGGCCTATCCGGGTGGCCGAAGATCTCCTCCACTTCCTCCTCCAGGGTCGGCACCTCGCTCGGAGCGCTTGCTTCGGCCAATGGACTAGCGTCAGGAGGAGGCACATACCTGACAAGAGCAAGTTGGGGTGGCATCCCTTCTGGTGGAGGAGGATTGTTGACTGCTGGGGGTGTTGAGTTCGACGCCGCCTCCCGGTCGGCTACCACTGTTGGCTCGACATCCGGCGCCCCTGTCTGCTCGGCACGGCT
This sequence comes from Saccharum hybrid cultivar R570, assembly GCA_038087645.1. NCBI lineage: Eukaryota > Viridiplantae > Streptophyta > Magnoliopsida > Poales > Poaceae > Saccharum > Saccharum hybrid cultivar. The sequence goes on from JAQSUU010000744.1 coordinate 5,490,812, forward strand.
ATCCCCTTCATCGGCAACCTGGGGAACCTGTGCCGCCGTCCACTCAGCATCTTCTTTTGGGGCTCTGACCTCCGGGATTATTGACGGTTCTTCCGCCACAGAGCGCCTGCAATGCTCAAAATAAGTGCCAACTACTAACAAAGAATACCAACATTTGGTAAGAAGGTACGCCTACTTCTCAGAACGCTGGAAAGCTGTGGGGAATCGGCCTGTCTGCCGAGCCCCTCCAGACCGGCCACTGCTCCCACCAGCGTCAACATCAGGTTCGGGCACCTGCTCCGACGGTGTCCCACTCTGTGCCAACGGTGAGACTGGTGGCACCGTCCCACGCGCCTCCGAGACCTACGTCGACGGCGCTTCTCGGGGCCCTTGGGCTACTCGCACGCGGCGGACTCCCCACCTCGCTCGGTCATTGTTGACCGACGCTGCCCGCTCGGGGAGGCCGACTGCTGCAGAGTGGTTGGCCCACGCCGGGGTATCAACAACCTCCTGCTCGGCCCCTGGGACTGCGCCCAGGTCATGACCGGGTGCTGCTGCTGCTGCTCGGACTGTTGATTGAGCCCGAACACTTGATCCAAAGGAATGTTATCCTCTGAGTCGGAGTCCGAGCTATCGATCACAACCCTTCGGTGCGCCCTGGGTTGAGCCGCACCTCTGTTGATATTAAGGCTGTCACAGAACCGACCAAATTATAAGAGCTTAAGTATGTAAACAATCGCCGAAGCAATCAATTTTTTGAACTTAAACCCATATAATCCCGGTAGTCCGATGAAATCACGAAGGATTTCAAACCAACCAACATAACAAGCCAAGATCGTAGTAGGTTCAGCATAAACGCAACATTCGTTACATCATTCGCACATAGTCTTGAACTTACATCACAGAGGAATTAATTCAAGTTATTACAAACCAAGTCTTAAAGTGGCGGAAGCAACATAGTTTTGAAACCAAATTCGCCTCAGAGTTATAACAGTGCCAGGATATCATCAAGTTCCCACAAAAGCATAGTAGATGAATTAACTAAGGAGACCATGCCCAATGGTCTAATCTTCATCCCCAGCAGGGTGAAGACAAGTCTTGCAGCAACCACTATAGAAAACATCATCTGCAACAGGAGGGAATAAAACCCTAAGTACGAGAGTGTACTCAGCTAGACTTACCCGTCATAAACCAAAAATAAATGCCACCAAGGATCATGCAAGGCTGATATATAAGTGGAGCTTGATTGACAACAGTTTGCATAAAAGGCATAGCATTGACAAGTAACCATTTTATATTAAGCATCAAGTTACTTATTTACCTGAGATCTAGGTTTTGCACCTGTACTAAACAAGCATGTGATTCTAACAATCAATATTGCCATATCAGGTTCATCATATACCATATATCATCATTCTTTCAACCATCTTTCATTTAGTGTGACTACAATGGAGATAACCTGTCAAAGTTTCTCACTATCCAGGAGAGATGGCGATTCAAATCGATTTCCTACTGAGCTCAGGGGGTATTCCTAGCACTCACCCGGCAAACCCCGCTAAAGGCAGTTGTAGATAACCATTTGCACTACACAAGAAAGATTCGAGCAGCGCCGCATGTCTCAGATATACAACAAATGCCATCCCGGTCAGGAATTTTAACTCACCTGTCGTAGGTCTTATCATGAAGCTACCTTCCGAGTGCGCACATTATACTTCTTGACTTCCGCCTGAGTTGAGTTACTAGGCTTCGCGGTAGGTACTCCGACCTATCCAACTAAGTGCTAGGCTGCGTTCAAAATTGACAGCGAAAGCTCCATGATCCAGTCCTAAACCGACATAGACGGAAACACTACATTAGGACTCCATTCCCAATGCAAGTTACCCGTTTGGTCTCATATTAAGCAAGTTATCCATGGTTGTTCTCCACGACAGCAAATATGGCCAATCGTGACCAGATATGTCACCTATCTCTCGCAGGTGACAGGAAATTGTAACACCCCCGGTGTTACATAAGCCCTTTTAGTACTAAAATGTAATTATTAATTTGTTAATAATAATTTGTGGCAAGATTAGTGTATAAAAGATTAATGAAAAGACTAAATAAAAATTATTTGTTAGTTGTCTTATGTCATATGGAGTGTTAATGCTTGTGGTAGAGGTAGCAAGTGAATTGTTATAGCTTGGAAATGCTCAATTAAAATGTCAAATGAAGATAGGCTTCATAATACATTTATATCATGAAGGGTTTTACTTGAAATTTTATGGAATAAAATGATATAGAACATGTACATGGCGTTTAATAGAAATTGGAGTATAAACTTTGTATGATGCAATGCAGCAGTTGCTTTGGAGTGATAAGTTTGGTAACTAGTTTTTCTAGGAGTTCAAACATGCAAAGTTCTGCTGAAAACAGCTCAAGACTTAGCCTTTTCAGTGAACCCCATGCAGTGTGACAGGCTCATGTTCATAGTCCTCTTTCTCTGCAAATTTGTGAAGGGGGGTGTCGTGTTTTGGCTCTAGTGAAACTTGGACATACCCAGTTTGTCCTTGTGCCGTTGGTTTGTGCAGAGACCAAGTAGGTTAGTTTTTATACGAGCTTTAAAAAGCGTGCATGCAACTGTGTCACGTGCGTCGCTAGCAGAACGCGGTCACCGCGTCGTGGCCGAGCGCTGCGCACCTGGCCGGCTCTGCGTACGCGCGTGGCCGGCTGAGCCATCATCGGCCGATCCGTTGCAGCACGGCCGCGTCCCCAACTACCCCGCACCTGACCACCCATGTGCTGCCTGCTGCGTCGCGTCGTGGAGCCGCTGCGTCGCGCCGTGGCGGCCGTCGTCGCCCGTCGTCGTCTAGCCGCCGTCGTCGCTAGCCATTAAGGCCCTGCATGCGCGCGCTCAACGCCCAACCATCCCGGGCACATGGGCAAGACCAAATCCGACCGCTACGCGCCAAGGCAAGGACGGCCAGAGCCCTGTCTTGTCCCGCTGTCCGCTGCCGCCATGGATGCCGGGACCCGCCCTCGGAGTGAGGCCGATAGAGGCCATCTCGTGCCGCGTGGTCACGTCCACGGCTGCGCTATAGGCCCACGCAGCTGCCCAGCCCGTCCTTGGCTCCAGCCGTGACAACCACTGCTCCAATTTGGAGTTTCCCCTCGCACTGTGTCGCCATGGCCGGAAAGGGGGGAAACCCCACGTGCACGCCCACACAGCTTCACTCTACAAATTAGCGCCACCATGAGCTTCGGGTTAACCTCACGCAACTTCCCTACACGCCCCCCGAACCTCTACTGCCCATTCAAGGACTAGCCACCGCGTCGCCGCCGCAAAGCGCCGCCGCCTCCTCTCAGCCGCACGTGGCCAGCCCTCCTCCGCCACTTCCCGGCTCACCCAGCACCACAGCCGAGTCCCCCACAGCCTCCTGATGCTCACCGGCTAGAAAACGGCGTAGTTGACCCCTTCCTCCGCACCGGAACACGGGTGCCGCCGCCGTGAGCCGCCACTCACCGTCGCCGCGTGCGTTAAGCTGTTCCGGGCCTCTTCTTCTGCGTCCCCGAGCTGCGGAGTAGGCCGGGGATGGAGCCCATCCGCTCGGGATCACCGGCGCGGGTCCCGGGAGGCCGGCGCAGCCGCTGAGCGCCGGCGGCCGCGACGCCGTCGTGTTCTCCGGCTCGGGGATCGCGCATCGGAAATCTGAAGCAACGCAGGGGGTAAGTGTGATGTGTCAGTGAAACATAGAAACAGTAGATGGACCGCGGGTTGATTATTTGAAAAACTGAGGTCTCTTTAGCAAGATGGCCAGCGCGCGCGCGGGCGCTGGGCAGGCCGTAAGTTGCTGGGCCGGTTTCGGGCGCGAGTGGGCCGAGCCGAGGGAAATGGGTTTTTCTTTTTTTTCAAGTGAATTAGAAATGCTTTATTAATTTAGTTTTTGAACCAAACTTTGATAAATTTATGTAGACTTGTGTAGAGGTCCAAAAATAGTGAAACCAATTTTGTTAGACTCACAAAATTATGATCTATCTTATGGTGAATTTAGTTTATGTATTTCTATGTTGATATCTGGGGGTATTAATTGGTTTGCAAATACTTGTTATTAGAATAAAACTTGTATGAATTTCTATGGCAAATTGGTGAGGGCTATGACTCTGAAAATTTTATGGTAGCCTAAGGATATTATTAGGTACCTACTGTAATTTTTGTAGCCTCATTTGATGCTGTCTAGTAGGGTAGTTAATTATTCACCGAAACTTAAATAAAAATAAGCGGTAATCGTATTAGGGTAATTAAGGTAAGTATTGAATGACTTTGAGAGATGATAATTAGTTTGGTACCTTAGCCATTAGAGCTAGCTGATAGCTTGTCATATGAGTTTATTTTTAAGAGTTGTTGTTGCATAAATGCTAAATTGTTGCATCACCATCATTGCATGCATATAGTGAACGAGTTGGAGGCAGACGTGGTGACCTTCGACGACCAGGACTATGAGGAGGTTGTGGAGGTGGTCGAGGAGGAGATTCTCGCAGCGGAAGAGGTTCCGGAGCCACCGACTGACCTTATTGACGCTGTGCCTACCCGAGGCAAGCCCCAGTGCATAACCCCTATTATTCTGCACTTTATTATATCTACATTCTTGTGCATTAAGTTTTAAGAAGTTGAATGAAACCCACCTGCATATATATCCTTATCCTATGAGTCCTACTAGTATGACAGGATCGTGTAGATTGCTATGCTACAGGTCTCCGGTAGAAGTCGAGTGATTGGCTGTCACTCGCGAGAGATAGGATTATTTATTATTATTGTCATATTACTATCACATGGAATATATATGTATAATAATTGGAGACCGGGCGGGACTGTACTTTGGATTTGGAGATGGACTTGGATTTGGTTGGGCAATAGAGCGAGGCTCTGGTTGCGTGTCCTGCCTGTGTCGATTGAGGACCGTTCGTTGTTGTGGACAGTGGTCATGTCACAGAACTTATTATCCTGTGCACATACTTACGGATGGGGGTGAGGAAGACTTGTTCCTCGCTTGTCGTGGGATCCGGCTCTATCTGAACCAGCTTGATTGGTGGCGGGGATGGTGGAGGTCTAAGTGCCACACTGTGAGCTGGGACTCAGGTGTGGGGGCTTAGAGTCCAGGCTGGACGGGGACTTGGAACCCTCGCTAAGAGTGGGATTGGTTGGTCTTGCTTGTGCCTCGGTGCAAGTGAGGCGTGTGTTTTTCGGGGTATCCAGCTGGGCACATTGATTTGCGAATCGCCGTCGCTTAGACGGTACGGCTTGACTATGGCATGGCATCGTAGTAAGAACTGGAACAAGAAAGTTGTTGGAAGAGAAGATAAAATGGTTCTGATTGCTTACCACTTGCTTGAAAGTAGAACAGGTGCTTACCTAGAATGGTTAGCTAATGAACTAATGATGACTGGTAATAAAAAAAGAAATATAAGGATGCACATCAAGTAATGCTTCCTGCAATCCAGTAAACCAGCAAGCCAGATAAGCCTTGCATATCCTTGGAGTCTTTTATTTTCTCCTGTCAGGTAAGTCTTGCTGAGTACAATTGAGTACTCAGGGTTTTATTTCCCCTGTTGCAGGTGACAGGTGGATGCTAGAGCTAACCCTTGTGTGTGGATTCCTCCTGGTGGGCTCAGAGAGGATTTCCTTTACGCTGCGGATGTAGTTCTTATTTATAACTCTCACCAAATATTTTACAAAGAAAAGTTTCATAATCTGTTGTCATATCTTGTATCTAGATACTTACCATGTTCATGAATCATCATATCATTAAATAATATTTACTTCTGCTGTAACTCTGATTATATATTTGCTTTATGTTGCAAGATAAAACATGTAAACATGTCATGTATAAACTCTTTTACCTGTAATATGATTTTAATTCCGCTATTGCATTCAACTTGTTAATACTCTGATGTCATAATAATGTGATGTAAGAAATGGTTTAGAATGTTGAAAGCTTTACTCCCTCATTCACGATCCTGATGTTAAATGTGGATTTTCGAGTTCTCCCGTTGGGTGTGCTCGACGGAACTGTTCGGTTTAGCGCTCTTCCGAAGTACTTAGTGTCTGATGGAAGACAAGTACTCCGGATGGGTGTTAAATTAGGCGGATCTGCCACAGAAATCACCCGACGTCTATTGTTTAAAGCATAGCTAAGCATCTAAACGATCCTGCCTATACAAGGCTTCAGGTTTCATATTTGTGGACAAGGATGGATATTATGCAACAAGTGGTTTCAATCAACTCCTAGCAACTTAATGCATCAAACATCATAAGATACTCAATATTAGTTTATGAAAAGAGTAGGAGACTTAGAATGCTCCGGGGCTTGCCTTTCACGAACGTTGCTGGTTCGTGCTGCGGACACTCGAGCACGACCTCGTCTCCTTCTGGTTCCACCTGTGGAGCCTCCTGCTCCTGTTTCACTTCCGGGTTGTGCTCCTGGTTGTCCAACAGCGTTACTCCTTCCGGAACACCTATTGCATGAAGTGCACATGAGTATGGAGAATGCATATGAGATGCATGCAAAGCAGTGTTGATGATGATGGCAAGATTATACAGCAATTCTATCGGCACTTGTCTACTGAAAGTGATCATACCATTAGCTCTATTCAAATCACTTTAACAACATTATCATCATACATCATCCAAGCAAGGAAAACAATACATGATCTCATACCATTGATTCGCATAGCACTAATTAGTAGATGCATACAACCAACTAAAGCTGAGCCTCAAACATCATACCAACAGATTATATACCTCATAATCATGTAAGAACACCCATGGTACCATCTCTAAACATCCCCTTGAGTATTTATTTTAATACTAGAAATAAAGAGGTATAACTAGAGCTACAAGTTATATTATTCAGAAAAATCTACAAAAATTACAACAGGTTCAACAAGCACTCAAAAGCTTACTGCATAAATTTCATTGCAATTGGACAAGTATAACCCTATCAACTAAAAATAACAAACAGTAGGCATTACTATGACATGAAAATACTTTGCACTGTGGAAAGTGTCAAACAATGGGTCTCCTATTTTTAATAGCTACTTCTTAGCATAAGAGCAGTCCACAAAAATGTCCAAGCATAATAATTGCTTAATTATTTTGCTATGAATTGATTAAGTTACAAGCAATTAATTCACCAAAAAATGCAAACCCCTAAATCTTCCAAAAGGCTACTGTATATTATATTTTTCATAGGTTCTACACCTCACAAGAAAGCCAACAAAATTGGTTTCACATTTTTCTGAGCTACCAATAATTAATTATCAATTAAACAAGATATAAAGCATATTTGCCAATTAATCAAATTTAATTAAAATTACATATAAAAGTATCAAAACAAGGAAGCATAAAATTTTGTCATGTAGATCTATGCATAAGGGACACAACAAAATTTATTTCATAATTTTTGGACACTCCTAGCCATGGATCTACATTTTCCAAGCATTAAACCAGCATTTTCAGGAAAACAAAAAGGAAAAACAGTGACACGTGGGGCCCAGGCCAGCCGGTCCCACTTGACAGCCACACAGAACAGGGGCGGATCGCCGGCGGTGAAGTGGCCGGCGACGTGGTCACCATGGGGAGACTCCCCGCGACGAGGCGAGTGCAGTGGTGTGACGCGCGCTCGGAGGTGGCCTGTAGCGACGGCGCACCGTACAGCGGTGGACGGCGGCGGTTGCTCGTCGGCGGTAGGCCGAATCCAGCCACGGCGGGCTCGGTTGAGTGGCGCAAAAGCGAATGGGAGTCAAGGCGAACAGGGTGGTGCAAGCTGTGTGGCCGGAGGTGGGCTGTGGCGGCGGCACTGCGTACGCCGGCGAGCGGCGGCGCGAGCACACCGGCGGCGATGGCGTTTCCGGCCACGGAAACACATAGCAAGTGGCGCCGAAGTAAGCGGACGTGGAGGCGAAGCTCGTGCACGCAAAGGGAGGGAGAAAGAGTGACCGCACGGCCGGGTGGAGCGCGGTGGACGAACACCGACGAGCGGCGGCCATGGCGCGCATGAGAAAACGGCTGATTGGCCCTAACCTTCTCGCGAGTTCGACGGCGGAAGGGGCGGTGAGGCGGGGCGAGGTGGTGTCGAGGCTTGGCCATGAGCTCAGGCGGTGAATGTGGGCGGTTGCGAGCTCCAGCGCGGCGGTGGCAATGGCGACGGCGGCGGAGCTGCGCCGCTGTTGCTGTGGCGCTGCGCGAGAGGGAGCCGGGCGAGCAGGAGAGCGAATGGAGAGGGAGAGGAGGCGGGCGCGGCCTGTGTCCATTTTTTTAGCACGGGCAGCCGCGACGTGGCCAGCCGGTGGGGGCCGCCGGCGAGCATGCCAGCCAGGTGGCGTCCGCGCCCTGACGGCGGTCGGCCGCGGCGCGCCTCCACTGCGCGAGTGGAGGGGCCGAGTTGGGCCTCGTGGGCCGAGGCGGCGCGCGAGCGAGTGGGTGCGGGCGCAGGCAGGCCGGCTCGGGCCAGTGGAGCGCGGGGAGTTGGGCCGGAAACGGCCCAGTGGGAGGCCCCAGCCCTTCTTTCTCTCTTTTTTTTAATTTCTTTTCCTAAAACCAAGCAACCAAAAGAGCTCCAAAAGTTCAATTTAAAAGCAAATTCAGTCCAAGGCCCTGAAAGATGAAATGTTCCATTTGCAATTTAGAACATTCCATAGTAAAGGGTCTAAGTCTGAATCTGCCTAGATTTTGAATTAAAGAGCTCCAAAGGCAAAAATCAATTTAATCACTTAAGGAAATTTAGGATTTTTAAATCCTCTTTTCAACCAGACTTTAAGGCCTCTTTTAAACAAGTTAAAAGCATTTTCATGACATGACCCTGAAACAACTTTTGCACCAAATTAAATTCTCTAAAATTTTGCTTTCAGGTGCTCCACCATTTGGGCAACCTAAACAACACTTTTTGAAACAAGTTTAACAAGAGCTTTTAGAGGTCAACCAGGGTCAACTATGACTAGAACAATTAATTAGGTCTAGAGACTAACATGAACATTGGTCCAAATCATTCCCTAAGTGTTCCTGGTTCATTTCTAGGTGCACAAACATCAAGCATTAGTGTTCTTTTATCATGCTCATGACTTATAAGGCACAATTCAAACAAGACCAACAGAAATTTAAGAGAGGCATGCTTAGCATGAAATGACAATGCATGATGATGCTTATGCTCATGATATGCTATGCAGTTAGGCTTCATAACACTGTAGTGTTACAGCCTTCCCCCCTTAAAGAAATCTCATCCCGAGATTTGAATAGCGTACCATTTAGCATAGAAATTTGGGTAAGATGTTTGCAAATAGTCCTCCCGTTCCCAAGTTGCATCCTCCTCATTATGGTTACTCCAAACCACTTTATAAAACTTCACCACCCGGTTCCGAGTCACCCTTTCCATGACATCCAGAACATGCATGGGTTCTTCTTTATAAGATAGATCAGGCTTCAACTTGATCCTTCGGATTTCCACCCTTTCCTCGGGTACCCGAAGACACTTCTTCAGTTGAGAAACATGAAAGACCGGAAAAATAGTCCCCATTTCAGGAGGTAGTTGTAGCTTGTAAGCTACTTCTCCTTTCTTCTCAATGATCTGATAAGGCCCCACATAACGAGGTGCCAGGTTGCGCTTTACCCCAAAGCGTTTCACTCCTTTCATGGGTGACACTTTCAGATACACATGATCCCAACTTCAAACTCGATGGGCTTTCTTCTTTTGTCAGCATAGCTTTTCTGCCGAGCCTGAGCAGCTTCCATATTCTTGAGAATGATACGGACTTGCTTCTCAGCCTCTTCGACAAAGTCAATCCCGAAGTATCTCCTTTCTCCCTGTTCGACCCAGTTCAAAGGTGTTCTACACCTTCGACCATATAAGGCTTGGAAAGGTGCCATTTTGATACTCTCTTGATAGCTATTGTTATAAGAGAATTCAGCCAACGGCAACCATTTATCCCATGAGTCTTTATAGGAGATAACACAAGCTCGAAGCATGTCTTCAAGGATTTGGTTGACACGCTCCGTTTGACCCAAAGTTTGAGGATGATAAGCAGTACTACGGATTAACTGAGTACCAAGATCTTCTTGCAGGCGCTCCCAAAAGCGAGCCGTGAACTGGGGTCCTCTATCCGACACAATTGACTTGGGAATCCCATGCAAACGGACCACTTGCTCGACATACAAGTCATCATAATGATGCGGATGATACTCAGTTTTGACTGGAATGAAATGGGCGGACTTCGTTAACCGATCAACGATAACCCAAATAGAGTCATAACCCTTCTGAGTAGTTGGTAACCCAACAATGAAATCCATTGAGATGTCTTCCCACTTCCACTCAGGAACAGACAAAGGTTGCAACAACCCTGGTTTCATGTGAATTGCCTTGACACGACAACAATTGTCACAACGGGCAACAAAAGCCGCAATCTCCTTCTTCATTTTAGTCCACCAGAAGAGAGGTTTCAAGTCCTGGTACATCTTACTACTTCCAGGATGGATGGACAATTTGGAAGAATGAGCTACAGAAAGGATTTGATTCTTCAACTCGCTAACTTTGGGCACCACGAGTCGATCCTTGAACCAAAGGATTCCCTTATCGTCAACTTGAAAGTGCTTGGTTTCCTGCTCTTTCATCTTTCGCTTGATATGAAATATGCCCTTATCAGTCTTTTGTAGCTCAATGATTTGACTTCGAAGAGAGCTATTCACCGATATATGATGAAGAACAATAGGGTGAAGGAGATGGGACAGATGAAAATCTCCCGTTACCAGAGAGTTACAGTGAGATTTTCTGCTCAAAGCATCGGCTACCACATTTGCCTTGCCAGGATGGTAATGGACCTGAATATTATAATCTTTAATCAATTCCAACCATCGGCATTGGCGCATATTCAACTCTAGCTGGGTGAAGATATACTTGAGACTTTTGTGGTCGGTGTAGATATTACACACATTACCAAGCAAGTAATGTCTCCAGATCTTCAAAGCATGAACAACTGCAGCAAGCTCCAGATCATGAGTTGGATAATTCAGCTCATGCTTCCGGAGTTGACGCGAGGCATAAGCAATGGCTCGACCTTCTTGCATAAGAACGCAGCCCAAACCAATCTTCGATGCATCACAATACACCTCAAAGGGCTTCTCAATGTCAGGTTGAGCTAGAACAGGAGCGGAGGTCAAGAGAGTTTGGAGGGTAAGGAAAGCCTCTTCACACTCGGGAGTCCAGATAAACTTCTCATCTTTTTGAAGCAAACGAGTCATGGGCTTGGATATTTTGGAGAAATCTGGAATGAAACGGCGGTAATATCCAGCTAGACCAAGAAAACTCTGGACTTCATGAACTGAAGTCGGCGCTTTCCAGTCCAACACTTCTTGCACCTTGGAAGGATCTATAGAAATACCTTCTTCAGATAGAATGTGACCAAGGAAGGGCAACTTTTTTAACCAAAACTCGCACTTACTGAACTTAGCATATAACTGATGTTCACGCAGGCGAGTTAAGACAATTCTTAGATGTTCTGCATGCTCTTCTTCACTCCGAGAGTACACCAAGATATCATCGATGAATACCACGACGAATTGGTCCAACTCATTCATAAACACGGAGTTCATCAGATACATGAAATATGCAGGAGCATTAGTCAAACTAAACGACATGACTAGATACTCATAAAGTCCATATCTGGTAGAGAAAGCAGTTTTCGGTACATCTTCAGGTCGAATTCGGATTTGATGGTACACAGACCTCAGATCAATTTTAGAGAACACTTTTGCCTTAGCCAACTGATCAAACAGAATATCTATGCGAGGAAGAGGATATTTGTTCTTGACGGTGACGGCATTGAGCGGACGATAGTCCACACACATGCGCAAGGATTGATCCTTCTTCTTCACAAAGATGGCAGGACAACCCCAAGGAGATGAACTAGGATGAATGAAACCCTTATGCATGAGTTCTCCCAACTGAATTTTGAGTTCTTTTAGTTCATTGGGTGGCATGCGATAGGGTCTTCGAGAAATAGGAGAAGCACCCGGAATTAGGTCAATCCTAAACTCCACCTTACGTTCCGGAGGTAGACCAGGTAGATCATCAAGAAACACATCCGGAAACTCACACACCACAGGAATGTCAGCGATGGCCTTCGCCGAGATGGCATTGGTCTCACTGCGAAAACTGATATCATGAGGAAGTTCAACCAAGAAGGCTTCATTGTTAGCAGGGTCCCTCAACATTACCACTCGGGTGGTGGTGTCGATAAGGACGCCATTACCACTCATCCACTTCATGCCCAGGATTACATCTATCCCCAATCCTGGTAGCACCATGAGGTCCAAAACATAGGTTCGGCCCCCGATTTCGATACTCACATCCTTGACTACTTGGTTAGTAGAAACATTATTTCCCGCAGGAGTAATACAATAACTCCCAGTAGTTAAAGTAGTCAAATGCTGACCGAACTTGGATGCAAATGAAGAGCTGATGAATGAATGTGAAGCTCCAGAATCAAACAACACAACAGCAAGATGTTGATTCACTAAGAACTTACCAGCTGTGACCACTTCTCCAGCAGGAATTTCCTCCACAGTAGTGTAATGAACTCGACCCGGGCGCACATTTCAAGGCTAGGTCTTTTTAGGAAAAGGACACTTATTTGCCCAGTGACCAGTACCATTACAATTCCAGAAGGGTCTACTAGCTGGCGGAAAGTTGGAACTGCCCTGACTAGAGCTGCCCTTTGGAAGAGCAACAGTGAAGCCCTTACTAACACCGGTCTTGAACTGCTTGTTCTGAGGAGGACGGTACTTGACCTTCGATGCAGGTGGGCGATACTGAGGTTTGGCCACCATAGGAGCCTTTGACTGCGAAGTCCCTGACTCATAAGTCCTCTTGCGACTCTTAGAAGCCGCATAGATAGCATCATTGCTTTCCTGGGTCAGACAGTCACTGACAAACTCATTAAAGGTAGCACACTTGCTATTTCCCATAGATTTCATCAGTTTAGGACCAAGTCCCCTCTTGAAACTAGCAATCTTCTTAGCTTCGGTGTCCACAAACTCAGGAGCATAGCGAGACAAATTGTTAAAAGCCTGGAGATAATCATTCAGACTCTTAGTTCCCTGAGTCAGCTTCATGAATTCAGTGTGCTTGATTGCCATAAGAGCAGGAGGAATATAACGCCCCCTAAAAATAGCACAGAACTCATCCCAAGTGGTTGCAGCATTAGCAGGCAAGGTCTTAAGATGATTTGCCCACCAAATACCTGCAGGACCTTGGAGTTGATATGAAGCATATTCCACCTTCTGAACATTATTGAGACGAAGGAGGCGGAACCTCTGCTCAATAGTATTCAGCCACTCCTCAGCTTGCAGTGGCTCCACAGCCTCACTGAAGATAGGAGGCTTAGTGTCCATGAAAGCCTTGAAGTTGTCATTTTGATTAAGATCTTGCCCCTGGCCAGCCTCACGACCAGCCAACTGGTGCATAGCCTGAGCCAACACCCGCTGATTTTCCATCAACTGCTGCATGAGCTCCGCTAGATCGGGCGGAGGAGGTGGAGGTGGTGGGTCGGCTCCACGGTTTCCACGAGCACGAGGCATCTGCAACATGCGATTAGTGAGTATTGATGAGGTCAAGAAGATAATATAATCATGCCAAAATTTGAAGTTATTGGAGAAAATTAATTCACACAATAACCCAGGGCACAATAATTAAATTCCATACACGTGACATCATCAAGCACATCACCATAAGCGCATGACACATTAATACATGCCATAAAAAGGTTTGTTAACAACGTTCACTTGCAGAATGCATAACATCCCATAGGTGCTACATTAGCAAACACTGAGTGCCGACTAAAACACAAGCTAGGAAAAGGTTCGATATTACATCACACAAGCTTTCTGAGCAAAGCTTCCTGACAGCGCAAAGAAGTACAACAAAAGTCTGCTACCAGCATCTAGTTTAAAGCTACAGCTAACTACGCTGCAGGCCCATCATCGAGCTCAGCTTGAATGATGACTTCACCCTCTTCATCACCAACAGGCCCCGGTTCTTCATTAGCATTCTCCTCAGGTGCGGGCACAGCAGGGACATCGGCATTCACGCCATCATCTTCAGCCACTCTCACCTGAGGTCCCAAATCTGGGTCAACAAGCGCAGGAGGAGGAATTGGATCCAGCATATTGTTAAGGCGATGGATCTCAATCAAACCATCTTCAATCAAGAATTGGAGATAGTTCTGATATTCCAACGCACGAATGCGATCCTGATGCCTTCCTCGACGCCTTCCTTCAGCCAAAAGCATGGCCCGATTCCGGTCAAGTGTCATAGCTTCCAGCTGTGTAGCGAGAACATCTCTCTCATGGGTCATCTGAGCGAGTTGATTATTGGCTTCATCATGCTCATGCATCGCATTAGTCCACTGCTCAAGGCGAAAATTAGCCATGTTTCGAGCATCACGAGCTTCAGTGACAACACCAGAGAGAGTGTGCTGCAGACCTCTATTCAGCCTCAAGACTGCCATCATAGCTCTCATGGCCGCATTATCTTCCTGGATCCCTTCAGGATCAGCGAGATGAACACGGGGAAAAAAGGAAGCCGGTCCACCTGCCAACTCATCACCAACATTCCGAGCGATATCCAGGAGCACATCCAAGGAACAGCTCGAGCTCCTTCCCAGGGGGTATTCCCACCCGACTCCATGAGCCAACCACGCCACAGGGGCTTGGTAGGATGGGGCGGAATGTCAACCACCACGTTGTACCAGGGCATCTCCCCCATGGGCACCACATCATTCCAGGTGTAGCGTGGTGCTTCAAGATAACCCACAAACTGCAGGACTTCCCACAGCAAAGCAGGTGTACCCCAAGACTCCAGAAAAGTGCTGCTATGGGGAGCAAAAGCAGGAGCTTCCATCTGGATCGAAAAGACGCAACTTCTTGTGAGAGGATTATTTTTAGGGAACAAGAATTTTAAAAAAGATAAGCGTTTATAAGGGAGGGTACGATGCATAAATTTAATATGTATGAACATGATGCATGCACGTTCCGTACATCCTCACAACCTAAGAATTTGTAAAACTCTATCGGACTATACGGTGGCATAGAAGCGGGCTCTCATATATCGATAACTACACGATTTACACGTGCGCTGTTAGACTACCTGCAGAAGAATTCATTTCAGCCCATCCCTCACAGTGATAATATCAATCATTACAACAACAACAACAACAACAACATAGCCTTTTGTCCCAAGCAAGTTGGGGTAGGCTAGAGATGAAACCCAAAAGAGACGAGAAACAGGGAGACACATAAAGGGACATAAAGGGCACAAGACAAAAGATGTCACGGTTCAGGCACGTTGATTGCTAATCTCCAAGCGCTCCTGTCCATAGCTAAATCCTTGGGGATATTCCACTCCTTAAGATCTCTCTTAACGGACTCGTCCCAAGTTAGTTTAGGTCGACCTCTACCGCTCTTTACATTATCGGCCCGCTTTAGAACTCCACTACGCACCGGCGCCTCAGGAGGCCTCCGTTGGACATGTCCAAACCATCTCAACCGATGTTGAATCAATTTCTCCTCAATTGGTGCCACCCCAACCCTATCCCGAATATCGTCGTTCCGTACTCTATCCCTCCTTGTGTGCCCACAACACCAACGCAACATACGCATCTCCGCTACACTCAATTGCTGGACATGTCGCCTTTTTGTAGGCCAACACTCAGCACCATATAACATCGCCGGACGAATCGCCGTCCTATAGAACTTACCTTTCAGCTTCTGAGGCACCCTTTTGTCACAGAGAACGCCAGAAGCTTGACGCCATTTCAACCAGCCGGCTGAAATTCTATGCCTAACATCTTCATCACGAGCATGCATATTCCCGTAATACACATACCCGTAGTGCATACTACCCGAAACATCGTCCAGTGCAATGACGGCATCGTCTCAACGACGGCAACACCCACACATAGGGTACTCTCATGTGAACATGTGTGAAACATGTAAACATTCAAGCACCATATAAGCACTCTCCTAGATCGGCAGTGTATCCGATCATGCTCTCACAACTTACACTTACCTGAGCGTAGGTGCGACGTTGCAAAAATTAATTCTAGCGACATATATGGCTAATTCATATATGAAGGCTACCTCCACCATCAGACCACATGATAGCATAGTGCGGTCAAGTTATCACTCATACATACCTTAGCAAGCCGTAGATGCAAAAATTTAAATCCCCCAAAGTTAGTACTTAATTAAGCCACCTAAGAGTCCTTATATGGGCATAAGGGAAAAGATCACTGGCACACTTAATTTATAATTAAGATTTTTCGTAAATGCTTTTGTTTTAAATACACAAATGATGAGTTTAGTGCTAAACCTTGCTCTGATGCCAGCTGTCACAGAACCGACCAAATTATAAGAGCTTAAGTATGAAAACAATCGCCGAAGCAATCAATTTTTCGAACTTAAACCCATATAATCCCGGTAGTCCGATGAAATCACGAAGGATTTCAAACCAACCAACATAACAAGCCAAGATCGTAGTAGGTTCAGCATAAACGCAACATTTGTTACATCATTCGCACATAGTCTTGAACTTACATCACAGAGGAATTAATTCAAGTTATTACAAACCAAGTCTTAAAGTGGCGGAAGCAACATAGTTTTGAAACCAAATTCACCTCAGAGTTATAACAGTGCCAGGATATCATCAAGTTCCCACAAAAGCATAGTAGATGAATTAACTAAGGAGACCATGCCCAATGGTCTAATCTTCGTCCCCAGCAGGGTGAAGACAAGTCTTGCAGCAACCACTATAGAAAACATCATCTGCAACAGGAGGGAATAAAACCCTGAGTACGAGAGTGTACTCAGCTAGACTTACCCGTCATAAACCAAAAATAAATGCCACCAAGGATCATGCAAGGCTGATATATAAGTGGAGCTTGATTGACAACAGTTTGCATAAAAGGCATAGCATTGACAAGTAACCATTTTATATTAAGCATCAAGTTACTTATTTACCGAGATCTAGGTTTTGCACCTGTACTAAACAAGCATGTGATTCTAACAATCAATATTTCCATATCAGGTTCATCATATACCATATATCATCATTCTTTCAACCATCTTTCATTTAGTGTGACTACAATGGAGATAACCTGTCAAAGTTTCTCACTATCCAGGAGAGATGGCGATTCGAATCGATTTCCTACTGAGCTCAGGGGGTATTCCTAGCACTCACCCGGCAAACCCCGCTAAAGGCAGTTGTAGATAACGATTTGCACTACTCAAGAAAGATTCGAGCAGCGCCGCATGTCTCAGATATACAACAAATGCCATCTCGGTCAGGAATTTTAACTCACCTGCCGTAGGTCTTATCATGAAGCTACCTTCCGAGTGCGCACTTTATACTTCTTGACTTACGGCCTGAGTTGAGTTACTAGGCTTCGCGGTAGGTACTCCGACCTATCCAACTAAGTGCTAGGCTGCGTTCCAAATTGACAGCGAAAGCTCCATGATCCAGTCCTAAACCGACATAGACGGAAACACTACATTAGGACTCCATTCCCAATGCAAGTTACCCGTTTGGTCTCATATTAAGCAAGTTATCCATGGTTGTTCTCCACGACAGCAAATATGGCCAATCGTGACCAGATATGTCACATATCTCTCGCAGGTGACAGGAAATCACCCGACGTCTATCGTTTAAAGCATGGCTAAGCATCTAAACGATCCTGCCTATACAAGGCTTCAGGTTTCATATTTGTGGACAAGGATGGATATTATGCAACAAGTGGTTTCAATCAACTCCTAGCAACTTAATGCATCAAACATCATAAGATACTCAATATTAGTTTATGAAAAGAGTAGGAGACTTAGAATGCTTCGGGGCTTGCCTTTCACGAACGTTGCTGGTTCGTGCTGCGGACACTCTAGCACGACCTTGTCTCCTTCTGGTTCCACCTGTGGAGCCTCCTGCTCCTGTTTCACTTCCGGGTTGTGCTCCTGGTTATCCAACAGCGTTACTCCTTCCGGAACACCTATTGCATGAAGTGCACATGAGTATGGAGAATGCATATGAGATGCATGCAAAGCAGTGTTGATGATGATGGCAAGATTATACAGCAATTCTATCGGCACTTGTCTACTGAAAGTGATCATACCATTAGCTCTATTCAAATCACTTTAACAACATTATCATCATACATCATCCAAGCAAGGAAAACAATACATGATCTCATACCATTGATTCGCATAGCACTAATTAGTAGATGCATACAACCAACTAAAGCTGAGCCTCAAACATCATACCAACAGATTATATACCTCATAATCATGTAAGAACACCCATGGTACCATCTCTAAACATCCCCTTGAGTATTTATTTTAATACTAGAAATAAAGAGGTATAACTAGAGCTACAAGTTATATTATTCAGAAAAATCTACAAAAATTACAACAGGTTCAACAAGCACTCAAAAGCTTACTGCATAAATTTCATTGCAATTGGACAAGTATAACCCTATCAACTAAAAATAACAAACAGTAGGCATTACTATGACATGAAAATACTTTGCACTGTGGAAAGTGTCAAACAATGGGTCTCCTATTTTTAATAGCTACTTCTTAGCATAAGAGCAGTCCACAAAAATTTCCAAGCATAATAATTGCTTAATTATTTTGCTATGAATTTATTAAGTTACAAGCAATTAATTCACCAAAAAATGCAAACCACTAATTCTTCCAAAAGGCTACTGCATATTATATTTTTCACAGGTTCTACACCTCACAAGAAAGCCAACAAAATTGGTTTCACATTTTTCTGAGCTACCAATAATTAATTATCAATTAAACAAGATATAAAGCATATTTGCCATTTAATCAAATTTAATTAAAATTACATATAAAAGTATCAAAACAGGGAAGCATAAAATTTTGTCATGTAGATCTATGCATAAGGGACACAACAAAATTTATTTCATGTAGCGAGTGGCGCAGAAGTAAGCGGACGTGGAGGCGAAGCTCGTGCGCGCAAAGGGATGGAGAAAGAGTGACCGCACGGCCGGGTGGAGCGCGGTGGACGAACACCGACGAGTGGCGGCCATGGCGCGCATGAGAAAACGGTCGATTGGCCCTCACCTTCTCGTGAGTTCGACGGCGGAAGGGGCGGTGAGGCGGGGCGAGGTGGTGTCGAGGCTTGACCGTGAGCTCAGGCGGTGAATGCGGGCGGTGGCGAGCTCCAGCGCGGCGGTGGCAATGGCGACGGCGGCGGAGCTGCGCCGCTGTTGCTGTGGCGCTGCGCGAGAGGGAGCCAGGCGAGCAGGAGAGGGAATGGAGAGGGAGAGGAGGCGGGCGTGGCCGGTGTCCATTTTTTAGCACGGGCGGCCGCGACGTGGCCAGCCGGTGGGGGCCGCCGGCGAGCATGCCAGCCAGGTGGCCTCCGCGCCCTGACGCCGGTCGGCCGCGGCGCGCCTCCACTGCGCGAGGGGAGGGGCCTAGCTGGGCCTCGTGGGCCGAGGCGGCGCGCGAGCGAGCGGGTGCGGGCGCAGGCTGGCCGGCTCGGGCCAGTGGAGCGCGGGAGCTGGGCCGGAAACGGCCCAGTGGGAGGCCCCTGCCCTTCTTTCTCTCTTTTTTTTAATTTCTTTTCCTAAAACCAAGCAACCAAAAGAGCTCCAAAAGTTCAATTTAAAAGCAAATTCAGTCCAAGTCCCTGAAAGATGAAATGTTCCATTTGCAATTTAGAACATTCCATAGTAAAGGGTCTAAGTCTGAATCTGTCTAGATTTTGAATTAAAGAGCTCCAAAGGCAAAAATCAATTTAATCACTTAAGGAAATTTAGGATTTTTAAATCCTCTTTTCAACCAGACTTTAAGGCCTCTTTTGAACAAGTTAAAAGCATTTTCATGACATGACCCTGAAACAACTTTTGCACCAAATTAAATTCTCTAAAATTTTGCTTTCAGGTGCTCCACCATTTGGGCAACCTAAACAACACTTTTTGAAACAAGTTTAACAAGAGCTTTTAGAGGTCAACCAGGGTCAACTATGACTAGAACAATTAATTAGGTCTAGAGACTAACATGAACATTGGTCCAAATCATTCCCTAAGTGTTCCTGGGTCATTTCTAGGTGCACAAACATCAAGCATTAGTGTTCTTTTATCATGCTCACGACTTATAAGGCACAATTCAAACAAGACCAACAGAAATTTAAGAGAGGCATGCTTAGCATGAAATGACAATGCATGATGATGCTTATGCTCATGATATGCTATGCAGTTAGGCTTCATAACACTGTAGTGTTACAAAGGCTGCCCCCAGTCAATGGGGCAGCCGGTTTCTTCTTCTTAGAAGGACCCTGCAGCCGGTGTCCTTCCTCTTGCGTGACCGCTCGGCCGGGGACGCCTCGGTCGTTGCTGGTTCCTCCTCGGCGTCGACCTCGTCGACGTCCAGGCCATCCGAGGCTGGCCTCCGCTGCGCGTCACGCAGTGCGTCGCCAATTGGCCACGGCTCCATAGGCACGCCGATACAGACACCCCTCGATCCTAGCCACGTATTTGCTAAAGGAAATTAGAAACGTGTGTCAAATAACATGAGCATTATCTATCAGAAATAAAAATGCATCACAAAGAAAGGTCCAGGGACATACCGATGGAGGAGGAAATGATAAGCCATAAGGTTTCACTGGTGGTTTTGGAAACTGCCGACCAGCAAACCCAACGAACAGCTTCAATATCCAGCTGCAGCATTCGTCTCGCCCCAGATCTTCCTTGATATCACGGGAGGGGTCATCCTTCCCTTGAAACTCAAAGACGTAGTTGACCCTATCCTTCATAGGCTGGATTCTCCTGGTGGCGAAGAGTAGAGTCACAATCACCCCGTCCAACTTGCTCAGATCTATCAACTCGAGCAGTTCCCGAACCTGACTCATTTCGTCCAAGCTCGGCTTCTCACTCCAATGAGGATTGAACTCGGGGATCTGGGCGACATCACATGGTACTGCTCGGCCCTCGACGTGCTGGCTAATGTAGAACCACTTCATTTGCTAGTCGTTCACCTTGGAGGTCAACGGGCAGTCTAACCAAAAGGGTTTCATCTTATCCCTTAGTTGCACATAGCAACCACCGGCAATCTGGAATCCTCCCTCTCCTCCTTTCTTCTTCAATTGGTAGAAGTGCCGGAACAAATTGAAGTGCGGAGGGATCCCCAAGTATGCCTCACAGTAGGTAACGAAGATCGAAATGATAAGAACGGAATTGGGGAGTAGACTGCAGATTGAAATCCCCCAAAAGATGCACAGATCCCTCAAGAAACTGTGCACGGGGACTCCCAAACCCCGGAGGATGTAATCCTCAAAAACAACTACTTAACCGTCGCGGGGGTGAGGATAGCGTTCACCTGCGGGTGGCACGCCAGACGTTGAACTCCTCTGCCGGAAGCAGGCCGCCCTTCACCAGCTCCTTTAGTGTCTCGCGCATGGTGATGGTCTTCTCCCAGTTCGCCTCCATCAGCTTCTTCTGCGTGGCCTCCACCGCCGTCATCTTCGCCATCGCAAAGAGAATGCTTGGAAATGGCAAATGGATTTGGTGGGCAGAAATGGCAGTGGTGGGCGTTCGCGCTGGAAAACCCTAGCGGTTCGGTGGAGGAGAGAGGAGGAGGAAGGCGAGGCGCAAGTGGCAAAGGTTGAAATGCCAGTGACTGCGGCGGCCACCGCTACTTGGTATTTATATCACGCGGGTGACCCTTTGACTTATAGGCCGGTAACATGGGCCCGGTAATTTTAGCACCTTTAAGTAATTATTTACCAAGTTGCTACTTGTCACGTGACGTCACAGAACAAATAACACGTTTAAGACCTGGTCGATCAGCCATGCAGGGGACTGGGCCCACAGCCACGCTGTGGAAGTTCTAAGACCTGGTCGATCAGCCATGCTGGGGACTGGGCCCACAGCCACACTGTGGAAGTTCTGAGACCCTGGGGACTGGGCCCAGAGCCACGCTAGTCGACTGGCTGCGCCGGGGACTAGTCCTATGACAACCCTGAGTGCATATAGGCCCTGGTCGATCAGCTACGCTGGGGACTAGGCCTAAATAAAGTGTTGTGAGAACACACAACCTGGTTGGTCAGTGCGGTTCTAGTTAATCGTGGACATCTCAGAATGCTACGGTTAGAAAACTCGGCATACAGTTATTAAGCAAGAAAAAGACAGAGGAATAGCACCATATATTGCTTATATTAAAAAGCACACAGATTTTTACAAAAGATCTAGATCTGCTACAATATATGAGAGGCAAAACAGCCTAGTAACATATGCTAAAGATACTAAGACAAGGCGGGAAGACCAAATGCCAAGTCTAATGAAGGATGAGAGGAAAAAGAAGAAGATCATGATGCATAGAATCATGGCCTGCCTTCTCCCCCTCTTCTCGCACTACTGGAGCTGGCGGCTTTGCCGAGGGCTCCAGGCTCTCGGCAAAGGCTCTTAGACCCTCGGCAAAGGCTTTGCCGAGAGCTGTTCTCAGCAAAGCTGTCTCGGCAAAAACCCGATCGGCAAAGCCTTCTTTGCCGAGAGCCGTTTATCGGGCTCTCGGCAAAGGCTTTGCCGAGAGCCAACGCGGCTCTCGGCAAAGAAAAGGCGCCGTTAACGGGCCCGCTTTCTTTGCCGAGAGCCCATTTGGCTGGCTCTCGGCAAAGATTTTTCTTTTTTTAAAAAAAAAAACTTTGCCGAGAGCCTGGCCAGACTGGCCCTCGGCAAAGAGTTTTTTTTTTTTGGAAACCTCTTTGCCGAGGGCCCGTCTGGCCAGGCTCTCGGCAAAGCCTGTCCTTTGCCGAGTGCAACGGTCATTGCGCTCGGCAAAGCTGGGAAATGGGTATTTTTGCAGTTTTGTTGCCCAGCTTTGCCGAGTACAATGACCATTGCTCTCGGCAAAGGCAGCCTTTGCCGAGAGCAACCCTCGGCAAAGTGGGAAATTTTGTTTTTTTTCTTTTAATTTTCCACTTCATTACACATACAAATCACATTCATTACATATGAATCACATTCATCACGTATAAACACATATATCACATGTACATATTACATTCATCACATATATATCACGTTCACATACACCACGCATATAGCACATTCATCACAATATTTGAACTAAACGAAAGTTAACCATTACAAGTTATCATCAAAATATAATAAGTTTTCATTCTAAAGTTCACAATCTACTAGAGACGACACTTTAAACACACTCATGGCCAACCTTGCCCTGGCCACCCCGGAGAAGCAGTCCCGCCTTGACCCCCGGGCGTGTTCCATCCAGGCGCTTGCGGGTTGTTCGAACCCGCCGACGGAGGCTGCAAAAATTAGATGTCTATGTCAGACAAGCAAATACAGAAACAAAACACTGAGGAATCGATACTCACAGGAGTAACATCCGCGTTCTGAGACGGCGGTGGAGGAGCCATGAGCGCCGCAGGCACCTGCATGCCCTGGGAGGCCATGAACGTGATGAGATCTTGCATCTGCTTAGCTTGGGCCTCCAACCGGGCCTCCATCTGGGACCGCATCTGGGCCTCGGCAAGCTTGCGCTCCTCCCTTTCTCTTTCCAGGTGGGCCTGCGATAATACAAAGGGAATGTTAGAACAATGCAAACATTTAAACATCAATGTACGACGAGTAAAACAAAAATAACCTCGAGCTCGGCGACCCGCGACTGCGAAGGTGACGGGCGTGGGCGTATGGGGACGCTCCCGCTCGTGGTCTGTGCTCGGAGCTGGGACAGAGTGGGAGTGGAGGACGAGTCGATGACGCCGTCGCCAAGCCAATACCGCCCGTGCTTCTTCCCTCCTCCGACCCTCATCACTAGGCTTCCGTCCAAGTCCTCGCTGGCCGGATCAAAGTCGGCCCCATGGACCGCCCTTGCCGCCTCTGTGTAGTCAGTGAGGCGGGTGTGGACGCTGGAGTTGGAGTATGCCTCGGGGGGGTCGTCGGGGTTGTAGGAGGTCTCCGGTGCGGTGGCCTTGCCCTTGTGGGACATGGCGTATGCCATGAACGTGCTGCAAGGCTGGCCACCGTGTGACGTCGTCTGCGAGGAAGACAACAAGATGATTAGTAATTAGGCAACATTTGAGCGTTACAATACATAAAGTGTTTCACGTACCCAAGCTTGTGCGTACTCGGCTAGGTTGCGGTTGCCCTGGTGGTGTGGTACACCTGGCATCTGCAGACGCGCCTCCCGGGCCTCGCTGTGCTGGGCGGTCCACTCTTCAGAGAGCCACCGGTCCACGATCATCTCCCAGCACTCGGGAAACGACTGGCACCATTGGGGGACCATCTGCACATCATCAAGTATTTCACATATAAGCGTCAGATGAAATGAGCATAGCTTAATCTCAAAAGGAATCGCTTACCTGAATGTACTGCGCCCGGCTCAGCGTCATGCCTCTCGCCTCGACCTTCGAGACCCTCCGTCCTTCGACCGTGGCGTTGTAGTTGACGATGGCCTGAAGTCTCGCCTCGTAGATGATGTCGGTGACGAGCTTCCTGCAGGACCTTGTACTCACCACCTCCGCCTGTGCCTCCTTCCCCTGCTCACACCTATAGAAGTCCTGCATACAGATGCAATACAAACTCTAAGTAATTCAAGAAAAGTACGATGAATGCGATGTTGTGTGACGAAGACTTACCCACAGCTCCGCTCTGACCCTCGCCGCCTTGTTTGGGTAGTCCGGGTCTGGGGCGACGGTGTAGTGGTCAAATGTGTAGGCCGGCTCTGTCTTCCCGGCATACTGTACTATGCCGGGGTAGTGCTCACGGCACAAGAGACCCAGGATGCCATTGGGTTTGCGGCCACGACCCTCCACAAACTCCCAATGCCTGCACAAGTGATACAGAAAGATTATTAGTTTCTATTTCAATTTTAAACATATCATATAAACGAGTAGTTAAAACATGTACCTTTGTCCAACGGGGCGGATCACTGGGCGTTGGTGAAGTGGTATCGGTCGGGCCGGGAGGCTGGCGGGACCTCGCAAGTAGGGTGTGGACGCCCCTGAGGCAGCCGAACCCTCATCTGCCGCGGCCGACGGCTCATCCTCCTGCTCGGGGTCCTCCTGCTCGGGGTCCTCCTGCCCCTCATCCGCCTGAGCCTCGGCCTCGGGCGTGGCCGGCACCTCGTCCTCCGGTGGAGTCAGCTCCCTCCGGCGGCGACCCCTCCTTTGCCGAGATGGCCCGTCGTCCTGCGAGGCCCGGTACAGGGAGCTCATCGACCTCTGACGTCCGCCTGGCATCTTGGCTCGACCTCCTGCATTTAAACAGAACAAACAATATTGTATTAGAAATAACATAATGAAATATATGCAAAATAAATAAAACCCTAGATCCTAAGAAAAAACATAACAGGTGTAGAATATAACATAATATTACGTGAATTAGAAATAATCTGCATCATCGGGATTAGCCAGAGCATAAGTGTCATCATCGCTGTCAACCATGTCTAAGTACTCCTCAGTATCCGAAGACGGGAGGTTGTCTTCATTTGCTTCGCCTAAAAGGAATCGTTCTAGCATTTGTATGTCCTTCTCATTTACCACCTCATCCCCAGCGTCCTCGTCATCATTCTCTACTTCCATTTCCATCGCTTCGGTTAAGTCTATCGTGAACGTCCCTTGTAACCCAGCTTCTTGAAAGAACTCCCCATCATACGTGTTTGTGTTGAAGTTATAATCCTCATCGTTGGGGAGAGGTAGTTTAGCATGTGGCGATATCTTGTGCACAATATACCAACCCAAGATATGCTCTTTGCTTTTGCACGCATATGGTGTGTAATAAACCTGCGTGGCCTGTTGAGCCACAATATACACATCGGCTCCTGGATAGACAGAATCCTGTCGAATTTCAACTAGCCCAAGATTTGGTGTGAGCCTCGTTACTCCAGGGTCGAACCAATGGCATTTGAACATTACAGGATTTAGAGGCTTGTCACCGTGAAATGAAAGTTCATATATTTCTTCAATTCTTCCATAGTAGTCACGGTTGTCATTGCCTGGAGTACAAACTCCGCTGTTTGTGGTTTTCCGATTGGGCCGACTCTGCTCGTATATCGCTATGTGGAAGCGATATCCATTCACGTCGTAACCGTTAAATGACTTGACCCTACGGTCAAAGCCGTTTGCAACCTGTCTCAGCTCTTGACTCATAGACGCATCGGTCTGAGCCTGCAAGGTGAAGCAAGGTATAACGTTATTAAGTCCGAACGTAGGAGCAAGTTGGAATGTCGGACTAAGTATGACCTCGGTTGGACAGGACCTTCTGTCGGAACCAAGAAATGAAATCGGGCCTCCCTTGCCCCGCCCCATTTGCAATTAGGGTTTCGGCTACCGGGTCAGAAGGAGGCCTTGGCCCATTCCAGAACTGATGAAGAAATTCCCTGTACGGAAGAAAAACAAGGGTGTTTGATGCACAATAGTGTCGGCGAATTGAATGAACATAGTTGAGAACTTACCCCATGTACGGCTGCACCTCATCAAGGTTGGTAAGCACGTATAGCATGATCTTTCGCCACTCTTCACAGTTCAACTGCTTAACTGTGGATCCACTTGTCGCGCCTTGCTGGCCTCGGAAAAGGCTAAGACTCGATTCATTTTCTCCAGCATTGTAACGAGGGGGTGCATTATGCACGCTAGGAAGGTTCTCGGAGTAGTATTGTTCAGTGAAGTTTGACACCTCCTCTAGAATGAATGCCTCTGCAATGGAAGCCTCAATTTTGGCTTTGTTTCTACATTTCTTGCGAAGAGTCTTCAGATTTCTCTTGACTGGATAGCACCAACGGCAATGCACAGGCCCTCCCATTCGAACCTCATTAGGGAGGTGTACGATCAAATGCAACATCGGAGTGAAGAAGCCTGGTGGAAAGATCTTCTCTAGCTTACAGATCAACACAGGTGCAGCTTTCTCCAAGTCTGCAATGACGGACCGAGATATCTCCTTGGCACAAAGTTGGCGGAACAAATAGCTCAACTCTGCCAGGACAACCCACATAGGCTCAGGAACATAGCCTCGAACCATCGCCGGAAGAAGGCGCTCGATCCATACGTGGAAGTCATGACTCTTCATTCCTAGGACTCGCAGACTAGATAAGTTGACTCCTCTCCTCAGATTCGCTGCATATCCATCAGGGAACGTCAATGTCTGGATCCATTGAATTATTTCTTTCCTTTGTGGCCTGCTCAAGACGAAATCGGCCTTGGGCCGTGTCCATCTCCTGCCGGGTTGAGGAGACCGCATCTCTTGCTTTGGTCTATCGCACAAGAGTGCCAGGTCTAATCTAGCCTTAGGGTTGTCCTTGGACTTTTCAGTGTCCATGAGTGTTCCCCAAAGTGCCTCAGCGATGTTCTTTTCAGTGTGCATTACATCAATATTATGTGGCAGAAGAAGGTCATCGTAATAGGGGAGCCTTTCCAAGCCTGACTTATGCGTCCACATATGTTCCTTACCATACCCCGCAAAACGACCGTCTCTTTCATTGAACTTGAGAGCATCTATTTGAGCATGAACCTCGGCACCGGTCAGCATCCGGGGTGGCGGATCTGTCACCATGACCCCTTTGGTGAAGTTCTTGGTGTCTTGTCTGAAAGGATGGTCAAGAGGCAGGAATTGTCGATGTTGGTCGAACGCCGAATACTTGCCACCCTTCTTCAACCAGATAAATCTCATAGCTGTCTTGCAAACCGGGTATGAGAACTTGCCGTGGACACACCAGGCACAGAATATCCCATATGCCAGGTAGTCATGCAGTGAGTACTGGTACCAGATATGCATTGTGAAGTTTGACCTTGAAGCTCGGTCGTATGTCAATACCCCTTCGTTCCAAGCAGTTTCCAATTCATCAATCAGAGGCTCCATGTACACACCCATGTTATTCCCCGGGTGTCCAGGAATTATCAACGACAAGAAGACAGTATGACGTTGAAATAGTACGCCGGGGGGAAGATTGAGGGGGATAACGAAGACGGGCCAACAGGTGTAGGGGGCAGCCATGAGTCCATAGGGGTTGAAACCGTCTGTAGCAAACGCAACACGAACATTACGAGCCTCTCTAGTTTTGTCATGATGAATGCGATCAAAGTGGACCCATGCTTCACCATCGGCGGGATGTACCATCTTCTCAGGATTGTATCGTGTACCCTGTTTGTGCCATCTCATCTGTTTCGCGGATTCCTCGGTCATGTAGAGACGTTGGATCCTCGGTGTGAACGGCAGGTAACGCAGGACTTTCATGGGGATAGAAAGTTGTCTCTTCAGGCCTTCACCATCATCTACCTCCATGTATCTCGACGCTTTACACTTCGGACAGTAACCTGCATCCTTGAGATCTTTTCTGAAGAGGACGCACCCATTTGGACATGCATGTATCTGCTCATACGGCATCTTC
Organism: Saccharum hybrid cultivar R570; assembly: GCA_038087645.1. Taxonomy (NCBI): domain Eukaryota; kingdom Viridiplantae; phylum Streptophyta; class Magnoliopsida; order Poales; family Poaceae; genus Saccharum; species Saccharum hybrid cultivar. The sequence goes on from JAQSUU010000744.1 coordinate 5,519,232, forward strand.
AGTGCACGAAGCAGTTTCTGTGACTCGTACAGGCTCTTTGGCAATATGTGGCCGTCCGGAAGCATGCTACCAAATAGGGCCAACATACCATCGAACGCTTCTCGACTCAGGTTGAACTGGGACTTGAACCCCATCACACGACCAATGGCATCCAGTTGAGAAACCGTTGTTTGATCATGAAGGGGTTTCTGTGCCGAAGACATCATGTCGTAGAACGCCTTTGCGGTCTTCTCCATCTCCTCCTCCGTACGTCCTGCAGCGTACTGTGCTTGTTGGAAGTCATCTAACAGGTCTGCTACCCCAGCATCAGCATCAAAGTCCTGCATACGTGGTCGCACCGCCTCCTCTCTCAAATGATGTACTACACCATGGTAGATCCACCGGGTGTAGTCCGGCGTGAATCCATGGTTCAGAAGATGTTTACCCATGTTCTCCTTGTCTTGCCTTCGTCGGTTCCCACATCTGCTGCACGGGCACAATACTTTCATCTCTCCTCGCCGAGCCGGGCCAAATGCATGGTTCAAGAAAGCATCTGTCTTGTGCAACCATTCATCACTGAAATCACTCTTGCTTCTGCGGCCCGAGTACATCCACTGACGGTCATCCATCCTACTGTCATCCATCCGAGTACTTACATCTACATCCAAGTACTTACATCCTATTGTCATCTAATAGGTGAGGATAGGTCCTAATCCCACTCGCGGATACGTAGACGAGGATAGTTCCCATTTTCTGCCCCAACCCAAGACAGAATTTTGGCAGCACCTCCCCGCTGTTCTCCCGATACACGTCCCTGTAGGGAGAGTGTGTATCCGGAGAACAACAGGGAGGTGATGCCGAAACTCCGTCTCGAATCAGGGCAGACAATGGGAGCTATCCTCATCAACGCATCCGCGGGCTGTCCAAGTAACGTGGACAATCCGAAACAGATACAGTTATCGACATGCAGAGATCTGCATACCTTCAACCGTATCTCTTTCGGACGGGAGACGCCTAATTGGGTTCATGACCTACGACCCTTATCTGGGAGAAGAGGTTATTTATACCTAGGGTGGCGGCGGAGTCAGGCTAGCGGCGCAGTGACGAGTTGGTGCAGTGGCGAGACTCTGTTATGTATATCTGTTGGGCTTAATTATCTGAAGCAGCTAAGCACCGCAGTATATCCAATCTGTTATGCATGGATGCATTTCAATCTGTCAATTTGATATGTACGGGTGCAATTACACCTGTTAATTTGATAAGGTTTCTCGTCCATTGAGTTTGTAATCAATTAACATAAGATTCTGCAGTTCAAATATCAACCCGTTGCCTACCTGAAACCCATTCCCACTATTTATACTTCTGCAAAACAGCAAGACAAGATACCATCCACAGGCTGGTAAAAACTGACCATAAGCCCCTTTTTGACAGCAATAATATTGAACAATATCAATAACCAAACAGATAGACACTGAGAACCAGCCTTCTGTAGTGAGTAAAAACAGTACAACAACAACAACAACAACAACATAGCCTTCAGATTTTTCTTACTTTCTTACAAATACAGTTAAGGATCAATATTTTATTCTGCGACACCAATTTGATCCGCGTAACCAATAGCGAACAAAAGAATCATCATGGTTCATGTTTTTTCCCATTTCATTGAAGAATTGCAGTTAAATCTAAGACAAAACTGGCAATTTTAGAATTGGTATTCCAGGAAACAGAGAAAGCAATAGCATCCCTTCAGCTCGTCGCCTCGTCCACAAAGCAATCTAAATTGTCATCCGTGCCATATGCGCACATGAGTCTGCTCGTGATCGAATTTAATGCTGATTGAGAACAACGCACTCCAATAATCCTTATGTCCTCAGGAGGCAAACTCCAGGTGGTTTTTAGTCTTCAGATAAAACATTTCCAGTGTATTGTATTGCAATTTGCAAAGCATATATTTGTAGCAAGCATTGAAAACTGTACTGGTGTCTTAATTCTTTTTCTCCCTTAATAAGCTTTGCTTGCAAAACCGGAAAGCAAGCTGCCAGTTAAGCACTACCATAAACCCTGTTAGGAGCAAGCCAGTGGTTGAGGCCTCCAAAAAAGTACTATGATGTAAACAACAATGCAATCTTTCTCATTTTTTTAACACAAGTTGACTAGGTATGTTTAAGTACCAGAGCTCTATGGTTTTGTTTATGAAAAAAAGGAAGTCTAGTAGACACCATATAAAAACTATAAACAAAAAATAATATAAACAAATATTTAATATATCAGGGGAAACAAAACATAGGATGCATAACATAACTGTCTGCCTTCATATATGAGTTTTCCCTTTCAAAGACACAAGACTGTAGAAAATTATTGTAAACTATTCTATTAGACCTCACAGCTAATACTGCATGTAGTACCTCTGTTCCCAATGGTAAAATGGTAAAATTATTGTAAACTATTCTATTAGACCTCACAGCTTATTTGTTATTAGTTGTTTCCCATTTACTAAACTGAAGGAAGGGTATACCTTTGCCGGTGAGCGGACGGTGACGGCTGTGGGGACGACGCGAGGTCCGCGGCGAGCTCCTCCTCCCTCCTCCACCGGATCTTGGACGGCCGGGGCGAGCTCCTCCTCCCCCTCTTCTTCCACCTCCTATTGTCCTTCTCCTCCACCTACTCCCCCTCTCGGCCTCCTCTCCAACCGGTCGGACGGGCGGGGGACGGCCAGGGGCGGGGCGCGCGCTCGGGCGGGGGCGGGGGAGCGGACGTGCGGGGGCGTGGCCGGGCGGGGGAGCGGACGTGCGGGGGCGCGGTGGCGCCGGCGCGGGGGCAGGGGCGGGGGCGCGGCCGGGCCAGGGCGGGGCGCGCGCTCGGGCGGGGCGGGGGAGCGGACGTGCGGGGGCGTGGCCGGGCGGGGGAGCGGACGTGCGGGGGCGCGGTGGCGCCGGCGCGGGGGCAGGGGCGGGGGCGCGGCCGGGCGGCGGCGGGTCGGGTGAGGGGCAGAGGGGCGCGTGTGTGAGGGGTGAGAGGGGCGGGTTTTTTTTTAAATGTACGAACCCCTTTGCCGAGAGCTAGATCAGACGGCTCTCGGCAAAGAGTTTTTCTTTTTTTTTATTTTCTTTGCCGAGAGCCCCAGCCCTGGCTCTCGGCAAAGAGGTTCTTTTTTTTATTTCATTTGCCGGCGTTCTTTGCCGAGAGCTAGGTCAGGCGGCTCTCGGCAAAGAGTTTTTATTTTTTTGATTTTCTTTGCCGAGAGCCCCCAAGCCCAGGCTCTCAGCAAAGAGGATCTTTGCCGAGAGCTTTAGGAGGCTCTCGGCAAAATATATATATATTTTTTTTATTTTTGCTCCTAATTTTTTTCCTGCAGCCTTGATATAGTACTAGGTGGCCATATTTGAAATTTGGTGTATTTTCCATGCATCTTGCTATATTTCGCGCATTTTCTTTATTTTCTTTATTTTTCCCGCAAGACGCACATTTGAACTGCAGGTGCATGAAATAATGAATCTTAGCGATTTAAAAAATGATATTCATGCTTCCGAGGCTATTTCGACGCCGTATCTCGGGACAAACGCGGAAACTCGACCATCTCGTGCACGCGACATGGCGACCAAGTTGCGTGAGATTTGATTTAAAAATATATAAAATGTGAATGGAGTCGGAAAATCATGAAAATAGACGGGAGGCCTTGACATCCCATGTAGAAGCTATAAAAAAAATTTGAACATGTTTGAAGCAAATTGTGACACAAGATGGTTGAAACCCTGAGATCTCCGCATGCGATATCTTGTTATCACATGTGGAGATCTAAGGGTTTCAACCATCTTACGGCACAACTTGCTTCAAACATTTTCAAAAAATTTTTATAGCTTCTACATGCGATGTCAAGGTCTGCCGTCCATTTTCATGATTTTCCGACTCCATTCACATTTTATATATTTTTAAATCAAATCTCACGCAACTTGGTCGCCATGTCGCGTGCACGAGATGGTCGAGTTTCCGCATCTGTCCTAGATACGGCGTCGAAATACCCTCAGAAGAATGAATATAATTTTTTGAATCGCTGAGATTCATTATTTCATGCACCTACAGTACAAATATGCGTCTTGCGGAAAAAATCAAGAAAATGAAAAAAAATACATAAAATATAGCAAGAGGGATGGAAAATACACCAAATTTCAAATCTTGGCTTCTAGTACTGTAGCAAGGTTGCACAAAAAATTTGGGACCAAAAATCCAAAAAAAAAAAAAAATTTGCCGAGAGCCTAACAGCAGGCTCTCGGCAAAGATGACGGCGTAAGGGTGACGTTTGTGGGGTTGGGGCTTTGCCGAGATTTTTTTGTTTACCGAGAGTCGAGCTCTCGGCAAATTTTAGCTTTGCCGAGAGCCAATCTTTACCGAGAGTCGAGCTCTCGGCAAAGCTTGTATTTGGCGAGAGCCAATGTTTGCCGAGCGCAGGCTCTCGGCAAAGGATTCTTTGCCGAGAGCCCGATATTTGGCGCTCGGCAAAGCATATAACACTCGGTAAAGATACTGTTTCCGGTAGTGTCGGCACCCGAGAACTAACAACAGCAGCACTTAGCTGCTGTTGTCACCTTCATCCTCCTCCATGAGGGCTTTCCAGTTGATCTCTTACCCTGAAGAAGAGGAAGACGAATTGATCTCCATATCATCTTCATCACTGACGTCGACGACTTCCGGCGTGAAGGCTTCAGGCGGCGGCAGCATCATCGCTACTGGAACACCGTTGGCGTAGACGATGTTGAATGGCCACCTCGGCGCCGGTGTCGACGATGACGACATAGACGATCCCTCTGTCCACGAACCCAGCGACGAGGATGAGGCCGCCAATGAATCCGGCTTCGAGGATGCACTCGACATTTTCTCTCGGGCTAGAAGGATAATAGAGAGAGATGAAGGTAGACGATGGATATTGGTGGTTTATTTATAGTGGAGAACAAGAAGCCGAAGAGGCGCATTCCGACCTGTGGATTACATTCCACCAAGATGGCGTTTCAGTTCCCTCAATTTAATGCGGTTAGATGGAGGGGTAGATAAGCCAACACTAATGATACACTGGATACGAGGAGACCGGCGGTCGCACTGGCTGAGGCGGCCGTCGCCCCGCCCGTTCATACGGTGCGGGTGACCCTTCGATTTCCAGGGAATCAGTTTGACTCTTAATTCCTGGCTCATACCCTGGGCCTGCTAATGGGCCCAGTTGGGAATTGGGTCCATGGCCTTTTCCTGTTATTTGACAATTGGTCTGTCAAGCCATTGCACTTTGTAGTCTCAAACTGCAGAATTATGCAATATCTGGTTGGTTCATATCAATCAGTGTCTTTTTTCAAACTGATCCTCAAACAACGTGTTTCCCACCTTCTATCAGGCTCGGGGACTACGTGGGCCCACATCACCTAGTGGTGACTGTGGCGCCATTGTTCAGAGATTCAAGTTTTTTTCTTAAAAGCTTGCCACGACATGTTTCTCATCTACAACCAACCTTGGGGACTACGTGGGCCCACGTCACTTGCAGTGACTAGGCTGGTTTTTCTGTTTCCTACGCAGAAGGCCGTAGGTTCATCCCTTACCTGTCTGGTTGTTCCAAAAACTAATTTTATATTCCACACAAGATACGTACGCATCATATGCTACTGTGGGCCCATGTCACCAGACATGGGTTGCTTTTTTTCTTTTTTCTGGAGCAATATAAATCTTTTGACAGATCATCGCCTTGACAATACATGGAGGTCGGCTCTCGGACAATTTGGTCGGTACTCGATCGACAAGTTCGGGAACCTGGCCGGCCCTTGATCGACCAGGTCGAAAACCTGATCGGTTCCTTATCGATCAGTTCCGGAAAGTGGTTGATGGTTTTCTACTTTGACATGGTGGATTTGCAATTGCTCGACTACTTCAAGGACTTCAAGCCTTACTGATCGGGACGCGTCAAGACGATGGTTTTCCTCAAGATCTACAATGCTCCGGGACTAGCTGTGGGGGTATAAACCCCTATACCCTCACAGCCGGTCTTGGGCCAGCCCAGCAAAGACGGCCCAGCCCACAAGACCAAAACCGATCGGCCTCTTAGGCCTGGTCGGATCCTAGGCAGATACTTAGGATTACTTGCCATGCAAGGTAGCTAGTTGGTTAGGAAACCTATCGTGTCTCATGCAGATACGATCTGATTGTAACCGACCCATTCCTAGATCTTAGGGATCTTGTAACCCTGCCCCCCGTCTATATAAGGCGGGTAGGGACCCCCTCAAACGCATGTGATTCATATCCTCATTAATAACAGAGAGCAGGACGTAGGGTATTACGCGACCGAGCGGCCCAAACCTGGGTAAACCGTGTGTGTTGCTCATCTGTTACGCTTGATCGTCAATCCTAGCGTGCCCCTCACCACTAAATCACTACGATGGTGTACCCCATGGTAGACTGCCACCGTACTTTCGTTGACACCCAGAGATGTGGGGTGAGAGAGGGAGAACATAAAAGACACTGTTGGCGATTGGCACAAGTGATTAAAACTTATGATACATAATGGGCTTCACTGAAACCTGATAAGGAGTCTGAAATGAAAGTCCGTGAATGGAAACGCTGGCAGCCGCCACCGGAAAATGTAGTCAAGATCAATTGTGATGGAGCTTTCTCATCGGCCACGAAATCTGGTGGTTGGGGTTTCCTCATCCGTGAATGGGAGGGGGGTGTGATAAGCTCTGGCTATGGAAAGTTGGAGTATGTGGGGGAAGCGCTCTATGCTGAAACTGTTGCCTGTTTGCAAGCTTTGCAACGTGCTGCTGATCTCGGCATTCAGAGGATCATGGTGGAAACAGATGCTTCACTGTAGTGCAAGCAATCAAAAAGTTGACCTTCAATCGCTGTTCGGCCGGAGGACTCATTTGGGAGCTGAAGGATGTTCTTCTTAGTAATTTTGTTTCGTTTTCTGTTACTCATATTCCTCGGTCATGTAATGTAGTGGCTGACAGTCTAGCAGCCTTAGGCGCAAGTTTGAGTCCGGGTGCAAATCCATGCATGGATAGCATTCCAATTTGTACTCGTGTTTTGGTCGCCAACGATTTGGCTTCCGTTTATGAGTAATGGAGATACTTTCCCTGATAAAAAAACATGGTTAACTGTATCTACCCGTTAGCCCAGATCTCGATCCAAAGAACGCACAAGCCGTCACCACCATCCTCGTGATGCACGAGCCGCCAGGCCTTCGGCACCGATGCCGACCGGGTGAGGCCCGTTACGCTTACCGGTTGAGACACGAATATCGAAGGGGTCCGATAGAAACGAAAATCGGGAAAATCGGTTGGAATGTCGGTCAAAATTTTCAAATTTTCATCAAATTTTAACTGAGATTTGAAAAACCTTAACGAAAAAGAACCAAAATTACGGGCATGTTTGCTAGTTTAAATAAAAGGGAGAAAGGGTAGCGCATGTAATAGGGCATGTGAACCAGTACTTGCTTCCAGATCAGTTGGGTTGGCAAGCCATGTGAGCTAGTAGGAAGAGCTAAGAGAGTCACATTTTGACCTAAAGAACATTTTTCGATGCCATAAAAGGGACAAGTATAAGTTTCAATGGCATATAAGAAATTTTCTCTATCACATCTATCGTGAAGTGGTCAGTGCAGCAGTATTTTACTGATGTCTCACTACAGTTCAAATTTGCACTATCTGAAACGCATCACAACTGTTATTTGTCAAATTGCAATATTTGAGCTGGCTTCTGCACAGCACCAGGCTCAGAATTTAATGAACTGTCTATCTCGAGCGAATTGCATGCTTATAAAAAGTAAGCATGATGGGCGAGGCACAATATAGAACTTATTACAAAGAAAAGAATATTCAAGCTATTCTACATCTACAAGGGCTTTTCTTTATTAGTCACGAGGTAAGCATGATGGGCGAGATGCTAGGAACTTTAATTGTGAGGCATCATCAAACCCATCCACTGCCAGCTTGTTTAATTTCTATCACAAAAGGGAAGTTAATTTGTACAAAACCAATCTATTTTGTTTTGGAATTTATATTAGTATATATAATAAAAAAAACATGACGCAAACAAACAAACAAATATGATGTTTCATGTTTGCAGCACGTAGATACATAAACACATGTGAGCTAGACGGTTTCCATTCAAAAGAAGATGAGCACATCATAAATTTGAGTTGAGGAAAAACTATCAAATCCAGAAAGGCTGATTGGGTTCGCAAGCTACGAGTAAGGAAGGCAGATACACGTTGACCTTGAAGACCCCAATAATTGAAAGTGGATAACGAATTTTAATTAGTTTATTACAAACGTTATCAAGAATTGATCTTCTGCAGTTGGATCTCCTACAGAAAATTCACGATGTTCCCATGCATGGGCACCGGCCTGACCAGACACATGGGCACATGCATGGTTCACGCACTACTGCACTATAGCACTGTAGGGACGGTTCATAAAGCTCTGTAAGGGCGGCTGGCCCAACCGCCCCTCCCAGGTCGTACTTACAATGCACCTCACTGTAGGGGCGGTTCCCACCAACCGCCCTTACAGTGGTCACTGTAAGGGCGGTTCAATCGCCAACCACCCTTACAGTGGGTCACTATAAGGGCCTTCCCACCAACCGCCCTTACAGTGACCCACTGTAAAGGCGGTTGGCGATTGAACCGCCCTTACAGTGCACCACTGTAAGGACGGTTCAATCACAAACCGCCCCTACAGCGTATTCCTGTAGGGGCGGTTCAATCATCAACCGCCTCTACAGTGCATTTTCCATCAAAAAAAATAATAAATATTTATATAGTTCAAAGCATAGCACAGCATGTATATATATAATATATTTTATTCCAGAGCATATATAACTCAAATTCAGATCTGACCACCACATATATACATGTATGCATCCACAAACACAAGAGCATTATATACAAGTTTCATCCACAAACACACGAGCGAAAACATAAGTCATTCATACAGCTATATTCTAGTTAGAGCATTTTCATGCTAAGTGCTGAGCACAGCTACAGATGACACTTGCCTCTGCTTCATCTAATGATCAAAACTAAATCAACAGTATATTATACTCTACTAATACTACTTCTATGTAAAAAACCTGCACCTAATTTACCAATACCAATACCTATATATGACACTTGCAGCAATCTTCCATCATTTCCAACACATGAACCATCACATACTGGGAGATATATAAGATCTGGAACCATATCCGAATGTCCAACACCCACAAGCTCATGTTCCTGCATTGTAACAGTAAGAAGAAATTTTAGAAGTGAACTACCAAAAGTTTCAGTAGTAATTACCTACACAGCTATAGTTTCAGTTTTATTATTCAACCAGCGCTACAGTTACTTTAGTTCTCAGTTTTAGATTTCAGGCAAGAATGACAGCAAATATGAGATCATTTCATTGTTGACTAAGAATTTCAGGTTTCAGGGGAAGAATGGCTACAGATGGAACTGCGGTGCATAAAATGGAACTGTAGTGCAACACATAATTGTCAGTCTATTGACTTACATTAGAACACGGTTTCTGAAAAACTGTCCCTGTTTGTTTTACTGCTTCAGACAGGGAGGAAAACAATCATAGAGTGTGCATGGTCCTTAGGAGCTGCCATATTTACATTTGTTTAGCTAAGCTTATTACATCTATTTTATGGTAAATGCCACTGGGAATTATGGTTCGCTATGATGGCAGATGCAGAACAAATATTAGGCATGCATATTCAGTGTTTGCAAAACTATATGCACAAAAGAAAAAATCGATATAGCAAGAAGGAAATGAGATGGGTCCACTAACCTTCCTTAGTTCCTGCACTCTTAAAGGGGAAAAGATGGGAGAATTGACGATTCCTGCATGGGAATTGTTTCTGTTCAGAGAACATTGAACTATGAACCAAGGACTAAGGTAATACATGAGTGGATAAATGTAGCTAAACACAACAGGCATACTTGCTACACCAAAGAGTTAGGGTGTAATATAAGTAACAATCTAAATGAGGGCAGTAAGAAACAAATAAAACAACTAGATTAAGATATAGCACATAGCACTAGCAGTGACAAAATGCTACTGAAATCTTATCTAACCAAATGCTAAAATGCTAAAGGGCGGATTAACGATAGTGCATATCAGACTATCAGAGCCTCAGAGGGGTTTCCAGAGAAGAGCACATATCTGTAAGCAGTGACCAGCAATTATCTGCCTCACAACAAATTAATCCTAGTGAAGCATGACTGCTGAACTACTTCCTAGCTTTGCAAGTTGCCATTACAGAAGCAAGACTGTAAGACTGAACTACGACCTGTCTTTGCAAGTTGCCATAAAACATAGTTTTGCAATTCGGTTAACTACGTACTGTCGACTTGTACTATTGTGGATCCTTCACATACTAGATCCGTCAAAATAGGAATTAATCAGACACTCCTCTCCAGTCCAGTAAAAAGCTAGCACTAGATCCGTGCCTCTACAAAATCCAAGCTACTATGCTTCCAATCATCAGCGAGTTCGAGCTCAGTGAAGGTATTGAAGATAGGCTAGCACTAGAACAGAGTAGATATTCAAATCGAGACTAGATCCACTATGGTCAATAGAAATAAATCTCGTTGGGCATGAGAAGGGGGAGCCAGCACGGAGCACCTCTTGCTTGTGCTTCTTGAGGTCGACGCGAGAGGGTGCTTCCGGCGGCTCCGACTTGTAGCCGACGCAGGTGTCGGGGCCGATGCAGCCGAGAGGGGGCAGCCAGATTCGTGAGGACGGCATCGGCGGCCGCGGCAGAAGTCCAGAAGCCAGGTTCGTGAGGACGGCATCTGCGCCGCCGTGGAGTCGGAGAGGAGCGGCGCGAGTTGAGGTCGGAGAGGAGGAGCGGCGCCCGCCATCTTCGCCCGCCAGACAAGGAACCGCGCCGCCGTCTTCGCCCACCGGAGAAGACGCCGGCCGCCGGAGGAGGGCCACCGCCGGTCGGATCCGTCCCTCCTGCGCCGCTCCCGAGCCGGATCCGGCCCGCGCCGCCTGCTGCCTGGTTGACCGCCGGAGGGAGGGGAAGCGCCTCCGGTTGGGGCTGCGGGCCACGCGCGCCGCCGATGGGGCCGGCCGCCACGCGCGCCGCCGATGGGGGCCGGCCGCCTCGCGCGCCGCCGTTGGGGGCCGGCCGCCACGCCCGCCGCCTTTGGAGGGAGTGGAGGACGGAGGCGAGATGGGGGCGGCCGCCGTCGTCGCTCTATTCGGCTGAGATAAAGGGGGAGGAGAAAGAATGAATTAGGGTTCAATGGGGCGGTTGCGATGGGGGTTTTGATCTCCCGATTTTGATGCGCAGTCGTCGGATCGTCATAGACGGCCAGGATTAATCGGGCCTGATTTCGGCCCAGGTGGGAGCGCACTATCCCGGCTCAGGCCCAGGTTGCGGCCTGGGCGCGGGGGGCGCTGCAGAGCGCGCGCGGGCCGGCTGCCGTGGGTCGCTGCTGGGCTGAATTGGCCGATTGAACAGTCAAAGCGAAAATTCTTTTTTTTCAGAAGCAGAATTTTGATGCAATTTTGAATAGAATTTCATGTAAATTTCTGTACAAAATTTGTCCAACTATAATTTTGTACAGAGAACAGTAAAGTTATATTAGTGCTTCTGAAAAATATAATGATAGTTATTTATTCATGTCTCCGCTGCGTATTTAAAGTTCTTGTTGTTTCATTATTAAATTCGAACCAACAGGAGAATTTAATTTCGAATAATGGATAATTTTTACAGTTATTATAGTTATTATTCTGACCAACGTTGATTAGTGGCAATATTATGATGTTATTGATGAATTTTGCATACATTAATTCTATTTCTACGCAACGGTGATGTAGAATTTTAAAATTTTCACAGCTCAAAACCAGTTTTTGAAACCCTAGATAGTCTCAACTCGAAAAGTTTTGAATATCAAGGGTTTAGCAAAGTGTAGTTCTAAATCTACAAGTCACACAGTATCAAATGTAGATCTTGATGAGTTCTACAAACATGGTATTCAAAAGTTTTTCATTTGAGGCCATTTAGTGCCTCATTTAACTAAGTTTGACCAACTCACATCTCGGATTTTTAAAACATGTCACTAGTGTTTACTAACAGTTTCTCAAATGCAGAAAAGAATTATGTATCAAATGTAGATCTTGATAAGTTGTACAATCTTGGTATTCAAAATTTTTTCATCTGAGGAAATTTAGTGGCTCATTTGACCAACTTTGACCAAGTCAAATCTTGAATTTTTTTAAAAATAACACTTAGACTACAGTTTTAAAGCCCTAAAATGTTTCAACTAGAAACGTTATGAATACCAAGTTTGCTAAATTCATCAAGATATACATAAGTTGTTTTTGTCAAGTTTTCATTTGACAAAGTTTGCATGTTTCAAATTTGAATTTTAAAATTTTCACAGCTCAAAACAAGTTTTCGAAACCCTAGATAGTCTCAACTCGAAAAGTAATGAATATCAAGATTGGTCCACTCATCAAGATCTACTTTTGATGCATAGGACATTTTTGCATTTGACAAAGTGTTTAGCAAAGTGTAGTTCTAAATCTACAAGTCTCACATGTAGTTTCATAAAGTCTTTGTGAGATTCAAGATTGTGACTAGTGTTTACTAACAATTTCTCAAATGCAGAAATGACTTACGTATCAAATGTAGATCTTGTAAAGTTATAAAACTTCGGTATTCAATAGTTTGTCATCTGAGGTCATTTATTGTTTCAAAATCTTATTCAAAGTTGTAGTTAGTTTGAATTTAAAATTTGAATTTTTCAAAAATAGTCACATGGACATGTGACCATGCTACAGTGGTAGAGCATGATTTTAGAAAATTTTAGAAAAAAAACCATTGCATTTGAAGTTAGTACGAGGGAGAAAGACTACTTACAATTTTTATATACGGATCAAAAAAAGAAACTACACCTGTTTATAGGAATTATATACGTTCATCCAAATCTAACTGTAGGGGCGGCTGGTGATTGAGCCGCCCTAACAGGTGGTGCACTGTCGGGGCGGTTCAATCACCAACCGCCCTTACAGTGATGCGCCACTGTAAGGGCGCCACTGTAAATGCGCCAAGTCAAGCGGGGAGCTCATATCCATCCTTCGGTCTCCACAACGGGAGGGTGCATCGAACCAAAAGATGAAGATATTATCAATTGTTGGAGTTGGTGGGCTAGGCAAGACACTCTTGCCAAAGCTGTCTATGACATGCTTAAAGGGGATTTCAATTATGGAGCTTTTGTTCCTGTTGGCCGAAATCCTGATTTGAAGAAAGTTCTCCAGGACATCCTTATGGATCTTGACAAGCAAAGACGCCTCCAGTTAAGTGCTGCAGTATTGGATGAAAGGCAACTCATTGATGAGCTTCGCCTGTTCCTAAAAGACAAGAGGTACGCATTAACCAGTCAATTTAGAGGTTTTATGCTTGGTATGCCGCAACCAATAATATTCACTCAAGAGAGAGAGAGAGAGACTGTTTAATTTTGTTTAAGCCATTATTTAAATATTTCTAAAAAATTATTTGTATGCATTAAATTTGGTATTTTGGGAATACCATGGGCACATTTATCTTTACTGTTTCATAAAATTATGCTTTTGCTATGGATTTTTCAGACTTGTAATAATTAGGACTTTCTATTTTGCAAATCGTGTCTTTGTCTAAAATAACACATATTTGAGACGTGGGTGCCAGGAGTAATCATTTTCTTGTCACGCAAATTCATGTTATCAATCCATTTTGTAGATAACTTGACTATTAATCAAAAGCTTTTAAATCTTGCATTGTTGCGTATTTTATTGTTATTGATGACATATGGGAGATACCATATTGGGAACAGATCAAATTGGCAATTGGTGACGATAATAATTGTGGAGCTAGAATAGTTATAACTACTCGTAAACAGGAAGTTGCTGAAAAAGCTGAAGAAGTTTACAAGCTACGACCACTTCCTGAAGATAGCTCTAGAGAGTTATTCTTTACAAGAATAGATGGTCATGAAAGAAAATTGATTGACAATAAGTCAGATGAGGTTACTGTTCAATTTCTAAAGAAATGTGCAGGCATACCACTAGCTATTATCACAATGGCTAGTTTATTGGTGGGTAAACCAAGGGATAAATGGGATGAGTTATATAGGTCTATTGATTTTGGGAGTGAAGATAACGACCAAGCACAGGATACTATGAGGATAGTTTCCTTTAGTTACTATGACCTTCCTGCACATCTACGGACATGCATGCTGTATCTTAGTGCATTTCCAGAAGATTCCATTATCTATAAACATGGATTGGTTTGGATGTGGGTGGCTGAGGGTTTTGTCGAGAAGAAAAAAGAAATAAGCTTATTTAAAATTGGAGAGGGTTACTTCAATGACCTCACAAATAGAAGCATGATCGAGGCGGTGAAGTCTGACTATGATAATAACACCATCATTGGTTGTCGTGTCCATGATATGGTGCTTGATTTCATACATTCCATGTCACGTGAAGAAAATTTCTTGAGTGTGATAGATAGTGATCAAGGCACAGTACTACTAGAAAGCAGTAATGTGCCCCGTAGGTGGATTTTTTTATTTTTAATCCTTTTTTAATCAATATTCTAAAAATAAACCGAACAAAAAAGTATTTGCATGCCATAGCCCTTTTGGTCGCGCCAATGCAGATGGCGCGACCAAACCACTGTGTCGCGCCACATGCAATGGCGTGACAAGGTCGCCACCGTGGAGGCGAGCGTTGACCGGGGCCTACCCTGTCGCGCCACATGCAATGGCGTGACAAGCCTGTCACGCCAATGCATGTGGCGCGATTAGGCGTGCCACGCATTGGCAGAGCCACGTTTGGGCCATGCTAGGCCATAGCCTCTCTTGCCACATCTAAAAATAGTATTACTTGAGCTTCATGGATATTAATGTTGGATCAATCGAGGCACGCATGCAGTGTTTTGATTGTTTATCTCTCTCACACAAAATATACTATAAGTAGAAAACAGAGGAAATACATGAAGATCGGACAAATTCAGCATGGAATGCCATGCTTTTATTGGCTTGAGGAAGAGGAATAAAAGAGTACAGAGAAAACAAATAGAGTAGCAAGTTGGTTATGGAAGAGACCAGAAACAAAGAGTTGTCTGAATGTTATCCTATTGAGAGAGACGAATATTAAGGGTACTAGTAGGTACATGTTAATTTGGCAGATTGTCCCCCTGCTTAGCTTCTATTAAGTCCACCACTTGCGACATGTGTTGTGCGTGAAACCCGCTTTCTCTTCATATACTAATTATAGTGTTTCAAACTGATGGAATATTTGTGTCATCTTAGTAAAAAAATTTGCAACATCTTCAACACTTGCAGCGTCTTAATAAAAATATTTGCAACATGCGTTTTAAATTGATAAAATAACTGAAACATACACTTGCAACATTCGTTCGAAAACTGGTGAAATGTTTGAAACATAAACTTGCATACACCACCCAGATAAATTGCCATGCAACGTACTCTATATAGAGCAGCACATCAAGTGGCAAGGAGGCATGCGGTGGTGTGTGGTGAGTTTTCCTTGCTCTTTCTCTAGAAAGACAGAGTTGATCACCAATTGAACGGTTTTCCATTTGTGTTGATTTCAAGATTTACTTATCTGGCCTAAAAAACTGAGGAAGTGATATATTTATTTCAGCGGTTATCACATGTGAATAATAAAAAAGACATCGTTACTGAACAGATTCTGTAAAAAATTGTGCTAATGTTCTTACAAAGTTTGATTTATTACTGTAATAGTCTCTTGCCTGCAATAAAAACCTACCATCATATATATACACTACAAATTAATAGAAGTGTTACTGATTACTATATATATACAAAGTCCGCTTCATTGTTTTGAGTAAACTGCATTGCTATATCGATCCATCTTGTTCCTATGTGTCACATAGGTCCATCACGTTTAAAACTACATTTCTATATTTACGAACTTTTCAAGTGATTCATTGGAGGTCCATACCGGTTTGTTTGGGTCTTTTGTCTTGCATGCCATGTACATCGCTGCTTTTACGCTGATTATGCGGAAGTGAATGTTAGACATGCAAATGTTGCCCATCTCCTAAAATCAATTTATAAAGAAATGCCTCTTTTAATATGGCCAAAACGTAGCTGGCCCAACAAAGTCTCCCAGTGAGATGCCAACCCCACACTCAACAAACACCCACCGCCCACCCGCTCTTCTCCATAAAATCGTTCAACTATGTACTACATCCGTAAATATCATTCTAATATGTACAACAAACTGCTGCACTTGATATCAATCCAGCAGCAAATGCCTCCACAACTGCACAATAGTGTTGCTTATGATGTGAACCCTTCGTGCAGAGGAGTGCAGTATTGATGATTCCCATTGTCTTCATTATTGAATTCTTAAACCATTGTGCCCAAGTTGCCAAGTGCTTGGTCCCATGTCTACAATCATAGGAGGTTAGGTAGAGAATACTTCAACGACCAGTAGGTTGAAGGATTGAATTGAAATGTTGTCTTAGGCTTAAGGGAGGGCTCCAATATATGGACCAGCTGCAGGCTTTTCATCTAAGTGGATGAGAGATAAAAAGGGAAAACTCGTCGCTCCTAACGAGTTACTCGCTAATCAATTTGCATCTTTCAAGACAAAGCATAGTCATCACACGCCTCCCCAGTTTTCCATCTTAACAAAATAAATAAATATTATTGTACATGGCCGGCCAC
Organism: Saccharum hybrid cultivar R570; assembly: GCA_038087645.1. Taxonomy (NCBI): domain Eukaryota; kingdom Viridiplantae; phylum Streptophyta; class Magnoliopsida; order Poales; family Poaceae; genus Saccharum; species Saccharum hybrid cultivar. Next base: position 5,535,943 of record JAQSUU010000744.1, read on the forward strand.
CATCTTCAGGGAGGCTGCTGACCCCTTGCTTCCACGGCCGGCCGCAATGCCATGCAGGGCAGCAAGACCCGGAAGCAGGTCATGGTGGCCACCCGTTCCAGCCTGCGGCAAGCCGCCCGCCCCTCACCAGTCCCTGTGGCACAGAGAGCTCAGCAGAAGCTGATGCGTAAGTGCAGTTCATGGAGGCCCCGGGCCTGGCTCCGGACCCAACAGTCACGAAGTACCTTGATCTGTATGGGCAGGACCTGCCCGCGCAGGGCATTGATGCGATGAGAGCGGCTGCTTGTCTGGGCAACAAGAACCTTGCCAAGGCCCTTTTGGCCATGGCAGCCGAGGTGATGTTAGCAACCTAGATCGCCAGAGGCACAACTCTACTCTTACTCCGCACGACGGCGGCGGCCACGGACCAACGAGGTCCGGTTGTTCGTATACTTGGAGAAGGAGTTGCTTGTTCCCTCCCTTGGCCATCGGCCGATTAACCTTTTCTACTACTCACTCTGGGCCTCACATTTGTTACAAGCCCATTCCGGGCCATGGACTTTGACATTCCTACGCTTGGCTCTGCCACTTCTCCTTGGCTGCGGATCATGCTTGGGCCGGCCCAGGTGGGGAGCCGTGACACCCCCCCCTCCTTGCGTTGCAGCGTGTCCCCACGCTGGAGCTTGAGGAAACTGCTGTCTGAGTGCTTCCTCATCCTCCCAGGTGGACAGCGATTCATCCAGGCCGGACCACTTGACAAGCACTTGAGGGACAGCACCATCGTGTCTGGAATGAAGGCGACGCTGGAGAACAGCTTCAGGTACCTGGAGGTCGTCGTCGTAGTCGGGCAGAGTCGGAACGACGGTGTACTTTGTCGACGGTGCCGGCTTGAGCAGCGACACGTGGAACACCGGGTGGATCGAAGAGGACGGAGGAAGGGCCAGCTTGTAGGCGACGGGGCCGATACGTTCCAGCACGGTGTAGGGGCCGTAGTAGCGGAAGGAGAGCTTCAGGTGCGCCCGTGGTGCCAGCGACGACTGGACGTACGGCTGGAGCTTGAGGTAGACAGAGTCGCCCACATTGAAGGAGCGCTCCGAGCGCCGCTTGTCGGCCTGAGCCTTCATGCGTTGTTGAGCGCGAAGGAGATGACGCCGCACCGACTCGCGCATTGTAGCTCGTTCAGACAGGAGAGCTTCGACGTCTTGGACTGAAGAAACAACTGAAGCAGAGAGACCGAAATGGCGGGGAGGGTGGCCATAAAGTACCTCAAATGGAGAGCGGGCGATGGAGGAGTGGGTGCTGGTGTTATACTAGAATTCTGCCAGCGGCACCCACTTCAACCATTGGCGCGGGCAAGAGTGGACGAAGCAGCGGAGGAACGTCTCCAAACATTGGTTGACGCGCTCTGTTTGCCCGTCGGTCTGCGGATGATACGCCGAGCTCATCGAGAGTGTGGTCTGGGTGAGACGGAAGAGTTCACGCCAAAACGCACTTGTAAAGATACGGTCTCTGTCACTGATGATGTGTGTTGGCAAGCCATGGAGACGATAGATGTTGTCCAGAAATGACTGAGCTACTTGCTGTGCACTGAATGGGTGAAGCAGAGGCACGAAATGTGCAAATTTGCTGAACCGATCAACCACCACCAGCAGACAATTAGCAGTTCCCGATCTTGGAAGGCCTTCGATGAAATCCATAGAGATTACCTGCCATGATTCTGTTGGTACTGGCAGAGGAGCAAGAAGACCAGGATAACGAGCTCTGTCGGGCTTCGCTTGGACACATACTGAACAGGAAGCCACAAACTGTTTAACATCAGATTTCATGCCGCGCCAGGCGAACAGCTTTTTCATTCTGCTGAATGTTACAGGAAACCCCGAGTGACCACCCACTGCCGTGGTATGCATTGCAGTCATGAGGCGCCACTGGAGATCAGGGTTGGTACCAATCCAGATACGGTTCCTCAGGCGAAGTATGCCATCAGACAGGGTGAATGGAGGTTTAGAATCCGGTGCCAAGGACAACTGCTGGATCAATTTGAGAGCAGCTGGATCTTTGTCATACCCAGTAGACACTTGAGTCAACCAAGCTGGGGTAGAAGACGATATGGCATGAAGCTGAGACGGAGGCGCGGGGTGGCGAGAGAGAGCATCCGCCGCCTGATTGCTGGAGCCAGGTTTGTACACAATCTTGTACTGTAAACCCACTAGCTTGGTATAGAGCCGAAGCTGCCAAGGAGTATGCAGTCGCTGGTCGGTGATATGGACGAGACTCCGCTGATCTGTGAAGATCGTGAATTCAGCATGTTGCAAGTATGCGCGCCATTGTTCAATGGCCACCAAAACAGCGAGGTACTCCTTCTCGTAAGTGGAGAGGCCACGGATCCGAGGTCCAAGTGCCTTACTGACAAACGCCAATGGATGGCCGTCCTGGAGCAGAACGCCACCGACTCCCTGCTCACTGGCATCAGATTGAATTTGGAACGGCTTCGAGAAGTTTGGAAGAGCCAGTACCGGCGCGGACATAAGGGACTGCTGCAGCGTCCTGAATGCCGTGTCATGAGCTGGTGTCCATATGAACAGGGAACCTTTCTTGAGAAGATCTGTCAAGGGCCTGGCGATGATTGCAAAATGCTTTACGAACTTTCGGTAGTAACCCGCGAGCCCTAAGAAGCTGCGGAGCTGCTTGACATCAGTGGGAACTGGCCATTGCTGAATTGTCTTGACCTTGCCGGGATCAGTGGCGACGCCCCCTGCACTAATAACATGACCGAGGTAGGAAATGCTCTGCTGGGCGAACCGGCATTTGGACAGTTTAACTTGCCATTGGTCGCGTGCCAGCAATTCCAGAACTTGGCGGAGATGATTGAGATGATCTGCAAGACTGGAGCAGTAAATAAGAATGTCATCGAAGAAGACGATAACACACTTCCTGAGCAGGGTCCGCAGTGTAGTATTTATGGCTCCTTGGAATGTATTTGGCGCGCCTGTCAAGCCAAAGGACATCACAGCAAATTCGAAGTGGCCCCAATGTGTCTGGAATGCCGTTTTGTGCTCCTCGCCAGGTGCTAATCTGATTTGGTTAAAGCCAGCCCGCAAGTCCAAGACAGAGAACCAGGAAGCCTGAGAAAGCTCATCCAGAAGTTCATCAATCACTGGGATGGGAAATTTTGACTTGAGAGTGAGTGCATTCAGCATACGGTAATCGACGCAGAACCTCCACCCACCGTCCTTCTTGCGCACAAGCAAAACCGGGGAAGAAAAGGCACTCTTACTAGGCCTGATCATACCCGATTGTAGCATGTCAGACACTTGGGTCTCAATCTCATTTTTCAAGGCCGGAGGGTAGCGATAAGCTCTGACAAAACTAAAAAAGCTGGCAGTGGAGTGGATGCGCATGGTCTTTCCTTCAATCAAAGGTCTTTGTATCTCGTCCATCATGCTTACAGTGTGAGGAATAAACAAAGGCTATAGTAGATGCACGATAGTATAAATATTCTATCTATAATAAGTACTATTATATAGTGTCCCGCCCATCATGCTTAATTTTTATAAGCACGCAATCAGCAGAGATCGACAACCGAATAATGGAAATTAAATGCCCTAATAGTTGTTTAAATTTTGATGCCTGGTGGACCGCAAAAACAAGCTCAAATATTACAATTTCACAAACAATAGTGTGATGCGGTCAGGATAGAGTTAATTGTTTGTAGTGACAGACCAGCAAAGCACTGCTGGACTGGTGTCGCGACAACTTACGCCCAGGACATGGATGCCTTAACCGAACCTGAAACCACAAGCACTGTTGCCCATCCGACATGCCAAGGCGAGAAGGATATGACACCCAAATGGCATCAGCGTGTGAAGTGACCAAATGCCTTTGTTGCTGGGACAGAATGGGAGCAGAAGCAACAGCTTCACATCTTGGGAGGGCTCCCGGACGAGTCCGATTGTATTATTTAATATACTCAGAGGCGTGAGGAAGAGAGTAACAATTGAACAACAAACTACACCCTGGCAAATAAAGCATGTCCTCCGAATCCCCTCTCATGCTCCTTCTATGGGATCTACTCTGATCTCCGATCTTATCTGGCCCTAATCTGGCCTCACCAGAGATGTACATGATCGTGATGACCTCTAATCTTCCACGCCTCCATGGATTACAGCTGCGAATGGCGAGTCGATGACCACTGAGCACAAGGAGACAGCAATGTGCTAAGTACACATAGGCAGGTCTAGGCTGAGTGCATCGCTGATGGCCCAGCCGCATGCAATCCCATACACACAAAGATTGGTTTGGGGAGGGAAAGTTCGGCCATGTATCAGAGATCCGAGTGAGAACCACTGATGTGGCATCAACTAGACGCATAGAGTAGGGAAACTAAACAAGCTGGCAGTGAATAGATTTACGTTAATAATCAATGTTGCTAGCATGCCGGCCATCATGCCACCGCGTGAGGAATAAAAAAACCATAGTAGATCTACAATATCTGAATATTCTTTACCACGCGAGGAATAAAAAAGCTATAATAGATGTACAATATCTGAATATTCTTTCTAATAAGTAATATATTATAGCGTCTCGCCCACCATGTTTACTTTTTATAAACACAAAATTAGCTCGAGACTGACGACTAAAGACTGGACATTAATAAATGCTCTAAACATTCATTAAATATTGATGGCAGGTGGAGCGCAAAACTGAGCTCAATATTAGAATTTGAGAAGCAATAGTTAGGATGCGGTTCGGATAAAGCTAATTTTTTAACTGTAAGGAGAGACCAGCAAAGCACTGCAGGACTGGACTCAACAGAGTAGGCCGTGTGCTGCATGCTGTTAGCTTATGCCGATCGAGCGCATCTACTCATCTGAAGACGAGTGCGCGCGTCAAATTCCTGGTTCCTAGCTAGTTTCCTCTGTTAATAGACTCTTTCCATCCTTCACTAGAGCCGGACCACCACTGTTGGCGGTTCAGGCAAGTGGGCAAACCCGCTCCTGCTAGCATTCATTTCTAGCTGATTTGTATGTACACGTCAGGCTTTGAAGTTATAAGCGTGTTATATATTTGTTTACTAATAACGTGTTGCCTTGGCAACTTGATTAGGTCTGTATAATAGCTTGCAGCAAGCCGTTGACTAATCTCTGTAACAGGGGCATGGTACAGGTTTTGTACTTGGGATCTGAAAGCTTGGTCCAGGTTCTCAAGTTGGGGGATCTGAGAGCTCTGCTGGTTCTTAACCCATTCCATGAAATCTTCGATCCACTACCATTGTGATAATGAAATTTAATTCATCCACATGATCAGATAAACTAATATAACTAATACATCGTGGAGTAGTAGTTGAAAAGAACACTATAAATTAGACTCCGACGCATTAGTTCTTTCATCGTGAAGTCCTTTGAAGCTACGGGAGTATTCTTGGTTGGTGAAGAACTCGAAAAGATGGATGCCCAACACACTGTGCGCATGAATCCAGGAGAAGGAGAAACAAGCTATGCACGTAACTCCATATTTCAGGTGCGTCTTGGTCCAAACCTTAGAGCTAGAGGATGTACCAAACCTTAAGATTAGAGTCAACTAATATGGCATGACCAAGTAGAACTGGGCAAGACTATTCTCCTACTTGGTTGTAATGTTACAGGTTAATTAGATCATCCAGGTTGTGCCTTTTCAAAATTCTTCATAATTATGCCATTTTTATATGATGATGGTCTTCTATGTAGAGTTGGTATTACTAACGGTTTGGTTTCTTCACTGAGATGCTTGTGTTGGACTTTAGACACATGGAGATTTGATACAACTAATGAATACAATCTCATTTGGAATTCCCTGATTGATAACAACCAGTTTAATTTCGACCTATTCATGAACTGATTTAGATAGAACAAGCAACAAAATCACTGATTTTGATAATCAAAAGATGGAACAGCAAAACTTGACCAAGGTACCAACTTATTGTGCGTACAGAGTGCAGAGCAGATGAGAATAAAGCCACTGATCGAAGAGGCCATCATGAAACTGTGTGGAAACTCCACAACCCTACCTAGGAGCATGGTGATCGCGGACCTTGGCTGCTCTTGTGGCCCCAGTGCACTCACCTTGGTCTCTACTGCCATCGATGCCATTCGTCACCAGTGTCTTGAACTCCAACAGCCACCGCCTGAGCTGAGTTTGCTACTCAACGACCTTCCAAGCAATGATTTCAACACCACAGTCAAGCACTTGGTTGTGTTTCAAGAGAGGAAAAACATCGACAAGGGTGAGCATGGTTTCTCTCCGTTTGTCATGACTAGTATTGTGCCTGGAACCTTCTATGGAAGACTGTTCACTACTGGATCCGTGCATCTTGTCCTCTCATCAAATAGCTTGCAGTGGCTTTCAAAGGTACCGACATTTTTGTTCCTACATACTTCATAAAAAAATAGTCGCTGTTCCTTAGTATAAACTACTTTTATTTAAGCATAATGTTTATGCTCGGTAACTGGTAGGTACCTGAAGACATACTGAAGAATGGCATTCCAATGTACCATGGCGACGATGAACTATGGCGGAAAACGCGGCCCATTGTGCTTGATGCCTATGCCCAGCAATTTAAGAAGGACTTCCTTTTGTTCTTGGAGTGCAGGGCACAGGAGATGGTTCCTGGAGGAAGGTTGGTTGTTTGCTTGGCTGGAACACAATCTCCAGCTTCTGGTGATGGACCAGCTCAACAAATATGGGAGGCCGTAGCCCGCATTTTAGACGACATGGCATCAAGGGTATGAAATTGCTGGCTTATATATTCTGCAGGGGTTTTGGACCTCGATAAATGAAATTCAATGTTTCATTATTCTTGAGTCTCTTGCTGCAGGGTGTGCTTGATAAGCAAAAACTGAAGACTTTCTACATACCATTATATGCGCCGTCTGACAAAGAAGTAAAGGAGATAATAGAAGAGCAGGCATCTTTCTCCATTAATGAACTTCAGGTTCATGAAAGTATGGCTGGTGTGAACAAATCATTGATCAGCCCCAAGATGATAGCGTACGCGTTTAGGGCTGGATTTGAACCAATAATACAGGACCATTTTGGGTCGTCGAGAGAGTTAATGGATGAATTTACAAGCACAGCAGAGAAGCACATCAGTCAAGCTCTCTCTGAAAATGAACCTGCCAAGAATCCTGGGAACTTTTTCCTTGCTCTTTCACTGGAAAGGCAAAGGGATAACTAATGGAACGCTTTTCCATTTGTGTTGATTTCAAGATTTACTTATCTGGCTTCAAAAACTTGAGGGAGTGTTATGTATTTATTTCAGTTGTTGTCACAAGTGAATCCATTTGTGTTGATTTCAAGATTTACTTATCTGGTTTCAAAAACTTGAGGGAGTTTCATGTATTTATTTCAGTTGTTGTCACAAGTGAATAATAAAAAGACTTCATTACAGAACAGGTTGTCAGTCAACAATTGTGCCTTGGAGTGGCAGGGCTGTGGTTATTAATGATCTTTTCTTACTAGGTATTGTTAATTTTCTTACATAGTTTCATTTATCAGTGTAATATTAATTGTATTGCCAACAATCCAAAGCTACCATGATATATAAATTCCAAATATAAAAGTGTTACGAACCACTATATATAAAAGTCAACTTTATTATTTTGTGTAACTAGAAAAAATGCCTGTACGTTGCAATAGGAGAAAATGAAAGATATCAAACATTAATAGAAAGAAAGGAGAAGATGTCATATATATCTATTTATGTTTTGCCCTTTCAAAGTTTAAAAGCTATAATTTATTTTATGATGACCACATGGCGTGAGGTGTGCACCTCGCTTGTGCCGAATAGCATGTGTGTCGTTGGTGTACATGCGGAGACGTCCACGATGACGTCTTGACTTGTATTTTCGATGTGATGTTTGATGTGGAGCAATTTTGGCATCCAGGCTCGCCTCCTCTAGACGCGGTGGCATCGTTGGGGTAGGAGCCATTGATCATGGCATCCATGGATGTCTCGACTTCACTCGATGCAGTGGTGTGATGTTGTTGGTGTCGGTGTGGAGCTGTTCTCAATGGGGCGACGTCGTTGTTGTACGTTGCTGATGACATCCATAGTCGTCTCGCCATAATAACCCAAGTCCAACTTGATGCAGTCTTGTCAATCATTTGCCAAAAAGTGTGGCCGGCTCTTGATGATGCACCGAACGCCAAACGCCATTGCCAATGGGTATGGTCGGCCAAAGTCCTCGGCGCACGTCGTCCACCTTGTTACTCGCCTCTTGTCCAAATGAACATGGACCCTCGGCACAACAACTGGATCTAATCGTGCGAAGACCAGAGACAAACATATATGGCAGCACCCGTGCAAAATGTCAGTAGAACCCAGAGACGCATGTTGCTCCCATCCTGACATCACCACGCGCTTCTTAGTAGCCGGCACGGCCATGTCGAGGATGTAGATGGCTAGGGTGCAAGTGTCACTGCCATGGCGTGTTGGCGAAGCCCAACCATCATGCAGTCATCAACAGAACCACGGTGTCATGCATGCAGAGACGTCACCGGTGTGGCACGGTGTGCAGAAGGGTGTTCGCGTACATTGATGCGGCCGGCGACCATATGTTTGTACCTCAGGTTGGGTGACGTTCTGTCCTCCATTTTATTGCGTCGTGACAATGAGGGGCTGTGTCGCTGCAAGCTTCTCCGCACAGTTGGCCTGATCACCATCATCATCGTGCGCGCGTATCCTGCATGTGTAGATCTCCTCTTCGCACAACGTAGCGGTGGCTGCATTCCTAGTCCGCCTCCTTCCGCTCCTAGCGTGGGCATAGCGAGCGCATGCTGAGTCGGCCACTCGACCTTGCTCCTTGGTAGATGGGCGGCATACAGCGGCTGCCTCCAACTCCTCCATCTTTAGATCAGAAGCTTTACATGTTGTATTAGACGTCTGAGGTGCTAACATTGCAGATTCTCGTTTGAAGATGATGCTACTGTATTATTTATTGTTGGCCGAATTTATAAGGGAGAAAATAAATCGGTCTAGACGTTTGTCTCTTGGTATATATATATAGATCCTGGACGAATAAGTGCATGAGTTTTATCTTGGGTCTCATAGAGAGACTCCTCGCTTCCTTTTTATATCTGCTATTAGGAGGCAAATTGGAACAGGATCCATATCAGAAAATATATTACTCCCTACGTCCTAAATTATAAGTCACTGCAAGAATCTTGGAGAGTCAAAGCTTCTTAAGTTTGATCAAATTTGTAGAAAAAACTACAAAGATTTATGACATCAAATAGGTACACTATGAAAATATAATTGATGAAGAATATAATGATACTTAGTTCAAATCATAAATATTATTATATTGTCATACAAATTTGGTCAAACTTAAAAAGCTTTGACTTTCCAAGATTCTTGGAATCACTTATAATTTGGGACGGAGGGAGTGTTCTTTTTGAGAAACGCTATACATCATCCCACTGTTTTAAGCACTTCTACCAACCGTTTTTTTTGGCCATCCGATGGTGGCTGCCTCTTAGCCCTGCCGTTCGATGTTGCGTCCGCCCGATGGCTGTGGCTCCGGACTCGGCTCGGCTCGCTCGGCGTCTACCTTCCTGACGCGTTCGCGAGTGCTGGCGAGCGTGCTCGATGCCTGGCCGCTGCCCACTGCTTCCTTCCTGCTCCCGACGCCTAGCTGCTGCTTCCAGACACCTGGTGAGTGCTGCACTCCAACGGCGGCGTGGCCCTGCCTATGCTAGATCCCGGCACACGACGCGCCAACACCGGCCAGCAGCTCGCCGGGCTAGCCAGCGCACGCAGCGGCCGTCCGCCTATCTTCTGGCTAGTGGCTGTGCTCGGTTCTCCTGAGATTTGCAATTTTTTTCCAAAATTTTTGAAAAATTTGATAACGTTTGTGAACAATTTGACACGTATTCATCTAGTGCCATAGAAATAATTGTAAATCTTTTTGAAAAATTTGGCATATGTTTGTGGTGTCTTCGAATTACATCGATCTATCTAATAAATTACACTGATTAAATCATTGTAAATATAGTAATAAGACGGTGTAAATTTAGCTACAAGGCAGTGTAAATGTATAGAAAAAATTTGGATGTTGGGAAAAGCTAAAATAACCGGTTATTGGTTAGATAGATCCTTCTTTTTTGAAAGAAATCGGTTAGAGGAATAGAAAGGTAAGCTCATAATTTTTTTATTTTTATGCCACCTCTATCTCTATCTACAACTAAAAAAGACAAAGCGTCAACTTCTACGTGGCACCACAAACCTGTGTGAACGTCACAATACCATGATGTTTGATGTTCTTTTTAGAGGGATGACCTAATGGCAGCCAGGACGACAAGGACCTTCAGGCTGACGCTGGCTCCGGCAACGTGGGCGGCTGTCTCGACGAGCCATGGCGAGCGGGTAACCTTGGCGCGACGGGTTCCCGCAAGCAGCTGGAAAGCCATGGCGTGCGCCACTGCTAGCTCTAAGGTTGCTGCCACATGTTACACCTGCGGATAGGCGATGGCAAATGCAACAGGATTGTTGAAGCGCTGTTCGCAGGACTCGCCTTCGTCTCCTTTGTTCACGGCGGCAGGTGACGCTCGGAATCTGGAGTCGACCGGCGTCAAGTCTCCCTACGTCACCTGCGGCGACGAGACGCGGGAGAGCTTCGAATTTTGAATTGTCCCGTCATTTTTTTTCAAGCGTTCACGACATGTTCCAGGGAAACTGTTTTGGGCCGAACCAGGTGCACAGCCCAGTTTCACTTTCCTGTTGGGCTTGCTGGATTTTTGTCTCGTGCAGGTGGGGGTTGGCACTTCGTCCTCACGATGGCCACCATAGGAGATCACGCGACTCCCTCGTCTTCTTCGTGTGGCGCCCGCCGGAATCATATTGAAATGCCAAAACTGAGATCAATGGGCCCCACTTTCTAGCTTGACACTTATTTGTCTCCTTGCTATACAGAAGTGCAGAGCAACAGATTTTTATAGTTTGTTTCCGAGACTCCGAGTTGAGCATCTAGGACGTTTACTTCAGTTAAGATTAAGACTTCGGTAGGATCCCTGAAGGAATAGTAACTCTAATTAAGATTATAGCAGACGCTGGACTTGTTGGGATCTTACATTTCAGAATTGCCAAAACGGCTTGCGTGTTTGAATATTACTCTTGAGGTAGATGCCTTTGACTGAAAGGTGTTTTCCGTGGAGGTAAGACATCCCCTGAGGAGCTGACAATAGATGTAGCGGTTTTTTGGGGAGGACTGGGGCGTGGCTTGTGAACAGTCCGAGCTGCCTCAGGGAACTTAGGGTGCTCAATATTTTACATATTCCGTTTGATGATGAGGACCAAAAAGAGATCTTGTGGAGCCTCTACGCCATGTTCTGTGCATGATGTCGTGCATTGTTTCTTTTTTTAGTTCTATCAAATCTAGGAAATTAATTTGGCAAAGAGGTTGCAATTTATATAATATATCATCTATTTGATGGTTATTATGAAAACAACATTGTAATCATGGTTCATGTTATTTATATTTGATACGCTTTCTACTGAATAACGACATAATGGAATACAAAATGGTATTCATAATTGATCATAACTACATGCAAAGCATTAAACAATATGCAGATAACTAAACATACAACCCATTGTACGATATATTTATTTAGTTGTCTATGTTCAGATTCCAAGAACTTGCTAACAACCACCGGTCTGAGGGTTGTACATGCTCTTAGGACATTTCCAATGGAATGGTTACAAGCAATTCGACTCACAACGTAGGACCATGTACAATAATATTTATTTATTTTGTTAAGATGGAAAACTGGGGAGGCGTGTGATGACTATGCTTTGTCTTGAAAGATGCAAATTGATTAGCGAGTAACTCGTTAGGAGCGACGAGTTTTCCCTTTTTATCTCTCATCCACTTAGATGAAAAGCCTGCAGCTGGTCCATATATTGGAGCCCTCCCTTAAGCCTAAGACAACATTTCAATTCAATCCTTCAACCTACTGGTCGTTGAAGTATTCTCTACCTAACCTCCTATGATTGTAGACATGGGACCAAGCACTTGGCAACTTGGGCACAATGGTTTAAGAATTCAATAATGAAGACAATGGGAATCATCAATACTGCACTCCTCTGCACGAAGGGTTCACATCATAAGCAACACTATTGTGCAGTTGTGGAGGCATTTGCTGCTGGATTGATATCAAGTGCAGCAGTTTGTTGTACATATTAGAATGATATTTACGGATGTAGTACATAGTTGAACGATTTTATGGAGAAGAGCGGGTGGGCGGTGGGTGTTTGTTGAGTGTGGGGTTGGCATCTCACTGGGAGACTTTGTTGGGCCAGCTACGTTTTGGCCATATTAAAAGAGGCATTTCTTTATAAATTGATTTTAGGAGATGGGCAACATTTGCATGTCTAACATTCACTTCCGCATAATCAGCGTAAAAGCAGCGATGTACATGGCATGCAAGACAAAAGACCCAAACAAACCGGTATGGACCTCCAATGAATCACTTGAAAAGTTCGTAAATATAGAAATGTAGTTTTAAACGTGATGGACCTATGTGACACATAGGAACAAGATGGATCGATATAGCAATGCAGTTTACTCAAAACAATGAAGCGGACTTTGTATATATATAGTAATCAGTAACACTTCTATTAATTTGTAGTGTATATATATGATGGTAGGTTTTTATTGCAGGCAAGAGACTATTACAGTAATAAATCAAACTTTGTAAGAACATTAGCACAATTTTTTACAGAATCTGTTCAGTAACGATGTCTTTTTTATTATTCACATGTGATAACCGCTGAAATAAATATATCACTTCCTCAGTTTTTTAGGCCAGATAAGTAAATCTTGAAATCAACACAAATGGAAAACCGTTCAATTGGTGATCAACTCTGTCTTTCTAGAGAAAGAGCAAGGAAAACCCTAGGATTCTTGGCAAGTTCGTTTTGTAAGAGAGCTTGACTGATGAGCTTCTCGGCTGTGCTGATAAATTCATCCATAAGCTCTCTTGACGCTCCAAAATGGTCCTGTATCATTGGCTCAAAACCAGCCCTAAGTCCGTACGCTATCATCTTGGGGCTGATAACCGCTTTGTTCACACCAGCCATACTGTCATGAACTTGAATTTCATTAATGGAGAAAGATCCCTGCTCTTCTATTATGTCCTTTACTTCTTTCTCAGACGGCGCATATAATGGTATGTAGAAAGCCTTCAGTTTTTGCTTATCAAGCACACCCTGCAGCAAGAAACTTATGAATAATGAAACATTGAATTTCCTGTATCAAGATCCAAAACCCTTTAGGATATATAAGCCAGCAATTTCATACCCTTGTTGCCATGTCGTCTAAAACACGGGCTATGAACTCCCATGTTTGTTCAGCAGATGCATCGCTGGCAGAAGCCGAAGGTTGTGTTCCAGTCAAGGAAACAATCAACCTTCCTCCAGCAACCATCTCCTGCGCCCTGCACTCCAAGAATAAAAGGAGGTCCTTTCTAAATTGCTGGGCATAAGCATCAAGCACAACGGGCCGTGTTTTCTGCCATAGTTGATCGTCGCTTTGGTACATCGGAATGCCATTCTTCAGTAGGTCTTCAGGTACCTATACCGCATCTTAAACATTAAGCTTAAATAAAAGTAGTTGATACTACCCTGTTAATTGAAAAGAGAATATTTGTGATTAAGTATGTAGGAACAAAAATGTGGGTACCTTTGAAAGCCAGTGCAAGCTATTTGATGAGAGGACAAGATGCATGGATCCAGTAGTCAGTCTTCCATAGAAGGACCCAGGCACAATACTAGTCATGATAAATGGAGAGAAACCATGCTCACCCTTATCAATGTTTGTTCTTTCTTGGAACGCTACCAAGTGCTTGACTGTAGTGTTGAAATCATTGCTGGGAAGGTCGTTGAGGAGCAAGCTCAGCTCAGGCGGTGGCTGTTGGAGTTCAAGACACTGGCGATGAATGGCATCGACAGCAGCAGAGACCAAGGTGAGTGCGCTGGGGCCACAAGAGCTGCCAAGGTCCGCGATCACCATGCTTCTGGGAAGGGGTGTGGAGTTACGACACAGTTTCATGATGGCCTCTTCGATATGTGGCTTCATTCTCATCTGCTCTGCACTCTGTATGAACACGAGTTGTTACCTTGGTCAAAATTTTCTGTTCCATCTTTTGGTTATAAAAATCAGCAAGTTAATTGCCTGTTGTGTCTAAATCAGTTTACAAACAGGTCAAAATTAAACTGTTTATTTGCAATCAGGGGATTCCAAATGAGATTTGTAATACCAAATCTCCATGTGTCAGAAGTCCAACCCAAGCAGTGAAGACAGCGATTTTGGAACGGGAGAACGTGGATCAACTAATTATCCTCTAACCTTAAGAAATTGGCCAAGTTGAAGAATAGTCTTACCAAGGTCTACTTAGTAATGCCATATTAATTGAGCACTAACCATAAGAATATTTAGTATTTATAACCTCTGACCTTAAGATTTGGTATTAACGAACAAGTTCATTCGACCAAGACGCACCTGAAATGTGGAGTTACGAGCATAGCTTGTTTCTCCTTCCCCTGGATTCATACGCACAGTTTGTTGGGCATCCATCTGTTTGAGTTCACCAACAAAGAGTAGTCTCGCTGCTGCCAAGAATTTTGTGCAGAAGAACTAATGCGACGGAGTCCAGTTTATACGCATTCTTGTCAACTACTACTCTCTACTCTGTATTAGTTAGTGATGCCATATTAGTTTATCTGATCCTGTGTTTGAATTTACTTTTAATCACAATTGTAGTGGACCGAAGCTACAGATTCATGCATTGGGTCAACAACCTTCAGAGCTTTCAAATCTCAACCAGAGAACCTGGACCACGTCCCTGTCACAGTCATTAGTCAACGGCTGGCTGTAAGCAATCACTACTGGAGACTGGCTTTACCGAGTGCCTAGAGCACTCGGCAAAGGCCCATTTGCACTCGGCAAAGATTGACTCGGCAAAGAGTTCTTTGCCGAGTGCCAGACAAGCACTCGGCAAATTTTGTTCCAACATCAAGTCTGACGCCGGCTTTGCTGAGTGCCCACGTCAGCGGCACTCGGCAAAGATTTTTTGAAAAAAAAAATAATTTTTTCTTTGCCGAGTGCCAGCACTCGGCATAGATTTGTTAGGAAAAAAATAATTTTTCCTGTAATTTCTTTGCCGAGTGCCATACGCCAGGAAGTCATGCAGGGAGTACTGGTACCACACATGCATTATGAAGTTCTTCTTTGTAACTCGGTCGTATGTCAGTACCCCTTTTTCCCAAGCAAGGAGCAATTCATCAATCAGGGGCTCCATGAACACACCCATCTTGTTCTCCGGGTGTCCAGTAATTATGAGCGACAAGAAGACATTCTTGGGTTGAAACATGACACCAGGGGGAGATTGAGGGGGATCACGAACACGGGCCAACAAGTGTACGGGGCCAACAGCAATCCATAGGGGTTGAACCCATCTGTTGCTAGCGCGACACGTACATTCCGAGCCTCCATAGCTTTATCATGATGTATGCCATCGAAATAGGTCCATGCCTCGCCGTCCGATGGGTGTACCATCGTGTCAGGATTGTATCTTTTGCCATGTTTGTGCCATGTCATCTGTTTCGCGGACTCCTCTGTCATGTACATCCTTTGGATCCTCGGTGTGAAAGGAAGGTACCGTAGGACCGCAGCGGGGATACTCAGCTGCTCCTTCTTGCCATCACTAGTGTCGACCTCCAGATACCTTGAGGATTTGCACACTGGACAGTGCGTTGCTTCCTCGTGATCTTTCCTAAATAGGACGCACCCCTTCGGACAAGCATGGATGTTCCCATACGGCATCTTAAGTGCACGAAGAAGCTTCTGTGACTCGTACAAGTTCTTCGGCAGAATGTGACCCTCCGGAAGAAGGGATGCAAAAATTGTCAACATACCGTCGAAGTTGTCTCGACTCATGGCACACTGCGACTTGAACGCCATTAGGCGTCCAATGGCATCCAGTTGGAAAACCATTGTCTTCTCGTGGAGGGGCTTCTGTGCCGAAGACAGCATATCGTAGTACGCCTTTGCGGATTCCTCTGGCTCGTCCTCCACTCCTTCACCGAACCGTGCCTCATGAAAGTCATCCATCCAGTCTGCTACCCCAGCATCTCCATCAAAAGCCTCGAGGCGTGGTCTCACCACCTCCTCTCTAGGACGATCGGCTTCAACATGGTGGATCCAAATGTGATAGTTTGGCGTGAATCCATACTTGCAAAGATCTTGCCCCACTTCCCTCCTGAACTTTCTAACATTGTTGTCACATTTGCCGCAGGGACAAGGCATCCGGGCCGATCCTTTAGCAACCTCGCCAAATGCATGCTCCAAGAAAGCATTAGTGTTAGTCATCCATTCCGGGGTCATACTTGCGTGGCCCGTGTACATCCAATCACGGTTCTCCATCCTCTGGCATATATATATGTAAGCGAGTAATATAACCAGCAATTGCATCTGCTCGACATTCCTAGCATCTAATAGGTGAGGATAGGTCCTAATCCCACCCACGGATGCGTAGATTAGGCTAGTTCCCATGTTCTGCTCGGATCCGAGACGGAATTTCGGCAGCACCTCCCCACTGTTCTCCCACTACACGTCCCGGAAGGGAGAGTGTGTATCCAGAGAACAACAGGGAGGTGGTGCCGAAACCCCGTCTCCGATCCGAGCAGAACATGGAAACTAGCCTAATCTACGCATCCACGGCTGTCCAAGAAACGTGGACAATCCGAAAGAGATACGGTCGCTGATATGCAAAGAGCTGCATACCTCGAACCGTATCTATTTCGAACGGGAGACGCCTAACTGGGTTGCGCGAACATATAAAACATGCATGCAAAGAAGGAGGGGGTTATACCTAGGGTGGCGGTGGACTCAGGCTAGCGGGGCGGTGGCGAGTCGGTGCGGTGGCGAGGCGACGCGGTGCAGGCAGACCAGAACCGCTGAAGAAGTCGAACGAGGTCACTGAGTCCCTCCCACGGGTCCTTGTCCTGCAAAGAAGGCAATTGGTTAGTGTCCATTCAAAATTTCGACAGCACCTCCCCTGCACGGGGAGGTTCCCAAAACCTGCAAAAAACATAGGCACGAAGGCCTACAAACACATATATACCAGACATAGGCACGAAGGCCAACAACCACATATATAGCAAGACGAGCCATGTACTTTAGTTCTATTTGCATGCATATGAATGTATTAAAGTAGTACAACTACTAATACAAAACTACAACTACTAATAACACTAACACTACTACTAATAACACTACTAACTACTAGTAACTACCACTTACTAACTACTACCACTTACTAACTACTACCACTTACTAACTAACACTACAAGTCTAGGACATATACCTTTTCCGTCGAGGACGGCAAGAGACGATGGCGAGGATGACTGTAGTGACGTGAGGGTCGACGGGACGTGGCCGGGGGGTCCTTCTCCTCTCCTTCTCCTTCTCATCTCTTCTCCCTTTCTCCTTCCTTTTCTTCTTCCACCTCCTCCCTCTGCAGGGACAGGGCGGCGACGGCGAGGGGGCGAGGGGCCGCGTCGGGCTGGCACGAGCCGAAGGGGACGCGGGGCCGCCGCACGGGTTGGAGCGAGCCGCATGTGGAGATGTCCTGATCACATGTGGAGATGTCCTGATTTGTGTCAACATACGTGACAAAGTGCTCGAAATTTTTTGAATTTTTTACCACGGCATCCACATACGATATGACGACAACCCGAGAAGTTTCATGATTTTCGGAATTCGTTTGCATTTTATATAATTGTCCTGGTTTGTGTCAACATACGTGATAAAGTGTTCGAAACTTTTTGAAATTTTTACCACGGCATCCGCATACGATATGACGACAACCCGAGAAGTTTCATGATTTTCGGAATTCGTTTGCATTTTATATAATTAAAAAGCCACTCTCACGCAACTTAGAGCCGTTGCCCCGTGAGCACGTTACTCGAAACTTCGCGACCGTTCATGGATTTAGCCTACATTTACACTAAGAAACAAGGATAACATTTTTTGAACCAATGAAATCGAATATTCGATGCACCTGCAGTTCAAACCTACGTTATGCGGAAAAATTCAAGAAAAAAAACTAACAAAATATACCAAAAAGTTATGAAAATGTCCCCATTTTGAACATGCTGGTGGTGGTACTGTACCAAGGCTGCAAAAAAATTTGGAGTCAAAAAAAACAAAAAAAATCAGTTTGCCAAGACACTCGGCAAAGTGGTGTCTTTGCCGAGTGCCTGACGCCTGGCACTCGGCAAAGACGACGGCGCCAGGTACCGTCAACCCTCGGCCAGCCTTTGCCGAGTGCCTGGCACTCGGTAAAGGTTGGCTGCCGAGTGCCAACCTTTGCCGAATGTCAGGCACTCGGCAAAGAGGCCCTTTGCCGAATGCGCGATATTTGGCCCTCGGCAAAGGCACAGGCACTCGGCAAAGAGGCGGTTTCCCGTAGTGAATAGAGCTAATCAAGTTGCCAGGCAAACGCGTGTTAACAACTTAGCCTGTCGTACACACAAATCAGGGCTAATTAAGCATCCTCTGTGTGTTAATCATAGATGTGAGACAGCTAGCATCTGTTTTTTATTTATCATCAGAAGGATATAGCAGTTCCATATCGATAGATTGTGCTGATGGATCATTCCTACTTGAACCAGGCACCGTACGTACTGTTGAATTAAGGTTCCTCGGATAGAACGACATACCACAAAATTAAGTTATGAATACACATCCTAATAATAGAGGCACGGCAGAATTTCATAGTACAGACTAAATAATGAAAACAAGCAATTAGCTAGTAGAAGAGAACCCAAAAGGTGATACGGAACCAGAAAATTTGTCTCTAATCCTGAATACAGAGTCTGTGTTATTAGGAAGCAAGTAAAGCCTAGACATTGGCAGATCATGTCTGGCTTTCACGACGAGCAGTCTCTGCATCAAATTCACCCCTCCAGGAACTTACATCCAGTATTACCAGAAACCTACATAAGGTTATACAGAAAATTAATCAAAGGTAACATGTGTATGAGTTAATAAATTGAATCTGAGGACAAGGGATATATATATATATATATATATATATATATATATATATATATATATATATATATATATATATATATATATATATATATATATATATATATATATATATAGACACACACACACACACAATGCATTATCATCTTCAAATGTGTTACTAAGTTAAAATATTATTATGGAAGTTCTGTCAAATAAAATCTGTAATCAACTTATTAGATAAGAAAATGTGTACCCATGGTATTAAAAATTGGGTGTGTTATACTTACGCTTGTAGGTTTTATGGGAGTGTAAAACACATGTATATTGAGTTCTGAAATCCTTGTATTTCCCGTATCTGAGATTGCTGTGCGTTTGACAGTGTCCTTTGCCATAGTAAGTTCACCTGTCCCTCCAACAATGCTCCACTCACCGTTTATTTGGGAAGTCCCTTGTATTTGTAGTGTGGACCCATTGAACCTGGAATAAGAAAACAAATTTATGAAATTTTCGAAGAATATCTTATATATACTACTTCAGCATCAATGAAAAGTGATTTTGCTGAGTTTCTTGCAGTCAGTCAAAGTTTTTTCTTAGCAACACATACACACTACTATGCAAAAGATTTCCAGCGACAAGCTTCATGATTAATATAAGAGCTGTCTCTGTAAAAGGTGAGGCCAATCTCAGGCAACACTACTAAGTTTTGACCTTTATGCCACGCTTTTTTGTCGCAACGTCACGATTTGGTTGCAATAGGTGGTGTTATCGCAACCATTTGCAGCATTGGTTGCGATAGATGGGATTTTTTGCCACGTAAATTGTGTTGTGGCCCTAAGTATGGAGACCGTTGCAATAAGTAACTGTTATCGCAACCAATTGTGAACTGTTGCAATATGCCACGATTTAATTTGCGTTGCGAACAGTTTTATTAGCGTTGCAATAATGA
Source organism: Saccharum hybrid cultivar R570 (assembly GCA_038087645.1). Lineage (NCBI taxonomy): Eukaryota > Viridiplantae > Streptophyta > Magnoliopsida > Poales > Poaceae > Saccharum > Saccharum hybrid cultivar. The sequence continues at coordinate 5,555,941 of JAQSUU010000744.1, forward strand.
GATGGTATTGCAACTCTTTACTTAATGGTCGCGATAGTATACCTATGTTGCAACATATATATTTCGTTGTATGTAATAGTTGATTGCGTTGCAATAGTGTTATACATATAGCAACGAAATATTGAACCGTTGCAATATCTTAGGTTGTACGCTTAGTGAATATATGAAGAAAAAATAATTATTTATAACTAAAAAAGAGGCACATGTGGGACTTTAGGTTGAGACCCTCCCATCTTTATGGAGTAGACTTACCACTACAATACGTTTAATATTAGTTGATTCATAGTAAACTCTTTGTATGATAAGTTTAATAGCTAGTATAACTCGAGAATGATAAAAATAAACAAAAAAAAGTGATTTTTCTTGTGAAAAACAAAAATGTGATCGTGGGATTTGAACCTGAGGCCAAATCCATTCACACGCAGTGCATGCTTAGTGAAATATATCATAAAAAGAATTATAACAAAAAAAGAATCAAAAAATGAGGCAATGATGGAACTTACTTAAGACCGTACCTCCCTTATAGAGTGGACTTACCGCTACAATACATTTACTTTTGGGTTGGTTAATCCATAGTAAAATTTTTATATTATAAGCTAATGGCTAGTATAACTTGAGAATGATAAAAATAAACCAAATAAGTGATTGTGGGAGTAAAGTATATGAGAAAAAAAATTACAAACGAAAAGAGGCAGAGGTAGGAGTTGATCCTGCGACCCTCACATCATATCTTAATGGACATGACTTACCACTATAGTACATTAATTATTGTGTTTGGTTATGCATAGTAAGCTTTTTGTATTATAAGTTAATAGGTAGTATAACTCGAACATATTAAAAATAATATAATAACCTAAAAGGTGGTTACGGAATTTGAACCTCAGAACAAATCTATTCAGAATCAGTGCACCCTTTGTAAAATATGAGCAAAAAAATTATAACGATAAAAAAGCAAAGGAGGGAATTGAACTAGAGTTCCCTCAAATATTAACGCTGTAGACTTGCCACCACAGTACATTCTCATTTATGCTGGTTTATGAATAAACTTTTTTTATTATAAGTTACAAATGGTTAATATAACTCGAAAAACGTCAAATAAACCAAAAAAGTGCCGGAGCTCAGTTGTGAATAACAAAAGGAAAAAAAGGAACAATCAAAGTATTAATCGAAAAAAATTAGGAATAACAAAAATATTAATTTTGTCTATAATTAATCGAAATAATTCATAGTCGCAGCTTATATGGTCCAATTGTGATGAAAGTTTTATGGTGGAATAATTATTGTATGTTTAAGCCATAGTAAAATTTCAAACTCATCGGATCATGTATAACTTAGTTATAAATTTAATTATATTTAATAGGATTAAGTCCACTTTTGGCCCCTCAACTATTGGCCGGGTTTAATTTTAGCCCTCAACTGTAAAACCGTCTATTTTTCACCTTTAACTATGAAAACCACTCACTTTTAGCACCTGAACCGAGGACAGAGCTGTTTTGACCCATGTTGAGCGGTTTCCCTTTTTCTTTTCGTTTGGGTAAACCAGTGAATTTCATAGTGAATTGTTGGAGCATTGTAAATTCATCAAATTTTTTTGGGCAGCCTTGTAATGATGTTCTCTATGCAGGAAAAATGTGAAACTATGAAAATAAGTAGTTTTTGGATGTTGAAAAATTAGTTCTTTTAATTAACAAATTCATGTTCTATGATTTTTGTAGGATAATATATATATCCTATGATCATAAAACTTTTCGTGTAACTGTTTTATACTATGGTAGACCTTGACAAAAAGTTTGAGATTAATTTGATGATGTTTGCTTACATCCATAGTTTATATGTAATTAATAAAGCATATAAACCCGGCCAATAGTTGAGGGGCCAAAAGTGGACTTAATCCAAATTTTCATTACATATCAAGCATATAATAATAAGCCAAAAATAAAAATTTCACCACAGTTCGACCTAGAAGTTGTAGCCATGAATTATTCCAATTAATTATAGATTGAATTGAATTTTCCAATTAATTTAAAGGTACAATAAAAACTTTTTACTAAAGCATACCATATTACATGTTCATTGTGTAGATCTACATGTGGAGTCTAACAAAATTAGATTTTCTTTTTTATAATTTTTTTGTAATTTATTATGATTTTTTTAATAATTAAGACGAGTGGTCAAACTTAGAATAAAAAAGTCAAATGACTTATAACGGAGGGTAATATGTAAACATGCGAGCTGAACAATGTATAATCGCACTTTATGAAAACAAACTAAAATATTTATGGAAAGCTTAAGGGTCCAAAATACAGTGATATGGTGGTTTGTAGAATTTCCTGACCATGTTTATATATTATTAGAATTATTTTGTGAAATTATCATAGAATAATCATAATAATATCTATAATTGGTTAATCATTTCAATAAAATTTAAATTACTTTGACTCTTCAAAATTTCGGAATGACTTACAATTTGGATGGAGGAAGTATAAAATGTATAATATTACTTTATGAAAATAAATTAACATTTTTATCAAAAGCATGTGGCCCAAAAAATTAATTTCTGAACCATATTTAGATATTCTTTTTTGTATAATTATTTCAAAAATTTCAATATAGATTTAAAAAAATGGTAACACGCTAACAAATTCCTTAGTTTTTTTACTAATTCTCTCCCTCCCAAACAGAGTAGACTCATCGGAGGAAAATTTTAGGCGCGAACCACACATATAGAAAGTTTGAAGCACTGGGCGGCAACGATATTTTGACCAATTTCGTTTTTTTGAAATTCCTCATCCTGGCGCTCATTCATCCTTTTTAGATCCGTGCTGGTTTGGGCATCTCTATTCTGTATCCTCCGACCTCCGGCCTCCCATCCCAGGTCCCAGCCGCAACAGTACAGATCAGTGAGCAGATCAAGCACCCAGCCGCCACCACTACCGAGCTTAGATCCGTGCTGGTTGCGGCCGTTGACGAGCTCCGGCCACCGGCACCCTGCAGATCCGTCCGCGTCATCTCTGCTCCGCGGTCGCAGGTCCACGCCCCCGCCAGTCGATGCCGCCACCTGTTGACGCCGGCACCGTCCACGCTACTTCTATCTGCGCCGTCGTCTGTCGTCGGTCATACATGCCATCGCCCGTCCGCGCCACCACCCGCCTTACCCTGCACACTGTCGCACGCGTCTGGCTCACGCCGTGTCCAGCCGGATCCCCTCCAGGTATTAATATTTCTTCCGATCCATCTCCTTCATCCCTACTGCTGATTTGTACTTATGTAGTTATGTTCCATTGATCAGTAGATGTAGCTAGTTCTGTACATCAGTTCAGTTCTGAGAATTTTTCTCGTTCATGTAGTTCTGAGAATTTGAGATGGACAGCTCTGGAAGTAGCATGCAACCTGAGCAGTTGTCGTAGGCATCTGGCCCTGCCCCTCTTAATTACGTCTGCCCCTGAACTATCCCTGTTGATGATGAACCTGAGGAAGATGAGGCTGCTGGTGGTAATGGCTGTGGGTACTGGGTGCGTGGCTTTGTATTTTTCTGATAATTATGTAACAACACGCCTGAGGAAATACTCTAATTTTCAAGTATTCCAATCTGTGTTCAGATGCACTGGAGTGGTCATAATGGTGTAGTGTAGCATTGTCTCTTTCTTGCCATTCGTATCATCAACTCTGTGTATCAATCTATTTTTTTTATTCTCAACCTAGCTACATTTTCTTGATGGAATTTGTGGGCAGTCATGGGGCCTATATGTTCATTGAAAAGGTGGACTAATTGCTTGTCTTCTTTCACTCTGTTAACCCATGACAGATATTATATATATAGCCAATGAAGGTCATTTTTCTGATAATTATGTTACAGCACGCCTGAGGAACTACTCTAATTTTCAAGTATTCCAATCTGTGTTCAGATGCACTGGAGTGGTCATAATGGTGTAGTGTAGCATTGTCTCTTTCTTGCCATTCGTATGATCAACTCTGTGTATCAATCTATGTTTTTTATTCTCAACCTAGCTACATTTTCTTGATGGAATTTGTGGGCAGTCATGGGGCCTATATGTTCATTGAAAAGGTGGACTAATTGCTTGTCTTCTTTCACTCTGTTAACCCATGACAGATATTATATATATAGCCAATGAAGGTCATTTTTCTGATAATTATGTTACAGCACGCCTGAGGAACTACTCTAATTTTCAAGTATTCCAATCTGTGTTCAGATGCACTGGAGTGGTCATAATGGTGTAGTGTAGCATTGTCTCTTTCTTGCCATTCGTATGATCAACTCTGTGTATCAATCTATGTTTTTTATTCTCAACCTAGCTACATTTTCTTGATGGAATTTGTGGGCAGTCATGGGGCCTATATGTTCATTGAAAAGGTGGACTAATTGCTTGTCTTCTTTCACTCTGTTAACCCATGACAGATATTATATATATATAGCCAATGAAGGTCATAACTTATGGCCTGAGCATGAAGAGGAACTAGGTGGTCAAGGCAATCTTCAATATCTTTTTGGTAACAGTGGAGGTATGCTAAGTTCTTCATTCTGACATTTTATAGCATGCCACTGCTACATAAATGTTTTTATATACAGAACTTGGCCACTATTACAGGATGGAATGATTTATTGTGGCACAATTTCTGTTACAAAGCAGAGTCTAGCTTGCACTGAAAATAGGGGGAAAAAAATGCTAGAATCCATCCTATACTCTCCCTGACATGATGAACTTGGTGCAGCACTCAGCAGCACCTATCTAGGAAAAAGAGCAAAGGTAGCTTTTCTGATGAACCTTGAAATCTCCATCTGTGTACTTTGGTTCAAAAGCAAACCAAATAATCACTTTGGGCAACTCAGATTTGACTTGTACTGTCCAAATATCACAACTGTAGTAGCTCTAAGTTGGTACAGAATTATTGTAGACCATAATCATTTTGATGGGCAATTTTTTGTTTATCGTATTGATAGGATCTCATTATCTACTGTTGGATGTGTGGTACAGGGACTGCATTGCTGGATGTAATCCTCGAAACAACAGCCACATGAACTAGCAATTTTAGAGAACAAAAAAAAATGAACTACCAAGTGGGCATTTGTATACATATACATAGTACTGTTCTATTTTAACTACCAAGTGGGCATTTGTATACATATACATAGTACTGTTCTATTTTGAGTAGTAGGGAACTGAGCGATAGGTGTGGCTTGAGTGGTCGCTGCCCACCGGCCACGGATCGATCCCTGGCACCCACAAAAAAAAAAAACCCCTCGCTGTGCTCGCTAGCTGTGGCTGCGTGTGCGCACTCCCGGGCTACGGAATTGCCGGCCTGTGCAGCAGGTGTTGCCGGCCCAGTTAGCTTGGCCCTTCGGGGCATGGGCCAGAGTTTGGGGGGTTTTCTGGGCTGGTTGCCTGGATCTTCTTCTTAGTGCAATGCCGTAGCGGCGGTTCTATCCCCTACCGGTCCAGTTTTTTTTTATTTTGAGTAGTAGTGAGAGATTTGCAAGTATATTCATGCTAGTTGGAGTTGGGCAGCTGGCTAGGTCACATTATATAACTATAATTTTTTTCCTGTTTCGACATAGATGTGTCATGGTATAGTATGACTATTGTGGATCTTGTTCACAGTTGCTAATTTACAAAACAATATGGTCATTGTTAAGTGCTAACCATATTTAAAAGCAACTCGACTACAACCGTGTTGTATCCAAAAATTTCTACATTATGTGCATGAATAGATACCAAATTTACTAATATTCCAATCTTATTCTTTTGGTGAGTAGGTGGATAATAAACTTTAAGTGGGAGGCTCAAAATCAAGCAAGAACAAAGCTGAGTTCATGATGGGTTGCATTGCCAAGAAGTCTGCACGTGCTGAATAGATGTTAGGAAGTCCTGTAGTGTGCATCTTTTCATGAAGTTCTAGTGTACCATATTTTCATTTGTGATTGTAGATATTTCATGAAATTGTCTATTTAATGAAAAAATGATTTGAATTAATATGTGTCGTCGATTCTGTTATATGCTTTAAATTTTTGCATCAACAATTTTTTGGCCACAAATCAAATGCTACATGCGTTGCAACAAAAAGCATGGTGCAAAAATCTCAAAGAAAATCCTATTGCAATGAAACTACTTCGTGTGGCAATATGATCTGCAACAAACTACCTTGCGTGGCAATATAACCTCTAGCAACGAATAAAAATGTGTGGCAAATGGTATTATTGCCACGACATGACTGTCGTGGCGATAACATTTTTGGCAACAAAAGCATGGCGTGGCAATATATATTATTGCCACGACGTTGTTCGTGGCAAATATCTCCTATTGATGCACTATTGATCGTTGCACATACGACTTCTTGCTACGAAGGCATGAGTGGCAATTGCTTATATTGCCATGACCATGAACATTGCAACAGTGTCCTATTGCCATGCTTGGCAACGAACAACTATGGTTGCGATAAACCCCCACATTTGCAACGCCAAAATGGTAATGGTTGCAATACCTTATTGCAACCAGACTTATTGCAACCCTTGGCAACGAACGCGATTCGATCGCAATATGTACCTTTTGCAACCAAATTGGGCCTATTGCAACGTTTTGTTGCCATTGCGCAAGGGTCAGAAATTAGTAGTGCAAACATAGATCTCTTTTAATCATTTATGGAGGTAAACATCCTATGGAGACATGCTAGTTGACTATATACAGAGATGTCATCGTAAGACACCTGCCCATATTAATCAATTAACACAGGTATGCATTCTAAGTGTCCGCCTCTTGAAATCAATTAAGGGACCAGACACTTTTAATAGACACACCTATAAAAATTCTTAAATTTTCATATGAAGTCTGATGAAGACAAACTTTATAATAAAATTGTATATTCCAGCAAGACCTCACTTTGTAGTTGATAAGCTTTTAAATTGAAATCGTGCTGATAAGTTTTTTTTTAAAGTCGTGTAGACCAATAAAATTCTATCTTAAATTCCCAGCCTTTGAATTTTAAAATTAGAATTTTATACAACCTCAGATCTTGACATGGTCTATAGAAAAGTTGTTCTTGGTACAATCTATGACTTTGTTGTTGATTTTGTGTAAAGTTGCTTAGATCTAGTTCCAAATATAGCTTTCCAGTTCTTATATTTTGAAATCCAAATTTTAGAATTTTCAAATGACCTTGGATGTTCGGGTGGTGATCGATCTAGTCAACAAGTTTGTAGTTGATAAGTTTTTTATTTGAATTTTTTTACATTCTTAAATATTTATTTTAATTTCTCATGTTGTGATATATTCAAATTTTTATAACTTTCAAAAAAATCTCGGACGGAGACATCCTATTCTAAAGTTGTTAGTGCTTGACAACATTTAAATTTGTGGTTGAAACATTTTTCATTTGAGATCATCTAGTTCCTAAAGTATTTAATACAAAATTATGTAATGTTTATATAAAAGGTAGCATCCTATATATACTAGATAACTATTTAGTGAAGTGGTAGAGAGGTGTTTTGTGTGCTGATTACTGAAGGCCATGCTTCAAATCATGAAAGATGCTCTTTTTTTATTCGTTTCTGAAAACCATTCAGGAGAACTGCCAACCACATCTTTCTATATATGTAATATACTGTGTCATGCGCGCGCGCACACACACACCAAAAAAAAAAGAGGAAATTCGAATGTTGATGAGTACTACTTTTGTCCTGAAAAACACAGAACTTTGCAAATTAATCCGTGTGTTTTCAAAGACCATAACGACGCAAAATTGGCATTAACTCTATTTTTTGTCATGTGCTAAAGATCGAATGGATCCTGACCTGCTTTTCTGCCCGAACACCAATCCAAGGGAGTAGTGCCACACATAGTTGGGAGAAACGGCGACTTGAACACCTGTGCCCTGAAGATGGCCGACGATGCTTGCATCGCCGCCGCTTGGCGGCCCATCGGTCACAGGCCACGAGAAGACCCAGGTGGTACCAATTGGCCCTCCGTTTACTAGAGTGGTTACTCCGTTAATCCCCCGCCCAGAATACACCTCCTTGTTGTATAGGGTCATCTTAATCTCGCTTTGCACAGGAGCTACTGAGTTAGAGGAGGCCATGGTTATTTGGTTTTGCAACTGTCTTGTTTCTTTCTTTGTGTTTTCTGAGGAGGAGATGTGTTGTATTTATAGATGGATGCAACGAAGGAGATATTTCCTTGTGTATTAAGGGCCGGCCGGTGTCCGATGAAATTTCCTTGTGCTTTCACCCAGGGGCGGATCCAGCGGTGGGGCGGGGGGGGGGCTCAAGCCCCCCCTACTGCCTCCCACGCAATGGAGCCCCCCCCTTGAGCCCCTCCTCCATTTTTGTGGAAGAAGAAAGGAAGAGGAAGGAAGAAGAAGGGAGAAAGAAGGAAGGAGAGGAAGAAGCAAACCCCCCTACCACCTGAGCCTGGATCCGCCACTGCTTTCACCGAGCTAGCTGGCGTCAGACATTCGGACTTTAGCTGATGTGAAAAAGCTGTAGGCCCGGCCAACAGCCAAAGCATATTCTCGGTGCCTGTTCTCGGTGCCTGATATTAGGCCTTATTTACTTCGCTTCAAAAGTATAAAATCTTTTGCAATATTTACTATTATACTAATCTTTAGACATATGAATGGAGTACTAAATGTAAATAAAATAAAAAAACTAATTACATAGTTTGAAAGTACATTACGAGACGAAACTTTTAAGTCTAGTTAGGCTATAGTTGCACAAAAATTATCATACAAATCAACGTGCTACCGTACGTATAAATTCTGTTTGACATCTGATTCGTTCGTCGTGTTTTCCCACACGCTTTCTGATGAAAAATTAATCTTGTTTGACACGACAGTCAAGGACAGAATATAGAGGCCTTGTTTAGGTTCCCTAAAAATTACGAACGAACAGCACTCATCACATCTTTAGATGCATGCATGGAGTATTAATTATAGATAAAAAGAATAGCTAATTATACAGTTTGAAACGTAATTCCGAAACGAATCTTTTGAGCCTAGTTAGTCCATGGTTGGACAATGTTTGTCAAATACAAATGAAACGTGCTTCAGTGCTCCATAAAATTTACGGAGTGAATCTAAACAAGTCCATAGTCACTCAGGGACATAATATATATAGGGTCGTCGGACGTATATCAACGCATTAATTCCTGAAAGAGACAAGCATTGCCATCTAACAACACGAGGTCACCTTCCGAGGAGCTCAGTGCAACGACACTGCTTTTCTATATAACTAGTAATTTGCGCGCGCCCATACGCGCGTGATAACTTTGCGGTTTTATTTCTCAAAATGGAATGATCGCTACAAAGAATTAATATGACTCAAGGTCCAATATAGGTCCAATATTCAGTGACGGCACATTATAATGATATAATAGGTTGATGCGAATACAATATATTTCACGGGCCATTTGTTCTCAATATGCCAACATAGATAGGCCGTTGTTCTTGATAAGGTAGCCCTTGGACACAAAAATATGAATGGGCAACTTCATTCCACAGCCTGCCTGTTTAAATGAAAGCATATTTTCAGATCAAAAAAAGAAAAGATGAAAGCATATTCCCAGCTCCACTCAGAACAAAAAGGGGTACAATACTCTATACATGAATAGCTATTGATGGTTAAACTTAAATGTTACAACTGAGTTATTATTGAAATGTGATACAATGCCATGTAGGATGGCCAACACTGTAGAGACATCCAACTATGTCAACTGACAGATCATAAACAAGATCGATGTAATATTGGACCATAAGATCTGTAAAGGCATGCCTTTCCATCCATCTGAATCATCAAGTGAGCCGAACGTTGTGCTCATCTAGACAAATGGTCTTGGGGGCTGTAGTATTGGCCTCCAAATCCATAGCATTTAGCAATGTTCTAAACATAATCGTTGCACATGCACTTAAATAGGCCAGACCATCAGGCAACGCCAAAATATCATTACGAAACAGATTCTATAAAGACATCTATGCATTTTCCATGCCATGTCCTGAAACTACAGTCATATCATCTAAAACAGCTTTCCTGCGCTGATTAGCTGCACAAAAATGATATGAATATATATGTGAGAGGCGAATCATCATTAAGCTGTATGAAGGCAACTAAATACTACCATGTGCTGTTTTTCATAAACTTCCTCAAGCAACTCCCTATCCGCACCAAATTCTTCAGCTGGTATAAAAGTATATAAGAAGTTAGTTTCGGGAACCTATGTATCATAACAATGCATCATCGACAGAAGGAAATAGGAACTACCTGTGTCGTAAGACAATGGAGAATCACGATAATTTGTAGACGTTTCTGTAGAGCCTCTAAATAATGGTAGTAATAGTCAATACTGTGAGGTCGAGGAATAATCGGGGACCAAAGGATCAGAACTGCATCTACAGAAACGAGCTTCCTATTAACAAATGCACTCCATCAGAGATGCCTTCGTGGCTGGCCTGTAGGAGTGGAAGTCTATCAGAAACTCAGGACCACAAATCCCTAAAGATAGATATTCAAAATCCAATATCATCAATCCTCTTTAATCTTTCATACAATTACTAACATCAACTTCATTGTCAGCAAGTTGCATGATCTTTGCTGAAGTATCCATTGATTTTCCTGACCACTTAGATTAGATTGGATATATTTTTTCAGAAATTTGTTTAAATTATAGACTGAATGCAAATACAGCAGTCTCCATTACTTCGGAACTAAATGCAACATTTGGTCAATTATTATTACTGAAAATGCAATCTCAACTGACCAGAACTGAAGCCCTCCTAATAAATTGAGTATCATTCAGTACTTAAGCCTTAATAACATGCTAAGAAAATGGAATCCATGTTTGCAGAGGGAATCCTCAGTAATAATTAGAGAACGATATAGCTAATAGCAAGTCCCCAAGCCAAGCGCACCTCTGTAGATATGTAACTTCCACTCCTGCCGTGCAAGTGCCCAAGCCTTCTTTCTAACCATATTTGCCACGCTGCCTGATAACCTCGCTGTTCCCCTGCTGCCCATTAACATGACAGTCAACTCAGGATGTAAATAACAAAATCCAAATGAATTCAGTTTCAAAACCAATTTGTCTTTCTCCACAAATCAACAAAATGAAAATACAATGCACCATTGGTGGCAGATAAGATTGAATGATATGATTTGGACTACATTTTTGCAAGGGTCAGAAAAGTTCTCTTTGACTTTTAGCACATGAATTAATACTGCACGCCTACCATTTAACCAACACAGAGAAGCTCACCCAGGAAGAACTGCCACCAGGTGCTGACGAAGCTCACCAAAACAGGTCATTAAACAAGCAGGCTCAACACCGAGACCTCCTTTAGAAAATACTCAGACTGAACAGCTAGATTAGGTGTGTGATCCTGGTCCGTGTGTGGGTTGCGGTGACCGAAACCGCTACCTGTGCAACCTGCCTACACAACATATATAACAACTGTAGAACATTCATTAGAAACATGGCCAAACGAATGAATACATACCACGACAGGTGTAGAAGCCCTGTGCTCCTGAACCTCTCTGTCTTTTCTCTGAATATCAGCTGTTCTGAATCCCAGCAACATAAGAACTCTGTCCGCTGAACCGCACCTTGAAAAAATAGAACGACAAAGAACAAAAGCAAACTTCAGAACAGTCAACAGGCAATGCGCAGCCAAAAAAACGACACCGAACATGACTATGGTTCTGAACAATCAGAGGCAAACGCACACTGCCGAAGTGCCGATTTGCTTAGCGTTTCCCGGACTGTGTGTATGGAGTCCTTAAGAAGAGATGGGAGTAGGTAGGCCTGAATCGAGTAAAACAAACGAATAAATACATTCCAAAACATACTCTGATATATTTTTCTTGTTCATCATCAAAAGAAAGGATCAACACTTTGTCCATAGACCAACCAACCAAACAGTCTAAGCAGCAAAACCTCCATAAGCAATGACATCAGCTTGCTATATCTTCACAACACTCTCTAAATCACACTGCTTAATAGCAGCAGAAACAGACGCACGAGCTACCTTTTTTTTACAAAGCCAATTTCTAGAAATTGTAGTTCCAACCCATAGATAGTTTGCTTGTTTGTTGCCATGGTGCCTATCTTTCTTACATATTACATCACTGCAACCATGGCATGTATAAAGACAGGCACCATGCACCAACTATAAACATCTCCCTCGCCTGTCATTGCTGCTTGATACGGGCAACACTTAAAGGACCACTTTTTTTGTGAAGGCACCTTTTCAAAAGGGAAAAAAACCCAAAAGTTTTTGTAGCAGACCAACAAAAGAAATCCAAACAAAATCCATAGCCACGTCACTATTATTCAGGGGCTGCATATATTACAAACATTAAACAATAGAAGAACTCAAAAGTGTAAATCTTTATTGTCAGAGATCCGAGAAAATCATGCCAAAACAAGGTATCGACGATCTCACTGAGCAGGTAGTTTCTCTGTCCAATCTCGTTCAGTAACAGCTGAGAAGGTCCCCTGTATCAGATCAAGAACAGAAACCCAAACAAAATCCATGACCGCGTCAGTATCATTCTAGGGCTGTATTACAAACACTAAAGTAGAGAAGAACCCAAAAGTGTGAATGGTTAGAGTCCGAGATCTGAGGGAACCATACCAAATCAAGGTGCCATCGATCATGCTAAGCAGCTATTTCTCTATTTAGTCTCGCCCAGCAGCAGCACGGGAAGGCCCCAACCATAGAGCACCTGAAAAAATTGAAGCAGAAGAAACCGAGAAATTAGTAGCAGTAGGCATAACCTCAAACTGTAACATCTAAACAGCAAACAAGCCCGCCAAGGCCCTGACAATGGTGGCTGGAACACAAACCACCACCTCCAGCACCCTCCCGTGTTACCTCCTGCCACCAAGAAACACCACCACAGCTTCGCGGGCATTCCCTTGAACACCTCTCTTGCAACCAGCACCAGCACAACCATGCGGGCATTCCATCGAACACCTCTCTTGCGCCCAGCGCAGCACAACCGTGCGGGCACTCCATCGAACACCTCTGCGACGCATCCCCTGAAAACAGGCCAACGCCTCTCCACCCCCGCCCCAGCGCTGAGCACCCCCAATGCCTGCTGCGCCCAGCTCTGCCGGCGGGGCCGCAACGACCCACCCCAGCGGCCGCAACGCGCACCACCCCCATATAACGTCGGGCCTTCCCTAAACAACCCCAATAGGATGTCGCTGTACCAAAATAGTAGCCAGATTATAGAACTCACGGTAGCCAGATTCTAGAACTCACAAGCTAAAAACGCTGGAAGAAGAGGGAGGGGGAAAGTAGACTAGAGACGCACCTTCCAAGCCGGCCGAACAAAGGGGAAGAGTTCTGGCACCCAAAACCCTTAATAAGAAGGAACAACTGGCCACCGCTCCCAACATCTTTCTCTGTGCAGTGGGCCCGGCACCAATCGAAAAGCGACAGCGGCTCTGCTCCGCAGTGGTGGCTCGGGACTCGACGCGACCTCCGGGCCCGCAGTGGCCGTGGCAACCAATCCCTATTCGACAACGCTCCGCTGGAACAACGGCAAGGTGGCGGAGCGTGGCGGCGAGGAGCAGCCCAGCGCGTCGAGCGGCTCCGCGGGGTGCCGTGAGGCGGCGCGGTCTGCTCGGCGAGGACGCGCATGCGGTGAGGCGGCGTGAGGCATGGCGGAGCGGCAAGCGTCCAGGCGGAGCGGAGCCCACCCGCACCACCCCGCCGTCGCGCCAGGAGGCCACCCGCACCATTGCGCCGCGGATTTGCACCGCCGCCGCCGAGAGAGGGAGCCGCCGAGGGAGAGGGAGAGGTGGATGTGGATGTGCGTGAGAGAGCTAGGGTTTGGAGCCGGTATATATTGAACGAGAAAGCGCGTACGGCGGCGCCACTAGCCATCCGATGGAGGATCCGGCGGTGCACAGTAAAACCGACAACGTGGCCACACCAAATTTTCTCTTTAAATAAAGACAAAAAATGATTTTTTTTTAATTTATAATTATTTCATCGAGTTGATAAAAATAACTATGAACCCACTTCTGACACCTCTACGAACGTACCAAAGGAAAATCTTTAATGTTATTTCACTGAAAATTGAGCCTTTGGGTCCAAATTCCAACGAAAAACATCATGGACATGTATGTGTAAGCCTAACGTTAGTATTGAGATATATATGATGCATTAATTAATAATATCATATGTAAACATTAGATGTTAACATGTATTTAAATATACTATGTAAAAAAAACATGTTTAAATATAATAAAAAAAATTATATAAACCAAAAAGTTGAAAAATGAAGGCCACTACCGGACTAAAGCCACTAAATCAGGGTGTACAATATACTGATCCTATTCCTATCAGTAACACTCATCCACACGATGGCTAATGCTCGGGCACGGCGACAAGTAGGGGGTACACGTACACCACTACCACAAAAAAATAACGCGGTCTACTGCAGCCTTGGCGGCACTCCCATTACCATCAGTGCCCCCTACAACTGTCCTCTCCTCTTTCTCATGGAGCCAAACGGGAGAGCCATGGGCTGGGCTCTATGTGAAGCAGTTGGGCTGGGCTCGAACAAGGCACGTGTGCAACGTTTCTATGTGTGCAGTTGGGCTGGGCTCGGACAAGGCGTGTGTGCAGCCTCATATACGAACAGAGTGGATTGTGGCCCACCCTTTCAACTGACGGCCCCAACTTGCTGCAACCTGGGCCCTCATCATGCGCTGGGCCGGTCTAGAAGCGCTTCGCCTGAGCCCGCTTGCAAGACCGGGGACCCGAGTGGGTCAAGCAGAGTGGGGACTTTGATCAACGTGGGCCGGTTGGATGTGTCTTGGGCCTAGCAGGCCATTCTTTCTTCCAATAGGGCTAGACTTTTACGTTGCTATTGGCCTAGCGGGCTATTCTTGCAACTTTACAAGGCTTGTAACTAGCCTACAAGGGCATTCTCTTCCTTGCATGGATCTAGCAACATCATGCTGCTGAAGACGATGCAGAGATGGACGAGGGCCAAGAGGCATAGAGATATGTCACATTGTTCAATATATACTTTACTCAAGATAAGTGCATATCTGAGTCAATCTTTTTCTAAGTCTAGACCAAATATGTATAAATAATAACTTTATTCAAGACTCCATCCATCCGCTATTTGAATATATATAAAAAATAATGATAATTATGATGTGTAATTAGTATCGTCAGATTGGCGGTGGAATATACTTTTATAATAAGTTTATTTGGAAATATAAATATACATAATATTTTATATATGTTTAGTCAAATTTTAAAGAAGTCTGACTACTCGTTAAGCGAGATGTGCACTTATTTTCAAACAAAATGAGTATGAGTTCTTGGATACTGATAAACAACTTAAAATGCTCAGCAGACGTTATACTATTTATATAGAGGGAGGGGAAAACAATATAAAGAAAAATATATTTTTTTAATCTTAGTATTTGGCCAGCAAAAAATCCTCTATAAGGTCTACAAATAACCATTTTAATTAGGAAAAAAATTGAAAGCATAGCTCTACACATCGATAAATTTCCACTAGTATTGTTATCTTAGAATTTCGGCAAAAGCATAACTCGCCACGATAACGCTCGAGGCATAGAAATCTTCAGTAAAAGGTGCAAAAGCGAACCTCTAAAACCTTCCAGAAACCAGCGGAGCTCTAGCTCTAGCTCTAGCTCTAGCTCTAGGTGTTTCAATGAAGATCAAGCGCTAGATGAAAACCAGAAGAGATCCAACATTTGAATTCCATGCGCATCTACACTACATGATGCCAAAAAAAAGGGGTGGGGGGGGGGGGGGGGGGGGGGGGGGCAATCATGAAACTTTCTAGACCAACAAGGCACGAACACGATAAACCAAAGGAGCCAGATTGATTTGACAAGTTTGCAACCGCTTTAGTTTTAAGAGGGTTACAGTGAGTTTGATCCGATGCCCTCACCTGCCTCAGTTACAACTCTGCAAAACTGAGCATCAAAAAGGATTTAGAGTTGTCCGAAACAGAAGAAAATTGCACTCTTCTCGATCATTCCATCAGCTTTTCTCCTCTTGATCACCTGCAGATCAGGTGCTGGGACAGTTTGTCCCTCATCTGGACTCCATTCTCATCGGCTAGCTGACACACCTGCTGCCTGTACTTAGCGTCATGGTCGCTGGACCATGCCCGTGCCTCATCCACGGCTGTTTCCTGAAGGTCTATGATTATGTTGTGCAGCAAGCAGCAGACATGGATTATCCGGGGCAGCTTATGCTTGTCCGGACGCCACATCTCCCCCTGCAGGAACTTCCAAGTGTCCTTGAACCTGGCCAGTGTCCTTGGAGCGACTGTTCTTGCTGCAGAGTGCCTACTATTGAACTCAGCACTGGACTCTGTAAGATCCTTCTCTTGGTAAGGTGTGAGCAGCCAGGGAAGAAGGGGGTAGCCTGAGTCGCCAATCAAGTATTCCCCAATCTCTGATCCATCAGATACCTTGAACTCGCTGCCATTCAGCCGCTCACCTTTCTCGCAGAGCTTAAAAAGGCCAGAGCTGTGCAAAATGCTCGACTCTTTCATGCTTCCAGGCCAGCCAGTCACGATGTCTGTAAACCTAGTATCCAAATCAACAACAGCTTGCAATACCATGCTGTAATTCTTCTCCTGATCGAGCCAGACCTTGCAGTTTGGCTCAGCTGATGAAAGGCACATTGTGATGTGTGTTGTACCCACAACGCCGCAGCAGTTTGGCAGACCATGGATCTTCTCAAACTTGGACTTTATCTTCTCCATTTCACTGGAGTCTGGCCAGCGCAAGTGGTGGCTTGCTCGCTCCTCCATGGCCTCAATGAATCTCCAAGTTATCAGCGACACAGTTGAGTGGTTCACTCCAACAGAGGATCCAACAGTCACCAGTGACCCACCAGAGTTCAGCCTCCGCAGAGCAATGGCCACTCGATCTTCCAAAGACAGCATTGTGCCATCAAGAAAGGTATAGCTGCTGGACCTCACCATCATTTCCTCCTTCACCAAGTTGCAGACATAGTCGAAGGCTCTTCTTGGCATTTTGAATACAGACTCAAATCTATGTGCATCCTCGATAGAAGATAAGGTTCCTAAGAAGGAAACATAAGACTAGTTATAACTTCCATAACTAGTAAGCAGTAAGCAAGAGCTCTCTTGTACTGATTTAAAAAGATGACACAGAAATCACAAATGGATTACAATAGAGCATTCTATCTAGCATTATTATTTATTAAAATTGACAGAAAGGTATTTGTCTGGTACAGATCAAACTCCAGTCTACATAATTTCCATCAATGACACAGTAGCGTATGATATATACAAACATGCCAGAATGCAGCAATTCAGAAAGTCATAATAATAAACAAAATAAGCATAACAAACACTACAGGTCATAACAGCTAAGTAAGTTCTATGTCGAGTAGTCCAGCACCTAAAGAAAACTGCAATATTGAAACTGCATCAGTTATCTATGTGCTATGTATAAAAAAATGTCTCTTTTAAATACTTGTTTGGAGTTATACTCAGTAAAACTGGGACAAGTAAGGTTAGCTAATGAATAACAGTTCAGAAATAAGTTTCATTAGGGGATCATCTCCTAACACCTAACTCCAAAATATTCTCAGAAAAAGCATCACTACCCTTTACGTACAACTTCCATCATGCTCTGTTTCTGCTTCACCAAACTAAGATTTAACTTCTGAGAAATTAATAATGAAGCCCAGTGTACTGTGCAAAAATATAATGATTGATACAGGTGCTGCTACAAGTACAAGGCTGAATCATTCACATGGCAAACTCAATCACAAAGCTAATACCCCGCGCTTATAGAGCAAACACAGCTATCATATCCGTAGGCGGTAGCCATCAGTACTATGGACTGATCAAGACCATTGCCATAGTCAAACCACATGACTAAAGCTGCGTTAATTTCAGACCACCTGCAATTTTAGCCATTCAGCAAAAACTGAACTTTCCAATCCTGCCAGCTTAATAATCACAACAGGCATGCAGAATCCAGTGCTTTGTTCTTGGCAACCTAGTCCAATTCGAAAATGGAAATCACACCCAAAACTGGAACGTTCACTGTTCACACCTTCACACCTAAAGCTGAACACGACTCGGGCCAGCGGCATTGCTCCAACTCCAGCATTACCACCAGACTAATCACGCTTACCCGCTACCACGATCGACAAGCCCGCAAGATTACCGGCGCAATTCCTCCCTGACGGAACACAGATCTACCAATCGCCGCCGGAGCAACCACCACTTCATCCGCAACAAATCTTAATAATAACGGAGGACCGATGCACGGCCAGCAGCGAGCACCACAGGCGGCCAGCAAGAGATGAACGAGGGAGGGGAGACGCACCTGACATCCGCAAGCAGAAGGCGTCCCACCAGTCGGCGGGCGGGTCGCCGGAGGCGGCAGCCGCCATTGCGGCCGCGGCCGCCTTCTTCTCTAACGCCGCCTTCCGGCGGCGCTTGGCCCCGCGCAGCGGCGGCATGGTGAGGAATCGGGAGTAGCAGCCCGGAGGCGGAGGATGAATCAGGAAGCCGGGGCGGCGGGCATGGACATCAAGACATGGACGGCGAGGCGCGGCCGCGGTGGCGTGGGGGACTCGACGGCAGGCGGCGGAGGATGCAGCGCATGGGGAGTTCCGCTGGGTGAGTGGGTGGGTAGACGTCGGCGCGAGTTCTTGCGCTTTGGATTGGGATGTTTGAGAGGGGAGGGGGAAGTGAGAATCGGCGGCGAGGGGGAGGAGGTGGAGCACGGCGAGGTGGAGAGGGAGGGAGGGAGGGCGGAGAGGGAGGAGCTCTTTCTTGGTCGAGTTGGGGGAACGATGGATGTAATGGAGGTGTGTATTTAGTATTTACTGTTTTGTGCGTATACATACACGTAGAAAGGGCCGTATATGTACAAAAGTGGAATGACAATGTGCGTGACTCAGGTATCTTTTTATGTGTACTGCTACAGTGGTATTGAGTACAGCTAGTTTCGTATGTAATGTATATAGTACATATGTAGGTGTACATATGGTTATGTGTGTTTATATATGTATTTATTTTGTTTGAGATGTCAAAAATGCGCCAAAAGGATGGAGCGGTTTTATATAACTAGTAACCGTCATAAATATTTGGGAATGGTTTCCAGGTAGATTCAGAAATGTGGGTGGGAAAACACATATCGTAGTACTATGAAAGTATGTTTATTTATCGTATAAACCAAAAGACGCTAAAAGGCTGGAACGGTTTTATAAGACTAGTAACTGTTGTACTTACTAGAACTGTTTTTCACCCTTGCTAGCATCACATGACATGAGGTAGGTGTTAAAAAAATGTGGGTTGACAAACAAAATATTATATATAGCAAGTGTGGTTTGCAAAATGCACATAAAGTGATAATGTAATTATCTCCTAGACTCCTCAGATATAACTAGTCTGATTTAATTGGCCTCCACTAAAAAGATGCCCGATTGAATCCTTCAAGTGTTTATACTTTGTTTCCTAAATGTTTTGAGATGGTTCGAGAAGTAGAGTGGCACATAGGCAAATTTGGGCAGAGCACACAAAAGGAGGGGTTCTGTGGACTGGGTCAACGCCGCCACCCTCCCTGTCCCTTTCACGAAAAATGCTCAGCTTGGATGTGTCGCCATTAGCCTGTCATTGCTTGTACTTATCCAAATCTTGTCAAAAGACCATGTTACCTGTAATGCACAGTAATACTAAAATCAAATCTACCTGACAGCCTGAGTTCAGCATGAAGGTGTCCATCAACTGTGCATCTTCGATTTTGGGATTCTTGACAATGTGGATTCAGAGCACTCAGATTCCTTTTGGGTATGAAAAGGAAAATAGTTTCTGTATCCATTATTTATTCCATTTAATTTACATGAATATTCTTTTGACCATCTTGCCATGAGATGGAGCAGGCAAAGCCACAGGCTACCGGTAGGCAGGGAAGTAGTGTCAGGTCAATGCAATACACTTGTTAGGATTACAGAGGACAGGAGAGTGATTGCTGCTTCCTGGGCCCAAAGAGGCTATATGATAGGCCGCATTTGCAAGCACGTCCTCTAGTGGAAGGCCCATCATACTATGGCCCATCAGGCTCATTGTGTCTGTAAATAAATTTTTCTAGAGGTCCTTTTTCCCACCTAGGAAATAAATCGATTCCTTCTAAAAACATAAAAAATCAATTAATGCAAAACCAAGAAAAATAGAAACTCGGTGCGGCGTGTCTATCTCCCCAAATTTGTTTGGTAGTAGTACCCACACCTTTTATTTTTTGCAAGTCTTGTTCAAGAGAACGTACTAGTTATGACATTGGTTGGAATTTGTAGCTATGAAGATGCCAAGGAGCACTACTTCAAAGTTTGACACTAGAATTGAGTTTCATTTTGCACTACTTCATGTGACTTTTGCTATGTTTTTGTAATAGATTTGGTCTGATTTTCATTGTTTGCCAAGAAATATTTGATATTTTAAATCTGCATACTTTTGCTATTTCTGCCAAAAAAAGCTTAACTTATTTTAAAAATAAAATATGTAAAAGGATCTTGTAATCGCTCTGCAAGCCTAGTTGTTCACGGTTCGCCAATGCTCGTGTTGCAGCTCCCGTGCGGTCTCCTTTTTTAGCAGAAGCTCTCGTGTTGCCGTGTGCTTATTCCTTTTAGTTTTTTTTTGAGAGGATTATTCCTTTAGTTAAATGGTCTCTGTTTTCGTTTTCGACCCATTTGGTTAAAGTTAGGTTAGTCTGCTTTAGTGGACACTGTTTTTTTATATTTAGCCCATCTAGACGTTTGGATTGGGCCTATTCTGTTGTCTTTGGGCTACTCGATTCCCTCGTGTGTCCAGTTTTCTAGTTTGTGGCACCTTCGTGTATTGTCCAGTTTAGCCACTTTTATTTATTTCTCCTTCTCACATCTATATACGAGTCCATGCCAATTGCCACAGGGAGACAAGGAGTATGTACAACTAGAAGTGCAAAGCTAGAAAAAGTCGACTTAACTTTTACCCAAAAATCCAAACTCTACAGCTCAAACAAATAGTCTAAGAGAGGTGACAGTGACGAACGACGATGAGAGATGAAGAGGTATGGGATCATGGAGCAGAGACAGACGGACGGGGGGAGAGTGACTGACTATAAGAGGAGCGACGTACTGGACTTGTGACTCTATGCAAGTTTGCATAGTTTTATCCGCTGGCTTGATGTAATTAAACTCTAGTTTCCTCTAGCTAGTAACAAATCGATGAGCAAGTGCATCAAATTGGTTATTTTTTTTAAACCATCAATTAAATATTATGTATTGACGAGTGACGGACTGACGATGATGGTACCCGAACTGATTTTGTATGAAGACCTGAATGAGGATTATGACCATTTACTATTCAGCTCTGATCTGCTATGTATCATTGCTGGGTAGTATAATAACCTCCCAACCTCCTTCAAGGAAGCAAGACATACACATACATGCATGTGGACGCACGTTTCCTCCCTTAAGGAAGCAGGATGGATAAGCTCGATCAGCGCTAGTACCAGTACAGCGTCGAGTAAGTTCCTGCTTTTTGCTGCTATAGCTGACTGTGGAGAGTGGAGGCTGCTTGCTGTTGTATATATTATACATTCATTCAAGGTCATGGTCAATGCAGAGTGGATTAGTTCCACACGTTCACGATGTATCAGACCCATATCCAAGTCTAGCTCGGTCTTCTTCAGTTGTTCACCAGTGTACGTGTACGTCACCGAACTAGGAGCAACGACAAAGATCATGACGATTGATGGCACACATCATCATGTAACAACACACTATACTACATACTACTAGGTGACGATGCATGGTGATCTATATATCTATCTGTTCCTGTTTCCGGTAACAATCCATAGAAATCTCATTGCATTCCATCTCCACATGCATACAGACACGGTTTTTTTTAAAAAAAAAAACTGCAAAGCAAAGCAAAGTTAACTACAATAACAGTCGCCGACTACTTTATGTCGTCAGCAAAAACAATAACTCGAGCTAGTAAACTGTTCGTGAATTTAATTAACCCGATCCACCAATGTATTGAATTAGGTTTTGAGGTCGTAATTTTCAACCTATGATATGACCCAGCTTAAGAAACGCGACTCAAATTAAAGTAGAATACCCCGAAGAATAGCCCAAGCCAACTCGATCCGTCAGTTTGTCGACTTGGGCCAATGATTTTGACGCAACCATTTTGTCACGCCTGACCCTAATTTGATCAGATCTAAAAATAAGACACGACTCCAAAGTGTGGCATCTACCAAGAGTGGTGAATGATGTAACTCTATTTGAGGACATATAAAGTGCGCTAAATGGCTTCCTAAGAAAGCTCTGTGTTGCCACTAAAAATTGTTCCAAGATAATTTTGGACACCTTAAACAAGTTGAGCCATGGCGAGCCACCCCAGTAGGCTTACCCGAGTCTAGCAGTTGGCTAGCCAACTTGAACAGTGCTATTTCGGCTAAACCGACTCCCCCCCCCCCCCCCCCCCCCCCCCCCCCCCCCGATGACCAAGCAACCTGCCCAAACCTGCAAAAGTTGACTCCGCCTGGATTCCGATTGTTTTGTCCCTAAATAGTGTTTTTGTATATTTTGACATGGGGAACTTGGAGAACACGTTTATGAGAGGATCACGATTGAGTTCCCATATATATCCTATCGAAAAAAACTAATCTATCAACTATTTTGCCATGATACCTCTCTCTCGGCCCCTCTTGCTGTTCGGCAAGTCCCTCCACGAGATTTGTTGGCATCCAAGATGGCCTTGCTGGTCCTAGAAGATTCTCCATGTTCTCCTCCTAGTCGGATCCTTACGGAAGTGGTTCGAGAGGTTTTTCAGCCGATAACGAACTTTACATCGGCCCTATTGGTCTCTATATCGGTTTGGCCGGTTACGTCGCGTCTCTTGCTATGTTGTAGGTCGTGTGCGGCCTTTTTAGGCGTCCAAATTTAAAGCCCGCTGGTGTGTTGACCTTGGCGTCCTTCGGCGTCAACACACTTTTCATCGTTCTATTGTAGTTCTCATTTGAAAAAAATAAGATTGTCATTTACCAAAAAGCAAGTCATATATTATGTAACAGAGTTGTGAATCCAGCATCAAAGAATTCAAACTACATCCTTGTCCACATTCCTTGGTGAGCATATATTTTCTCCAATGCATATACGTGGCTTTATTGTTATCCACATCTGCATCCAAAGATATGGTCTGGTAAGTCTTTGCATATTGGTAGCCAAACAAATGCATCGTGCAACACATTTACCAGTTAGCATAACCGATGGAAAACTGCTTTGGGAGCATGTAGGTGGAAATGCTGAAAGGCACGCGCGTCATGCATGTGGCGCAACACTTACACGCCATTCATTTCATCTGCCGAAGTCATTAGTCATGGTCATAATCAATAAACCTTTGTACTATATCCCTACTTTAATGTGGCGTGCATCATACTACCAACCAAAAACAAGAAAAATCCGCGGTTAGTTAGTAAAGTAATAAATAAATAAAAACAAAGAAAAGCACGAGAAATTAACACACACCAGACACGCTAAAGATACTGTTTGTATTCTCAGAGCATGCTTTGAACCTTTTTTTCTACAAGAAATTTAGTGAGACTTTAGATAGTTTTTGACTAACAAGAGAACTGAATTTGATTCCTTTACGGACTGAATGCAACAGATAAAAGTCTCAAACTGAGATATTTTCGCTGAAAAATTAAGGCATGTCGTTTTTTTTATCAACCATACCTGTATTAAGTTAAGGAAACAGTCCACATACACGTAGGAATACAGATACGGTGGAGTAGAATACAGAGTACAGCTCTACCACCATAAAAGCACAGAAGACCTTAACAAGAGAAAAAATTACAAGTAGGTCCTTAGGCCCTCCACGCATCGAAGTATCCGGAAGCTGCCACCAGCCACCGCCGGCGGCCACCGGAAGCCTTGGCCACTGTCCCGAGGTCGGAAGGAGCTCCATCGCCACATGGCTTTGAGAAGAACCGCAATTGACACTCGCCCTTGGACGAGATGAAGGCAACGCCGAGAAAACGTCGGTCGGGGTCGCGCCCCAAGCCCCATCGACCCTGGAGCAGATCACGCCGGCGGCGACAGAAGTCACCGCGGGAAGACGAATATGCTCCACTCGCCAATCTTCCACCAGATCCGGAGCCCGCTCTGCCTCTACCAAGCAAAAGGACGGCAGACGTACCTTCCACATGGAAAACCACGTCGCCGGACGCGCCGCCAGCACCACCACATCAACAGGACACCAGACAGCGCGGTCTTCCTTGCAAAACTCGCCGACCTCACCGGTGACGCGGAAGAAAAAATCACCGGGGCGAAGAGGAGGTCGCGAGCGCTTATTCACCGGTGTCGTCAACGCATCGCCTCGCCACCGACGCCGAGAAACAGCAAGCCGCAGAGGAACAAGGTCCCCCCGGCAAACCCTAACTCCGCCGCCATGGATCGACGACGAGTAGACACTAGCTAACCTAACTATACAGGTCCTCCCGCCAAGGAGCCGGGTGCTCCTCTCATCCCCGTCGCCGGCGAGGGCGCCGGAGGAGAGGAGGCCGGCGGATCGACGGAGGAAGAGAAAATGGCCCTCGAAGTCACCCTCTTTCACTGTAGAAAGGGGAAAGACGGTTCGAGGCGTAGCGAATAAGGCATGTCGTTTTTAGTACGCTGAGCCCCAGTAATAGCATTCCCGTGTGCACCAGTCAGCGTGCTCCTACCACGCGCGTCATCTCCCCGTAACTTCCGCACGAATCTTACAGAGCACCCGACGGCCCACGTGGCCCCGTACCGCACACGTGACGCCACGCGTACGCGTCGACTGCACACGCCATCCGCGCGCGTCCCCACTTCGTAAGCAACCAACCGATCTGAACCGGACCCGCTGCGGAGAAAAAGCGCTGAAGCTTCGCCTGTGACGTGGCGCCCTGCCATTGGTCGTTGCGAGCTCAGCTCGGTGGCGAGCTTGACGTTGACTTGAGGTCTGGTCAATGCAGGCATCTCTTCTACCAGCTCTAGGATTCCTGGCATGCTTTGCATTCTGGCGCCTATAAATAGGTCGCCATTGCTCAGCATCGAAACATTCGGTAGCAGCTTGCTTATTATCCATACAAACAGTACTTAGTACTCAGTGTTATATTAGGCACGTGCTAAAAATATAATTAGTTCACGGCCGTTGCTGATCTAGTAGTAGTATACACATACACATACACATACACATACACATACACGTACACATACACATACACATACACATACACATACACATACACATACACATACACAGTGAGTACGTGACAAGGTCGAAAATAAAAGCTGCGGACATGGCCACCACCACCACGGAACGTCCGACGGCGGCGGCGACCAACGACCTGCTGCTGCGGCGGCTGTACCTGGCGCTGTCGCTGTCGACGGCGAGCAAGGTGATCTTGAAGCATCAAACGGCCGGCGGCCGCGTCGGCCAGCAGCAGCGGCAGCGGCAGCAGACGTCTGCCGGCGGCAGCGGCGGCGGCGCGTTCCGGTGCAAGACGTGCGGGCGCGCGTTCCCGACGTTCCAGGCGCTGGGCGGCCACCGGACGAGCCACAAGCGGCCGCTGGTGCGCGCGCACGGCCTCGACCTCCTCCTCGGCGCGCGGCCCGGGAAAAAGGGCGCGGCCAGCGACGTGCACCGGTGCGGCAGCTGCGGCGCCGTGTTCCCCACCGGGCAGGCGCTCGGCGGACACATGCGCCGACACAGGGCGGCAGCGGCGTTCGATGTCGCCGTGGCCGTGCACGGCGAGCAGATGACGGCGAGGGTTGTTGATGATGCCTGCTTGTCTGGAGAGGAACTTGTCCATGGCGAGAGCGAGGATGATGTCGCGGGGCCTATTAGGTTATTCAAGTTCATATGAAACGATGCTCGTTTGCATGTGGCAAATCACGTACACATGCTCATTTCCTCATGCGTTTATACCGTATAAATTATACGTCATCATAAGAGGTTTATTTTATTTGATTACAAAAATCTTATATACTGTAATAAAATAAGTACATGCATAGTCATGCATAAAAATTGGAGAAACAATGTGTAGTTAAGGTTTGAAGGGGTTTTTTCTTTTGTGACTAGTTAAGGTTTGAAGCTTCTGAATTTCTTTATAGTTAAGGTTTGATTTTGAAGCTTCTAAATTTCTTCATTACCTATATATACACCATCAATACAATATTTTTCCGGAAGAAGATACTTGAATCACTCTTCAACTCTTTTGTGAAATATAGTGATTCTATTCTCAATATAATTGCCACAGTGACATCGTATAACGTTTCTATTTGTCCCTAAATTCACCATGGTCCAAACAAAAAAAAAATGAAAAAAAAGAAAAAGCTGTTACTCCGGCAAAAAGTATCACTTACTGCCTTTGTATGACCGGCATATGTACCCTTCGGTGTTATCTACTCCCTTCGTCCCCGAATACAATGCATCCTGCCTATTCTCAGATAAAATAAGAGAGAGTCCAATAGACGCATATACCCCTCACTTAACTTCCTAATTTATTGAAATCTATCCTATTCTGCATGATTAAAGGGTGGAATCTAAACTTCGTTGTACAAAATATGGTAAGCACACATTTACTTAGGGTAATATTATCTTTTATGTTCCCTCAGTGCATTGTATTTGAGGACAACTCTCAAAGACTAGAATGCATTGTATTCGGGGACGGAGGGAGTATGTAATATGCTTTCTAACTCATCGCTTAAGACATGTCACCTCCTGCAAAAACTCCATCATCACTTAATCTCAACTTGATCTCATATCGTGTGTTCAATAAAATTTTTGCCCATTCCCATGTTATTAGCAAGGACTAGAAAAAAAACATACCTAAATCCAAAACCCTAATTCACATCACCTTCTTTCAACTAAGAGGATTCTTGAGCACACATGTACTTTTAAAATTTCGTTGGTTCATGACTTTCACTTGTTGCATGGACCGGATATACGCATAAACATGTTAAGTACTCAATAAAAATGAAAAATACCCAAAAGTTAGTACTATATCTAGGAATCTCTATTAAAATAATCTCATGCAACTTTAGTGAAACCTTGGTAATGTGAGTATTTTCGACATTAAACCCCATAGTGAAATCCCAATCCATGGGTGGAATCCTTGTGTACCCATCCACATGTCTTCTCCCCCCCCCCCAAAAAAATATAAAGCTCGATAATAATGGGCTTATACCTAACCTAAGTAAACCTTGACTCAAAAAGTTATGTAGGGCTTCATGACCATAGTACTTATGAAACATAATTGTGATGAACTAAATATTGATTAAGGAAATGAAACCATAAGAGTTCTACTAGACCTAAATAAAATCTACCTTACTATTGTTGACAATTTTTTAAGGTCACGGTTGTGAATACAGAACTTACAATGCAAAAGTGTGTGCAAATGTGAATAAATATATGAAATTATTTAGTTAATTGACACAATAAATCCATGAGATATATATAGTAGTCATGCCTTTGATATCAAATGCAAATTAAGTATATTCCCTATATTCCAAAACGTAGGTCATAATTTCAATTTTTTTCAAACTCAAACTTATCTAACTTTGTCCAAATATACAGAAAAGTTTATAAACATCTCTAGTTAGTTTTCATTAAATCCATCATGAAATATTGTAAGTGATAATACATCTGTTGTATAAATTTTAAGCCAAAGTTATAAAAGTTTTTGATATATATTAAACAAAAATAAAACGACCTACATGTTGGAGAAAACATGTAATCGTAGATTATTATATAGCTCTTGGTCAAGTATATAACGCTTTGTAATTGTAGGTTATTATATATTGTTTGCCAACAAGCGACAGCAACAGGTTTTTGGTTTCGTTAAGCCATTGCTGCTGAGTATATCTATATCATTTGACACGTAAACTAAACACATATATACAGTACGTCACACCAGCCTCTCTATATATGGTACACCTACAAATAAACTGTACACGCAAACTAGCTACGCGTTTAATTTATATATCTAATTAAGAGGATTATTGACGAACCCACTTGCTTAGTACAATAGTACTCCTACTAGTCTACACTGTGGCTTGCAAAGCATATAGTCGATGGATCGATTCGTCAGTGAATACATTTTGGTGTCGGTTGTTGCAAACAATTAACGAAGGCCGTATCAGCTGAATTTCCTGGAAACTTCGGAGTTGTCACTCAACAGTGACAGTCGTACGTAGTGTACAAGAGTTCCAAGTTCTGAGAAACTTCCAAAGGCTTGTTTTTTGCCAGCAAGGTTTTGGATATGCTTAACAAGGTACATCATCCATACCTTTGTTCCACGACTAGCTTGACCTATGCAAGACTAGGGTCTTAAGCTATATGAAGATATGTATGCACTCGAGCATTAAGCTGATGTACACTGGTTATTCCCTTTCTCTTATTCGAAAAAAAAGAACCATTATTCCCTCTTATCTTAATTAGTCTTTCAATTGCAGTGGGGTCTTGACACGGACATCACCTGATGCTGATTCATTTCTTTCCCTAATATTCTTTTCAATCTATTAGTTGGTAAGGTGAGTCGTAACGTGGGTTCTACAAAAGTTTCATGAGCATTAAATAAGCCAACATGGTATAATATAAATGAAGAAAAGAGATAACAGTTCCACGAGATGAAGTAAGTTTCATGGGAACGAAACTTGTCTACACTGTTTCCAACAAACATGAAAAATCCTCGCAGTGGCCTAATATGCATGCACAAACCTCTCTTTTTGATGCCGGGTTATCAACACGAATTTAACCTAGAGGCTCTACCATCGATTCACAACGTGAATGGGTTGCATTGCTTTGTGTTGGTCACCAACGGCCCAAGGCTAAGGCCCCAGAGCGGCTACGAAGGTACTCCGTCCGTCCCTTTTTAAGTGTCGACGTGGGATGCGTGCCACGAGTTTGATTCAATTTATAGAAAATAAATGCAACATTTGTATCTCCAAATAAATTTATTAAAAAACTAGATTCAAAGATCTTTCCAATGATATTAATTATGATACTAATCGATGATATTTATTATTTATAAAAATTGCCGGTATTTGTGTCTCGAGAAGCGAAGCGACACTTATTTAGGGACGGAGGGAGTATCTGAGATGACTTCCATGGTGTTGACCTCGAAGACCAAGCCCACCTAGGCCCCGGCCCTTCTGCGGGGCAAGAAGAAGAAGAAGTTCCTCTCTTCCTCCAATTAAGGAGGAGAAGAACACGTAACACTCACACTAAACAAATAGTATTTTTAGTTCCGCTGTCACACAGCTTGACACTGGCAATTGATTGTATTATATATTACCGTTTCCACACCCACTGCTGAACCAAACAACACCCTATTGTTTGATAAATTGGCACTAGTAAAAGTAGATAGATATGCGACTGTCCAAGTGGTCACTGATCAGAACTTCAGAAGTCCTTTTTGTGCGCATGAATAATTGAATAGAATTCAAAGACGTGTAATATTTATTAGCATCAGTTAAGTTATGGTCCAGCTAGCGCGTTACGTTCCGGTACGTCATTTCTTAATAACATGGACGCGTTGATATAGTCGACATCGATCTAAAGACATCACCTTTGTTCGCACGCTGCTGACTACTGCTTGCTGAATAACAATAATGCCTTGTCCGATCCGGCTCATGGAGTCATGGTTATATATACTACTCCTAAACACTAGCCACTAGGACCGTGGACTGAATTTCTCAGTAAGTTGCATGCAATGCAACCGAATTAAATTAATTAATTAATTAATAAGCAGTACGTACCGGATTAGCATTATCAGGAGGGACGAAGGTACTAATAATAAGAGAATGAAAGAAACCAGCAGCAGCAAGGAACGAAGGAGCTGCAAAGAAAAGCCTGCGAGCTGATTTGACGAGCCAGTACGCACGCGCATGCCCATCGAAATCTAATACTACACGCGAACACGGCAAGCACCCCTTGTTTGTTGCCTTGTGTGAAACGAACATACACACGACAGATGCATATATAGAGATCAGCTAGAAGCGACTATATATACAAGTATGCATCACCTGACCTGAATCACAACCATATCCAATCCAACAGACTCTTGCACTACATATATCTTGCACACAATCGTGTCATCGACCTCAGCTCTCTGTCAGCTCGCTCGATCGATCTTAACCGTGCCAGCAGGAGCAGCCAAAGCTCACAACAATTCTTCAAAGAGTGTACAAATACTCTGCTACAAAGCTAGCTAGCATCAGCTAGCACGCACGTCGTCGTCATGGAACGCCTTATTAACCATCTCTATGTACCGTCCTTCTCCGACGACGATGGCGATGTCTTCCTCACTCTGTCGTGCGGCTCGTCGTCGTCGTCATCCTCCTCCTCCTCCTCGGAGGCGGCGGCGGCGGCAGCAGCAGGCACGCCGCCGGCGCAGCTAGTAGTGGCGCCGCTGCCTGAACGTGTGCTGCCTGGGCGTGGCCGCCGTCGCCGGCGGCGAGGGCAGCATGCGCCGTCGTCGTCGTTCGACTGCCGGACGTGCGGGCGGGAGTTCCCGACGTTCCAGGCGCTGGGCGGCCACCGGACCAGCCACCTCAGGAGGCCGGCGACGACGACCAAGAAGAAGACGCGGTCGTCAATGGTCCACGCATGCGCGGAGTGTGGGCTGGGCTTCTCCACGGGCCAGGCCCTTGGGGGCCACATGAGGAGGCACCGTGGTGGTGGTGGGCCTGGGGCTAGTACTACTACAGAAGAGGAGGGCTGTCGTGGGCCTAATGATTTCTCTGCTGTGGACGACCTGGTATGGGCCGTCATGCTACATGAGAGGCCCAGGTCGACGGCCTCCTTGCAGCTGCTCGACTTGTTCGTTTGATTAGATCAATCATACCTCGGGTGCACATGTTTTTGTGTCCAAAAAATAAATCGAATATTTGTATATGTCAGAAATTAGCGCGCGCGTGTAAGCTTGTCTAAATATATTCTAATCTTAGGATATATATGGTCATCTTCACTAATTAACTTTTTTCTTGAGAAGAGTTTTAGGGCTAAAACGCCCCCGTCATTGGCGCACATTGCATAGGACCAGGAACAGTTTAAAGCATGACGAAATATAGCTAGCTAGTGTGCGTGTATATTTCTTTATATACGAACAGGTACACACTTGTATTTGTTTATTACATGTGACAAATCAGTGCATGTCCTTGGGGAGTTTTAAAATTTTAAAAACTTTTTTAAAACAATTTTTAAAAATATCACGCCTTCGCTTCTATTTGAAAATCTAGCTCGTTTGGCCGTGACAATCTCCCTGGTGCGGCCAAATTGCGCTATCGTGCCAACCCGCCTGCCAGGGTTGGCTTGCCCCCGTGGCAAGTCAAATGGCACTGATGTGAACTCCCAATCACAGCTAGTATGGTTGTGCTAGTTCAAAACCCAGGGCATTTTGAACCGGTAGTAATGTGCTAATCTAGCTAGGGTTAGAGAGATTGAGTCAGTCGTGTGAACACAATTGACGTACTGAGGAAATGTAATTTCACGGTTGGTTTGAAGAAAGAAACTGACTGGATTTTTTTTTTTGAAGTTGTTAGAATGGAAGACTGATTATGACAATGCAATCACATACTCTGTCGCTGGCCTGTCTGTGTACATAAGTGTAAATACTGATTTTCATGTAGCTACCAGTGTTTGATCAACATACGAATTTTGAATAAGAAGAACGGTCAAACACGATAATTGAAAGTCAACAAATTGCGTTTTTTTTGGGACGGAGGAAGTACTCTTCTTGAATATAGAAAATAAAATGTTTGAAAACCATGAATACTATTAATTAATCCATTGACACATTATTGGAACACACAAAATCATAGCGGCACAGAGTGTGACACCCCGTGTCACTGCAAACATGTTATGCACAAACTCATGTCAGCATTCATCTCATATCATGCGCATTAGTGTTGGAAAAATGCTAAGAACACAAAAACTTCCGTGGCTTTGTTTGAACTGTGCAAGTTGTTGTCATTTTGGATTATTTGCAAAGCTAGATCTTTAACAACTTAATAAAAGCTCTTAAAAAAACCAAACTAATGCTTCAAGTACAAACTTATTTCGTCAAATTACTAGAACGGGAATGGATGTCAAAGTTCTGTATCAAGTATTTTCCCACGACTATAAAAATAAAAATGCAAATTAGATTATGAGGTGTCAAACTACCAGTTTGAACTAGTTTTTTTGGAAACCGAAGATTTAGATGCATCAGAAACAGTACATTGAGTTAATATATGGCTTTGGGACGAAAAGCTCCCAGATGTTATGACTATAACTTGAGGCATGTTTCCATAGATGTGGACTAACTTCACCAGATCATCTTATAGCTGTTTATTTATTACAAATTTTGAAATCATTGGACACTATTTTCTATTTTTCAAAGAAGAAGAAAAATATTGGAAAAAACATCTTGCAAACTACGTGCACATGACACGTACCTCATGTAACATATGAAAT
Source organism: Saccharum hybrid cultivar R570 (assembly GCA_038087645.1). Lineage (NCBI taxonomy): Eukaryota > Viridiplantae > Streptophyta > Magnoliopsida > Poales > Poaceae > Saccharum > Saccharum hybrid cultivar. The sequence continues at coordinate 5,588,468 of JAQSUU010000744.1, forward strand.
GACAAAACTTGAAAAAAAAACTAAAATATGAAAAAAAAACTAAAAATAAAAATAAAAATATAAAACAAAAAAATAAAGAAAAAATCGACATAACCAGAGAAGAAAGTAAATAAATAGAAGAAAATATAAAAAAATAAAAAAACATGAAGGACGCTAACAGGCTAAAAAGCCTGTTGACGGTCCGCTGTACTACGCCACAAGCTACATGCTCAGCGGGCTGTCAGCCGAACACTACTAACGTCCAGCCCAAATAAAAAATAGCAGCCCAATATCGATTCACAAAAGGCTGGAAGTTCTGGTGCTCGCACATTTTTCTTGATTTATTCCAGGATTTTTCGGCGTTATGCTTTAGGTGGTAAGCGACGTTCCCGTCAACGACGAGGCGCCAATGGTGACTTCGGGAATCTCCAGATCTGCCAGCTCAGTCCTTCGGAGGTGCTCATAGGGGTAGGGTTGCTTACGTGTATTCATAGGGGTGAGTGTGCGTGTATGTTGAGCGTCTGCGTTGTACTGTGTAATCGAAAAAAAAACTCCACACGTTAGGAGAAAGGACTAAAAGAAACAGATCCGAGAGAGAGAGAGAACCCACTAGAAAGCTCAGTTTTGACTCATGAATAACTAGGTACTTGACCACACCACTACAAAGTTCACTCATGTCTCGGTCACTTTCTATGACATACCTGGTAGTCCAATTTCTTTCACATCAGCCTTGGCGGCTTGAACTAAAGATTTTACGCTATTGATATATTCAGTGCTCGGTCTTACATCCATCCTCGTCATCACATCTGTAATTAATAAAAGAATTATATCAATTGGAGAGAAGTACATCCACAAATAAAAAATTGGATTGTTGTTCAATAATTAACAAATTAAATTTTGTAGAGATAAAATTTGCGGATACAAGTTACCGAGTTACCAGCGATGAAGTCTAGACTACCGAAGGTGATCTTGGTGCCTGGTTACATCTTCTCCACGTTGTCGAAGTTAAAAATGAGACCTTAAATCATGGTCTTACATGGAAATAAGGTAAGATGAAGCTGACAATATTAGTAAGTATTAGCTCCGGCAATACGGACCAGCGTATCGTACATATAGAAGAATGAAATGAGTAGCGCATGACGACATAAGGGTTTATTTTGGTTCAGGTACATAGTACCCTACATCCAATTTGAGGAGGATCTCTTATCTTGTATGCTCAAGTTTAAAGGGGAGCATACCGATCTAGGGTCCCTACCCCACCTTACATGGTCTTGGGGATAGGGCTAAAAGATCCTACAAATATGTTTTCTATTAGGTCACATGGAAAGTGTAACAAATAATCTATCATATCTCCGTAAGAGTAGAGTGTCCGAATCTATCTCGTAAGTTTGTTGTCCACCACGCCCGACAAGATAACTTGGTTCACCTCATACTTGTGGATGATCCTCGTCGTATTCGATCGATCTTGTACGTATTGAGCTGATATATAGTCGGATGAGGTACCGTATGTTCATAGCACTAAGTAGTTTTCACAACTTCACCTCATACTTGTGGCTGGGACCGTATGAGTGCTTCTGTGAGAACACGTTTTGTGGATCCTATGCAGAACCGTTTTAATTCGTCAAACAACACATGTGTGTCTCTAAAATAATTTTACCTTTACTAGAAAGCTTCTCGTGAAGCTGGAAAAAAAAAACCCCTCACTAGCTAGTGAATCTAAGGCGTGCCAAATGGGGTGCCACGGATACGTAGGAAATTCGAATTCCTACACCATCCTTAGATCATCGCTTTTGGTGTTACGCTACCATCCTATATCACTTTTCGTGTCACGCTACCATTTCAGATATTTATAAGGTAAACACCAAAAGCTGGTTGGCATCATCACCCGCTTTGACAACCATTCGTAGTTTCCCTGAATTTGTTATCTATACGACTATACCTAAACATAATATATATACAATGCCTTCTCTGACCGATTTGTAACGCAGTCGTTTTCTCTTCCAATACACGGCACGGTGAAACTGCAACCTACCCGCCGGGGCCGGATCCTCTCTGCAATGTCTGCAGTGGAGAGTACTACGTGTATATATAGTGGCCGTGTCGGATCGAGTGGCCAGCAGAGCAAGGACTGCATGCATCCTGTTCCTGTACCATGCATGTGCATCTTTTGCATGTCGATACAAATGCAATTGAAGCATGGTCGAGAATGAATGACTGGATTAAATGAATGAAAACGAAGTGAAGCACTGATTGGCCGTTGATGGGTCATCAGATATGATGATGACTTTAATCCTGACCGGTTTAATCAAGGGCATGCACTGCTCGATCTCTGACCGTAGTACACGAGTACTACAAGCTAACAACAACGCCTCCCTTGACTCCCATTATCCTCTCTCTCTCCGTCGGTCGTTTTTCTTTCTTTCTCGCCTGTTTCTGTTTTCCATTCCATTTCATTCCCAAAATAACGCCATACTATGGAGAATAATCGAATGGAGTGACAGCAACACATAGCTACGTGTCGCCGTTTCGTCTTTCTCCTCCTCCAGTAGACCAGACTAGACCCGTACCATACCAGCACGTCTTGCATTGCCGCCTATTAATTGGAGCGGCGTGGAGTGTGGGCGGTGAGCCGAGCCGGCGTGGCAAAAACGCAACCGGCGTGGAGTGCTGTCGGTGGCTAGCCATCCATGGCGGCGGGCACGCCGTCCGCCGACGCCGAGCCCGGGCCGGCCGCTATGGCGCTGGGGCGGCGGCACGCCTGACGCCAACCATCTTCATCACCCCAGCGGCGGCACGGGCACCAGCTGGTGGTCGTCGCTCGCCAGCGGCGGCCGTCGGCGCCGGACGATCCGGGACGTGCGAGATGCAGGCGGTGGTGGTGCCATCGTCGACGTCGGCGGCGGCAGTGGACGCCGGTGGAGACCCTAGGGCGTTCCTGACGTGGGAGGACGTGCGGGTGACGGTGGCGGGCGGCGGCCCGCGAGGCGTGCCGGACGTGAGGATCCTCGACGGGATCAGCGGGCACGCGCGCCCCGGCGAGGTGGTGGCCATCATGGGGCCCTCCGGCGGCGGCAAGACGACGCTGCTCGACACGCTCGCAGGTAGAGTAGTACTACCTCATGCATGCATCCATCCATCCGTGCATGCGATTAGGAGATGACACACCGTCGCAGGTAGAGTAGTACTATCTCATGTTTGTCGCTTGCGCTTTCCGACAAACTACTGCCGACAATTATATATTAAAAGAATATTAATATTTATAATATATAATTAGTATCGTTAGAAAGATATTTAAATTTAGTTTTTTAATAAATTTATTTGGAGATACAAATGTTACCTGTATTTTCTATAAATCAAGTTAAACTCGTGACACGGAAACAAAAAACGACATACATTTCGAAATGAAGGAAAGTAGCTTAAACTGTACTTACTGATGACACACCGGGCATGCACGCCGGCCAAAAACAAAAAAGCAGCAACAACAATCATGTGGATAGCTAGATGGACTACTGGTAGCAACTAGCAAAGCAAGTAGCACGTCGTCGTATCTCTACTGTTTTGCTGTCTCTAACGAGTTCGTGCCTAGCTAGCCGCAGAATGTAATACAACGTTTCGACCATGTCGGAGTATCTTTTTTTTTCAGATATTAAAATAAAACAAAAATATGTAATAACTCATTCGGTCCTACTACAAAGGATGGGATCGTCGGACTCTATAACAGTGTTAAACTGTTAAGAAGGCTGTGTGTGTGCAACTGTAATTATCTTTTGTAGGACAGTTTACGTCTTCTAGACATCCACGTATGCAAAGGTGTTAAGAAGGCATTATAGGTGCAGCCTAACTTTTTGCTAAGAGAGAGCACGGGAAGTTTGATAAGGCCAGCGTTCCTTTCCTGACATTGCTCTTCCAAAAAAAAAACTATAATAATATTAATTAAGTCAGTCAGTTTTAATGGCTACTTATATTAAATATACTCCTAAGTAACTATCCTAGATTTGTCTTGTGTTGTGATTTCACAATATATCTACTTGAAGCTATAAAACTTGATGTTATTTTCTCTAAACTTAGTCACCCTTATGAAAGTTTGATTATAACTAGACTTAAAGTCATATCTTTTCTTTTTGGATGGATTGGAGAGGTACTCCAGGCGGGCGGTACGTGCAACTCATTCGTATTAGATGCATGCAAACAAAGCATATTTGCTTTTTTTTATAGAAAACTCACACATGTGCTAACTATTACAAAAATGAGGCAAAATTGAAAATTTTCATGCGAGATATATGAGGTCCTTTTTATGTGGCATGCTTGTTTCATTAAAAATGGTCTCATGGAATTTGAAGTAGTACACAGCATGTTTGCGTGCTTGCTGAAACAGTAACACTCTATGCCTAGTAATGTTTTTCGTACTACTATTAATGAACCAAGCAAAACATTCTAAGTAACACTACTACAAATAATGAATCTGACAGCAAAACATTCTTAGTACTACTACTATAATGAACCAAGATAATAATGTTTTTTCGTAGATGTTCCAAAAATGTCAGAAATTGCAGCAGAAGCAGTTGCAATCACTGGCCATGCCGTCCAAATTAATGGTTCCGCACCTAACTCTGGATTCACACCATTAATGCTACACCATTCATCAGTGACCACGCACGTGAGTCTCAGGAGAAATCTTCTGTAGCCAATGAATTCCTGTCCAATCGAAGCATTACATTGCTATTCCTTAGTTTTTTTTAAGAAAAAAACTTTGCTTTTGATGATTATTCTTCTTCTGGTTGTAGTATATCCATGGTGCCTTTGTGTTTATTAGGTACGGAGTAATTAGCCAAAATAACCTTTGTAAACAATTGGCACCATTACGATGAAAACAATTGCCACCAAATTTCGTTTTCTAAAATCACGGTGAAAATGGAACTGATAGCGTCCGTACTAATTGTGGTCGTCAGGTATGCACAGGCTTTGTGAGTCTAATAAATAAAAGGTCCACGTGCATGTCTATTTGTGGTTGTTCAGACAACCTTTGTGCTAATCTGAATGTGCAGCAGATGAAAATCATAGCTTTCTACATGATAGGAGCGCGATTAATTGACACAAATTTACTCCAAAGTGTTACATGCATGAGTGTTACATGTATGGGAAAAAAATCATGCTGGTGGCACATTATTCAGAAATACAAGGCATATTTTGATTTGAATGAAAAAGGAAAACTTCGAAATATTCTGATCTCTGCTTAGTGAAAACTGATCCCGCCTTGCATGAATGACTAGAATAATATAGTGTAATTCCTAGTACATAGAAAACGAGAAAAAAAAAACAGAACAAGAAACTGATATAAACTCCCAGCCCTCTACCACTACCCACTCATCCAACTTGACGGTGGGGCTGATTCTCCGGTCCGGGCAGCTTGATACTGATAGGTTACGAGACTGCTTTGCTTGCACTGTTGCATATCGCATTCACCACCAAATTAAACATGTCACGGGAGGCTGATGTACTCTCTCCTCCATCTGTCCCTGCTTGATTATTCTCCAGCAAACTGTTTTTAATTGATGATCGGAATCATACACATTCCAATTTACTGTATATATAGTACTGAGAAAACATTAATCATCAGAGCATTTAATTCAAATTAAAGGTAACCCTGGACATTATTATTACCATTTTATTGCAGGAAGATTAGGACCAGGCATGAATAAAACTGGGGTGATTTTGATCAATGGTCGGCAGGAGAAGCTTGCCTATGGAACCTCGGTAACCCAAAGATCATCTATTCCTATTTCTAATATACTAGAAGCATAATTCGCGAGTTGGTGCGGGATTTTCTTAGAAATACAATGTTTATATATGTGGAAAAATCAAATAAAAACACTTACAGAATATTATGTTGAGTTATAAGAGAATGTGATGCATGGCCAAACAAATAGTACAACGTTAATGCCTTATATGCTGATTGACTAAAGATAATAATTGCAATAAGTGGAAATAGTGTGGAACTTATTAGGAGGGTTGATGTGGCACTTAATTGAATATGACACATGGATGCATTTGAGATGAAAAGATATCACTTATTTTGGGACGGAGGGAGTATAGATACAGATCGGAGGACAGAATAATAATGGATGTCTAGTGCAAAACTCTTGTAGAAGCCCAGATATTTTTTTTGTTTCTTTCTAATAAGAGCTCTTCTTAATAACACCAATTGCATTTTTTTTCCGTGTAACAACGAAGGCCTACGTGACCCAAGACAACGTGTTGATGTCGACGCTGTCAGTGCGGGAGGCGGTGTACTACTCGGCGCAGCTGCAGCTGCCGGACACGACACCGGCGTCGGAGAAGAGGGCGCATGCGGACCGTGTTATCCGAGAGATGGGGCTCGCCGACGCCATGGATACGCGCATCGGCGGCCGGATCACCAAGGGCATCAGCGGCGGGCAGCGGAAGCGGCTGAGCATCTGCATCGAGATGCTCACGCGGCCGCGCCTGCTCTTCCTCGATGAGCCCACCAGCGGCCTCGACAGCGCCGCCTCCTACCACGTCATGAGCCACATCGCCCGCGTCGCTGCCCGCGACGGCATGACGGTCGTCGCCGCCGTGCACCAGCCTAGCGGCGACGTGTTTGAGCTCTTCCATGGCCTCTGCTTGCTCGCCGCCGGCAGGACGATCTTCTTTGGGACCATCTCTGATGCCAACGAGGTCATCATGCTTGTTTTAGCTTCTTTGGGACCATCTCTCTCTGAATGGAGAATTGTCAGCTGCTGACTAGTGCGCTCGTTCCTTGCATGCATGCAGTTCTTTACTCTGAATGGATTTCCATGTCCTCACCTGAGAAGCCCGTCAGATCACTTCCTGAGAACAATCAACAAAGACTTTGATGAGGTATATATACTCATGCTATAAATATGACTTATTTATAGTACATATAATGTGCAACATCACTTTTCATTTGTCTGATATGATCTTATATTTATAGGAAACCGTGGAGAGCTCCAAAACTAAAAGAAAAACAGCAGCTGAATCAATAGACATTCTGGCGCCTGCGTACAGATCCTCTGGTTATTTCGAAAAAACGACAAACCAAATTGTTGAAATGAAAAACATGGTAAGTTGAGCACCCGTCGCTGCTGGAAACCACTGTTCAATAAACCGACATGATAATTGTAATAGTCTTGACGTTGACATGATATCTAATATCCATAAAAAAAAACCACAGTGACTGCAAAGAGCAATACTGAGAAATGTATAATTGACCAATCTAAGGATATTTTGATTTTTGGCTGCATAAAAATGCATAGTTACTACTCCTTAATCCTTTATTACTTCTCTAAGACGTTCTATGTATATTATAGGATGCAGCTTCATTTAGGAGGAGAGAACAAGCAAGCTTCGCCACAAAGCTCCTTGTGCTCACAAGGAGATCGTTCCTGAATATGCACAGGGACATAGGATATTACTGGATGCGTTTGGCCATCTATATGGGCATTGGCGTATGTCTAGGCACTATCTTCTACCAAGTTGGCTATAGCTACAGTTCTATCCAGGTAATGAACTGATTAACATCTGATTCAGGTAGCGGTATATATGGGACAAATATTTATTTGTCTATGTAAAAGTGATGATGTCTTTGGATTTTGCAGAGCCGATGTTCAGTAATAATGTATACAGTTGCACTTTTAACTTTCATGTCTATTGGAGGATTTCCATCTTTTGTGGAAGACGTAAAGGTTGATTCCTCACCCTTCGAAAAGTTGCTTTAGTTTCTTGCTCAAGACAAATTTATTCAAAATTATAATTTTTTAACTTTCTGATATTGAAAATAAACAATAAAAAATGAGTGGGAGATGTTAGGAGAAACTCTAACATGCATATAGGCTTCCGACTAGCACAGACAAATGCTGCGCACTTAATTAGCGCAGTTCCTGTCTGTCCTCAATTAGTGTAAGTGAAAAGTAATTTGGATTTTTTATTAGCACATTATTGCTTCCGGTTTTATGACCTCAATTCTGCGCATATTTTAACTATCACCACCATTTCCAACTTGTTTCAGGTCTTCAGAAAGGAGAGGCTTAGTGGCCACTACGGCGTCTCAGAATTTGTGATCTCAAACACCTTCTCAGCTACTCCATACCTGTCTGTCATTGCTTTATTACCTGGCGCAATGCTATACTATCTCACCGGACTAACAAGAAGCGTGGATCACTTTATCTATTTCGTCATCGTCGTTTGCGTATGTTGCCTTCTAGTTGAGAGCATGATGATGGTTATCGCCGCGATTGTTCCAGACTTCCTTATGGGAATCATCGTTGGAGCTGGAGTACAGGGGGTGATGATGCTCAACGGGGGCTTCTTCCGCCTTCCTAATGAGCTCCCAAAGCCTGTATGGAAGTACCCTTCCTACTACATCTCCTTCCACAAGTATGCAGTCCAAGGACTCTACAAGAACGAGTTCATGGGACTGTCATTCCCAAGTGATCAGCTGGTTGAGTCTAAAAATGCCACCATCAGTGGCATTCAGGTCCTGAATAAATTGCAGGTGGAGACGGGCTACTCGAAATGGGTAAACATTGCCATCCTTTGTGGAATGATGGTGATATACAGGATGATGTTCTTCGCTATCGTCAAGATTACCGAGGAATTTCGACAAAAAATGGGAGGCAAGCGAGGATGTGTTAGATAGTAGTTGCCTTCTATATTTTTTTCATTTTTCCCATTCTCTTGAATGACTTTAGTGGCCTAATTGTATAAATTGCAAATAATGCTTTGGTTCTCTCGCTATGCCATCTTAAAATGGATGGCATGCTATATATATTTATTGAGCTGCGTCGTGGTATCCCATGATGTTATCACAGTGGAGAAACTTGAACACAATAAAGCGATAACCGGGCAACTGATGTCCAACACATATGGCTGTTTCCTGTTGTCTTGGCTAGATTTGGATAGGAAAAACGAAGCTTAAATTCTTGCATGTGATGCACTTTATTAGCTGGGCCAGAAACAAAACATATGGGCGCACGTCGCTATGTATCAGTGTGTATGTTTGGTGCAAGTCCTGGTCATAGACATATGTGTATACCTAACCCTATTTAACGCGCAACACACTACTAAACAAAAACTATCCAAATTGCCCGTGTATATTTATTATAAAACAATTGTGTAACAGGTATCCGTTCAATTTTTTTTGAAGGATGCGGCAGAGCCAGCTTATATATTAATAAGAAGGAAGCAGAATTATGCGCCAGAGGTACAGTACAACTAAAATCTTATTTGCCAAGCATTCCAAAAAAGGCGTGACGAAGTTTAAGGGATTACTCTCACCTGGAAAGACAACAGGAAAAGAAACAAGAGAAAACTGGTACTCATTATATTCATATATAATGAATACTGCAGTAGGCACTCATTAATTTATAATGAAATACTGCAGTCGGCGTTGCTCTTTCGTAAATCACGTTGTAGCTCTCATTGTCTGCAATGGTTATGCAACCGGTGAGTTTCCATGAAACTTCATAGACTGTTATGTGGGTGAGTGAACAAGAGTAGTATGCTTGCAACGGCAACCAAGTTCTGAGCAGCTTCCTTTGTCGTGACATTATGTGATAAATGATGCTGATTCCACGATTAAGAACAATGACCAAGATAAGGATATGCCTTATTAAGAGCATAAACTATCTTTATTAATTTATTCCATCCACAAGACCATCAATAGAATATTTACGTTTTTAATGGAAACGGCATGTATCCCGGTTTAATAAAAAAGAACATGACTAAAATGTTAGAAATACACACATGCCGGCATATATAGTAGTTACAGTCAGTTCTATTAGATTAGCTTGTTTCTGAGATCAGTCGTCTTTGATTTGGACATTACCTAGCAATAGCTATAGTTAGATTGATCTCCTTCCATGTGTTCGTTCTCACTGGTAGTTACTCCTTCATTTTACTATGCATATACTTTAATTAGTCAACAGTAGTTTTGGCACCACCCTATATATGTATATAATATCTTGTAAAATTTGAATACAATTATATATATAGCCGGCAGGTTTACGGTGGTTAAGAGTTCCAAGTCCTAATAAATTGTATTGTGTATAGGCAAGATAGGCACCCCCTACTCCAGCGTGTTCCTGTCAGGTTTCATGTAACATGGATGATATGCACAGGAAAGCTACGCATACTAAGTTGGCCGCTAAGTTCGCGATCGAGAAGAGAGTACTACAAACTATATTGCTCACTAAGTTTCCACTTACTAAAATAAAGTAGAATCCTTGCTTGGCAAGGTACTATATATAGATACATTATATCATCGAAGTGCCTTAATGGAGTAATCCAAATAAAATTGAAAAGAAAATTAAACCGACAAAGGGCAACGCGTTATCGTTAGCTTGTCTGTTGTCGTGTAAACACAGTGAAGCAGACCTGTTTGGTACAATTTAGTTTCACTACTTAAATAGTTTCATTGGCTATGATTCCATCTGGGTCGGGCTGATAGTGTGGTACAATTTAGTTTCACGTCTGGTGAGAATTAACGTGGTGCCTTCATTGGTTATTATGTTTGGTACAATTTAGTTTCACTACTTAAACAGCATATAATTATTATTAGTACTGGTTCTATTCTGTATTAAGCATAATAACCTATACTAGTACCTTATATATATACCTGGAGAGGTTCAAGACTTTAGGCAAGTTTCTTGCTTCTAGATATTCATAACTCATAAGAAAATAGTATGCATTTGAATTGAATTGTAAAAAATGTAGATCATAATTTTTGTTTTCTAACCTAACTACAAATTTAAGAAAGATTTACAATTTTAAATTTTAAAAATAATAAACATGCACATGTGACACACATCTGTCTAAAAAAGAAGGTTTCCTAATTTGAGGGGAGAAATAACAAGGTAATATATGATATCTTACTATTACTAATTAGAGACCCCAATGAAGGCACCACGTTAATTCTCACCAGACGCGCTAGGAAAAAAGATAAATCCTAGAAATTCTCACTATTACTAATTAGAGGCCCCAATGAAGACACCACGTTAATTCTCACCAGATGCGCTAGGAAAAAAAATAAATCCTAGAAATTCTCACAATAATTAGAAAGATCTAGCCATCAGCTTCATCGCGGTTAATATTAATAGCCGTTAGATCTATTCAGATTATCTATAAACTTACCCACCTGCCATTATGAAAATAGGCATAATAATAGATCTAATTAAAAAAGGAAAACATAAATTATCTAATCATCCCATCCCATCCCATCACGTCACACGTGGTGTTAGCCAAGCCGCGGCGACGCAGCCGGCGGCCATGGTGACGCAACTCCAATCAACGAGGGATCCACCTTTTCCAATCCTACACTGCTACATCAGGCTTCCACTCGAGTCATGTCGATCTTGCCTGGGCTTCCCTCCTGCAGCCAGATCTTGCCTTTTCTTAACAGCCACAACGATCAATACTTCGATACATATATATTCTAGGTGAGTTTCTTTGGAGTATTGTAATTGTTTTTTTTTGGATATTGCCTAATTGATCTCCAACCTGAGATTGGACACGTACCGGTTTTTCATATTTAAACCTAGACTAGGTTCGTGTCCGTGCGTTGCTACGGGATAGCTAAAATTTCGTACTAAAACACATGGATCGCATGATAAGATAACAATAATGTGAAATTAAATACCTACATTAAAGCGACATTTAATCCAGAAAGCAAAGTTTGTAAAATTAATAGTTATAAACTCTACTATATAGACCTTTCCATGATGCAGCTAAGATAATATTTTATTTTAACATGAAAATCTCCGATATCCCATCTTTTTTGTGCGTAAATAAATCCACGAATAAGTTTCACAGCATCTTCACACCATCGTAGGTTCTGAATATAAGTATATGTAATAAATAGATCTCGCCTTCGGAGGAGCTTCGTGGACGCATCAACGGAGCCTTCAGGAAGGAAATGACGCCCGCGGACGCCAACTTCGTTGGGGCATGCACTCAGGGGATCTTTCGTTCCCGCCTTGCTCCGACAGCAGCGTTCGAGGAGCAGCAGAGACCATGCCTTCAAGAAGGTGATGACGTTTGATCGCCATCGTCGTCGTTCCTAGGCCCTGCCTGAGGACATGGTTTTCACCCGCGCTGCCCTGGACTGCTGCCGCCGCCAAGGAAGGCCGCCCACCTACACGCCGGGGCGGAGCCGAGGGTGGCTACCACGCCCCGGCGCGCTCGACGGACGCGGCCTCCCAGAGAAGCCGCTGGATGTCTTCGTGGTGTCTGCCGCCAATGCCGAACAACGGGTCGGCCGTGGCCGCCACCCGGCAGGGAGAGGAGGAAAAGGCGCGTGCGAGGCCCGCCCCGCCGCCAAGGAATGGCCTGATGCGCCGTAGTTTCGTGTGGAGGCTTCCCCACCGCAACGACCCCGGCCGAAGCGCGCCGCCTCGAGGCCAGGGGTGCTGCGGGCGCAGGGCGCAACGGAGGCTCCATCAGCGAACGGGGCGGCCGCACGCGCTCCAGAGTCCTCCCTTGCCGAGGTAAGACAAGGAGGTGGGGCCACGTCGCCGCCTCCGGCTGCCGGCGCCAGGAGGAGGGTGGAGGAGGAGGGAAAGGAACGCAGGCCGCCGGACCACCCCAGCCGAGGCGCCTCGCACCTCGAGGCCGGCGCATCCCGAGCACGGCGGCGCCGGCCCGGCCACCTCAACCCACAAGAGGAAAAGCGCTGAAGCCATGGGGAGGTGACCGAGCACGGCACGGTGATCAGGAGGGCACCGGCGGGACCGGGCGCAGGCAGGCGGCGATGCGGTGGCCCAGGTCGCGGATCCGTGCCGGCCGAGGCGCCCGGCGCCTCCAGGCCAGCGGATCGGGCCACCAGGGGCCTGGCACGGGCCGGCCGCCATCCATCGACCCACCGCCCAGAGGAGGGGAGGACGGGCGCCGGCGCCGTCAGATCCGCGCAAAGCGGGGAGGAGCGGCCCTCTCTGTCCATCAACCCGCCGACGGGGAGGACGAGGGAAGGTCGCTGCCGTCGGTCCCGCACGAAGAGGGGTCGGATCTGGGCAAACTGAGCCAGCCGCCGTCCATCTACCCACCACCTGTGGGGAGGACATGACCGCGCGGCGCGGCCTGGCGCCGCCGCCACCGGGCCGGCGAGGCGAGGGGAGGAGACCCTCAGCCATCCGCTGTCGCCGCTAGCCCCAACCCTAGGACCGGTCCGCCGCCGAGACCTGGCCCGCCGCTGGCCTAGCCTGCAGAACCGGCCGCGGAGGGGGTGGATCCGGCCAAGGAGGGGCCGGACTGGCCACCCCGCCGACCAACGGCCACTGCCGCTGGAGGGGAAGGAGGGGGAAGGGGGAGAGGGAGCACGGGGACGCACGGGGAAGTGGAGGGGTGCGGGGCCCTCGTGGGCCCTTGCTTTGCAAGTTTGAGTTGTTGAGTGTGGAGGAGGTTTCTTTTTGTGTTGTTGAGTGTGGAGGAGGTTTCTTTCTTTGTTGTCTTGTTTGTTGTGGCCACTCTCTCTGTGGTCTTGTCGTGTTGTGTTGTACTCGCCGTACTTTAAACGACCTCCTTCTTCTTAATGAAAATGGCACGTGAAGTCGTGTTCGAGAAAAAAAAAATAGACAAATGCATGTGCATTGTAACGCAAGAGATATAATCACAATACCATTTAAAATCAAAATCATAGTCTCCTAAAGAACTCAATATGAAAAACTTTATTAGTCTAACAGTAAGTGTTTTCCAGAAGAAAATTAAAAGGTCCAATCATTACTCCTCATGGTAACAAGTGAAGACAAAAAAAATGCAGTAGCAGACACCAGAATTCAATTTCGCTACTGCAGCAACATACATGTCCACTGTGAACCAGAACATGCTTGATATACCTGACTGCTATTATATGTCTTAAATAGAACAATTGAAAAACACACCACCTTGTGAAACAATTCAGATTAAAACCAATACAATATCTATTTCAGTTGAGCAAAGCAAGTTATCGTTAACTGGAATGGGGGGTTGTTGCTCCGAACTGAAACAGTAAAGCACTGAAACACCACACAGGACTTAAAAACTGAAGCATTCATTCAGCCACTATGTTGCACTTTCAGAAATGATGCAGGACACAGGTTGCACATCCAGCTCTTCAGAACCGCCAACTTTTGATGATCATCATCTCTCAGGCAGACCTTGGACAAAAATTGAGGGAAGGTGCACATCAACAACATGAGAAACTAATATATGTTTACTCAGAAGGGGCCTCGTAAATTATTTGTGCAGGGGAACATATGGTGGAAAATTGCAAATCAGTTATCCAAATTTGAGTGCGAGTCTACTAATTGCACACCGATATGCATATGGTACAGGATCAGTAACCGATATGCATGAACCAAGCACTAACATGATCAATTTGTTCTATGGGCAAACAGGTCATGACTACCCGATGATTTTCCAAAGAAACAAGAAAGTGATAGATCACAATGTGAGACTGCACCTTGCAGGTAAAGTTTGTACTGTGTGTACTGAAAACGTAGATAGAGCAACAAGTTCGGAAAACTTTGAAAATGCAAAAGCGATGCAGCTGTATAGGAAACATTTGGCAGCTGCTAAGGTCAGTTCAGTAAACTATTTGGCTCGCAGCTTGAGCAGAATAATCCGTGAAGTACAAATCAGCTAAGAAATATGATGCAGTGTCGACAATCAATTGAGTGGGAACAAATATAATTCCTTTGAGTGCAGATATAACTGTGTAATAATACTACGCCCTAAAGGAGATTACTACTACTTATATGGCTTCTATCAACTGCATGGTATCTGAAGGACTGATACTTGCCTGGTGTATATCAAAGAAAAGAAGTGTTCCTATCTGGTGAGGAGGCAAAATGAAAAAAAATCCATAGGACCTGAGCAAAATATCCCAACTGTCAGAATTGATGTAGCCATTTTTTCAGTGAATCTAGTAAAATAGTGATGATAAATAGTAAGAACTAACCTGACAACCAAACTAATCTTTCAATCATAATTTTCCATCGCTCGAAATGACTCGGCATCTAGATAGAGAGGAGTACAATATTTTCAATCAAGGAACAACATTCATGAAATTCAATACTTTTCAGGGCTTGGTAGGCTAAAATTGCGTTGCTATCTAGCTATTAGTATAATATATTCCAGCAGAGCATAAATACACGAAATTTAGAACCAATCTTTCAAGCACAATTTTCCATTGCTAGAAGTAGTGCTTGTGCACCATTGCATGACTCTCAGGCATCTAAGGTAGAGGACACGAGTAAAATTTTTCAGGGCATGGTAGGCTAAAATTGTGTTGCTATCGAAAGAAACCAATTGTTTGGAGTCCTATAATAGCCATTTTCAGCATAAATACACAAAGTTTAGAACCACTAACCGTGTTATGACTTGGGCATTCCATCAGAACCAACTGCAGATAGAAATTACATGCTCAGTTGAACGCACGGACAAACAATTTCAGAGATTGGTTAAGAGAAGACTCAGATCAACTTCTGTTGCGGCATGCCTCTTCAGTCTTCACGGTAGATGCCTGAGCTCTCAAACGTCGGCAACATGTGAATCAAGACCATCACAATATTAGCATGCAAATATAGGATTGTTTCAGCCATAGCTGTGTCTCATGAGTCATGACTGATGACTCATGAGTAAAACATAGATGGTGGACGTCGTAGGAATATAATATAATTGCATCGATGTATCACCAATACACGCGACTACAGGTACAGCAACCAAAACAGGATACGCTGATATTGACATGCCCTAGAGAAAATCTAAATGATCGAATTAATTTCAACAAGAAGTACGAAGGAATGAGAGGATCTAAATGAACAAGCAGGCAGGAATTGACCGATCGCCATTGCCAGAGTCCACCTATCTCTGAACCTTCAGCAGATGCGCAAGATGATCTCCCAAGTCCTAGAGCTTCAGATCACAAGCGACGGTACTCACTCACGGGGACACGAGCACAACCAGCGGATGGTTGGCAACGCAGGGAAGGGACGTCGGAGTGGCGTCCTCACTTCGCCGGATAGGGAAGGCATGCCACCTTCCGCGCCGGGTGGCCGACTCGTCGCCGCTTCCGTGCCTGTAAATCCATCGTCGAGGCTCCGTGCCGCGTCCCGAGGTGCTGCAGTGGTTGCGGGGCGCCAGGCGTCGGCGGCCGCGCCATCCGGTGCGTGGCAGGGCGGGCGAGGGAGGGGTCGGTGGACGGTGGTGAGGACCACAGCCAGGGCGTCAAGGTTAGCTAGCGACGGTCACGGCGGGCTTGATCTGGTGACCGGCGAGATCAACGGGCGATGGGACGCAGGCCCACAAGTCGGCGCGGTAAAAAGAAGATCGCACGGGCGGGTTTACGGAAAACCAATTTCTTTCTTTATGGATTTGTTTCTTTCTTTTCTTTTTTTTTAAACTCGTGTCGTGATGCGTGGGATGGGGGATCGCATGGAGGCACGCAGGCAGACGGAAGGACTATTGTCGCACCAAAAAAAATGTCTCCCTTTCGTTCTTTATAGTTGCAGGAGATATAAGACATGGCATGCCGGATTATTACGTTCGAGATGACCTGGTGCTAGACATCCCACAGCAAAACGCAATGTCCTTCGTTGCTGCTCTAGGTACATTGACCTACAGGTACGCTACTCTTGCTCGCTCATATATACTATTCCATGGCAATCTCTACACCGCACTTTTGGTCATGCAAATTGAAGTATAGAACAAATACTTAAATCATCCCATGTTTGTTCTTAATAAGATTGAAAGAGGGTACGAAGATGATGATATGAGAGATGACCTGTATATATCTGAAAAAGGTGAGTTAGAAGGGAGAGCATAGAAGAACACTAATCTCCATATATTTAGCACGTAGAAGTAGAGTTTATTATTTCAATAAAAACAGATTCAGAAGTACTTTCCAACCATGAGAAAATCATATTTAAATTGCTTCGCCAATATGTTATATAATGATATCCATGCACAGTCCATAAATATTACTAAAATATTTTATTAGTTTAGGAACATAAGTAAATTAAGTATATTTTAAAATAGTATATAACTAAATACTATATTTACATTCACCAAAAGATAACTAGGCCTCCATGTTTATTATCACTAGATGCAATAGAAAACAATAAATTTTATAAATTCTCACAATAATTAGAAACTGACCATTCATTTGGTAGACTCCACTCATTATTCTATAATGCATCTGGTGAACATATCCAACCTACCATTATGTACAATGCATAAAATTACTCTTTAATTTTGCTTCAAAACTACCCATCTATGTCACTGTAACAATAATTTAAAATTAATCAACTAAATTTATATCTAAATTATCCATTTTCTCTATTATGAAAGAGAATTCAAAATAACTTTGCATCTCAAGTAGACACCTCTGTCATTATAAAAGGTAATATAAAATAACCATCTAATATTGTTTACAAAAATTCCACATGTGGGCTCTAGGAAAGATATTGCAACGTAACCAAGACGTTTGCATTCAAACTACTCATATATGCAATTATGAAGTAATATGTAAAATACAAACGATGGCACTTAATTTGTATCTAAATTACTAACATCAACCATCTTTAAAATAAATGAAAATACAAAAATATGTATCAAATCTACACATAAATACTAGCTAATAAGTTATCAAGAAAAGTAATTTAATATCCATAGAGTGTATATATTCCAATTTACATACTTTAGCATGATTATGTGTTCCACCATGTCGATCACATAAACATATAGACATTAGGATGAATATTTATTTAAATAATTTATCATGTGCAACAAAAGGTTCATAAAAAAGGTGTATAGAAATATTACCTTAACAAAAACATCCCAAAGACACTGATAATTAACTTTAAGTTATATTAAATCTTTTTAATATATAATAAATTCTATAAGTTGTTACTCTAAATAGATTTAGGGGCCGTTTGGATCCTTTCATTTGGAGGAATTAAAATCCACTTCAATAAAGCAAGGCTTGGGTTGAATTTGGCATTCCACCACTTTCCAAAGCTCACTTATAAGCCTATCTCAAATTCATAGGGTGGAAGATGAAAATTGATTCTATACAAGAACATTCCATATTCTACTTTGCGATTTATAACACATTCTTCAACTCGCTCTCCTACGATAAAAATGCAACAAATAAGCATGTTTTTCGTATAGCCAACACTAATATGCAAATATAATCAATATATAACCATATTAGCTTAACTAATATGTGTCTAAATTATGTTTATTGAAATGAATTCAACTTGCTCAAAAAAAATTCAATTCCAAGGATCCAAATGGGCCCTTATAGATTTTGGGGTAAAATATAATGTCTTACCAATATTAGTAATTTAGTTCTAAGCACTCTATATTTAATAAAACAATGCTACTACAGATAGAATTATGGGATAGTGCCACAGTCCAAGGTGAAACAACTGTTTATACAATAAGAACTAAGAGGGTAACCTAGGAGTACC
The DNA here is from genome assembly GCA_038087645.1 of Saccharum hybrid cultivar R570. Taxonomy (NCBI): domain Eukaryota; kingdom Viridiplantae; phylum Streptophyta; class Magnoliopsida; order Poales; family Poaceae; genus Saccharum; species Saccharum hybrid cultivar. The sequence goes on from JAQSUU010000744.1 coordinate 5,606,929, forward strand.
TATAACGTTTTCATAAAATAAAAGATGAAAGTTGTGAGTAAAGTATAAAATAAGCACTAGAAATTCAATTTAACATGTGGATAAAAAATAAATGCAATATAGACTAAAAATTTGAATTGAAATATAGCACATAAACATAATCTTAGGCTTCCACTAAATAAGTGTCATACTATGAAAAATACAAATCCTAAATTGTAAATACAGGACTACAATGGAGCCTATATGTTCATCCTTACGAGTCCCACTACAAAAAAAAAAGATAATATCTAGAAATTATTGCAAAAGAATGGAAGCATCTAACCACCAATTGTGTAGAGTATAATCAACATTGATAATAATGACCACAAGGTCGATGCAATTTTCTAAATAATTACCCAAAACTTTGAATGTGGACATTACTGCAAGGTAACCTATGATTCTTTATTTAAATTATCCACTAAGGCTATTAGATAGATAATATGTGCCACCCCTTAAATTTATACAGAAATTACCACTTCTGTCATTATTAAATCTACATCAAAATATTATCAATACACTGTATTGCAAAAAATATTTAAATAACCATAAAGCATTATATGTTCTACATACGCACATCTATTAATGGCAATATAATAAAATTGGATTAAAATACTTGCACGTCAAATACTTATGCTTATGAGAGAGATAAATATATAGTAGCAAAAATATAACATAAGTTTCAACAATCATGGAAAATGATATCCTACACTAATGATATATAACATTACTATTAACCATGACATATAATTTAAATAATTTTACTAAAAACATTTTACATATATTTATTAATAATAGTATAAGAATTACTGCATAAATAACTCTGGCAATAAATTTCAAAGGTCTTGACAGGGGAGGATAATGCAAACAAGTGCCCATATATTTTCCTATTCTCTGAGGTTTCTTAGGTGCAAATAGTCAATATAATGGTGTATGTTTAAAGTGTCTATTTAGGCTATCATTGTACTTAAGAGTGTAGTCTAGGATATAAAATCCTTATGTAGCAATCATTAAGGCTAATAATTGAACATCAAAACCGAGATTCATGGTATCATACTATATAAACGAAAAACATATAGATCAATAATTGATAAGTCAGTAATTGATGTTTTCCACACTGAAATAAACACCATATTTTATCAGGTATGCCTATTATGTAAGTAAAGGAACAGTGAGAAAAAAGTATGATTTAATACAAGTACACTTCTTTATCATCATGCGATATTAAACAATAACTAATTCTTATATCGCTTATAATTAAGATTATATCCCGTGCGAGAGCACGGGTTGATGGACTAGTATAAAAAATATATATATCCATGATCAACACGCATGGTCTAGGATGATAAGAAAATCTGCCGTGAAATTTGTCAGGTAATTTCTTCGTGCCGTGTCTAGACACATATTTCATTAAGAAGTAGAGAACAATACAAGCCACCCCTATCAATGGTAAGCACCGAGCTTACCAAAGAAGAGGGCCAAAAACATAAAAATACAAAGTAAAAAGGAAAAGAAAATGGAACCAAAAGCAGGAATGGACGAAAATGACCTTGTTTCACATCTAAGACACAGGTTTTCCCTTTTCTCATCTCAATTATTTATTTTCTCTCTTTCTTTCTCATGGCAGAACGTGACAACAGTGCCCAAATTAAGCCTTGGGGGCGCGGTCCCATTGATCTGGCGGTGGCGTCATATATAGGCAGATTAGACATCAGCCTCCCGGGCGGTCAATGATGTCCTACTACCAATTTAAGAAAGATTTGAAATGTGACACACATGTGTCTAAAAAAAGAAACGTTTCCTAATTCGAGGGGAGAAATAACACAAGGAAAATTTAGAAGTCAATTCCTAAATATTTTTTAGAAAATGGAAAAATTCTGGCCTTTGCGACCGCATACAACCAATTACAATGTTGTCAACTTATTGCTGCCAACATAAAGAGAAATAATATACTCAAATAGGAGAAAATCATAAGCAAAGTCTATTATTACTTTGCCATCCATGCTTGGCAAACACATCTAGAGCGATAACCTCCAACGCTTTGCTTGCACGTTGAAACGTCTCCCTTTTATCTTCACACTGCAGGAGTGCCCAGAATCGAAACCAATGTGCTCCTATGAAAATAGCCTGCATAAAAGAAACATTTTGTTTTCTCTAAAAAACAATGTCACTATGAGTACACCAAATTGCCTAAATAATAGCAGCAGCTCCCACAAAAATATGTTTTTTATCCTCTGTCCCAATGCCCATGAGCCAGCCTCCAAGCATGTGTCAACCCAGTAGCAATATGAACAATATTCCAAATTCGCATGGCAGCAATAAAAAAAAGATGCTTTATTGTTTTATTGTGATCACAAAAAGAACACTTTTGGCTACCAGTCCAGTTCCTCTTAGCTACATTGTCCTTTGTTAATATAACACCTCTATACGAGTATATGACATATAAAAAAATATATATCCATGATCCACGCGCATGGTCTGGGATGGTGCAAAATTTGCCGTTAAATTTGTCAGGTATTTGGGGGATGGACGAAAATGACCTTGTTCCACACCTAAGACACACGTTTTCCCTTTTCTCGTCTCGATTATTTCTTGTCGCTCTATTTCTTTCTCATGGTAGAACGTGGCAATAGTGCCCAAATTAAGCCTAGGGAGAGCTGATGGCTTTGGGACGTACTAGGCCTGTATGAGGATGAGGATCCTCGGTCCCATTGATCTGGTGGTGGCGTCATATATAGGCAGATTAGACATCAGCCTCCCGGGCGGTCAAGGATGTCCTAATTAATAAGGCTAAAGGTGGACCATGTCGATGTCTCTAATCTCAATCTGTCACTGCTCAACATCAACCTTGAGGCCGCTGGCGTGTTCCCGACCGTTGCTCAACAAATGTAGCTAGATATTGGATTGGTGGCACGCCTCCACGTGTTCAGTGCTAGACACGTTTGCTTGAATGACCATTTCGCAGATGACTGCATAAGATGATTTTGATCGAACAGTACCTCTTCTTTTTTGCTCGACTAGTAGTATTTTGAAGCAAAGATATGTTTCTTGATGTAGGATAGCCACCTTGTTAGGGGCTTCAAAACACTGCCTACTTCTTGTTCCCTTTTTTGTCTCTGTTTTTTATTATACTATAAGAACTGAGAATTATTGATTCTTGTAACAGCAAGCCATTTGAAGAGGCATTTTTAGAAGTTGAGCAATGATGTGCCCATCGGTAACTGGTCAGATTCTACAGGAGTGTATAGTGAAGTTGACCAATTGTTTGTGCAGCTCGGCAGACCTGACAACCACATTGGTACTAATATGCATATTTTTTTAATTGAATATGTGTGTATATGTTGGGTTGTTGGGATGGCTAGTGACAGCATACCAGTTCTGTTTGCTCATATTCAGAATCTATAATGTAAGTTCCAGTTATGCTGTTTGTGGCTGCAGATTGTTTGCTTTCGAATGGTGTTTGGCAGGATGCTTCAGAAGTGCTTGGTCTTATGATTTTTGATATGTGAACAACTTACGGAAAGCTACAAGTGATATAGGTTCCATCTTTTTCTCATGTAAGTCACTGCATATTAATGGATCAATGTGTTTGGTATCCTATTAATAAAGCACCTATCATTCGTAAGCAATGTAGCATTATAGAAAATATCATAGAACATTGTTCTTGTCTGTGTGAATATATAATACTAGAGCAGAATATAGTTAACCATCGGGAAAAAAAAAGTTCTTTACTTTTATCTGCGGCTAAGACCCTTTTCTTCTAAACTCATCACAGAAATTTGTGTGCTGTTATATTTTAGCACTATTATTGTAGTTAATTAATCTGCTGGATCATTTTTTTGGATGGTGCAGTAAACCGAAGATTACCAAGGCCTAGCCGAAGCCTCGGACCCTAGTAACTAGCACGCGGTTGTAATTACATGAAACCAGTTGTGCAACCCTGGCTATGAAAAATCAAGCCAAGCAGCGACAAGATTCTAGTGTCCCTAGGTGCTTGTACCCGTCTGCGCACCACAGTTTCACCTCTTGCTCGATGATCTGCATCACTTGCGCCAGCAATGATGCGACACGGTTGAACATGCGTTTGTTCTGTTCCATCCACCACGTCCAACCGACCAGGGCGTCACAGTTCCTTGGGGAGCAATCTCCTGGAGTTAGTCCACCAAGCCATCTTTTTTTTCCTCCCAAACAAGCACAAGGTCATCAAGGCGGAAGCTTCGCAAACAAGGCGGAAGCTTCGCAAACAAGATGCCCCAGACTTCTCTGCTGAAAATGTATCCAAGGATGATGTGGTCCATCATCTCGGAAGTTTGATCATAGAAGATGCATATGTCAGTATCCGGCAGCCCGCGCTGGTATCTCCTGTGCGCCGTCCTTTAACGACCGTGCATGAGCATCCAAAAGAAGTTGACCCTAGGAGGCGCCCACGTTTTCCAAATCTCCAGGATCATAGAAGCATGTCAAGAAACTATGTTGAATGAAGAAGTGAAGACTGAGAACGGAAGTGAAATCATTTTTAAATATACTAGAACCCGTTGATGTGTTAGATTTGCTCAGTGAATATGTAGTATATACATGTTGTATATGGAATGATTGGTTTACCTGCTGACTCTGTTTGCTTTAATAATAAATGAACACATTTCATGTGGTTTTCCATATATTATGGTGTCCAAAATAATCAGGTTATGCGTGTACTAAAAATAGTTTCGTAAACTATATTAGCAATAAGAAAAAATACAAAAAAACCTAGTGCATGAACTTTGCTTGAGATGAAGTTCAACTTTGCTTTACATGAAATTTAAAGTGTCCCTACAAGCTGAGATACGCATACGCAATTCACTGTCTCTAGAAAGCGTCTCATGTCTTGTAGACATGCTTGGCAACATCTCTAGAAAGCGTTAATTATCTTGTACACACGGTTGGCAACGTTTCTAAAAGGCGTCTCTTATTTTTTGGGTTCGGACAAAACCGGGGTGTTCTCTGTATTCATGTTTTATTTACTTTTTCTCGTCTAATATAATTCCAGCAAACCACTTGCTACCATTCTTAAAAGGAATTGTATTCGTCGTGACGGCGTTGATGTATTCTTGAGCTCACCCTCTTCAAGATGTTTGGATCACTTTCTATGACACACACCATGGCCCCACATGTTTGTTTCACATCAGCCTTGGTGGCTTGTTCAACGAAAGATTTTAAGCCATTGACATACTATCTAACATCCACTGTCATTAGTGCATCTGCAAATTTCATGTATAAAAGTATGCCATCGATCTATTGGAGCAAACTACACCCATAAACAATTTCTTCTCATTTTCTGGACAATAGTTAGCGAACTATTCAAATTTGTAATTGTCACGTAAAACGTACGTTTTTGACATAGCTAGCTAGCGATCGTTTCACGTGTCACGGTAACGTTCTCAATTGGAGCAAATCTTGGTTACAGGGTTCAAGTTTTGGCTAATTATTAATGAACAACTCCATACTTGACCAACCGCTACAAAATTGTAAAATGTTCCATCACCATCCGTCGTGACACGCCTGCCTATAAGGAGAGCTTAGCTAGCGCGCCAGGCCAAAGCAAGGCCTCTCAACTAGAGTGGAGCGCGGCGGCCGGCGAGGGAAGGACGACGACGCAGCCTCGCTCGAAAGTCGAAGTCGGCAGGAAGCTTGGTACGGCAGCCATGGCTGCCACATCGACGTTGCCGTGGTGGATGCCGACGCCGGGCCGGTCACGGTGGCCGGTATGGTGCTGGGGCGGCGGCGGCGCAACCGACGCCGATCATCAGCAGCAGCCGGCTGGCGGCCAAGGTCGGTGGTGGTCGCTCGGGTGCGATGTCGACGAAGACGCCGTTCACCAGCCTGCTGCTGGTGGCGGCCGAGGTCGGTGGATGTCGTCGCTCGCGAGGGCTACTGCTGCGGCTGCCGGTGGCCGGCGCCAGCGAGGCGCGCCGCCATCAAACGGAACAGCCTGCAGCGGCGGCGGCGGCCCTGGATCGGTGTGCGAGCTGGTGGCGCAACCTTCGGACGCCGGCGGCGACCCCAGGGCGTTCCTGACGTGGGAGGACGTGCGGGTGACGGTGGCCGGCGGCGGCCCGCGCGGGGCGCCGGACATGAAGATCCTCGACGGGATCAGCAGGCACGCGCGCCCCGGGGAGGTGCTGGCCATCATCGGCCCATCGGGGGGAGGGAAGACGACGCTGCTCGACACCCTCGCAGGTGCGCCCATTTCGTCACCTTATCTGTCTCTTCTTTAACTATACTAGGGTGTGATGGGTTTGAGAAATGAGGTGGTCCATTACTCCGTTTTCTCCACACTTCATACTTTTTGGTTTGGTTTGTGAAATGAAATGAGTTGATCCATCACCTGCTCGTTGCTCACAATTTAATAAGTGTATATGTTATATGTATGAGGAATGATTTGATTCTATCAAAATTCATGTCGGTTTGGACTGGGGCACCACTGAATCTAGAACCAGTTTGTCCATCATGGGTTGGAGCCGTGTCGTCCGACGATATTTTTGGGGAAATAGTCCGTCCGTCAAAATTAGGCTAGCTGGAAGAGGTAACAGGTCGGTTTCAACTTTCAACCCGTGCTGTGCAAAGTAAACAAATAATCTAGGTCCGGGTGTAGGTTCGGATGATGCCGTATCGATCCATACGTTCATCAATGCAAACACACAGATAATGAACTCATGATACATCATATTTCATCAAGCATGAGATGACTCCACGAGCAAAACACACCATTAGTACTAAACTACCCCGTAAGTCTATATGCTACTTATTATGACCGATGACCGCCGATAACATACAGACTGGTCAAAACAACAATCGCACATACTAAATGTAGATATTATGGAACGGCTATAGATGGCGATAGGGCGCGAGGCCAATGAGCACGGTCCATGGCCGAACAATTTGGATTAGCCCATGCACGGTACGGGGCAGATTCTTCATTTTAGTGGAGCTGTTGGATCAAAAACATTATGCTAGAAAAAATAGTCCATGATCTGATTTTAACAAATCTGGAGAGCTCTACCAAATAGGTCAAGTTTAAATTAGATGTCTCTGCAGCAGTCTTTCCAATTTACTGTATTATTTTTATTGTAATTATATATGTTTCATTTCAAGGGAAACATAATCATGCATGTCGGGGTATTCGTGTTGGAAACAGAGGAATCTTTTTTTTTCCATTTATTACTGTTCAATGCCTCGTCTAAAATAATATTGGCATTGCACAATACCAATGAAATGCAAGGCACATCACACTTTGGATTTTGGTTACTGTGGGTAACCTACCCTTGACATTACTACCGTTTCACTGCAGGAAGGTTAGGACCAGGCATGAATAAAACAGGGCTGATTTTAATCAATGGCCGGCAAGAGAAGCTTGCCTATGGAACCTCGGTAAGACAAAAGAAAGAAAGCCATCTCTTCTTCTTCATCCCTTCATAATAAATTAATTCTTAGAGCGTTCTTATGTCATTTTTTTGTTAGTATCAATATTGACTTGGGAAGCCTATTTGACTACATTTATAGAAAAGATCGTCAAGATTTACTGTAACAAGTTAGGACACTCCCATCACAATGATATAGCCATAAGTTACACTGCCACGTAGGCAATTTGCTGATGTAACAGGTCATTCATCGACGAGAGAGGGGGAAATGTTTGGGTGGTTTGTTGATGTTGATCGGCTCTGGGGCGTCCCTTGCATCCCAAACCCATCAACAGTTGCTTGTAAAAACTCATTTTCCTCTTAATGATATACATGCAGAGCATGATCGCGAAAAAAAAGAGGGGAAAATGAGGAAACTGTTTTTTAAGCAGAAACGACGTCTACGCAAGCATCGACAATGAAGAAATGAGTCTAGACCGACTTGGGATGGCCATGGTTTCTTTCCGGCATCTCTAAGATCCAGTGCACCATAAACCTTCCCCGGTGTGCTCCTCCTCCGCCCTTCCTATGCGCACACCGAGTGATGGAGGTTGGACACTAACGATAGGTGACGGCTGTGATGGGTGCGTCCGCCAGCAACGGAGGACGGTGATCATGACTGACGACCGACGATGTAATTCCCAATCAAATACTCGTCCAGCCACTAAAAGTTCCTACCCAGCATTGGCACCCAGTGGCGTCACCACCTAGTTCGCTGGTCTTGGCCTCCGTCATCCACCCCATGTAATGCCACTCACAGTGCCTCCTTGGTCAAATATAAAAAATTGACTTAGGACAACTCTAGGGATCAATTGATCTAGAAATAGAGGGAATACGATATAAACACTATTGCTAGGCTGAAATCTACATCCATATACCTAATAATAAGAGGATAAATTTCTTCCATATATTTCTTTTTTCTGCCAGCGTGCCTGACCAATTAGATCTCCTGGCGTCTGACTCCATTGTTGTTTAGACCAAGCTCATAGAAGATTTTTTTTCCTTTTTTCCTTTTTTTTTCTCTTCTTCTATAAAAACAGAGTTCTTGCAGTCGTAAAAATCATTAAAATTGGAAAAATGACAAGACAATTTCGTTAGCTTTATATAAAAATGTGATCTATTCATAGACATTATGATGTGATGACATCCTAAAATAAATTATGAAAGCATAAAACTTATGTAGATACATAGCATTCACTTTGCATTCTGTTCAATAATTTTTCTGTCTTTCGTTGCAATGTACAAGCATATTTGCTAGTAATAATTATGAAAGGTTGGTGCAAGACTTTTGCAAAAGTTGGAGCAAATTTCCTTTCTCTAAAACACTGGTTGCAGTCTTTTACGTAACGTTAGCGTGTGCCAAACCCGGACTTACATGTTAAACTTCTTGAATCAATGAAAATACTCTTCTTACACAAAGGCATACATGACCCAAGACAACGTGCTGATGTCGACGCTGTCAGTGCGAGAGGCTGTGTACTACTCGGCGCAGCTGCAGCTGCCGGACACGATGCCATTGCCGGAGAAGCGAGAGCACGCGGAGCGGGTGATCAGGGAGATGGGGCTCGCCGACTCCATGGATACGCGCATCGGCGGTCGGATCACCAAGGGCATCAGCGGCGGCCAACGGAAGCGGCTGAGCATCTGCATTGAGATGCTCACGCGGCCGCGCCTGCTCTTCCTCGACGAGCCTACCAGCGGCCTCGACAGCGCCGCCTCCTACCACGTCATGAGCCACATCGCCCGGGTCGCCGCCCGCGATGGTATGACAGTCGTCGCCGCTGTGCACCAGCCTAGCGGCGACGTTTTCGAGCTCTTCCATAGCCTCTGCCTGCTCGCTGCTGGGAAGGCCATCTTCTTTGGGACCATCTCTGATGCCTCCGAGGTGACATTCCCTGATTCGTCTTAGCTTCTTTAAGGGCAGGCTATCTGAACAGCGTATTGTTCAGCTGCTGACTTGTGCTAGTTCTTTCCTTGAATGCATGCAGTTCTTCACTGTGAACGGCTTTCCATGTCCACACCTGAGAAGCGCTTCAGATCACTTCCTGAGAACAATCAACAAAGACTTTGATGAGGTATATATACGCATTTGATCCTATGAATTGTTACAAATTCAGTGCAACTTCACTTTTCATTTATCTAAATTGATATCGTCATATGTATAGGAAACTGTGGGGAGTCCTAAAGGTAACAGGAAAACAGCAGCTGAAGCGATAGACATTCTTGCGACTGCATACAGATCCTCCAGTTATTTTCTAAAAACCATAAACCAAATTGTTGAAATGAAAAATATGGTAAGTTAAATATACCTGTAAGGTCATTGTATTATCTAACTTTTTTAGATATAAGGGAACAAAGTTTCAGCCTCTACAATATGCAGATGGTACACGACTGTATTTATATCTAATATATCAATAAAAAAACATACTGATCAAAGTGCAATATATAAGGGATGTAATTCACCAAATCTAATTAAGGATATGTTTTGATTAGCATTGCAAATTAGTACTACTGCCTGTTATTAATATATATTATTGTATGTAGGAGGGAGCTTCATTTAGGAGGAGAGAGCAAGCAAGTTTTAGCACAAAGCTCCTTGTGCTCACAAGGAGATCGCTCTTGAATATGCACAGGGACGTAGGATATTACTGGATGCGTTTGGCCACCTATATGGGCATTGGCGCATGTCTTGGCACTATCTTCTACCAAGTTGGCTATAGCTACAGCTACAGTTCTATCCAGGTAAACTGATTGGCATGCATGCATCATTAAGGTAGGCAGGGCTATATAGAAACTGACATTTTACTATGTCTATCTGTTGATAAAAGTGATAATGTCTTGGATTTTGCAGAGTCGATGTGAAGTAATAATGTATACAACTGCACTTTTAACTTTCATGGCCATTGGAGGATTTCCGTCTTTCGTCGAGGACGTTAAGGTTAGGTTGATTCTTCACTCATCATAAGCGAAAATTGCCTTATTTCTTGCTCATCAAGACAATTTTATTCAAAATTATCGTGAAGAGTGACAACTAGCTCAGGTCTCGGAATAAACATGACAAAGTTAGTTGGAAGATATCTGTACTCAGAATATAAGAAATTCTAGCAAGTGGACCAATCATATATAAGCTAGAGTGGTCTAGCTAACTTTCCACTATCAAGTGCTATATATTTGCTCTTTATATATCAATTAGTTACAGTGAAAACTGAAAAGTAGGTTCTGTTTTTTATTGGCACATTGGTTATTGTTAATATATACCTCAAGTCTGCCCATATTTTTATATTAATTAATACCTCCATTTCCACCCTTGCATGTGTCAGGTATTCAGAAAGGAGAGGCTGAGTGGACACTACGGCGTGTCAGAATTTGTGCTCTCAAACACCCTGTCAGCTACTCCATACTTGGCGGCCGTTGCTGTATTACCGGGCGCTATGCTATACTACCTTACTGGACTAACAAAAGGCGTGGATCACTTCGCCTATTTCGTCATTGTCCTTTGCATATGTTGCCTTCTAGTGGAAAGCATGATGATGATTATCGCTGCTATTGTTCCGGACTTCCTGATGGGAATCATCATTGGAGCTGGGGTTCAAGGGGTGATGATGCTCACTGGAGGCTTCTTCCGCCTTCCAAGTGAGCTCCCAAAGCCAGTATGGAAGTACCCTTTCTACTACATCTCGTTCCACAAGTATGCGGTGCAAGGATTATACAAGAATGAGTTTGTGGGACTGACATTCCCAAGTGATCAGCTCATTGAGTCTAATGTCACCATCAGTGGCATTCAAGTCCTCAAGTATAAGTTGGAGGTGGAGATGGGGTACTCGAAATGGGTAAACCTTGCCATACTTTGTGGAATGACGGTGATATACAGGATGATATTCTTCGCCATAGTCAAGATTACCGAGGAAATTCGACAAAAAATGGGAGGCAAACGAGGATGTGTTACATACAGGATATAAAATCCAGAGTCTATATTTGATTGGGATATACACAACCAAAAGTTAGTTATATGAGCTCTTAGGCTCAAAATAGAGAAGAAAAAACAAGAAGATAGGGAGCTTAAGGATTAAGAAAGTTACAAAGAAATAAGCTTTAGAACTTCTTCGTTGTCAAGCGGCGGCGTGGTGGGGGAGGGGAAGATAAGGTGGCAGCGGGCTAGTGTTTGGGTCGCCCGGGCGAGGCTGTGTTAGATGGTAGTTGCCTTCTATATGTCTTTTATTTTTCACATATCTGAATCACTTTACTGGCCTAATTATATAACTAAACTGCAAACAATGCTTTGGTTGTCTCTGCTATATATGACATCTAAACTGGATGGTATGACATATATATTTGCTGAGCTCCATCATGTATCCGATGATGTTACCCAAAGAAAAGTTTACCACCTCTATGACATATATAGCTCGCCAGAGAGATGAGAATGAACACGTACATTGCAGGCAGATCTTATGGCAGGGTGCGCATGCACACTCAAACAATCATATTGGAGAAACTCGAGCACAATAAAAGCGACAGCTGAGGCCTTGTTTGGATACCCATATATATCCACCTCAATTCATATGTGTCAGAGTGGTCTACGTGGAATTTAAACTAAATTTCACATGAAACCACTCTGATATATATATATAGGGATTGAGATAGATACATGGGTATGCAAACAAGCCCTAAGTACGTTTGTACGTATTTTTCATTATTTCTCGAACTAGACAACCGAAAACATAGCGATAGTTCCAACGTCAAGCATGCTTAAACTAGCTGCGGCTACTATACTAAACATTTCCACTAGCAATCCAAGCGGCCCCAAGGTCATTTACTTGTATGTCTAGAGTAAACTGCCACAGTGCGTGGGTATCTATGTTCCAACACATATGGCTGTTGCCTGTTGGCTTGGTTAGATTTGTATATATAGGTAAAGCAAAGCTTAACTTCTTGGATCATGAAAATGATGAACTTTATTAGGTGGGCTAGAAACAAAGCATATATGGCTATACGTCGCTATATATCAATGTCTATGTTTGGTCCAAGTCCTGGTCATAAGCATATGTGTACCTAACCTTATATGTAATGCGCGCAACACACATTACTAAACAAAAGCTATCCAAAAAACTGCTGGTGTATCTTTATTATAAAACAATCGTGTGGTATCCGTTCATATATATAATGAATAATGTCACAGATTGCTTGCAATCAATTCTTCTTGCTTTGATATAGCAATATCATAATTTATTATTATCATAGTTGTAGTACAAGCTGGGCATTAGTAATAACCACACTGATGTACAGTTTTTTTCGCAACCAGAGTGCAAAGTGTTTCATTAAGCGGAAAACATTGATGTCCAATTCGTCCTATGAGTAATAATTGCAATAAACTATTTGCATCTATTATTGTTGAAACATATAAATTCCTATGAGGATTTGGCCTAGCCCTACCAGAAGCCCTCTATCCAAGGGCTAAGATTTAGTCCATGTCACATTAGATATTCGGATGCTAGCTAGGGACATGAAGTAATTATAAAACTAATTGCACAGGAGTATAGTAATTGGCGAGATGAATTTATTAAGCCCAATTAATCCATGATTAGTACTTATTACTGTTGCACCACATTGTCAAATGATGAACTATAGATTCATCTCACAAATCAGCCTCAATATATGCATTTTGTATTGTAATTAGTCCATATTTAATACTCTAAATGAGTGAACATCCAATGTGACATAGGGACTGAAGTTCCTGAAATCTCTTCTACGAGTTTTAGACATAGCTGCAGTGGAACACCAAAAGAGAGTGACAAGAAAAGGAAGAAAAAAAGAGAGAAGAAGAAACGGAGAGAGAGAGAGAGAGAGTGAGGTGGTTGAGCCCCATATTTTACTAGGCTGTGTTGTCTACCGTGTGCAGCGGTTAAGCAGCGGTTATACAGTAATAAACTACCGACCTGCAATATAATCTCGGAGAAGAACAAACGACCCTTGCATGTGTCATAACTTGAATCTTACGTACGCAAAGCCACGGGACACTACATAAGCAAAGTAGTAACAAAAATCCATTCTGCAGAAAACACAAAGAAGCTCAGCGTGTGGCCATGTGTGCCGGCCAGCACACCATTGGCTCGGCTGCAGGCCCTCGGCAACGTTTATACCGAGCCTGACTTGAGCTTGACCCCGCGAGGTCAATGAACGAACGAAGGCATGATGATTCAGTACAAATACGCGCACCGGCTTGTCTGTATGCACGCACATGTTAACACGTACTTTACTTACTCCGTGTCAATACGTGAACATACCATGGAACTTAAAGAGAGAGAGAGAGAGAGAGAGAGAATTATATGGTTTATATATGTCAATGAAACAAAGTTTTTTTTGGGTAAGTCCTACTCTTTATTCATGGAGCTGATCATAAGAGTTACGAATGCCTGAAGGCGGATTTAATACCCAGACATGCCTACCTGTATCAAAAGAAATCAAACTCCTAGCTAGAGTATGAACATCAACATTGAAATTTCTATTTTTATGAATGAAATCAACATAAAGAATAGATTGAAAATTAAACTTACCGGCAAACATACCTCTGCATTTCAGTTCCGGCCCGAAACCTACTTGCTTAACCCGGCCCACAGCTCCTACTAGCCTAGACAGGAGAACATGAGCCCGAAATAATTTAACTTGGTTCTAGCATGGTCCCATCCCATGTACCCTCTCTGTTTTGAATTAAATCAACTTGTAGGGTTATGCTAGACAAACTATTTCATATTTGATCAATTTTATAGAAAAGAATTCTAAAAAAATTATAGAAAAAACACCAATGTTTATAAAACCAAATTAGTATCATTAGATACACCATGAAATATATTTTTGTAATACGCTTATTTGGTGCTATCGGTGTTATTAGTTATTCTTCCATGTAAAGTTAGTTAAATTTAAGTTAGTTAGCGGAAGTATTAATTTGTTTAATTGATTTTCTATTAAAAGTTAGCGGGTCGCCCGGGCCTGACATGATCCTAGTAAAAAAATTTTGGCCCAACCCGCATCCAGTGGGGTAGTACTTCACATTGGATACGGTTTACAAGGTGATTTTGATTCAATAAAAAGGAATCACGGCCTTATTTTTCCCCCTTTTATTCTAGAGAAACCAAAACATGGTGACTATTATTTTTCTATGACTTAATCTAAACTGACAAGTTAATTCGTTGAAATGAACCCCAAAAGTCCAAGTGTCCTGAAAATCAAAACACATAACAGCAGTAATGGCTAACAAGTTAGTTGTTGATCTGACATGATAGGACCCGTTTATGAATCAGAATAGACATAGCAATGGCAGGTGAGTTTCCGTGAAACTTCAGAGAGTGATGTGGGTCAGTGAACAAGAGTAGTATGCTTAGCAACCAAGTTCTGAGCTGCTTCCTTTGTCGTGATATTATGTGACAAGTGATGCTGATTCCAGATTAAAGGACAAGAGCGAAGATAAGGATATACGTTAGGAACATGAGTTATCTTTAATTGACTTATCCGACAAGACGACCATGACTCGAATATTTCTGTTCATATTAATGGCAATTGGATTTAAAAAACATAACTAGACTGTTAGAAATACACACACGCTAGCATATATATTAGTTACAGCAAGTTATGTCTTCGCTTAATTAAGTTTTTTTTTCTCGAATACGCAAAAGATTTGTGTATCATTGCTATTAAGGAGTTAAAAGTTTACAACTCAAACAACACGCAACTGGCACGCTAGGTGGTCTATCAATGACAGGACCAACCTATCGGACAACTCTACGGTCGATATTACATTAAAAAAAGAGTAAAATGCACGTAGGGTCCTCGAACTTTTGGGCTGCTCCCATTTAAATCCTCAAACTAAAAAAGTGCCTATCCAGGTCCCTGATCTACCGTCGTCGTGCACCGAAGGTCAAAAACCTGCCACGCCAGCGCCATCAGCTGACGTGGCCATGCCACGGTGGCAGCCGGACACCATGGCCATGCCAACTTTTCCAAAAAAAAAAAACTGGACACCGTGATTGTGCCATAGGCGAGGCGACGAGCGCAGGCGGGCCGCCGCCGCCGCCGTGGGCGGGCGTGCGAGCCACTGCCGTCACGGCCACGCGGGCGAGCAGAGCAGCAGTCGTCGGCGTGTGGGCGCACGTGCGAGCAGGGGTTGCCGGCTTGGCGCTGCCGCTGCGGGCGTACCAGCGAGCCGCAGCCGCGGGCATGCAAGCAGGCGCCGCCGTCGCCACTGCGGGCGCGCGTGCGAGGGAGGTAGGTAAGGGAGGGAGGTACGGCGCGCTGCAGGCGGCGGCGGTAGGTGCATAAGGCACCTCGGTGGCCATGGCGGAGGTGCATAGCAATGGCGGCGACGAGCGTCGCGACGTGGCAGCACAAGGCCGAGCTCAGCATGGGAACCTGCCGAGGTGCAAAGGGGTCGCCTCCCCACGGCGTAGCCTAGCCGCAGCAGGTCCGAGGCGGGTGGAGCAGAGCTGGCTGCGGCGGCATGCCCTGCGGCGGTGGAAACCGGCGGCAAGGTCGCCGTTCCCGGCGCGACGGTGAAGCTCCCTCGAACCTCTGCGAGACCGAGATGGAGGGCATCAGGGCAGACCTAGAACGGGCGAAATGGTGGTGGCTTAGTGAGGCAGAGAGCGGGGCTGCGCCCAGAGCTCGAGCCACGGCAAGGGCGGCCGGCGGCGCAAAATCCGCCAAATTGAGCGGATTTTTGGATGCACCGAGGCTGACGAATTTTTGGATGGGGGCGGCGGAGGTCCAGGTGCAGTGGGTCACCGCGATGTGCCGAGCATATGCCTGTGCTTCCCCTGCAAGTGCTTGCCCCGTCCTCGCTGTGCTCGCAAGTGCTCGCCCCGTCCTCGCAGTGCTCACAAGTGCTCGCACTGTACTCGTTGTGCTCGCACGCACGCACGACCGCGCGGCGGCGGCGGCCTGTCCGCGGTCACCTGCTCGCGCACCCGCGTGCCACGGCTGTGGCTTGCACGCACATCCGTAGCGGCGGCGACGGCGGCAGCCCGCCCGCGCTCGCACGCATGACCGCAGCGGCGGCGACGGTGGCAGACCGCCCGCGCTCGCACGCACAACCGCGTGGTGGCGGCGGCGGCCCGCCTGCGCTCGCCTGCTCGCCTGCCCGCGTGCCGTGGAGGCGGCTCGCACGCACACTGAGGAAGTTCGGCGGCACGTTCATCGTCGCCATGGTGTTCCTAGGAAAGTTCGGCGACACGTTCGCGGTGGCCACCATGACCGGCATGGCTACGCGCGAGGCGGCCGCGAGAGGGGTTTTTTTGAGAAATCGGTACGGCTACTGTGTCCAGTTGCCACCGTGGCATGGCCACGTTGGATGATGATGCTGGCGTGGCAGGGTTGGGACCTCTGGTGTACGTTGGCACTAGATCAGGGACCTGGATAGTTGCTTCTTTAGTTTGAGGATCTAGATGGGAGCGGCCTAAAAGTTCGAGGACCCTAGGTGCATTTTACTCTTAAAAAAAAGAAAGCGTGAACACCGTCGAGCCCGATGGGTCGTCGAGGAAGAGCTCGCACGCTCGCCCATTGAACGCTGGAAACAGCGCGCGGAGAGCCTCTACTTGGCTTGAAGACAAGGTCCCCGAACGCAGCGCGTTGAGTATTCCCTTGGGCGCAGTGTGTTAACATTTATTTAACCATGCAACATGCATTAGCCAGTAGTAATATTGGCACCCTTTGTATATCTCCATATACTATATACTTAGCTAGCCTGTAAGATGTTCTTGATGGATCGGAGAATTGAAGACACGATCGACTACGATAGCTTGCGCACTAAGTTGTTGCCGCTTACCAATAAAGCAAGACTATTCCTTGCTTGGCAAGGTACTATATATTATTACCATCGAAGTACGTACCTTAACAACGGAGTAATAATTAATTAATTAATAAAGCAATGCAATAAAATAATAAAAAGAAACGAATAAACCGACAAAGAGTGACGTTTTCGTTAGCTAGCTGCTGGTAGTATAGTACACGGAGTGAAGTAAGTGAACTACCATTGGACACCTACGTGGAGTACGTCGTGGACACGGCAGGCAAATAACGCACCGCGTTACGGCTTGCGTCATCGTCATCATCTCATCTACTCGTCTAGACGGAATTCGAACAAACATATCCTCTCCATGACTCCAACATTCCATTTCCTTGTCCGGTACGGTTCAGTTCACACGCACGACACTGTGAACTACTGAAGCAAAAACTAGCCGGCCGGCCGGCCGGCTGGCTGTATATATATAGATAACAAACTTCAGTCAAGCCAGACACACATATCGTATCGAGCACTACTTGTGTCAGCAGCAGATCGAATGACAAAACGTGCCAGAGAAGACGATGACAACCACGACGACGACGAAGAAGAAGACCAGCGACGCCGGGCAATAGCATGCGACGTCCTTCTCTCGCTCTCCCTGTCGTGCTGGCCATCATCTTCTTCCAAAAGCAGCAGGCCGATCGACCTATCAGCACGGTGGCGCCACCACTTCTTGGTCGCCGGCGGCGGGGCTCAGAAGAGGAGTTCGAGTGCCAGACGTGCGGGCGGCGGTTCCTGACGTTCCAGGCGCTGGGCAGCCACCGGACCAGCCACCTCAGGCGGCCGCCGGCGACCAAGAAGTCGTCAAAGGCGGTGCGGGTCCACGCGTGCGCGGCGTGTGGGCTGGAATTCTCCACGGGCCAGGCGCTTGGTGGGCACATGAGAAGGCACCGTCTGGGCCGGGCTGACAGCTTGGGTTCTGGTGATGTGGACCTTACGCAGATCATCGTGCATGGAAGGCCCACTTTTGCTTCCACTTCCCTGCAGCTTCTCGACCTGTTCGTGTAGGGAGAGAGAAACAAAAAGCTGTTCGTGTAGTGTTGTCCAATCTAGATGATGTGACGGTGATCAGTTCAGTTAATTGTAACTGATATGATTTGTATGGTTGGTCTAAACAGTATATAAGGTAGTACTATAGATTATTAATTAATGCTTGATACAAGACTACAAGGTATATATAATATCAGAAATAGATCGTTATCTGAATAAGTAGTTATTTATATATACACTAGACACCTAATGGAGAGGTTGAATACCTTAAGCAACTTCCTCGCTTGTAGATATTCACAACTAATAACAGAAGAGTATGCACTTCATTTTAATTGTAAAAAGTTGTAGGATAAATAGTTAACAGGCACATGCAGACACATCACACATATACATGTAAAAGAATTTCTTTGAGGGCACAAAATGACAAAGAAAGTTTTAGAATTCGATTCCAAAGTTTTAGAATTCGATTCCTATGATATATACAACAACAACTAAGCCTGTCAGTCCCAAGCAAATTAGGGTAGGCTAGAGTTGAGACCCGACAAACACCCTCAGTTACGGTTCAGGTACGTCAATAGTCATTTTCCAAGCACTCTTATTCAGACACATGTCTCTAGGTATATCCCAATCTTTCAAATCTCTTTTTATTGCCTCTTCCCATGTCAATTTCGGCCTTCCTCTGCCTCTCCTCACCTTATCTTGACTTAGAACTTCATAATGCACTGGTGCCTTTGGAGGTCTCCTTTGGACATGGCCAAACCACCTCAACCGATGTTGGACAAGCTTCTCTTCGATAGGTGCTACCCCTAGACGATCACGAATATCATCATTTCGCACTCGGTCCATCCTTGTGTGACCACAAATCCAACGCAACATACGCATTTCTGCAACACTCAGTTGTTGAACATGTCTTCTCTTTGTGGGCCAGCATTCTGCTCCGTACAACATAGCAGGTCTAATCGTTGTTCTATAAAACTTGCCTTTTAGCTTTTGTGGTATCCTCTTGTCACAGAGAATGCCAGAAGCTTGGCGCCACTTCATCCACCCTGCTTGGATTCTATGGCTAACGTCCGCATCAATATCTCCATCCCTTTGTAGCATCGATCCCAGATACCGAAAGGTATCTTTCCTAGGCACTACTTGACCTTCCAGACTCACGTCTCTCTCCTCCTGTGCAGCAGTGCCAAAGTCGCATCTCATGTATTCGGTTTTAGTTCTGCTTACTCTAAAACCTTTAGACTCAAGGGTCTGCCGTCACAATTCTAGTTTCCTATTTACCCCCGCTCGGCTTTCATCAACTAACACTACATCATCGGCGAACAGCATACACCAGTGGGAAAAATATCCATGATCTATATGCATGGTCTATGAGGGCTTCTCCAGTGGGAAAACAAAACCGACTCACTATTTGAGCTGGCACAGCAAAAATCTGACTCAACCACTGGAGGATTTCGACTCATCGAAGAGAGAGAAGATGAACCGATTTAATATGTTGAGTCGATTCTGTGAAATATAAAACGATTTCTTTTAGAGCGGGGAGGGAAGGAGTTGGCCTGTCTCGTGTCGGCTCATGGATAGCTCTTTTTTTTATTTAATATGTGGGTCAAGCTGCTTCGGTTTGGACAGAGTCGGCTCATGAGCGAGGTGACTCCTTTTTCTGACATGCACTTACTCAACCACTGTTGTTGCTCTGATGGCCTGAAAAATTAAGCCATGTAACGATTTGCTTTCATTCCATATAGATAATTTTTTTTTCTGTAATACGCACGAGTGTGCATATCATTGTATTAGAAGAAGATAGAATATCTAATAAGGTACAAGAATGGCCGTTCGCGGCCCGACCGACAGTGGGGGTTACATTTTGAAACAAACGACCAAGGGATCTCCGAGGATCAACCTAGCTAGCTACGCGCGCTGGCCTCGACAAGCTAGGAACATCGCATCGAAGGCTTAGGCGTGCGCCGACGACACGCCACTTTCAAAGAGGGAGTCGAAGGAGAGCTGAGACGCGGAGGGTGGTGCCGAGGGTTCCAGCTGTCCGAACCGCCTCTTAAGTAGGACCTCGCCGCGCTTGAAGACCGGAATGTGGTCCATCCGCTGAGCCGCGATCCGCCTGCTCCGCTTGGGCCATGACCGCTTGGGCGGCGTCCGCTATTTGGGTGGGCAGCTGATGAGGGGTGGCAGCCTCACCACCACGACCGTCTCCGTGAACCTGGCCAACCGCCGCGCAGCCTCCCCAGGAGACGGTGAAGGCGAGTCCTCGGAAAGTGCCGCCGCAACTCCCGCCGACCCCCGCACGAGAGAATGCGGAGGCGACACGTGGCCCGCCAAGTTCCACACGGGAGTTCACGGAGGCGACTCGTGGTCCGCCGTGCACTGAGGAGCCGTCAACGAAGGGTCCCACAGCGACATCTGACTCTCTGGAGCCAAGCAGGACGCTTGCCACTCCACTGGTCGGGGGGCGAGCAGGGCGGCAAGCTGGAGAGCCCCTACCTTGTTTTGTTTTTCAATTAAATGAAAGAATCATATGTACAGGGTAAAAATTACAAGGTAGCTAGGCCCAAAAAGAAAAAGGCAATAACTATAACTGATAGCTATCTCTCCAAAGTAATAATCTTTTGTTATTGAAACTCTAGTAAACTATGTAACCATGTTTGATAATCAATAAAGTGCGCCGCATATGGCTTCTGTTCCATAAAAAAAACAGTTGTTACCTCCTAACCATGCTTGGATCGCAAGAGATCTAAAATCATATGGAGTGACAATGAGTTTAAATACCCATTGCTAGATCAATAAGAAATATATTTTCATTAATACGCCAATGCAATTTACTTTGTAATAAATTTCTTTTTTTTCTCCCGGAGGCTCATTCTTGTGTTAAGTTTGTACTTGACTACCAATAATGTATATTGGAATGAAAATAAATCAACTGGAGCTGAAATGAAAGAATCATGAGGGTAAAACTATCATTTTGCATGTGTGACCATGGACATGGAGATTTCCACCGAATCAGCCAATCAACGATCCTAATCCTAACCTTGCTGCCGTCGACCTCCCCTGCGGCGGCGGCATGGAAGAAGCGGAGAACGGCATCAGGAAGCGCGCCCTCGGCAACGGCGTGAGGAAGCTATCTCCTTCTCCGACGAGGCGCCCCGGCACAGAGCAGACGAATCCCACGGCCTCACCTCCTCCGCCGCCGCCGCCGCGCGTCCCAATCCCAACGTGGCTGATCCTGGACCGCACCGTCCACCGGAGCAGCAGGCGGCGCTGCGGGGTCGTCGAAGACGATGCCACGGCCTCGGCGGTCGCCTTCGACTGCGCCGGCCGCCCCGTCCGCTCCTCCCTCCGGATCGCCGAGCCCCCCGCGGTCTCCCGTCTCTACCTCCACCTGACGGGCAGACCGGCGGGGATCAGCTTCCGGGAGCCCACCGCCATCGCCGCCCACCGCAACTCCATCCTCTTCCGCCTCACCGTCCCCTTCGAGGATCCGACCTGGTGGCACGACACCTACTCCTTCCCCATCGACTACTTCGTCTACTCCTGCCGCCGCTCGCCGTCGTCGCCGCCGTCGCTGACCCTACTCCCCCCCTGCTTCGACGGTGGCTACAGCGACCACCAGCTTGATGAGTTCTGCAAACCACATCGGCAGCAGCGACAGCGCGCCATGTTGGTCGAAGACATCGGCATCCTCTGCCACGGCGACGACGACGAAGGGAAGTTCACGGTGGCACAGCTCCATTTTTCTGAGCGTTACGAGGTTGAGCTATGCATGCTACACAATCCACCACCTGCAGGATCAGGATCTTCAATGGAATGGAGTGTCAAGAAGGTGCAGATCCCTGCTGACACCAAGATTTTTTTTCGAAAGCGTGCATTGCACGTGCTTCATTAAGGGAAGTTAGAGTAAAGATACAAGGCCCGGGTGACTTGACGGCGAGTTGCCATAGGCCAACATCGGGTGGAACACAAACAAAAATCACCGGCTCAAACGGTGGTGCTTAGGTAGTTGTACTAAGTGAGGAAACTATTGTGCGACTGAAGTGATGCACACTGCTGTTCAAGCCTCATGCATTCCAGACGACAAGTCCAGCCTCGCCATGGTCCGCGTCCAGCGGACACCACGCATGGGGAAGATCGCACGCAATGCTTCCCGCTTTGAGGACGAGATTGGATCGGCGAAAATTTCGTGGAACTTGGCAGAGATTGTGGCGTCCGGTGTATTAGTCACCACGTGATCAGGACGCCCCGCCCACTTGTTCAGCATGACACGTCGGGCCTGCTTCTCCGGTTGAGGATCGCGGAAGGCCGATTTGGCGGCGAGACGGTCGCTGCGACGAGGGATCCAGTCGTCGTCGATGGCCCTTGCAGTCCGGGCACGAGGCGGGGTCTTGATCAGAGGCTCCTGTAACGGTAGCCTCATGGAGTCAATAAAGGCTGCCACCGAAGCTGCCGTAGGCGCGGCAGCAACAGGCGCGGGGGCTGTTGGCGGTTCGGCAGCATCCACACCATCCACCCCCGGCGCCTCAGCATCCGCGAAGCTGAGCTCGACCATACGTGGAGGCGAACAGGGGTCCGCCAGCGCTGCCTGGGCCTCCAGAGAGGCAATTGTCGGAGTAGACGGATGCAGCACTGAAGCACCTGTTGACCAACTCACGACGAGGGAGGCAGCAAGCTCATCGAGCATCGGGTCGACCCATACGGGAGGCTCCTCGCCCTCACACAGAGCTAGCGCGAGCGGGTCAGTAGAGGTGGCGGCGTAGTCAGGAGTCATGGTGATGTTGAACTCCCTCGGCAGCTTGCTCCGGCGCCGCCGGCGTCGACGACGGATGCCATTGGCGCCCCCCACAGTCTCCTTTGTGGCTCCGTTCGAGCCACCGTGTGGCGCGTGCGGTGGGGGCTGTGGGCTGCCACCCGCCAACGTCGAAGGAATCGGGCAAATAAACTGTCCGACGACGATAGGAGCCTTGTGTGGTTGTGGCCCGGCAACAGCACCCTGGCCACCGCCACCATTGTCGCCGCCATGGTGAGCAGGATGGAGTTGGCGTGGGTGCGAGCTAGCATGACCATGGTTGCCTCCAGCAGCACAACGCCGAGAACGGCGCGTAGGAGGCTCGTGCACACGGTTCGAGGGAAGGCGCCAGGACGGACGATCCTGGCCGTTGCCGTCGTTGTCGTGAACGTTATCATCGCGAAGACGGAGACGGCGCAGACGCGAACCAGGGCGACCATGGTTGTCATCAAGAACACAACGGCGGGGACCGCGCTTTGGAGGCGCCTGCAGCCTGTCCGAGGAAGGCGGGCGACCGTGCTTGCAGTTCCTCGCTCGGTGCGCCGTGCTGAGGCAGAGAAGGCAGCGGGATGGGAAGACGCACCGGGCGGCGATGTGGTCCCCAGCCAGGCAGTTGAAGCAGAGACCGACAAGCGAGGGCGGCACCGGCCGCCGTCGACTAGGCGGGGCATGGCGACGCCAGCGCCGGCGGCTTTGAACGAGTGCGAAGCCGTCGGTGTCAACAGGCGTGCCCGTACGAGGAACGTGGCGTCGAGGAGGCTGGAAGCTCAGGCGCTGGTGCACGGGTGCACGGACAACTGGCAGTGGGCCAAGCCGCTGGTGCACGGGCGCCTTAGCAGCCACGGTCCTGGCACGACGACAACGGCGGCAGCGCCGCCTCTTCTGGGTGATGACGACCGGACGCGAAGCAGAGCACTCCCCTTCACACGGCGCAGCAAGCGCGGGCGAGGCCGGTACCTCGATGGCTCGGCGAGCGTCCTCTAGATACGGCGACTGGGCGACAGGGGATGCACAGTCAAAACCGGAGTCACCGGAGTCCTCCCTCCAACGCAGGGCCTTGGAACGGCCCTCAGACTGCTTGGCTGGGAGGAAGGGCGTGGCGAGAGGGGACAGGGTGGAGCTCCTACCCGAGGAGACCTCCCTCGAGGCTCCACCGTCCGTGCTGAGGGAGGTGCCCGCGGCCATAGGATCCTGCACCTGCCGCGGCGACGACAAGGAGGGAGTACGCGCAGCCTTCGAAGGGGCCGCTTCCTCAACCTCTTCTTCATCGTCGACCTCGCCTTCCAAGACGTCTTCGACGACGACCAGCGAATAGTCAACCGCCAGTTGCAACTCTGTCTTGGCATCCGGCTGTGGCGGCGGAGGGGCCGAGGAGGTGCCAGTGGACGCTGGAGCACCGGAGACCGTGGATCCCGCATGGGCGGGCTCTACGCTGGTGGTGGCCGCTGCAGTGGGGACCGGCGTTGCCGTTGGTGTGGACGGAGCGGCGGCGGAGTCCGACCTTGGCGGCAGCGGTTGCGTGGAGGCCCGCGGAGGGGCCGAAGCTCCAGAACCGGCGGGGGCGGCCTTGGAACCGCCAGCAGTGGCAACGACGGCGGCTTCCGACGCCGGCATCCGCGCGGGCGGTCGCGCGCCCACTGCGCCGGAGGTTGCGGGAGGGGTTGGATCCGCGAGCTTGGAGGTTGTAGGGAGGGGAGGGGAGTGGATAGGGGGAGGGGAGGTGAAGGGCGGGGCCGCCGGTGCCGGGAAGGCGGCCGGCGGCGGCGGCGGGGGGCGGGGGGCGTCCGCCAGGGGTCAGATCCGAACTGAAGACCTTCCTGCCATACAGCTACGGAATGATGTTGTTAGCCTGACACCAAGATCAAGACCTACTCGTGGATGACTGACGCCGTTGTGCCCGTTGGAACATGCTTGTGCTGGGTCGACAATTACCAGGGCATGCTGGTCGTTGATGTTGGTGTTCTCACTGACAGTGGCAGCCACAGCCACCCTGCAGATCATCATCAGCAATGGCTCCGGTACATCCCTCTGCCTAAAAAGGCTTTGAAGAGTCGCCGGCTGTACATCGATCCAGGCGAACCTGACGGTCCCGATGCGGTCCGTCTGTGTCACTGACGCTGGCATCGTTAAGCTCGTCTGTATTATTCTTACCGGATGTCCTCCTTTCACTATAAAGGCATGGACTTTGGATGATATTCGTGAAGGCAGATGGGCAATGGATCTCAGCACTACCATGGGAGCAGACGAGTTCTTCGGTCTTTTTGGCGCTGCTGGACACAGTTGCCTTCCACGGGTACAGCCAAGTTTCCCTTTGGTTAGCTTGGTTGATCCAGATGTTATCTGCTTCCTGCTAAAGGACAAGGATCGTGGCCTTTTCTGGATGATTGATGTTGACATGAAGAACAAGAAGCTGCTGTCAAGCGCCCTCTATATCAGTGAAGAGGAAGAAGAAGATGGTTATCCCCCTAAAAGGGGCCGTAGATACCATTTCTTTGGTGAAACCTTCATCCCCAGCATGTTCTCCTCTTACTTGAGTGAGGATGCCATCACAAGGTAATTTTTTTTAATTCATTCTGTGTTTATTACCCCTGCTGTGGCATCTTTATTGTACCACTTCTCAGTTAAAGTTGTGCCCAGTTATATTATTTTTTTAGCTGTGCATTTTAAAACATAAAGAGAACTGATTATTTGTAACTGTATGACTAGTCAATTATCATATCAAAACATCATGAAGTTGTTACTTGAGTGAAGATGCCATCACAAGGTATTGTTTTTTGTACTCTTTTTATTTCTGTGTTTACCTCTGTTTTGGCATCTTATATGTACCACTTCTCTATCAAAGTTGTTAATAGTTATATTTTTTAGCAGTGCATTTTAGAACATAAAGATAACTGATTATTTGTAAAGTGACTAGATAATTATCATACCAAAATATCATCATGATCTTTTTGCTCAGTCAAATGACTAGCTAATCTGTTAACAGTGGGTTGATGTGTTGAAACATAACAAGATTTACCTCTAAATCATAATTGTATCATCAAGCTTTAACCTCGTCTGCTAAACATTCTTATTTTGGAGCCAATCCACAGTTCTGTCAGTTCTTCCGGTTTTGTTTCTTCACGGTTCTGCGATACATGAGGAGGCCAGAGCGTGTCATCTTGATTTCAAAGAGCGTGTCATCTTGATTGCAAGTGAGAGAATCCTGGATGCCAATTAGTGTTCTCCCTTTTTTAGATTGTGGATCAGTCAGTAGGTTTTTTCGTAATTGTACTTTTTGTACTCCTAACCAAAACCACAGTAACTCATATAAAAATAGTAACCTGCCTCAGCCAAGTAACACCTTCAATAAACCAACTCAACCAAGCCAAACAAAATGTACACTGTGTACGGTCTAGGCCAATATGTTTCCTCGTCAGGAAACCAACTTGATCGCTGTATACTTGATAATCATTTAGATCCTGGTTCATGTCCAATCAAAGATTCAATTTAATACTTATGGTGACATAAATAAGAAGCATCATAGGTAAATCATTATTACAGTAAGGACTATGGTGGATATGCCCATAACTGAAGTTCTACCATATTGCTGCAAGCAGCCATGGATCAAGAATTTCTGATGTCAGAAAAAAAAAACTTGTCAGAAAACTCGAGTGAGCATTACTCTGAAACATAGTTTCTGTTCCTAAGGAATTTGTGTTAGGCAAGGTCTTATTGTCGGATTTCTGCATACATGCATTACTTTTTTATATAAAAAAATTGAACATTGATTTTCAATTCCCCAACTCAACCAGTTATAGTTTTCTAACTGTTCACATGTACTGAAGTCAGCAATGTTGATTGCAGTGTTGACTTTACTTTTTTCATGCAGTCGGGAACTAAGTGAAAAGATGCTGAAGACAAAAGAGGATAGAGTGATGGAGAAGAGTGGACTGGAAGCACAACTAGAGTGATTTACTGGATGCATCGGCAACAACTCAAGTTTTCTAAGAGCGATGAGTTTGAGCTCTGCCTGCTGCACACAGCTCGTGCCTCTGTCGTTTCAACCGAATGGGATCCCAAGAAAAAGCAGATCCCTCTTGACATGAAGATAAACACCTACTCATGGATGACTGACAATGTCGTTGTGCCAATCGGCAGATGATTAACGGGCTCAGCCCTCCCAGACTATAAATCCTCACCAGTTCTCGTATTATGTGATAAATTATATATAACAATCCTAATTGATTTATGTCCCTTTTGTGAACCGAACTTACACATGAGCTTATGAGAAGAACAGCATGTGTCTGATCATAATACAATATTAGAACAGACTAGAAAACCAGGTGCAACTACCCTAGAACATCCATTCTAGATTGCAAGAATAATCAACGTTTACCATTTCTACGTTAAATGTGACAATGTTAACAGCTATCAATGTCATATATTATATGCAAGTCTTCTATGTTACTTTTTATGAGCTATCCACTGATAAAGTGTAACACTCTCAAGTGTTAATGGCCTAATTGCACATGCATTAACTTAATCATGATCATCATTTCATGTTTTCAATCATGTTGCATAAGTTTTGTTAATCAAATTGCTTGTTCTAGTTGTTACCTACATTTTTTATCATGCCACTAGTGTTCTTGAACCTTGGTAATGTTTTGATCTAGGTTTAGAGTGCTTTTTGGACCAAAGTTCATGTTGGTCATTAAGGCATAACCTTGTTTTTAAGCTCCAAATTCAAATTTCCTTTTATATCCTTCAATGCAATTGAAAATCTAGACATTTTCTTGGGGTGAGCCAAAAGTGAGTTTTGTAGCTCTTGATCTGTTGTACAAATCTTATTCTCGAAGTTTTCAAAGTTTCAATAGAAAATTTGAAGTAAATTTGAAAATGCTTAAACCCTAAAATTGTCCCCTTTTCAATTTTAAACTTGGTTTTCAAAATCTATAAAGAATCTGAATATGGTCCAATTATGAAAGTTGTGCATCTTGATCACATGAACAACTTCTATTTTTGGAAATTTTCATGTTCTTATAGAAATTTGAAAGTAATTTCAGAAAAGGGCAAATTTGGAAATTGGTTTATTTTGAATTTAAACTTCCAATTCAAAATCTAAACAGAATTTAAAAATGGTTCAAAAAGTGGAAATGTAGAGTCTGAAAAGTTGAACATTTCTTATTATTGGAGATTTTTGAGTTCAGTTCAAATTTTGGGAGCAATTTCAAATTTTCAGAAAGTTGGAAAAGGGGCTACAGTGCCAGGCCAATGGCAGAGTGCCATGGCCGGCTTTGCCAGCGCGCCGCCGTCCTTCTTCGGCGTTCTCCGGCCTTCTCCAACTTCCAGCCGCTTCGCAACGCCGACGCGTCGCTCTCCCACCGGTCTCCATCGCCTATAAAGCACTCCACCGCCGGCGCCGTCGTCTTTTTCCTTTTTCCGGCCACCGTCGTCCTCCAGCTCCGCCGCCACACGCCGCCGTCGTCGAGCCCCCTCGGCTCGATTGGAGCACACCACCAGCTCCGCAACGACGTGGCGCACCAGCCCAGCTCAACCGAGCAGCCTCGGTCCGTCTAAATCACCGTCGCGCCACCGTCTTCTTCAGAGCCGGCAAAAGCTCCGCCGTGAGCTTCTCGCCGTGGCTAGGCCGCTCTGGTGAGCCTCTGGCCACGATTTTTGTTTCGTTGGCTTTGCCTCGGTCCAGTGGTGCTCACCGGCCACTTTAATTGACCTCTACCGCGCTCACGTGGCCGTGCCGCCGTCGCCGTCGATGGCCGAGCCGCCGCGCGTGACGTCGTGGTCACTGGCCTGTGTCGCAGCCGGTTTGGCTTTGCGTACGCGTCCGTTAGGGTGAGGTTTAGCTGTTGACATGCTCGCCGCCGACGGAGAAACTCCGGTGGTGAGTTTTGAGCTCGCCGGAGCTCCGCCGTCCGCCATGCTCGACGTCGTGGTCGTCACCGTCGTCGTCTTGCTCATCTGATGGCTCTAGGAGGTTCGCGTCGTCGTAGTGAAGCCGTAGGAGAAGACCGTTTCGTCGGAGGTGCTCGGGATGGCCGTCGCGACCTCGCCGGAGTCTGCAGCTCCGCCGTCGCCGCCGTCGTGCTCGCCGCCGACCACCGCCCGGCTAACAAAAGGGTCCAGTCGATGCGCGTCATCGAGAGGATCACGTAGAGCCCGGCCGCGCCGCCTGAAACCTCGCCGCCGGCAAGAAATCGGCGGTCAAAGTATCGCCGGCGTCGGGTCAGACCGGGAACACTGTTCCCTGACGCGTGGGTCCACGTGTCAGTCGAACAGTGAGGTTTTTCCTTTTTCTTTAAATGTTTGAATAGCGCTGATTCTTTGGAAATTCATAGAAAAATAATTGGAGCTCCAAAAATTATGAAAATTTTTGTGTGTGCTCTCTGTAATGTGTACTAGCATAGAAAAATATGAAACTTGAAATTTGAATAGTTTTGGCATGATTTAAAATTAGAATTTTAATTAATAAATGGAACTTCCATGATTTTTCTAGGCTTATTTAATTGTCCAAAAATTATGAAATTTATTTTGCCACTGTTTCATGATGTAAGGAACCTGTCATAAAATTTTGGGCTCAATTAGATAAAGTTAAGTTTATTCGTAATTTTAAATGCTTAATTAATTATTGATTAATTACCCTAGTTAAATGTTAATTCCTCTAGGTTTTGTATGATCTTTTGGATTGCTTGTAGACCATGAAACAGAACCACCCTGCTGTTCTATGGCAATGAATGTTTTGTTTGAAATATCATGATCAACTTGTAGTAGTGGGATTTATAAATATTTTGAAGAATGAAATTAAGCCTTTCTATGTGTGGTATGTGAGTATGACCTTAATTGTTTTAAATGCAACCTCTTGGGTTAAAACAGTAGCATACGTAACTTGTTTCATGCCATATTGTTTATTGTTTGGTTTCCTAAATAACATGTCTTATGAGAAATATTAATATTGTTTAAATAGATCTTTTTTTTTAAAGTAATGGCTTGCAACTGTAACGTGAAGGGAAGTTATACTCGGGTTAAGAAACTTTGTTATCATCATCATCATCATACCATTGCATGCATCCCATGTGCATCCATGATATTTACATGCATGTTCATGCAATAGGTGCGTTGGACCGAGTCACTCACCTGGAGACCGAGGAGAACACCCAGGAGGAGGTTTTCCTGGAGGATCCCGCCACAGAAGAGGTCGAGTTAGAGTGTCCTCGACACAAGCCCGCATAATTCGTGAAAGGCAAGCCCCGGAGCATTCTAAGTCTCCCTTACTTTTCAGAAATTAACTTTTAGTGTTTATGTTGTTTGATGCATTAAGTTTATAAGAGTTGGTTGAAACCGCTTATTGCATATATATCCATCCTTGTCCACATATATGAACCTGAATCCTACTAGAAGTAGTACCGTTTAGATGCTTAGTAATGCTTTAAACGGTAACAGTCAGGTGATTTCCGGTCACCTGCAAGAGATAGGTGATATGTCTGTTCATAGTGGCTACATGTTGCTATCTTGAAAGGCAACCAAAGTTAATTTGATTAATATGATACTGAGCGGGTAACTTGCATTAGGAATGGAGTCCTAATGTAGTGTTTCCGTTCGTGTCGGTTAAGGACTGGATCATGGAGCCTTCTTGTCAAGTTTGAACGCAGTCTGGCATTTAGTTGGCACGGCGGAGTACCGACCGCGAAGCCTAGTGCTCGCCTCAGGCCGGAAGTCGAAAAGTGGAAGTCGGCACTCGGAAGGTAGTTACACTATAAGACCTACGGCAGGTGATTTAAAATTCCTGACCGGGATGGCATTGTAATATACTTGAGACGTGCGGCGCTGTTCGAATCTTTCCTGACCAGTACTTAGGTGATCTACGGCTGTCCTTAGCGGGATTTGCCGGGTGAGTGCCAGAAATACCCCCTGAGCTCAGTAGGAATCGATTCGAATCGCCATCTCTCCTGGATAATGAGACACTCTGACAGGTTATCTCCATTGTAGTCACACTAAATGAAAAGATGGTTGAAGTAATGATGATGGGTAGCATATGTTGAACATGATAAAGATCATATTACTTGTATTGATCACTTATGGTTTAGTACAGGTGCAAACCTAGATGTCAGGTAATCAAGTAACTTGAGGCTAAACTAAAATGATTACTTACTAGGGCTTATGCTTCTTTATGCAAAAAGTTTCCAAGTAAGCTCCACTTTATATTAGCCATCACATGATCCTTGGAGTCTTTTATTTCTATTTATGTCGGGTAAGTCTCGCTGAGTACATTCCCGTACTCAGGGTTTTATTCCCTCTTGTTGCAGATGATGTTCTTTACAGTGGATGTTGTATTACTTGTCTTCACCCCGCGGGTGATGAGGACTAACCGTTGGGCACTGTTTTCTATATAAATCTATCTCTCTTATGATTTTGTTGAGATGACTCGAACTTGGCAATGTAACATAAATAAGGAAGAATTGTATGTTTCAAACTATGTTGCTTTCGCTACTTAAACTGGATTTGTAATAACTTAGTGAACTCTGATGAGATGTAAAATATTTGTATCTCCAGTGTTGTAACAAATGGATGTGTTTGCTAAATCATTACGGTCTTGGTTGTGATGTGAGTTATTTGAAATCCTTCGTGGTTTCGTCGGACTACCGGGCTATGCGAAGATTTGATTGCTTTGGCGATTGTTTTTGTACTTATGCTCTTATAATTGGTCGGTTCTGTGACATAAAGCAAAATGACTACTTGTTGCCTACCATTCTTATTTGAAATTCACGCTTGACCTATTATTATTTTATTTAGAAATGCTTAAACATTGTTAAAGCAAGATGACTACTCTCTCTGGTTTCCTAAAGTAAATCATTTTGAGGTTGTCTTAAGTCAAATGTTTAAACTCTAAATATAAATCAATTCTGTTAGGTTGAGTTTGAAAACATGAGAGTGATGTAAATCAATCCCTGGCATGGGCTATGCGAGCACGAAGGTTCTAGTAAACGGAGTGGCTGGAAGACGCATAGCCCATGCCAGGGGACTCAGGCAGGGCGACCCTCTTTCGCCCATGCTGTTCGTTGTTGTCATGGAAGCGCTCAACTCCCTCATCAGTCAAGCCGACCGCCTCGCCGTTCTGAAGCCTCTCCCGGGTCGGGCCATCTCACACCGATCCTCCCTATATGTGGACGATCTCGTGCAGTTCGTCGCCCCAGAAGCCGCGGACCTGAGCTGCATCCGCCAAATCCTAGAGTTTTTTGCTGGGGCGTCGGGACTCGTCACAAACCTGGATAAATGCATTGCCATGCCAATCAGATGCACCTCAGACTTGCTGGCTTAGGCGCTGGAGGGGTTCCCGTGCGTCGTTGCACAGTTCCCATCCCACTATTTGGGCGCGCCGCTCGCACTGGTCCGTCTACGGAGAGTACATGAGCAGCCATTGATTGATGCGGTCGCGGCTAGAATCCCCACTTGGAAGGCTGGTTTACTCACCCACTCTGGCCGGGTGAGACTGACCAAGGTGACTCTCTCGGCGATCCCGGTTCACGTCAGTATCTCTTGCTGCCTGTCACCTTGGGGTTTAAAGCAGCTGGACAGGCGCCGCCGTGCATTCTGAATCCACATCGGGCGGGAAATGCAGAGTTGCATGGCCGGTGGTGTGCAGGCCTACCGATTTGGGCGGACTTGGTGTGCTGGATCTTCGCTACTTCGGCTTTGCGCTATGGCTGAGATGGGCATGGCTTAGCAGGACAGCCGCTAACAGCTGCTGGGCAAATCTGCCATCCAAGCAGGAGGGGATGATTGGCGCAAGCTAGCATCACTGTGAATGTGGGTGACGGCCGGTCCGCGCTCCTGTGGACTGATTGTTGGGCGTCAGTAGGGAAGCTGTGCATTTTCTCACCCAATCTCTTCGCCGCCGTGTCAAGAACTGGGAAGAGACGTACACTCCAGGAAGGTCTATTCCAGCGGCGGTGGGCTAGAGATATTGTCGGAGCGCCGACGACGCAAGTCCTTGTTGAGTACCTCCGTGTCTGGATTGTTCTTCGGGACGTCAAGCTCGACCCACTCAGGGAAGACCGGTTTGTGTGCAAGTGGACAGCCCGATGGCAAGTACTCAGCTTCTTCTGCGTACAGAGCATTTTTCCATGGTGCGGCGTCCTTGCCGGGCGCAAAGGAGTTATGGAGGACTAAGGCTCCGGCGAGGGTAAAACTCTTCTACTGGCTTGACATTCACCGTCGCCTCTGGACGGCGGAACATCGCAAGCGACACGGACTGCAGGATGAAGATGCATGCGCGCTATGCAATCAAGAGCCAGAGACAGCCGATCACCTCCTCGTCGGCTGCGTGGTCACCCGGGAACTCTGGTCCTCGCTGTTGGCGCCGTTGGGACTGCAGACTCTGGCGCCGACCAGGGAAGAAGATGCGACGCCGCTTTGGTGGCTAAGGGAGTGGCGACAGATCGACAAAGCGTTCAGGCCGGCCTTCGACACCATGACCTTGCTGCTCGCATGGATTGTCTGGAAGGAGAGGAACGCGCGCACATTCCAGAGACAAGCGGCAACATTGGCGCAGCTGCGCCTCAAAGTGGTCGCCGAGGCCGATGCATGGGTGAAGGCTGGTTTCAGATCGCTCGCGATAGCGATTCCTTTTTGGTCGCAACATTCTGATGTAACGTAATAAGAAAACTAAGAACCAGTATTGTAGGTTGTTCCCAGGCGGCTAAACCGTTGGCGTCTTGCCGTCGGAAGCTAACCGTTTGTTGTTGTGTGTTTCCTCTCAACGAAACACGGGTGAATGGCCCGCTCTCGAAAAAAGTAAATAGATTCATCTCAATATGTAGGTTCATAAAATTATATATTGACTATATTTTATAATTATTTTATAGCAAAAAAGTATGAGGTCAAAGTAGTTTTTGAGACCGCACCGATATCGAAAACGACTTCCTCTAGGGACATGCAAGTAGTACTGGTTCCCTATACCGTTCTTATTTCAACATCTTAACTTCACCTATCACACTATCACTTGTTGTATATATTGTAGTTCACTGTTTATATTGGAGATTATTAGCAGTGTACTTTGATTTTATAAAATTAGTAGCAACCTTATATTCATGCATGTAGAATATAAAGGTAGGTACTTTAACTTAAAATTGAGTAAATTTTCATAAACAGAAATCTAAACTTTGTATTCGTATTCAAAATGTAATATGGTAAAAGATAGATATCCGAATCCGTTTCCATACTAATCTAAATCTGATACGTTTCGTGTCTCGTTTAACCACAAACGTCCTCAGCCCAGACCAAACCCTCCAACACCCCTGCTGTTGTCTTCCCGTGCTGCAGCGACATGGAAGAAGCGGAGAACGGCCCGGAGCAGAGGAAGAAGTCCTCCGCCTCGTCTCCGCCGCCACGCATCCCCAGTTGGCTGATCCTGGACCGCATCGTCCACCGCAGCAGGCGGCGTCGCGGTGTCATCTTCGACGACGCCACGGCCTCGGCGCTGGCGCACGACTGCGCCGGCCGCCTGGTCCGCGCGTCCCTCCGGATCGCCGCCCCGCCGGCGGTCTCCCGTCTCTACCTCCACCTCGCCGGCCGGCCACCGATCAAGCGGTTCCAGGAGCCCAAGCTCATCGCCGCCCACCGCAACGCCATCCTCTTCCGCCTCACCGTCCCCTTCGAGGACTCCACCTGGTGGCACGCACGACACCGTCTCCTTCCCCGACGACTACTTCGTCTACTCCTGCTCCCCCTCGTCGTCGTCGCCGCAGTCGCTGACACGCCTCCCCACTTGCTTCCATGGCGGCACCACCTGCCCCGAGCTTGACAAGCTGTTCGACCCTCACCGGAGGCAGCAGCAGCGCCCCATGTTCGAGGAAGAGATTGGCATCCTCAGCCATGGCGGCGGCGACGACGACGACGATGGCGAGTTGTTCACGGTGGCACAGCTCAATTTTTCTGTGCCCGACGAGTTTGAGCTATGCATATTTCACCATCATCCACGTCGTGCATCTGGCATTTCAAGTTCAACTGAAGAATGGAGTGTTGAGAAGTTGCAAAAACCTCCTAACATGAAGACAAGCGCCTACTCATGGAGGACTGACGTCGTCGTGCCCATCGGCAGACGCTTGTGCTGGGTCGACAACTACCAGGGTCTGCTGCTCGTTGATGTTGATGTTGATGTCGTCGCTGACAGCAAGAGCAACGAAGATCATCAGCAATGGAGGATCCGTTACATCCCTCTCCCTCACAAGGCAATGTTGTCTCGCCGTCGGTACAGGGACGGCGGTTCACCGGACCCGTTGCGGCGTGTCAGTGTCACTGATTCCGGCATCGTTAAGCTCGTCTGCATTCTTACAAAACGTCCTCCTTCGCCGTACCCCTTCACCATCAGAACATGGAGTTTGGATGACGTCGACGAAGGCAAATGGACAATGGATGTCACCATGGGAGCAGAGGAGTTCTTTCGTGTTCTTGGCGATGATGGTCACGGCTGCCTACCACGGGTGCAGCCAAGTTTTCCTTTGGTTAGCTTGGATGATCCAGATGTTATCTGCTTCCAGCTGGATGAGAGGGACCGTGGCCTTTTCTGGATGGTTGAGGTCAACATGAGGCACAAGAAGCTGCAGTCAAGCGCACTCTATATCAGTGAAGAGGAAGAAGAGGATGGATATCCTCCTAAAAGGGAACGCAGAAACAATTTCTTTGGTCACCAGTTTATCCCCAACAAGTTCTCCTCTTACTTGGCTGAGGATGCCATCACAAGGTAACATTGTATCTCCATTTTATTCGTGTCTACAGCTTTCGTAGCATGTGACTTGTGGGTTGTGGCACGCTGCAGGAATTATTGTTCTGTTTAGCAGCCTCTGATGTACTCCCTCCGTATCGGATTTAGAAGTCGTTTATGACAGCGACACGGTCTCCAAAACACAACTTTGACTTCTTTTTTCTATAAAAATATTTATCGAAAAGTGATATATGTATACTTTTATAAAAGAACTTTTAAAGACAAATCTATTCATATAATTTTCATATTTTCAAACTCAACAACTTGAGAGTTATTTATGATTTATATTCCCAAGGTTTGACTCAAACCTTGTCCAAAACGACTTCGTTTTCCGATACGGAGGGAGTACATTTAAGAACATGAAGGTGTAGGTTGCTAGGTATTTATGATACGACGAAATTTCTGTGCTAAGTTAAATCTTAATGACTAATCGATCCTTTAACAGTGGTTTGACATGTTGGGTCACGGATAGATTGATCTGCTAATTTGCATTGTGATACTATAAAACTATGCAGGAAACTAGCAAACAGAAGTAAATTCAGTTCAGACTTCAGACTGTGTTTAATCATGATTCTCCAGTTTATAGTTCTCTAGTTGCCAGTAGGCCTATATATACTAGTATGACATTTAAATTCAAAATCTGAGCAGCCCATAAAAACAATGTTGTAAGATCTTCACATCTTTATATGAACAAACAACCATTATTTCCATACTATTTCTGATAGAAAAATACATTTCCTTCTCTTAGATCATTAGTTTGCATACTTATACCATCACATAAAGAAGAAACCAGATAGGTAAATCAACATAGAACAGTAGTAGTGGTTATGCTCATAATTAAAATTCTAACACAGTTTATTGGTAATGAGGGATCAGGAATGCATACAGACAGAAGAAACCTTGTCAGAATCCTTAGTGACCATGAATTTGAAAAACAGTTACTCATACTTCAAAGGTAGTAAGGTGATTGTTGCATCCATTCCAATTTTTAGAAGAATGGTATGTGTAGGCAGCTCCCCAACCCTGCGCTACCAAGTTCAATTGGTGAAGCCTGCAAAAGATTTGTTTGCTTGATTTGTTAAGGAGCTGTCTGGTTTGAGGAACCACCTCATCTGTGAATTTTTTGAGATAAAATGGAACAAAGTTCCAGGCACCTCATCTAGGATGAGGTCATGAGCCATCCCTCGAATTTAGTAAAGTGACTTCATTCGTCATGCTTGTACTTTATTATTAGATTGTGAGGAGTGAGGCGGTGATGGATCAACTTAATCCATCCATTCCACACACCAAACAAAAAGTTGCATGAGTAGATTCTGGACAACAAACCTTCCTGAAACCAAATACCCCCAGTTTTACACGTAAAAAATGAAAATAGATTGTCATTATTAGGAGATGGGATGGAGGACGAGCTAACAAGTTTTTATTTTCTACTCCTACTTGTTCTCATGTGGGGAACATTGATTGTCTTTGTGACTGCTTTCTTTCATGCAGTTGGAAGCTCAGTGAAACGTTGCAGCAGGCAAAACAGGGGATAGTGATGCAGAAGATTGGAGTTGAAGGACAATTTAAGGAGTGATTTAGTGGATGATTACAGCCTTGAGGAGATGTCCATTAGGCCTTCTTATTTATTTTTTGGAAAGTCCGAGCAGGCGAGTACAAAGTGGAAGGCCCGCACAAGTGGGACTAGTACACCCATGGTGTGCTTTACAAATTGCATTTGGCAATTACGCGCATTAGGGATCCCGCTGACCGAAAACCCCACCAATCCTCATACCTTCTGGAGGAGGAGAAGCAAATAAGTTTCTGACGTTCATGAATTTTCTTCAGAGTGATTTTGTCCACGTGCCACGTTGTTGCAATTGTGTGGACACGAACTTGCTCGCATTGGCTTGAATTAGGATCAAAATCGATCATATCAATTTGTGTGAACTGAATATATTAACCACTTTAAAAATCTTGGGGACTCGTGATGTAAAATGAACATTTTTACTCCTTCCATAAAAAACATCAATTATAGGTCCGAGACTAGTCAAACTTTCACATTTTTATATAGGAAAAAATATCAATATTAATTACATGTGAAAATAAATTACTTATAAAAATATATTTCATAACTAATTTAGTGATTTTTATCTGTAAAAAAATGTTAGTAACTTTTGTATAAAAGTAGTCAACATTAAAATTGTTTGATTTATACATTAACTAGAAATGAGAAATGCAACCTCGACGGAGTCTCTGCCCGCTCTGCCCGCCGCATTGCATACGCAACAATTACGCATTCGCGTTCGCATCTCGCACATACTAAACCCTGCCTGCCGCCGGCGATCTCCCCTGCTGCGGCGGCGGCATGGATGAGGCGGAGAACGGCGTGAAGAAGCCCTCCGGCGTCCCCAGGTGGCTGATCCTGGACCGCATCGTCCACCGGAGCAGCAGGCGGCGCTGCGGTGTCGTCAACGACGACGCCACGGCATCCTCCCTCGCCCACGACTGCGTCGGCCGCCCCGTCCGCGCCTCCCTCCGGATCGCCGCCCCACCGGCAATCTCCCGTCTCTACCTCCACTGGAAGGGCAGGCCGGTGATCGACTTCGCGGAGCCCGCCGCCGTCGCCGCCCACGGCCACTCCATCCTCTTCCGGATGCGCGTCCCCTTCGAGGACCCCACGTGGTGGTCCGCCATCTGCTGCTTCCCCGTCGACTACTTCGTCTACTCCTCATCCTCGTCGTCGTCGTCGCCGCCGACGCTGACTCTCCTTCCACCTTGCTTCGTCTGCGGCCACACCGACCCCAAGTCCGACAAGTACTTCGAGCCCTACCGAAGCCAGCAGCAGCGCACCATGCTGGACAAGGAGATGGGCATCCTGTGCCACGGCGACGACGGCGAGTTCAACGTGGCCGATCTCACCAGGCGTTCCAGCACGGCGGTCGACCTCTGCCTGCTGCACCATCCGCCACGTGGCTCTGCTGCCATTATTCCGATTCTTCAGTGGAGAGTTCAGAGGCTGCAGATCCCTCTGGACATGAAGATCAACCTCTGCTCGTGGAGGAACGACGTCGTCGTGCCAATCGGCAGACGATTGTGCTGGGTCGATTACTACCAAGGCATGCTGCTAATCGATGTCCTCACTGGCAGTGACAGCTACAGGAAGCAAGATCAGCAGCAGTTGATGCAGTTCATCCCACTGCCATCTCAGGCTCTGAAGTATCGCCGGCCGTACCGGGATGCTGGTTGTCCCGACCCATTTCGGCATGTCGGTGTCACTGACGCTGGCGTCGTTAAGCTCGTCTGTATTCTTACCAAGCAGCCTCCTTCTCCTCATCATTTCACCATAACAACGTGGACTTTGCATAATGTCGACAGAGGTGGTGAATGGAGGAAGGATGTAGACACAATAATGGGAGCAGAAGAGTTCTTCGGAATTTTTGGCACTGGTGGACAGAGTTGCCTTCCGCTTGTGCGGCCAAGTTTTCCTATGGTGAGCTTGGTTGATCCAGATGTCATCGGCTTCCTGCTGAATAATGAGGACCATAGCCTTTTCTGGATGATTGAGGTTGACATGAGGAACAAGAAGCTGCAGTCAAGTGCCCTCTATATCAATGAAGAGGAAGAAGAAGGATACCCTCCTAAAAGGGGCCGCAGGAACTGTTTCTTTGGTCATAACTTCATCCCCAGCAAGTTCTCGTCTTACTTGAGTGAGAATGCCATCACAAGGTAACATTGTTTTTCCTTTTCATCTTTTTCGATACATGTTTCGTTGCAAGTTGTTTGTAGCATTGTTCTTTTTAGCAGTCTGTAATGTACATTAAAGGACATGAATTGCTAGGTATTTATCAAATGCAGTTTCTGTGCTAAGTTACAAGACTAGTCAATCCTTTAACAGTGGTTTGATATGTTGAGATATGAATAACATTGTATGCTAAATTGCATTGTCAAACAACACCAGTCTTATAATTGTTCAAAGCCAATGCAACAGTACAACACTATGCGGGAAGCTGGCAAACAGAAGTGCTTTTCATCAGTTCAGACTTTGTTTAATCATGACTCTCCAATTTATATTGTTCTATAGTTGTCAATAGTCCTATGCCAGTTTGGGATTTAAACCAAAACTAGAGCAACCCATATAAAAATCAAGTTTTTTACCTATTCTGTAGGAAAAACAATGATGTGAAGGTCTGCTATGCATTCGAGAATAAATTAAAAAAAAGATAATTCTTTCTTCTTGTTACTAGTTAATTTCTCATCAATTACTCAATTTACTACAGTAAGGACTAGGGAGGCTATGCCCATAAATGAAGTTCTATCACAGTTGCTAGTAGTCATGTATCATGTCTGGCGAAAAAAGAGGCTTGTCTTTTTTTTCCGACCACATCCAAGGACATGTTTTTCATTAAAAAGACAGGAGTTTTGATAACAACTTAACAGCAATACGTGACGGTAACTGACGGTTACGTACTAAGCACTGCATAAGCACCAGCTGAACTGAAAACTGAGATTACTTGAAAACCAATGTGCGACTAGCAGCTAGATAACTCAAATCAACGCCGTGAGCGACCTCAGGTGCCTGAACCCGGCTGCACACCACAACTCCATCTCCTGAATGTGCAGGGCAAGTCGAGGCGCAGAAAGCTCGAATGACCATGGCTTTGAAAACAGTTAGTTGGGTTCCTAGGGAGTTTGTGATAGGCAAGGTCTTATTGGTCCAATTGTTGCAAACACATACCTCTTTAGTAGAAAAGGCAAGCATTGTTTTCTACTCCAACTCAACCACTTTCCCCATTCACTTTTCTACTCTTACTTATCATCATGCATGTATTGCAGTTGGAATACTGATTGCAATATTGACTTTTCTTGCATTCATGCAGTCAGGAACTAAGTGAAATGATGCAGAAGTCAAAAGAGAGTCGAGTGATGCAGATGAGTGGACTGGAAACACAATTAAAGTGATGCAGTTAAGGAATTGAAGCCTCTCTTTTTTTTCGTTTAGGTTTTCGAAAGGTCACATTCGAGTAGAAATCAAGTTTTTGTACCAAAAGTACTGATGTGTAATAATATGAGACAAAGTTATGTATTGCGCGCTTAATTCCTGATATCTGGTCTGTTTGTAGTTTGATTGCCCAGGTATATGTATATATGTGCATTTTGTGTCAAGCAATTCGAATCTTGCTGAAACTCTAAGCCATGTGGCGTTGAGAAGAAGAATATGGTACATGAATTGTTGTAATTGTAGTGCACATACATATAGCACAGCTGCACTGGCCTTCTAGCTGCCACGGAAACCGTTACATCTCAATCCAAGTTATCCCGATAACTTTTTTTTTGGCTGAAAGTTTTTTTTAAAAAAAATTGGCTGAAAAAGTTACCCCAGATAACTAACTTAACCAATATTTTTATTTAAATTATAAAATGGTAACATTCAAGCATTATTCTATAACAGTTTGCAAATTCTGGTCCAATTCAGTATGGGCCAATAAATTGTCAAAAGCCGGGCCAATGAATCGTCAAAAGCCCATGAAAGGTGGCATATTTGCTGCTCTTGTGTTACACGGACCAAATTCTTGCACTAGTGTGCAAGTTCTGTTATTTTGATATGCATAACATCCGTTTTGTTAATCTAAAAAAAACATCAATTTTGTTTTTTTAAAAGTTCTACTATTTTTACAGTGTAGAATGTTTGGTTGTGCAAGCTGCCTTCTAATAATGGATATCATTTTCGTCTGTAGATGGGGAGGCTTTTCATTTTCAAAGTGCTAGAATGTTATTCTCAGTTTAGTTCCTCTGTTTTTTTCCTTTTACCCGTCTAATAATAAAAATCCGGCAAAAGCTTTTTGCCGCCTTTTGAAAAAAAAAATTTAGTTCCTCTGATGTTTCCTAATGGTTTGCTATCTGTTACTCCCATATGCTTTTGCAGTCTGAAATTCTGACGTGCATGATCTGACTAGCACGAAACTATGACTTCTCTCACTATGCCTAATAAGAATCTTGTTTGTCATGCCCATTTTGAATGGACGATTGGAGATTTATCATTTTGTTTGTGAGGATAAGTATTAACCAGAGTGTTATAAAGGCTAATGAAAAGCACGAGAAACAATTGTTATGTTTAAAGCAGGTAAGAAAAGGCAAGTATCAAGCTTTCTGTACTTTTAAAACCCTACAAAATAGATATACTACTATTACTGATACAATATATTGCCATTAGAAGGCCATGCTCTCCTACATTTAAAAACACATAACCAATTGAAGAAGAAATCAACCAAAAATATTGATTGGCAGATATTGCAAATATGCGTGTTCATACAAAATTTGAGGTTCAACAAAGTTTCTTGCATGGGAAAATAAAAAAGGCCATGCAATTAAGGGTTGCGTGTTCAAATGAACTGGTCATTCCGACCCAACCCACTTACACGCTGATTTCCCTTTTTATTCCCTTGCATCAAATTTACTAATCTTAAATTTTGCGTGAACATGCATTCCCATATCATCCATGCATCCAATTTTGTAATTGTTTTCCATGCATTTTCGAAACATGCATCATCTACGTACCCACCCATTCTTCTTCCTATCATTGATTTTCCATGCAACTTTTATGTGTTTTTCTTTGAAGTGGGAGCTGGACACGTGATATATACGGAGTATGTTCCCGCAGTGGTAGCGGATCTTGGAGATGTGACGGGGCGGGGCTGCAACACGACATCGCCATCACCACGCTCTTTTGTAGTGTCGACATTATTTTTCAACTTTTGAGTGAGCGATGACCAATATCGAACCGGGGAGCAGTCTGCTAGGTTGATGCGCTTTACGAGTAGATCATCTAGTGCGCTAAATGTGTGTTGTCTATATTGAAACTCTTTTCTTCTTAATAGCAATGATAAGAGTGAGCGATCACCACATTGGTGTCCTGAACAATTGATGGCATCAGTTGTGTTAACGGATTCTCTTACCGTGATGTATCTAGAATCAGGAGTTCTTCACATTCGAAGGTATAGCTAATGCGGAACCAGGTTTAGACAGTTTAACAAAAGAAAAGTTGTTTGTGCATTCTATTTTCAAATTGATTAGTAAATATAAGTATTCACTTAGAAAATCAACCGGTCTTAAACAGTCATCAGCTGGCATGCTCATACAGCTCATACGTGAGCTGTATGCATATGGACACAAGAGACAGGATTTAAATTCATTATTTTACAAGAGTGGGTCCACCTGGCCCACCGTTGTCCTTTGGAGCCGTTGCTGCTGGCTACCGGGGAGCAGCACCACCGATCATACTGTACACCATCCTGTGGTCCCCGAATCGTTTGCTCTATCGGGTCCACAGAATTTGTGCTCAGATTCAGAAATCATTTCAGTAAATAAATACTTACATTAACATGAGATTCATCCTTATTTATAGAAAAAATATGCTAAAATGGGACAGGGCTGATGGTCTAGGCAATCAAGCTGGGAATCGGATGGGTTCCACTCGTGGGGCCCACCGCCATGCTCTTCTTTTTTTTGGCGAATAGGCCCACTGCCATGCTAAAAAAAAAGACGATCGGAGGGGGTATAGAGAGGCTCCAACCGTTTTTCATTAAGCAGAAGAGAAAGCGATTCTCCCCGATCGCACTAAAACCCCCCAAAGGGGACTTTTAACCCAGCCTGAAATTCGCTCCCACTGGGAATCGAACTCAGGACCTGGGGGTGCCGCCAGAGTGTTGGGCTAGCTGGGGTAACCAGTTGAACCCCCCATCCTTTGGCACTGCCATGCTCAAGGTTGAATAATACCCCAACCTACTTTGCGTGTGCACGTGTGAGTGGTAGTGGTCGCCAGCTGCTGGTCTTTCTTAAAATCTTATCTCCTGTGTTGTCGTACGTGTGTTGTGTGTTTCTTCATAGAAAGAAAAAGTGTTTTTTTCCTAAAAAGTGGTTGACCAACGTGTTGGGAGTAAAAGTTTTTCTATTTTGTTGTGTCATGTGTTCCACTGGAGTTTTAATATTGTCTAATAGTATGTGTTGTAGTATTTCAATGTACATCAACTAATGTAACATGACATACACCAAGACACTATGTTAGAACATGCAATTATTATTAAAGCGTCATTACCTCTGGTTATGC
Source organism: Saccharum hybrid cultivar R570 (assembly GCA_038087645.1). Lineage (NCBI taxonomy): Eukaryota > Viridiplantae > Streptophyta > Magnoliopsida > Poales > Poaceae > Saccharum > Saccharum hybrid cultivar. The sequence goes on from JAQSUU010000744.1 coordinate 5,650,828, forward strand.
TCGAGCCAGCAGGGATTGCTTATGACTCCTAGGATTTAGAATATTCAAGGGAAACTATTAATCCGATAGTGAAAGCACTTATCACCATCGTCTCAAACAATCACCGGACAGTGATATATCCCTCTTTTGTTTGTCGAAACAAGACTTCTTTTATAATTGTCCTAACTAATAGTTGACCACTTATTGTATTTACATGTAAAATATACGACATGATACATTTCTCTAGTAGATTGTGCTCCCACACCGTAATTACATGTCGGTGTTCGGACCAAGGGGGTCCTAAACCAACGAGTAAATGCTGCGTGACTCTTTCCTGGATGGTGATGCAAGGAGAACACACGGGGGTTTATCCTGGTTCGGGCAAAAGAAGGCCCTACGTCCAGCGGGGAAGAGAGGTTTGTATTTCCTTGCACCGGGGTGCTCGTGTAGGGGTTACAAGCAGGCGAGAGAGGGTGTCGAGCCCCAAGTCTCAAAGAGAAAAAGGAGAAAGATGGTTGCTTCGCGTTTTTTCCGTGATGCTTCGTGTTTTTTCTTCCCCTCCCCTTTGGTTCGCCCTGGCCTGCCTTTTTATAGGGCGAGAGGTGGCCAAGTCGAGGGGAGGCTTGAGGCGATGTTTCGTCGATTCCTGTTGAGTTGTCTGTAGCGACGTGGCTTCGGGATGGCCGGCCATCCCTGGGTATCCTGACGCGGTACGGGACAAGAGGGTGAAATGACCCAGAGTGCCAGGCCATACCGTCCTTCGAGCTAAGTCGAGCGTTGGGGCCGGGTCGAGGCTGGGTCGAGGTCGGATGGATAAGGCCGAATCCCCGGTATCGCGGGGGACGGACCTTGTCTTATCCTCCCTCGAGGGTGACTGATGGTGAATAGTGCGCGGTATGGTGGATACAGTGACGGCTTTCACCTCCCATCACGGGATGGGCGGTAAAACAGTGAGACTTGACGTGGGTATTGTTCCCGCGTTGACCCATGCCGTAGCCATGTCGGTCGGTGGTAGTAGGTAACCGCATTGAATGCTATGGCTTTTGTCCCGGGTAGGTAAAGAAAGGGCGTCGAGGGGCCGGAGCGCGGTCGAGGCGCCCCGTCGAGCGGGCCTCGTACGAGTCGGAGCCGGGACACGGTCGAGGCGCCCCGTCGAGCGGGCCTCGTACGAGTCGGAGCCGGGGCGCGGTCGAGGCGCCCCGTCGAGCGGGCCTCGTACGAGTCGGAGCCGGGGCGCGGTCGAGGCACCCCGTCGAGCGGGCCTCGTACGAGTCGGAGCCGGGACGCGGTCGAGGCGCCCCGTCGAGCGGGCTATCTTTTCTACTGGTTTCGGTTTTTGTTAGTGTTTTGGCGATAGCTGTGGTACCCCCGTACTGTTGGTACCGACAGTAGCCCCCGAGCCTTTGGGTGAGTGTGTGATCACTCTCCCAGAGGTTAGTCAGAACTGGAGTCGTAGCGTCGTGATTTTTCCGGTGGGGGCGCGCGAGCGCACCCGCCGGGTGTAGCCCCCGAGGCCTCGGTGGAGTATGGAGACTCCTCCGAGGTCTTGTTTGCGTTCGATTGGGGGACATTTTGTTGCGGTCAAGCCCCCGAGCCTCGTGCGCGCGAGGTCGATTAGGGTCCCGGCCGTCTTTTGCTGTGCGACCCTCGCGCTCCTTTTTCGAAAAAAGGAGGAGGGGTGTAGAATGTCGTACTACCCTCGTTTGGGCCCGAGTTACGACGATCTCTGGTGAGCTGCTAGCGGGGGAATTCGAGTGAGAACCCGTGCCCCGTTCGTTAGGGGTCGGCTAGTGGCCCGGAGGCGCCCTAAAAAATGCCAAGAAGTGGTCGTGTGGATCTCGATTCCCTTCGACAGGATTCGAGGGCTCGATGCCTCCCCCGGAGGGATTCCTACCACAACCTTCTCCTTCGGCCTCGAATACGTCCTGGGGTGCCTCGAGAGCGTGGCTCGAGCCCGTGGCCATGTACGGGCGCACCCTGGGTCGTCCCTAACTCTGTTGCTCGAGGGCAGCTGTCGAACCCCGTTCGAGGGCCAGCTTTCGCTCCCTCGAGACTTATTGCGGGCTTCGCACCCATTTTTGCGGTCGGGACCCCGAGCCTCGCACGCACGAGGTCGATCAGAGTCCCGGCCGTCTTTCGCGACCCTCACGCTCCTTTTTCGAAAAAAGGAGGAGGGGTGGAGAATGTCGCACTACCCTCGTTTGGGCCCGAGTTACGACGATCTCCGGTGAGCTGCTAGCGGGGGAATTCGAGTGAGAACCCGTGCCCCGTTCGTTAGGGGTCGGCTAGTGGCCCGGAGGCGCCCTCAAAAATGCCAAGAAGTGGTCGTGTGGATCTCGATTCCCTTCGACAGGATTCGAGGGCTCGATGCCTCCCCCGGAGGGATTCCTACCACAACCTTCTCCTTCGGCCTCGAATACGTCCTGGGGTGCCTCGAGAGCGTGGCTCGAGCCCTTGGCCATGTACGGGCGCACCCTGGGTCGTCCCTAACTCTGTTGCTCGAGGGCAGCTGTCGAACCCCGTTCGAGGGCCAGCTTTCGCTCCCTCGAGACTTATTGCGGGCTTCGCACCCATTTTTGCGGTCGGGACCCCGAGCCTCGCACGCACGAGGTCGATCAGAGTCCCGGCCGTCTTTCGCGACCCTCACGCTCCTTTTTCGAAAAAAGGAGGAGGGGTGGAGAATGTCGCACTACCCTCGTTTGGGCCCGAGTTACGACGATCTCCGGTGAGCTGCTAGCGGGGGAATTCGAGTGAGAACCCGTGCCCCGTTCGTTAGGGGTCGGCTAGTGGCCCAGAGGCGCCCTCAAAAATGCCAAGAAGTGGTCGTGTGGATCTCGATTCCCTTCGACAGGATTCGAGGGCTCGATGCCTCCCCCGGAGGGATTCCTACCACAACCTTCTCCTTCGGCCTCGAATACGTCCTGGGGTGCCTCGAGAGCGTGGCTCGAGCCCTTGGCCATGTACGGGCGCACCCTGGGTCGTCCCTAACTCTGTTGCTCGAGGGCAGCTGTCGAACCCCGTTCGAGGGCCAGCTTTCGCTCCCTCGAGACTTATTGCGGGCTTCGCACCCATTTTTGCGGTCGGGACCCCGAGCCTCGCACGCACGAGGTCGATCAGAGTCCCGGCCGTCTTTCGCGACCCTCACGCTCCTTTTTCGAAAAAAGGAGGAGGGGTGGAGAATGTCGCACTACCCTCGTTTGGGCCCGAGTTACGACGATCTCCGGTGAGCTGCTAGCGGGGGAATTCGAGTGAGAACCCGTGCCCCGTTCGTTAGGGGTCGGCTAGTGGCCCGGAGGCGCCCTCAAAAATGCCAAGAAGTGGTCGTGTGGATCTCGATTCCCTTCGATAGGATTCGAGGGCTCGATGCCTCCCCCGGAGGGATTCCTACCACAACCTTCTCCTTCGGCCTCGAATACGTCCTGGGGTGCCTCGAGAGCGTGGCTCGAGCCCTTGGCCATGTACGGGCGCACCCTGGGTCGTCCCTAACTCTGTTGCTCGAGGGCAGCTGTCGAACCCCGTTCGAGGGCCAGCTTTCGCTCCCTCGAGACTTATTGCGGGTTTCGCACCCATTTAAGACATACCTGGAGATATTTCGTTGTCCGGGCGCGTTTTTTCGGGAGGCGAGACCGGCGCGTTATCGGCGTATGGTTACGACGTGGGGAGCGGCCACGTGCTCAGTTCCTGCGAGATATAAGGAAACGGTTAGGCGAGCGGTTTTATCGCGAGAAACTGCTCCTTACTTTTCGCGCGGCCGTTGGGCTTCCGTCCGAGCATATAAAGCTAAGGCCTTGGGGTCTCCGTTCCCCACCGGTTACTTGCATCCCTGCAATCCTTTGCCCTAGACATCCCCTGCCACATCGCGTTCTCCGCCCGTCTTGCCGCAGCCACCGCATCCTTTTCTCCCATCCCCTTCCGACGACATCGATGGCAGGAAAGAGCCAGATCCTTCCCGCCGACGACTGGGCCGCCTCCTCGGTGACGGAGAGGAGGTTGGAGGAGTTGGTCGAGGACGGGCTGTTGCGGCCGAGGACGAACTCGGCGCGGCCGGAGTGGGTGGCACCGCCCCCCGCCCACCAGGAGCCAGTGCCCCCCGAAGGGTACGTGGTGAGCTTCGTCAGCTTTCATGAGCGGGGGTTCGGCGTGCCGGTGTCGGTCTTCATGCGTGCGCTCCTCCACTACTACCGGGTGGAGCTTCACCACCTTTCCCCCAACGCCGTAGCGCAGGCCGCCATCTTTGCGGCGGTCTGCGAGGGCTACCTTAGGGTGGAGCCACAGTGGAACTTGTGGCTTCACCTTTTCAAGGCCGAGCTCTTCGCCAAGAGGGCAGGGGAGAAAGGCGTCCTGTCCGCGGCCCGAGTGGGGAGCTGCGTGCTGCAAGTGAGATTGGGTCGGACGGATCTATACATCCCGGCCCGACTCATCTCCTCGAACAGTGGGTGGCACGAGGGTTGGTTCTATCTCCGCAATGATGAAAATTAGTTGCCGAGGTACACCGGCCGCGTGCTGACTGCTCGAGAAGAGCACTGGTCGTACGGAGTGCCCGAGGCCGAGAAGACGCGCTTGGACCCGCTGCTGGCGGCGCTGCAGCAGCTTCGCCTTCGGGGCCTGACGGCTGCGGCGGTGGCTGCGGGCTTCCATCGCCGTAGAGTGATGCCGTTGTGCCAGCGTCGTCTCCGCCTGGACCAGATGACTCCGGAGGCGAACCTGGAGGGCACCCGGATGTCCCACGAATCCCTCACCCTTGAGGAGGTTCTCCGGCGGGCTCGCCGGATGGTCGGGAACTTCAAGGCGGAGGAAGCCAATCAGGTTCCCATGAGGCCTACCGAGGGGTGCGAATCCGTGGTACGTATCCCGGGGCTGAGGTATTGCTTTTCTTGTTTTTCTGTGGATTTCGCTGATGTGGTCGAGGCCGGTGTGTAGGATTTGTCGGCGTTGCGGAAAACACACCCACCAGTCCCGGAGGACCGGCCCGCCCGGGAGGCTTGACGCCTGCATGCCTCCCAGAAGAAGCAGGCCAAGGAGACGGCCAAGAAGCGGGCGATCCGCAAGGCCAAGAAGGCGGAGGCGTTGAAGAAGCGCCGGCGCTAGCAAGCCATCGACGGAGTGCCCCTGTCACCGTCGCCTTCCGAGACAGTCTCGGGGGAGGACGACGGCAGCAGCGATGAAGATGAAGATGCCCTGTCGCGGTATGAGATTGCGACCAGGCTTGGGGATCTCCCCGACATTCGCCCCCTGCTAGAGCCCATCGGGGGGGGGTCCTCCTCGGTCGTCGTGGTCGAGGAGGTCGAGGGGAAGAAGGTGGAGAAGGGATCTGGCCCCTCGAGGGGAGGGGCCATTTTACCCCGGACCCGGCGAGAGGGGTCGTCGGGGACGTCCGCACCAGCCGGGGCCTCGCAAGCTCCGGCAGGGGCGGAGACGGTGGTACCGGCGTCGTCATCAGCGGCGGCGCCGGTAGGAGTAAGGACCCGAGGCCAGCTGGCCTCGGGAGCACAAAGGGCGCAGGGCGGTGTGTTGGCCGGGGCTCCCAGGAGCGCTCGGCCTGCTGGTGAGGCCGCCGCGGGGCCACCAGCGGCCGTCCCGGGAGGCTCGAGCCGCGCAGGGTCGAGGTACTTGGTGCCGATTTCCGGGTAAGTATCTCAACTTGGTTGTCCTGCCTTTCCCAAAGTCCGTCGGCTGACAATTCTTCTTACTTCGCAGGCTGAAGCGGAAGGCGGAGCCAATGGGGCCTACCCCTGTGAAGTCGCTGCGAGCCAGCGCCGTTGTCCTCAACCGGACGGCGGAGCAGGACGCGGCCTGGGTCCGTCAGGTCGAGGCAGCAAAAGGGCGCCTGCGACATCAGCAAGGGTCGGCCGACGCCGCGGCGGTTGCCGGCCCGGAGCCCGCCGTCGAGGGGGCCGAACCGGCAAAGGCGGCGGCTCTTGACGTGGTCGAGGCGGGGCCCCGGCCGTCGGGGACGGCCGAGGCTGCCGTTGCAGTCGCGACGAGCGAGGCACCCGTCCGCGACGCGGAGCGGGCGGGTGCTGACGTGACCAAGGAGGAGGTCGCGTCGGTGTCGGGGCAAGAGACGGTCCTGGCGAAGGGGTCGCAGCCGCGACAAGGCTCGTCGGCAGAGCCGGCGGGCGTGGTGGAGATCGGGGCGGTCGAGCCCCCATCCGGAGCACCCGAAGAAGAGACGCCGGCTCCGGCGGTGCCGACGGTCGAGGCGAGGGTACCGGAGCCGTCGTCGGTCGAGGTGCCGGCTCCGGTGGCGCCGGCGGTCGTAAGTGCCCGCCCTCACGCTCCCCTCGACAACATCTCCCTGGACAAGGGAAAACAAACGATAGGGGTCGAGGGGGGTGAGGTCGCGGACCAGGCCGGTGTCTCGACGGCCGTTGGAGAGGCGGATACCGCGGGCGAGGCTGGTCCTTCCGCGGGACCGGGAGACGCCCCGGCCGGGTCGTCCTCCTCGTGGCCCGACCTCGCCGCGCTGGCGATAGCGCGGGTCGAGGCGGAGCTGCCGAAGTGGGGGGGGGGCGTCCCTTGAGTTCAGGGACGCTACGAACCCCGACGCCGAGCCCGTCTTTGTCCTTAGCGACAAAGACGAAGTGCACCGATGGGAGTACCTCGAGGGCGTCCGCCAGCATCTCGACCGGTTGCTTCGAGTGGCGTCCGGCGCTGTGCGGAGTATGGGGGATGCCACCGAGGTATGATCGACCCGTCGGCTCGCTTGATAGGCTGTTTTTTCTTCGGATTTGTGACCTTTTCGAATTGCGTTCAGGAGCTGAAGGAGTACTCCCGCCGCAAGTCACTCTTCATCCGGGACGAGAGTGGCGTGTGGGGCGCGCTGTCCCAGCAACGGGTTCTGGTCGAGGAGGCCCAGAAACGGCTATCCGATCGGAACGCCGAGATGGCTGAACTGCGCGTCGCATACGCCACATTGAAGGAAGAGGCGGCGCAGGCATGGGCGGCCGAGGCCGTGATGCGCACAAGCCTGGACAAGGCTCGGGAGGAGGCTACCCAGGCGCGCAGGGACCTCGAGCCCTTGTCTGCGCGGGTGAAGGAGCTTGAGGAGGATGTCTCCCAGGTCAGTCTTCAGCGCGACGCCTCCCATGCCGAGGTCACGACGCTGCAGGGAGCCGTCCAAAAGAAGGACGCAGCTCTCGAGTCTGCTCGGCAGGAGGTCGAGGCGCTAAAGGCGGCCATCCGTGACAAGGACAACGCCTTCCTGGGGCTCGAGCGAACATGTGGGGGGCTCCGCGACGAGGTCGTGGGCCTGCAGACCCACGTCGAGGGTAAGTGTGGTTGTTATAGTCACGACGTTGAAGGCCCCGCGTTGGGCGCTAATTTGTTTGTCGTGTTTCAGAGCTGGAGAGAGAGAGCCGAGAGGCCCAATCGTGCGCCAACTCCTTCCAGAGCCTCTTCGAAGCCGAGGTCTGGAGGACCCAACTTCTCCAGGGCGTGATCACCACTGTGTGTGATGGCCTAGGGGTCGAGCCCGACACCGACACCGGGGAAGATGTTCCGGGGAACTCCTTCGTCCGACGGATGGTGGCGCTGGGCCGCCTTGCCCGGGAGAAGATACGGAACGGCCTCCATCACGGCGTGAAGAGGGCGCTGGCCGTCGTCCGTTCGGGGTTTGTGTTTGATATGAGGCTCGTTGCCGAGGGCTTCATCACAGACCCCGATCGGACGGACGAGGAGAACGAGGACGCCTGCGTGGAGCTGATCGAAGCCGCCGAAGAGCCTGGGAGTCGTCTGGCCTCGCTTTTTGAAGCCGAGGTGGTTCCTCCTGCCGACGACGAAGGCCTGTGAGCCAAATCTGGGCATGAAGGCCCATGTAATAAGTTAGTATTTCGAATTTTGATCGCGGTGGCCGCGGAGGCCTAAAAGACTCAAAACATAAACCGGTTCGCGGTTGATTTAGTTTTACTCGAGCTTTTCCTCCCTTTATCGCACGGATCGTGTTCTCGCGTGATTTACCTAGCGCGCAGCTACATCCTTTGGCGTAAGGGAGCGAGTGGAGGTACCGTAGCCTCGGGGGCGTAAGTGATCTCGCGGCTCGACTGCCCTCGAGCTTCAGGGTGATGTTGCGGCCTAGTAAATCGTGTGAGAGCCTGATCTAAGCGACAGGGGGTATGTTCTTTTTTAATTTTAGGAACCGTTGTTTAGATCTTCTCAGCGTGAAGGCGTACCTCTAAAAGGCGCAAGGGTCGAGTGGAGGTACCGTAGCCTCGGAGGCGTAGGTGATGCTCCAGGCTCGAGAGCCCTTTCGAACCTTAGGGTGCTCTTTCAGCGAAGTCGATCTAAGAAACGGTTCTTAAATTTAAAAAAGATCTTTTTTAATTTTAGGAACCGTTGTTTAGATCTTCTCAGCGTGAAGGCGTACCTCTAAAAGGCGCAAGGGTCGAGTGGAGGTACCGTAGCCTCGGAGGTGTAGGTGATGCTCCAGGCTCGAGAGCCCTTTCGAACCTTAGGGTGCTCTTTCGGCGAAGTCGATCTAAGAAACGGTTCTTAAATTTAAAAAAGAGCGCAAGTTTTTTCGGTTTTTCGGGGGCCGGGGGTTCCCCCCTTGCCAGCCCCCGAGGGAGGGTCGACTCTGGGAGTGCAGGGTCGATCCTTCCTTATTACGAAACGAGAAATTTTAAACATCGCTGTATTCTTTATTGACGAAAAAGGAAATACAGAGCCTCGAGGCTTTTTAAGGAAAGAAGCGACGTAGCTGTTCGATGTTCCAAGCGTTGGTGAGGATTTCGCCCTTCTCGTTGGATAGCTTGTAGGTGTCCGGCTTTAGTACTTCTGCGATGATGTACGGCCCTTCCCATGGTGGTGTGAGCTTGTGTCGTCCCTTGGTGTTCTGGTTCCGCCGTAGCACCAAGTCACCAACGTTGAGGTCACGCTTGCGGACATATCTGTCGTGGTAGCGTCGGAGACCCTGCTGGTACCTGGCAGAATGCAACAGAGCCACATCTCGGGCTTCCTCGAGCTGGTCGAGGGCGTCCTGTCTTGTGGCGTCGTTGTGTACTTCGTTGTATGCCTTCAATCTTGGGGACCCGTATTCTATATCGGTTGGTAGCATAGCCTCAGACCCGTAGACTAAGAAGAACGGAGTGAACCCCGTGGCTCGACTCGGCGTTGTTCTTAGGCTCCACAGGACCGAGGGTAGCTCGGCAGCCCATCTTTTGCCATGTTTGTTTAGTTTGTCAAAGATTCTGGGCTTAAGGCCTTGTAGAACCATGCCGTTGGCACGTTCCACTTGCCCGTTTGTTTTTGGATGAGCCACGGCCGACCAGAGCACACGGATGTGGTGGTTGTCGCAGAAATCCAAAAACTTCTTGCCAGTGAACTGGGTGCCGTTGTCCGTGATGATACAGTTGGGGACCCCGAAGCGATGAACAATGTCAGTGAAGAAGAGTACAGCTTGTTCGGACCTGATGCTGGTGATAGGGCGGGCCTCGATCCACTTGGAGAATTTGTCGATTGCGACGAGCAAGTGGGTGAAGCCGCCGGTCGTCCTTTTCAGTGGTCCGACAAGGTCGAGCCCCCAAACGGCGAACGGCCATGTGATGGGGATAGTCTGTAGGGCATGTGCCGGAAGATGAGTCTGTCTCGCATAGTACTGACAACCCTCGCAGGAGCGTACTAGCTTGACAGCGTCGGAGACCGCGGTCAGCCAATAGAATCCTTGTCGAAAGGCGTTTCCGACAAGGGTTCGAGGCGCAGCGTGGTGACCGCAAGCCCCCGAGTGAAGATCGCCGAGCAGATTTCTGCCTTGCTCTTTCGTGATGCAACGTTGGAGGATACCGGTAGGGCTACGACGGTAGAGCTCCTTGCTGTCGCTCATGATCACAAAAGTTTTGGCCCGACGTGCGATCCGTCGAGCCTCAGTCCTATCCGAGGGGAGGTCCCCATGGATGAGGTAGTCGAGGTACGGGACGCGCCAATCAGGCTCGAGGTCAGGCGGTGACGTCGAGTCTTCCACCTGCATGGCTTCAGCCCCGGTCGAGGGGGCTTCTGCCTTAGGTGGAAGGTCGATCGACGCCTCGTCGACCCCCTCGTCTGGCCTGAGGTCGACGGATGGGCGCTGAAGGTCTTTCGCGAAGACGTCCGGTGGAACCGTGGCTCGACCGGACGCGATTTTTGCCAATTCATCAGCGGCCTCATTATACCTGCGTGCGATGTGGTTGAGCTCGAGGCCGTGAAACTTGTCCTCGAGGCGCCGTACTTCCTGGCAGTAGGCCTCCATCTTGGGGTCGCGGCAGCTCGAGTTCTTCATCACCTGATCAATCACGAGTTGAGAGTCGCCTCGGACGTCGAGGTGTCGGACCCCGAGCTCGATGGCGATTCTCAACCCCGTGACGAGTGCCTCGTATTCGGCGACGTTGTTAGACGCAGGGAAATGAAGCCGGATGACGTAGCGCATGTGAACCCCGAGGGGTGAGATGAAGAGCAAGCCCGCGCCTGCTCCCATTTTCGTTAATGACCCATCGAAGTACATGGTCCACAGCTCCGCTTGGAGCTGTGCAGGAGGGAGTTGTGTGTCAGTCCACTCGGCCAGAAAATCTGCTAACGCCTGTGACTTGATAGCTTTTCGCGGTGCATAGGATAATGCCTCGCCCATAAGCTCGACCGCCCATTTGGCAATCCTACCCGAGGCTTCCCGGTTCTGGGCTATCTCTCCCAAGGGGAAAGAAGAAACCACAGTAACCGGGTGACCCTCGAAGTAGTGTCGGAGCTTGCGCCGTGTCAAGATGACAGCATACAGCAGTTTCTGGATCTGTGGGTACCGACACTTTGTTTCTGAGAGCACCTCGCTAACGAAATAGACCGGCCTCTGGACGAGCAAGGTGTGTGCCTCCTCGGCCCGTTCGACAACCAGGGCAGCACTGACAACTTGTGATGTCGCTGCGACATAGAGTAGGAGTGGTTCCCCCGGGGTCGGAGGGACGAGGATCGGTGAGCTAGAGAGGGTGGCTTTCAGTTTTGTGAGAGCCTCCTCAGCCTCGAGGTTCCAGGAAAAATGGTCCGATTTCCTCAAGAGACGGTACAGAGGGAGTGCTTTTTCGCCGAGGCGCGAAATGAAACGGCTGAGTGCCGCCAAGCAACCTGTGACTCTCTGTACGCCCTTGAAATCTCGGATGGGGCCCATTTTGGTGATTGCAGAGATTTTTTCAGGGTTGGCCTCGATGCCACGTTTAGATACGATAAACCCTAAAAGCATACCTCGTGGGACGCCAAAGACACATTTTTCTGGATTGAGTTTGATGTTTTTTGCTCTGAGGCACTTGAATGCAACGTCGAGGTCGCTGACCAGGTCGCCGGCACGTTGGGTTTTGACCACGATGTCGTCGACGTAAGCCTCGACGGTCGACCCAATGTGCCCCCCAAAAACATGTTGCATGCATCGCTGGTACGTTGCCCCCGCGTTCCGGAGACCGAAGGGCATCGTAACGTAGCAATACATGCCGAATGGGGTGACGAACGAAGTCGCGAGCTGGTCGGACTCCTTCATTTTGATTTGGTGGTAACCGGAATATGCATCTAAGAATGAGAGAGTTTCACATCCCGCGGTGGAATCAACGATTTGATCAATGCGTGGCAAAGGAAAGGGAACTTTCGGACATGCTTTATTTAAACCAGTATAGTCTACGCACATCCTCCATTTCCCACTCTTTTTTCTAACTAAGACAGGATTAGCTAGCCACTCGGGATGATGAACCTCCTTGATGAACCCGGCCTCCAGCAGTTTGTGTATCTCCTCGCCGATGATCCTGCGCTTCTCCTCGTCGAAGCGGCGCAGGCGTTGCTTCACCGGTTTGGCTCCGGCCCGGATCTCCAAGGCGTGCTCGGCGACTTCCCTGGGTATGCCCGGCATATCCGAGGGACTCCACGCAAAGATGTCGACGTTCGCGCGGAGAAAGTCGACGAGCACTGCTTCCTATTTAGGATCGAGGGTGGCGCTGACGCTCAGCGCCCTCCCCTTGGGATCAGCGGGGTCGAGGGGTACGAACTTGACGTCTTCGGCGGACTCGAAGCTGCCGGCATGGCGTTTTGGGTCGGGGATCGCATTGGCTAGACCGTCGAGGTCTGCGGCCAAGATCGCTGACCCAAAAACAGCCTCGCCGTGCTCGACGCACTCGACGTCGCACTCGTAGGCATGTTCAAACGAGGGCCCTACAGTGATGACACCATTTGGGCCAGGCATTTTGAGCTTGAGGTAGGTGTAGTTCGGGATCGCCATGAACTTGGCGTAGCATGGGCGTCCCAGGATAGCGTGGTACGTTCCACGGAATCCGACCACTTCGAAAGTGAGAGTTTCCTTTCGGAAGTTCGCCGGCGTGCCAAAGCAAACAGGCAGATCGACCCGCCCGAGGGGTTCCGCCCGTTTCCCTGGCACGACTCCGTGGAAGCCCCCGACGCTAGGCTGGAGGCGCGCTCTGTCGACCCCCAAGAGGTCGAGGGTCTGAGAATAGATAATGTTGAGGCTGCTTCCGCTGTCCATGAGCACTTTGGTGAGGCGTGTGTTGGCGATGACGGGGTCAACGACGAGTGGATAGACCCCCGGGTTGGGGACGTAGTCTGGGTGGTCATCACGGTCGAAAGTGATGGCCACCGCAGACCAATCAAGGAAGCGGGGTACTGCCGACTGTACGGAGAAGACCTCGCGCCGTTCTCGCTTGCGCTGACGCGCGGAGAGGCAGGTCGAGGGTCCTCCGTAGATCATATAGCAGTCGCGAATCTCGGGAAATTCCCCGTCCTTGTCGTCACCCTTAGGGTCCTCCCCCTTGTCGTCCTTCTTAGCGCCGGCACCCCCGAAGTACCTGCGCAGCATGTGACAATCCTCGAGGTTATGATTTGTGAGTCCTTTGTGGTAGGGACACGGCTCTTTGAGCATTTTGTCGAAGACGCCCCCGCCGGGGGGGCCTCGAGGTTTCTTGTGCTCGGTTGCAGCGACGAGCTCGTCGGCCGGGGCCTCGAGCTTGCCCTGCTGGCCTTTCTTCTTCTTGCGGTTGTTTCTCTTGGGGCCTCGGGTGGAACTCGCGGGGTCGTCGACCTTCTGCTCCTCCCTTGCCGGCTCGCCGCCAAAGATCGCACCAACCGCCTCCTCGCCGGAGGCGAAGTTGGTGACGATGTCCATCAATCCGTTGGCAGTGAGCGGGGTGTTACGGCCCAACTCCCGGACCAACTCCTTACAGGTGGTACCGGAGAGGAAGGCCGTAATCACGTCAGAGTCGGTGATGTTGGGGAGCTCGGTGCGCTGCCGGGAGAAGCGCCGGATGTAGTCCCGGAGGGACTCATCTGGTTTCTGCTTGCAGCTCCGGAGGTCCCACGAGTTGCCGGGGCGCATGTAGGTTCCCTTGAAATTTCCCTCGAACACCCTCACGAGATCGTCCCAGTCGTGGATCTGCCAAGGTGGGAGATCCTCGAGCCAGGCTCGGGCGGTGTCGGAGAGGAACAGGGGGAGTTGCCGAATGATGGCCCGGTCATCGGTGGCCCCGCCCAACTGACACGCCAAGCGGAAATCGGCGAGCCAAAGTTCGGGTTTGGTCTCGCCGTTATACTTGGTGAGAGTCGTGGGGGGACGGAACCGAGCCGGGGGCACCGTCTCACGGATAGCCCTACTGAACACCCGAGGGCCTGGAGGTTCGGGTGAAGGGCTACGGTCTTCCGAGCTGTCGTAGCGTCCGCCCCTGTGGACGTGGTAGCCTCGAGCTACACCGTCACCGTGTTTGCGTGTGCGACGCTCGACGATGTTGCCACGGGTGTCTCAAGGCTCGCGGTCGTTGGCGATGAGCTCAGGGGCAGGTGCTACCCGGTTTCGCCGGGCAGGCTCGGGATGAACCGAGGCTTCTCTCTCCTGTCGGGAAGGCTCGAGGGTCCGCTCCGAGGCTGCTTCGCGCCGCCTCGAGGCAGAGCTCTCGGCCTGCTGCATGGCGGCAGTCTCGAGGAGCCCTCGGATTTCGTCTCGAGCCCGACGGGCGTCAGGGTTTGACGGCTCGGGCATGTTGCGCAGGAGCATGGCAGCGGCGACAACGTTTTGGCTGGCTCGAGCGAAAACCGGGGGGTCGACCGCCCGGTCCTCGTCGATGCGACGGTTGACGTCGCGAGCCCTCTCACGAGCTCTTCCGCCAAATGCGTGTTCCGCACGCTCACGCTCGAGGGTTTGCTGGAGGAGATCCAGGTTTTTGCGTTCCTCGTCAAGCTGGTCCTGCAACTCGCGAATCTGTCCGAGCTGCGCTCCTTGATCCGCAAGGAACTGGGGCTCGTTTCGCTCGGCAGGAAGCTTGACATGAGGGGGCGTGTGCCTTTCCTCGACCGGCTCTTCGTCCTCTGATTCCGAGGTGCTTTCAACGTCGATGTTGAAGCACTCACGAGTCGGATCATAGGTGTCGTCGGCCGAGTCGGAGTCAGGTGCGCCAAAGTAGTAATATGATGGGGGAGTGTGTGGCCGATGCCAACCATCACCGAGGTGGTGACGTGGAGAAGCAGTCACACGGGGTTCTGTTTCCGGTGTCTCCGTAGAGTCCCGATAATCAGAAACCGGCGTGGACGCAACGAGGTCCAGAGTGGAGCGTAGATGGTGTCCGGGGAGTTCCTCATAAGCGCTCATGCGAGTGCTCACGGAGGATGCATACACCCGGGCGACCGAGTCTAGTCCAAACGGGAATGGTGATGGGGACGTCACTGTTCGTGGCGAAATAGATGCTATGGACAGTGGTGTCTCACCGGACGGGGGAGCGGCGGGATTCCTCGTTGGCACGCGACCCTCGACCAGGCTCATCCTTCCCAAATCTTCCAAAAGGAGATCTGGGCTAGCGCCTGTCTGGGGGGTGCCGGACCGGGGGATCCCATCGCCCTCCGTCAGGTAGAGACGGTAGTTGTGCTGGGCTCGCCGTCGCCGGGCGGCCCGCGACCGCCTGGAGCGACGGTGCCGGTTGACTGCTCCCCCGGGCTGGGAGAGCTCGTAATCTTCGTCGGTTGGGTGCCTGGGTGGGAGTAGGACCATGTCGTAGCCAGAGCCGAGCGACATGAACTCCAAACTCCCAAACCAGATCACCGTACCCAACGGGATCGGGCGTTCGGGGTTAGCCATCCAGGAAGAACGGCGACAAAGCGAGGTTTGCACGCAGCGTACCCCTACCTGGCGCGCCAACTGTCGGTGTTCGGACCAAGGGGGTCCTAAACCAACGAGTAAATGCTGCGTGACTCTTTCCTGGATGGTGATGCAAGGAGAACACACGGGGGTTTATCCTGGTTCGGGCAAAAGAAGGCCCTACGTCCAGCGGGGAAGAGAGGTTTGTATTTCCTTGCACCGGGGTGCTCGTGTAGGGGTTACAAGCAGGCGAGAGAGGGTGTCGAGCCCCAAGTCTCAAAGAGAAAAAGGAGAAAGATGGTTGCTTCGCGTTTTTTCCGTGATGCTTCGTGTTTTTTCTTCCCCTCCCCTTTGGTTCGCCCTGGCCTGCCTTTTTATAGGGCGAGAGGTGGCCAAGTCGAGGGGAGGCTTGAGGCGATGTTTCGTCGATTCCTGTTGAGTTGTCTGTAGCGACGTGGCTTCGGGATGGCCGGCCATCCCTGGGTATCCTGACGCGGTACGGGACAAGAGGGTGAAATGACCCAGAGTGCCAGGCCATACCGTCCTTCGAGCTAAGTCGAGCGTTGGGGCCGGGTCGAGGCTGGGTCGAGGTCGGATGGATAAGGCCGAATCCCCGGTATCGCGGGGGACGGACCTTGTCTTATCCTCCCTCGAGGGTGACTGATGGTGAATAGTGCGCGGTATGGTGGATACAGTGACGGCTTTCACCTCCCATCACGGGATGGGCGGTAAAACAGTGAGACTTGACGTGGGTATTGTTCCCGCGTTGACCCATGCCGTAGCCATGTCGGTCGGTGGTAGTAGGTAACCGCATTGAATGCTATGGCTTTTGTCCCGGGTAGGTAAAGAAAGGGCGTCGAGGGGCCGGAGCGCGGTCGAGGCGCCCCGTCGAGCGGGCCTCGTACGAGTCGGAGCCGGGACGCGGTCGAGGCGCCCCGTCGAGCGGGCCTCGTACGAGTCGGAGCCGGGGCGCGGTCGAGGCGCCCCGTCGAGCGGGCCTCGTACGAGTCGGAGCCGGGGCGCGGTCGAGGCACCCCGTCGAGCGGGCCTCGTACGAGTCGGAGCCGGGACGCGGTCGAGGCGCCCCGTCGAGCGGGCTATCTTTTCTACTGGTTTCGGTTTTTGTTAGTGTTTTGGCGATAGCTGTGGTACCCCCGTACTGTTGGTACCGACATTACAAAAGGTAAAAATAAATAAAAGGTTTCCTTTTCAACAATTATTTTTCCTTTTGTTGTAGCCAACGCGATCGAGCAGGAAAGGAATCTTAGTCTCGACACGTGCCACTGTCGCTGTCGTGCGCTCGTGTGAGTCGTTGACACTCAACACGCAGCATGCCACCGGAAATTCGGGATTCCCTTTCGTCGCAGCTAAGCACTGTGGTTATGATACATGATCTCAATGCATTATGCATGCATGCATGCATATACTTAACCCCAACACGCATGCTGCATGCATCCAAAATTACTTAACTCCAAGCCAAAGCGATGATACGATTTTCAGGTGGCCCACCGCTGACCTGCTGGCTGCCCACGCCCACGCCACGGCAGAGAGACGACAAGACGACCGTACGGCACGCCACGGCAGCTGGTCTCCAAATCTCGTTTGTTTCATTCATTTACCGGGTCCCACCCTCATTTTCCATAGAATCTCTGATTCTTCAACCAAAGGTGGGATATTTTAAACAAAAAACATCGAAAAGGGAGTCCTTCTTGTCAATCATCCTAGGAAACAGCGTCGAAGTGAAAATGGAATCGTTTCTAAGGCCTTGTTTAGATAGGATATTATTTTTAGAATCGCACTAGTTTGTATTTGACAAATATTATCCAATCATGGATTAACTAGGCTCAAAAGATTCGTCTCGGAATAATGTTTCAAACCGTGTAATTAGTTACTTTTTTAATCTATATTTAATACTCCATGCATGCGTCCAAAGTTGATTGATGTGACGGGGTTACTGTTCCGTTCTAAACTTTAGGGGGAAACTAAATAAGGCCTAATTCTGATTATTCTGCCATGCATGCATGCATTTCATGGCAAACCTAACCTCTCATGCATTTTCTTTTTCAGGGAAAGAAAAATCGCACCTCCAACCCTCTTTGTTTTATGCGGCTTTTGTTCTAGTATTGGCAACCTGAGATGGAGAAGAAAAGGGGCCCGCCGGGCTATGCAAAGCTTTGCATATAGGGCACTTTACAGCTCCATTCGCAGGTTCTCTAACATTAGTTTTCGGAATTTTTTCAAGCTAAAGCTGGGGTCCTATCTTTGGGACGACTGCCGACTGGCCACTGCACTCACTCAAGAAAACAAGAATTCCACTGTCAAACATGTTCTAAGGAAATTATATAGTAAAATATTAATTTGATGTTAACGTGTTTTTGGTCTATTTGTTCCCTACAAAGTTGTTTTGCATTAAATCAAAAGTGATTTGGCGGCCGGCGCAAAATCTTGTGCCAACAAAAGCTCGGATCCGCTGGCAGTCTAGGCCTAGCATACAATACAATGTAGTAGGAGTAGCATTCATCATGCATTTGCCTTGCCATCGCTCCGCGCGTGCTGCGTGCAGCAGGTGCTCGATTGCTTTGCTTTTTTACATGCATTAGCGGACCATGGAGATGTGATGGGGCTGGCGGGCTGCAACAAGACATCGCCGGCCATCACCACGCTCTTTTGTGGTGACATTATTTTTCGAATTTTGAGTGAGCAATGACACGTGTATACTCAATTTGTATCACATTATTATTGGTGTCCCAAAACAATCGATGGCATCAGTTGTGCATGATGTAGTATCTACAATCAGGTCTCCAGAATCTAGTATGGCTAATTCGGTATCAGGTTTACGGAGTTAACAAAAGGAAAGTTTGTGCTGAGTCAACAAAAGAAAAGTTTGTGTATGAGTATATATTTGCAAATTGATTATAGTAAATATAAGTAGTAATCACTTAGACAGACAGAGTGAACTGCCATCAGCTTATTACGTGACGTGAGCTATGTGCACATGGCCACACAGGAGAGAAGAGTGAGTCCGCCTGGCCCACCCTGGCACCGTTGTCCTTATCGGAGCTGTTTTCTTGTCTACTGGCTGCTGGGTCCCTGACTCGTTTGCGCTGTCAGGTCAACTGAATCAATCAAGCTGAGAATCATTTTTTGACAATAAATACATTTAAAATGATCCATCCTTATTTATAGAAAATATATACTATGTAAAATGGGATCGGGCTGATGGTCTAGTCAATCAAGCTGGGAATCAGATGGGTTCCACTTGTTGGGCCCACTTCCATACTCAAGGTTAACCTACGAACTCCTACATTAGTCAAAGGCTCAAAGCTCAATTACTTTGCGTGTGCACGTGTGAGTTGGTAGTGGTGGCCAGCTGCCGCGCTGCTGCTGGTGGTCTTTCTTATCTCCTGTGTTGTAGTATGTGAGGTGTGTGGTTTCTTTATTATGGAAAGAAAAAGTGTTTAATTATTCCTAAAAAGTGGTTGGCCAACGTGTACTTATACAAAATATAAAAAGTCATAGGGTGGTGCTTGTCCTAAATTGCGGTACGGGCCACACGATATACATACAGCGGTGTAACATTGTTTTTATGGGAGCAAAAGTTTTTCTATTTTGTTGTTTTTTTTTCTTTCAAGACCGTGCATTAGCACGTAATGCATTAAGAAGAAGAGGAGTTTGTTACAGCCCACAGTAATCCGCAGATTACCTCCACAACCAGCAACCACGGACACAACGGGAGTTCAATGGGAGTTTTAATACTTGCTTTTTTAATTCTGCATGCCTAGCTGTTTAAATTGTAGTATCTGAATGTACATCAACTAATATAATGTGACATACACCAACGCACTATGTTAGAACACACAATTATTATCCAAGCCTCGCTGCCACTAGTTGTGCTCGAGCCAGCATTGGATTGCTTATGACTCCTAGGATTTAGAAAATTCAAGGGAAATTATTAACTGAACAGTGAAAGCACTTATCATCAGTGATATATCTCTCATTTGTTTGTCGGAACAAAACTTCTTTCATAATTGTCCTAAGTAATAGTTAAACACTTACTTTCTTCAGGAGATTGTGCTCCCACACCGTAATTATAATAATAAATAAAAAAAAGGTTTCCTTTTCAACAATTCTTTTCCTTTTGTCGTAGCCAATGCGAGCAGGAAAGGAATTTGTGGCAGTCATACGCTCGTATGAGTTGACACTCAACACTTAGCATACCATCGGAAATTCAAAACTCCCTTTCATCGCAGTTGCAGCACTGTGGTATGATACATGATCTGAATGCATCTCATGCATCCAAAATTACTTGACTCCAGCAAACGAGAAACACGGCCAATACGTGTATGGTATAGAGAGAGATAATTCAACACGTACAATACGTGTCATCAATCAATAAATCCGAAAAATTCAAAGACCAGGTTGGCCGAACAAGCCAAAGTCGATCAAAGGAACCTGAATGCAGGGTGGGGCCCAGCCATTCATCAGGTGGCCCACGGCTGAAGCAGGCCTCCTGCTGGGCTGCCCACGCCCACGCCAGAGAAACGCAGGGACCGTACGGCGCAGCAGGGAGACGGGGATTGGGGACCCCTGCTCAATCTCGTTTGTTTCGTTCAACATTACTTTTCGGATTTTTTCAAGCTGCTGGGGTCCTGTCTTTGGGACTGGCCAGTCACTAAGAAAGAAACAAGGGTTACACTGTCAAAACTTATTCTAAGGAAAATATAATAAAATATTTAGTTGATGTTAACGTGTGTTTGGTCCATTTCCCCCTAAAAAGTTACTTTCAATTAAATTAAATTAAATTAAATTAAATACTACTCCCTCCGTCCCAAATTATAAGTCATTCCTGGAATCTTGGAAAGTCAAAACATTTTAAGTTTGATCAAATTTATATGACAATATATCAACATTTATGATTTCAACTAAATATCATTATATTCTTCATCAATTATATTTTCTTAGTGTATCTATTTGATGTCATAAATCTTTGTAGTTTTTCCTACAAATTTGGTCAAACTTAAGAAGCTTTGACTCTCCAAGATTCTTGGAATGACTTATAATTTGGGACGGAGGGAGTAGGTCACTTCATTTCAAATTACAAGTCGTTTAATTTTTTTGATATATCAATTTTCTTATGCATATAGAGACAATAACATGTCTATGTACATAACAAATGGATAAATAAAGTTAAAGCGATTTATAATTTAGAATGGAAGAAGTAGATTTAAGACAAAACTAGAGTATGCATCTATTTATTTTAGAAAGAAAAGTTTGTGTATTACTAGATTTAAGAAATTATATATTTGCAAATTGATTATAGCGAATATAAGGATTCACTTAGACAGACAAAGTGAACTGGCATCAGCTTATTTGTAGATCTTCAACAGTCTTCTACTGGCATGCTCATACGTGTGCTATGTGCACGTGGCAACACAGGAGAGAGAGAGTCCCCACCGTGGTTGTCCTTCTCGGATTGTTGCTGGTTGCTGGGGAGCAGCATCAGCAGGACACACCACACGGACACACGCTAGCCTCTGGTCCCCGAATCGTTTGCTCTGTCGGTCCACTGAATTTGTGCTCAGAGTCAATCAAGCTGAGGCCTTTGTTTTGTTCACCCACGAATGTCTAAATTTTTCTCATGATTGCTTATCACATACGCATGCATAGAGTATTAATATAGATAAAAGAAATAATCAATTGCTCAGTTTAGTATAAAATCGCGAGACGAATCTTTTAAGCTTAGTTAGTACATGATTGGACACTAATTGTTAAATACAAACAAAACATGCTATAGTGTAGATTCTTAAAAAAATTTCCAACTAAACAAGGCATGAGAATCATTTTTTGAAAATATATATATTAAAATGAGATCGATCCTAAAAATGGGATCGGACTGATGGTCTAGTCAATCAGGCTGGGAATCGAATGGGTTCCACTTATGGGGCCCACTGCCATACTCAAGGTCTACATTAGTCAAAGGCTCAAAGCTCAAAATACTTTGCGTGTGCACGTGTGAGTGCTAGTGGTGGCCAGCTGCTGCGGTGTGTGGTTTCTATATGGAAAGAAAAAGTGATTTGATTCATAAAAAGTGGTTGACCAACGTGTTTGTTTAGTTATTTGTATACAAAATATAAAATGCCATAGGGGTGCTGCTTGTCCTAAATTGCAGTACGGGCCATACGATATACATACAGTAGTGCAACATTGTTTTTATGGGATAAAAAGTTTTTCTATTCCGTTGTTGTCACGCGGGGTTCGACGGAAGTTTTAATATTTGTTTTTTAATTCTGCATGCCTAGCTGTCTAAATTGTAGTATCTGAATGTCTATCGACTAATGACATACGCCAGCACACTATGTTAGAACACACAATTATTATCGAAGCGTCACTGCCACTAGTTGTGCTCGAGCCAGCATGGGATTGCTTATGACTCCTAGGATTTAGAAAATTCAAGGGAAATTATTGTTATAACAAGACTTCTTTTATAATTGTCCTAAGTAATAGTTAACCACTCATTATTGTATATACTCCCTCCATATTTTTTTGTAGGGCGCATGTAGAATTCTTAGTTTTGATCTTTTGTATGTAAGGCGTGAGTAGGTATGCATAGGTCTGGTCCCTGTAAAGTTAAAACGGCGTCCAATCAAAGGCTGAGGGCAATTACTTGGCCCTGTGATCGAAGAGTTATTAGTAAATCCGTTGCATGGGTGTTGGATCTATTCTTGCGGGTTCCATTGGCTGGGAAGGACTCGTGGTTACTGCATGAATTCATTCGAACGGAGCTAGCCAATCAACGGCAACAACGTGGTTATTCATGGCCACGTGTTGTGTTGTGATGCCACCATATGAACGCATTTGGTTTCTTGCACTACTATAATGGTGGTCTGCTCAGAACTTCAGTTATAATGGTGCAGCTGCAGGGGATGGGGATTGGGGAAAAGCGAGCACCCAACACACATGCCAGATCCTGGTCTCCAAATCTCGTTTGTTTCATTCATTCATCGGGTTCCACTCCCACAGAATCGTCTGAGCTCTCTGATTCTTTAACCAAGCTGGGATGAGATTATGGGAACCATGCATTTTCTATCAAAACAAGAAAAGAAAAATACACAACAGATATGGAAACAGCATCAAAGTGAAATGGGATCACTTTAAAAAAAAAAAAGTGAAATGGGATCCGTACGTTGCTAATTCCGATTATTCTGCCATGGATGCATTTCATGGCAAACCTACCTCTCATGCATTTTCCTTTTCAGGGAGAGAAAGATCCCTCCTCCAGTCCTCTTTGTTCTGTGCCCCTCTTGTTCTAGTAGCTTCTTTCTGCAATACTATTGCCAACCCAAGTCGAGAATTAAGCTGACCATTTTAAGTTGTACTCCATTCTATATTAACAAGTCATTCCAACTTTCGTCAAAGCATACCAAGTTGAACACTCTGTAAATCGAGAACAAAGACTTCAAAAGTGTACATCCCGGACTTCAAAAGTCAAACACTTTTAATCTTAAAAAAAAGTCAAACACTTTTAAAATAGATATTATCATATTAAACACGTCATACATTTAAAGATACTAATATCAATACTATTATTCTATAAATTCAGTGAAACATAACATATGTTGACTCTAGAAGTTCGAGATGAGCAAATTAATAATTTTGGTAGGGAGGGTGTATCTAACAACAAAGATTATATTGATGTTTTCTTTTGAAATTTGATGTTTCGCAGCAATGGAACACAGCACACACACACCCCCGCCCAAAAGGCACCAAATGGGATTTGGTGGACCACTTGGCCATCCTGCTTCCTGCAGGACGTTCTGTTCTGATCCTGTCGTGTTGTCCATATACTCTTGTCCCACTACAGTATTCCTCATATAAAAAAAATACTGTACTACTATTCCATGTACGAGTATTTGATTTGGCGGCCGGCACAAAATCTGGTGACACACAAATGCCCGGATCCGTTGGCAGGCATAGCATTCATAATTTGGCTTTGCCATCGGTCGCGCGTGCACTGCGATGCGCTACTGTACTAACTAGCCAGCTACTGTACTCGATCGATTGTACAGTAGTAGGATACTAGGGCCTTGTTTAGTTGGGTAAAATTTTGGGAGTTAGCACTGCAGCACGTTTCGTTTGTATTTGACAAACATTGTCTAATCATGGACTAACTAGGCTCATAAGATTCGTCTCGCAACGTACTTTCAAACTGTGTAATTAGTTTTTTATTTCATTAATATTTAGTAATCCATGCATACGTTTAAAGATTGATGTGATGGGAAAACTTTTGAGATTTTGGTTGATTTGACTAGGAAGTAAACGGGGCCTAGTGCATGTGTGTGGAGTCTGCAGAAAGATTTGGGCAATCAAAAGGAAAACGCCGCTGCCGCCTAGGCCTTGTTTAGATTGAGGCCATAAAATTTATGGACATTGTAGCACGTTTCGTTTGTTTGTGGTAAATATTGTCCAATCTTGGTGGAACTAGCCTCAAAATATTCGTCTCGTAATAACGTTTCAAACTGTGTAATTAGTTATTTTTTATCCATATTTAATACTCCATATAAACGTCCAAAGATCGATTGATGTGACGGATTACTGTTCTGCTGTGAAAATAATGGAATGCCCTAGCTGCTGCCATAAATCATCTCGAGCGTCGAGCATGCAATGCAGTAATTGTGCATGGGTCGTTAAGTACAAATCTAAACAAACTGTGGCCTTGTTTAGTTCACCCACTAAACTTTACGTTTAAACAGTAATCCGTCGCATCATTAATTTTGGACGCATGCATAGAGTATTAAATATAGATAAAAAAATAACTACTTACACAGTTTGAAACGTTATTTCGAGACGAATCTTTTGAGCCTAGTTAGTACATGGTTGGACAATATTTGTCAAATACAAACGAAACGTGCTACAGTGCGACATAAAAATTATGTGTCAATCTAAACGTGGCCTGTATGGCTGTATGGTGCATCCAAATCTAATACTGTACTAGTAGTTTAATGCTAGCTAGCCCACCGATGGATCCGTTGGTATATACTCCTACACAGTACAGTACTATCTATTAGTACTAGTAGTAGAATTAGACCCTTATTAGAATTTACAAAACAGGTATTTGGATTACTAGCTTGGAATCAACGGCCGCGCGCACGCGCATGCAGATGCTGCAGTCGCTCCCTGCACCCCCTGACCCCTACCTAGAGGATCAGACAACTACCATAATGTTGCAGTTGCAGCTGTGTAGGTATCATTTAGGGTTGATTTCGTGCCACTTTTTCTAAAGATATCTATTTTTTCATGGATTTAGTTGAGCTTAGGCCCACACCTTAATTTACACGTCGACAAAAAAAATGCTAGCGCAATAAATAATTAATCTCCTAATAAAAATTGACAAGAGATTAAATCAAATATGTAGTTATTGTGTGCATATGATTGTGAGTTTTTTTATTAAAAGAAGTGGAAGGCAAACTAGTTACTGTACACGCTTAGCTACTACGTGAACATGATTGAGTGCGGGCCAACCAAAGAAACGGTAGGCTAGCACTGAGGATACACAGAATAGAGCTAGCTACGGGGTAGATGGCATTAGGCTAGCTACAGTAGGATCTATCCCCTCCTTTATCACTGACACTCAACCTCCTGCTATGACTGCCGTGCCGAATAGTTGCAGGGAATGGGATCCTATGGTCCTACTATGCATGCCATGCCATGCCATCACGTGCGTGCATGCATGCATGCATTCGAATGTGCTTGTCTTGTCTCCAGCCCGACCTGGCCGGCCAACAGCAATAAACAGCAATGGACGACCTAACACTGCAGCTAGTCAAGGAAGAAGGAAGCAGATGTGTGTGTTATCTTTTTTTAGCCCAAGAGGCCGGATGAGATAGATGAGGAGACTAACCATCCATCCTTGTTAATTAGGAGTAAACGTTAGCAGTGACTATACCGGAGAGTTGAGAGAGATGGATGATGGATCATGGATGGGTTGAGAGGCGAGTGCAACACTGCCTGCCTGACCCGCTTGCGCATCGCACTTCTTTGCTGTGTTTTTGGAACTTGCCGTGTCCATACGCCTCGCCGGACATGTTTTACAGCAAACAGACAGCCTTTGACTGGTTTGACTGAACGATGGGCAGACCGATGAACCGATGGGCATGGGTTCAGTGGCAGCCAGCCCTTGTTTTTGTCCGCGGCGGGCGAAAAGGCGCTGCAGGCATGGAAAGGCAGATAAGCTTTGCACGGACAAAGATGACACTTTCTCCTACTACTTTACTGTAAGGTGATTTTTACTAGTACTAGTACACTAGGACTATTTACATGTTTGATGAATGTATGTATACACTGTACTATTTTATTGAGATTAGTGTATAAGTACATTGTTACATACTAGTACAAAGGAAAAGTTGTGCATATTGCAATAAGTTAACTTCAAATCGTTGCCAAAATAAAAAAAAGCACCCGTCTGTTTGTGACCGGAGGGATCATGTACAAAGCTTCCTACACTTCAATACCACATTGTTAATTGTTATCATCTAAAACATGAAGTGAGTGTTTTATGACCAACAACTACATACCTACATGTCCCCATATTCTTATATTTAACCAGCATATGTTACAGCTGTACGTTTGATTGAAGGCAAACTACTCGTACGCTTAGATACATCTTATCTCCGAAAGCGAGTAGATATCCGAAATCAAATCCTTATTCGAAATAACTGTCTTGCATTAGTATCCGATGATATTTGCATTCCGAATTAAAATGTGATAAATACTGGTATTCAAATTCGATCTCCAAAAATCCGAGTGTCTTCTACTTTTGGTGACTAAACTAGGGGCTCTTTGGCCCTTAAAAGATGAATGACAGGGACTTTTGTCCGAGTTGCATTAAGTAAAGTGGGGTTTTTTTTTTCACCAGCCCTTCGAGTTGCATTCAGTAAAAGGAAAAAAGTAAAATGAAGGACAGTCTTGCTACAGAGTACAGGAGGGAGTACTAGTAGTAGAGACAAAACTACAAAAGGGAGAAAGAGAGAAGGCTCCGAGCAGCGGCAGCAGTCCCCAGTCCCCGCCTCCCACTTTTGTGCTGCCCTTCTTCTTGCCCAACACATCCTTCTTCCCCGGCCCGCCGCCTCGTGCTGCCCTGCCCTTCCCTTCCGCTTCCTTTCCCTCCGGTTGCCAAGATGACCTGTGATTCGGGCGGCGGCCTCATCACAGCCGAGAGGAGGCTGCAAGAAGACCTTGACCTGACGGAGATGGAGCAGCACCGTCGCCCGCTCCATCTCGACGCGCGCACTGTCCCATCCCATGGTGCGACGGTGCGGCTGGGGCCTCTACCTCGCCATGGGCCTCCCCAGCTCGCCGGTGTCGTCTTGCTCCGACGAGAGGTAAGTGTGCTCCAGCCTCCTGCTGCGTGACTTGGTTTTTAGTTTAATGGAGGGTTCTTTTGCTGCGTCGTTTCGTTTCCGTTCACCCCCGCCGGGTTTAAGCCTTCCAAATATTCTCTTTTCTTTTGGGGGTTTTCTGCGGTTTGTGTCGTAGATCGCTCCAGCCTCCGGCCGCTGGCTAGTTTTGGTTTTGTGCGCACGAGCAAATGGTTGTGGACAAACGGTTTCTAAATCAAGGTGATAGTACTAGTGCTCATCTCTGATACTCTCATCCGGCCAAGTTGTATACTTGTTCCAGGGAGGTATTGGAATTCTAGTATTACATCAAAAAAAAAGTTTGTGGATTTCTGTGATTTTCCAACATGATTAAATGATTAACTGATGGCTGTGTACAGACTAGTTTTGTTATTAGTGGGTAATAAGTAATAATATTTGTGGATGGAATCTTCACCCGTTGCGTCAAGAAAAAAAATGCTGCACTAAGATTCCTTTGTGTTCGTGACGATCTGACCCATAACATTTGCCATCGAATCTTCAGGGTTCAGGTGAAGAAACAAGAGGGGCTGAGACTGTCATGAGCTTGAAGAAGGACGCCCTTGGCTGGCCCTGCAACTGCAACGGTTCATGTGCGTCGCAGCAAGTGCCCACGAGGCTGCTTCGCCTTAGCTCCGATCTGCATGGTCCTGTGGAGTGCGCAGGGCTTCTTCTCCACCTCGACACTGGGCACAAGATCGCCGCTTCTGTTCCTGATGTAATGGGTGAGCTGCCACGGGAACTGCACTATGATGGGAGACCCCTTCTTGCCCTTCAGACTGCTCCAGTGAGCAAAAGGTGTGTCAAGACTGTCAATGTCCTAACTGCTAATAATGATGATGGTTTATTCGATTAAAATCATGCATATTTTTTATACTCACTGAAATCTTCTTTGCCTTTTTAATTCTTACTAGGATTCTAAGCAAATGGCCAAAGGATATCTCACAGGAGGATCTGTCTTATCTACATGTAAGATTTCTGTCACACTCATCAACATTCTTATGTTATTCCTTTTTTTATAGATCCAATGCATATTGTGTGCGCATTGCAGGAGATACCCATGAGGCTGCTTCACCTTACCTCCGGTCCACATGTTACTGTGGAGTGCGCAAGGCTTCTTCTTCACCTCGAGCGAGGCTGCCACGGGATCACAGCTTCTCTTCTTGACGCAACGGGTGAACTGACAAAGGAACTGCACTACGTGGCTGGTGATTGCACTTTGGGTGATGGGAGACCCCTTCTTGCCCTTCAGACTCCAGTGAGCACAAGGTGTGTTAGTCTCTCAATGTCCGGAAATGCTAATGACGTGTACCTCGATTAAAAATTGTGCCTTCTTTCTTTCTGCAATGAGGTGAAATCTTCTTTTGTCCTCCTTCAATTCGCAGGGTTCACATTAAATGTCTGATGGAAATCTCAGTGGATGATCATGTATGTTATCTACATGTAAGGGTTCTTCACACTCGTACACTTTCTCATAGCTCATCTGTTTTATCCAATGCACCTTTCAACACAAAAATTTCACCACTGCATGTATCTAGGATCCCAAGGCAGCAAGCAGCCTCGAGGCTGTTTCAACACAAGAATCTCATAGCTACCATTTACCTTGACTATTTAATGTTTTCACTTCCATGTCTTATCTACTTTCTACAAAATAATAATGCTGAATCTTTTTTAATTTTTTCTGGGTTACCATTGAGTCTGCATGGATGTTTGTACTAACTGATCCTTGTCTGTTAGTTTGGAGACCTGAATATGACAGACACAACAGGAGAAGGTGTCAATGAAATTTATGCCATAGAGAGCACAAACATTGGGTGGAGAAGCTTGTCAGGTCTACTTAAGATTGCCAAGGTATGCTGTTTATTGTTATCCTTGTCAACTTTCCAGCCATTCGAAATAATCCTGTGTCTAGGTGGTTCATAGCCTTAACTTTGGCTTAATTTATTCTCTCAAAAAAAAAACTTTTGCTTATTTGAGCATGAAGTAATAGCACCAATAGGTTGGTTAACTGTGTAGTATTCTGCATTAGCTAGTAGGCTAACCTGTAGCTCATGGCTGCCATTTTGTGAGAATCATGTTATTATGCTTGGCAGTAGCAATAGTATCAGCATCTGTTATGCTGATATTATCTGATGGCTGTGTACAGACTACTTTTGTAGTAGTTTTGTTATTAGTGGGTAATAAGTAATAATATTTGTGGATGGAATCTTCACCCGTTGCGTCAAGAAAAAATGCTGCACTAACATTCCTTTGTGTTCGTGACGCTCTGACCCATAACATTGCCATCGAATCTTCAGGGTTCAGGGTGAAGAAACAAGAGGGGCTGAGACTGTCATGAGCTTGCCCTGCAACTGCAACGGTTCATGTGAGTTGCAGCAAGTGCCCACGAGGCTGCTTTGCCTTGGCTCCCGTCTCCATGGTCCTGTGGAGTGCGCAGGGCTTCTTCTCCACCTCGACACAGGGCACAAAATCGCCGCTTCTGTTCCTGATGTAATGGGTGAGCTGCCACGGGAACTTCTTGCCCTTCAGGCTGCTCCAGTGAGCAAAAGGTGTGTCAGACTATCAATGTCTTAAATGCTAATAATGTTGCTGGTTTATTCGATTAAAATCATGCATATCTTTTATACTGACTGAAATCTTCTTTGCCTTTTAAATTCTTAGGGTTCTAAGCAAATGGCCAAAGGATATCTCAGTGGAGGATCTGTCTTATCTACATGTAAGATTTCTGTCACACTCATCAGTATTCTTATATTATTCCTCATCTTATTGATCCAATGCATCTTACGTGCGCATCGCAGGAGATACCCATGAGGCTTCTGAAATATCAAGAGACGAACAAGGAAAGTGGCCATTGGCTTCTGAACAATGAATCAGATGCTTTTAGCACTAGCTATCTCTGGTATGTCTGCATATATTACATGAACTGTATATACCTTGCTTTTGTGTTCAATTAAAACTAACATGCTGCTTTGAATATTGTCGCAGCTACATTGGTCCTGATGCATCTGCAGGGGTTGTGTCTTGCAATTTTCCAACACATATGGCTGAGATAAAAAGGCAGTGTGTTGTGAAACAAGGTTCTCTTCTTGACGCATGGGATCAGCTGTCACAGGAACCGTGCTACATGATTGCTGATCTCACATCGGGTGATGTGAGACTTCTGTTTTCGCTTGAGATTGCTCCAGTGATGGGCACAAGGTGTGTCATGTGTGTCAATGTCCTAAATGCCAATAATGCTTCACTCGATTAAAATCATGTCTTTTTTAATGTAATGACTGAAATTTTGTTCGTCCTTGTATTTCTTAGAGTTCCAATTAAATGGTCAATGGACACTCCAAGCACACAGGAGCAAAGGTGCTTTTGCCTCAACTCTTCTCTATTATATCGACAAAATTGCAATTTACCTCTTGCTTGTGCCATTTGTTTCTCTTAGCTATCTTCTGTAACTGTGCAGGACTATGTGGCTCTTGTTGAACAACAATACCCCAATTTTCCGGGGGAACACACGGGGAATAATGCACATGGACACATTCCAGGATATGTGTCTTAACTTAAACTCTACAAACACTAAGCCATGTGAGACTTTCTTCTGCAGTAAATAAGCAACCTGTTTTCCTCTTCGAGGGTTCCCTCTCCTTTGGTGCTGATTTCTTTCCTAGGGGCTCTTCTATGTGTGTGTTTTTTATGTTCTATGCTCTGTCTTGAGCAGCCTACATGCAGCTGTAATGCTCCTTAAATTTGGTGTGGACAAGGCAGCTGTAATGCTCCTTAAATTTGGTGTGGACACTTTGAGTGGAAAGCAGTACACTAGGGAGAAGAAGAAGGCGCCCGCAGCCTCTAATGGCTAATTTGGGCCATAGTTATCTTTAAGGGGAGCTTCTGCTATAAGTTAGGATCTAGAGTGTAAGAAAGGAGATTAGTTAGCAGGTTTGTTAGTGTTTTAGTCGGCCATTTGGGGATATAACTAAGAGCCGGCCAACTGATAGGGGTAAAAGAAGAAGCAGAGTATTGCATATCCGAGACTCCAAGGGAGAGCGATCTGCTACTGCCATTGCTTAGGATTAGCAATTGTAAATAAACTCCAGTTCATTAATAAATCCCCGAGTTCCCCAATCCGAGCATCTTGGTATCAGACTACCGTCTACCAATTCTCCAGCCTGATCATGGGTGACTCTGTCTCTCCGGCTGATCTCAAGGCCACCGTAGAAGCCATCCCCGTCGACCTCTTATCCCTCTAGAATAAGGCAACGATGACCCAGGGTCACCAGAGCCGCCTCTCCGTGGCTGTCACCAATGACTCCCACAGCGGCAAGGACACGTAGAAGCCGGAACCATACCCTCCCAATCCACTGGTGCGCCAGCAAGCCGCCCACATGCTCTCCTTGCTACGACATGCGGCACTGATCTGGTGACTTGGCGTTACAAGGCACAACAATTTTTCCACATCCAATGCATGTTGGATGAGGGGTGAGTGTGGCTCATCACCTTCTGCATGAAAGGCGAGGCCTGAGATTGGTGCTACCACTTGGAGTAGAACCACGGCACTCCCACCTGGACAGACTTCATTGACAAGGTGCATCACGCCTTTGGGCCACTGATGCGCAGCAATCCCATGCGCCTCAAGAAGTAGGTCCAGATCAACATCTTCACCATGGGAGGGGTGTTCCGTGATCTGCTGCATACCGACGTCAAGCTCCAGCGCCCAGCCACCCTCGATGCGCCAGGGCCTTCTAGAGTCACCTAGACCTAGACGATAATGTTGACGTAGCCATGCCCCATTGCTTTGGCCACGATTTCAGCGCCAGAGACACTGCTACCGAGCACCAAGCCCCATCGATGGGTGCATGCTACAACCGGCTGACGTCGAAGGACCATCGCAAATCTTTCACGATGAACGGTTTGTACATGATGGAGCTAGATGAGAATGCCCCAATGGGCAGCCCCTTGGTGGAGGCCTCAAACTCTAATGATGACCTTGAGATCACACTCCACACCCTCAACAGGAGCGCCTGTGGATTTGGGGCCCACCCGCTTGTTCATCACCATGGACACATCTCTCTACATCGGCCTCTAGACGTCGCCATGGCTCGGCCTCACTGTAGGGTCACTAGTGGGTACCATATCCCCTCCATCGGGTCTTCACTGTTGTGCCTATCACCATTGGTGGCAAGAAGTTAAACATCGATCTCTTCGTCCTTCCCCTCATCGACTACGGGGTCATCCTGGGCTTTCATTAGCTCAAGTCCCTGAACCTCATCCTTTGAAACCTCGGCCACGAATCATGGTGTTCAGGGGCTAGGATCATCGAGTTTGGTGGACAGGAGTCGCCATGCCTAGCGACCCCTACCTCTGTGCCACCGAATGCCTGGACTTGCTACAACTTCTCCTAGCCGAGTTTAGTGACATGTTCAACACTTTGTCGTCCTTGTCCCTAGCCCGCTCATGTGGTCATCGGATCCCCCCTCCCTGGCATGCAACGATTGTGGTCCATCCCTAACCCACAACCGCTCAAAGACTAGCTTGACCAAAGTGCACCGACGTGCTCCACTAAGGCCTCATGCTCCCCAACACATCGGCATTCTCTTTGTTCATCCTCCCCAACACTGTGGAGATTTTGCATCGACTATTGTGCACCTAATGCCAAGATGGTGTGAGACATGTTCCCTATTCCCGTCGTCGATGAGCTCCTAGGTGAGCTCCGCAAAGCCACCTACTTCACCAAGCTTGACCTCCACAACGGTTATCACCAAATCCATATGCATGTTGACGAGAGCCACAAGATGGCTTTCCATACTCACCATAGGCGCATTGAGTTCGTGGTCATGGCGTTTTGCATGACAGTTGCTCCGACGACGTCAGTCCTCATTGATTGTGATGCCTCAGGCTCGGGATTCAGCGCCATACTCCACCAGGCGTGGGCCCGATCACCCTATTTAGTCGCGCTGTGGCACCACAACACACCACACCAAATTTGCTATCTAGGAATGGAGCTCATCGGCTTTGTGAAACCCATGTGGCACTAGCGGCTATATGTTTGGAAATGATGCACCGATCACTTTGCCCAGAAAATTCTCCAAGATTAGCACCTCTCCACCATCCCACAACACGCATGGGTTCGTAAGCTATATGGCTATGATTTCAACAAGGTTCGAAAAAACCTAATTAAACCACGTTTAATCTCGATTAAACCTGAAACAAACCCCTAGCGTCTCGTTTAGGCCTAAACTTTCAATGAAACTCTGGACATGTCTAGGTTGGTCTGCATAGGCTTGAGGCAGTGCTTGAGCAACATAGAAACACCAAAAGGCAGGTTGCCTGGCTGGCTTGACAGGCTATGTGTGGCCATGCGGGCTGGAGAGCCGGAAAAAAAACATGTAGAAGAGCCTGGAAAAAAGGGAAACAAGATGTGGGATCAAAATTGCAAGTCTTTTCACCACTTATATTTAATTTGTGGACCACTAAGGCATGGTAAAGAGTAGAAACAAGTGTGCAGCAAGAGGTTTGATCACTATTATTACTTCTAGTTGTATTAATACTACTGATTTTGCTCTCAGCACCACAAAAAATAAAAAAAATAAAAACGTTTAATCACGTTTAAACTTCCTAAACTCTAAACCATAGACTAGCGCACGCCTAGCGCCTAGCGTTTTTTTGAACCTTGGATTTCAAGTTGGAGTACAAGGCTGGACACCAGAATGTGGCTAATGATGCCTTTATCATGTTGTGACGAGGATGTTGCAGCCATGATTACCTACGCCCTCTCTCATCCAAACTTTGACTTGTTACCCGGTGGAGGGGATACGGTACCCACTAGTGACACACCCGGAACTTTGTGCTGGTCTGCTACAACCACTAGACGTCTAATACTCTGTCTGGGATGACATCATGATAAGTTCATCGAGGGAAGCACAACGTTCGATTGCCAGGTGTTTTTGACTAGATCATGTGGCTTTATGTTCTCCAATAATCCATCGCTAGCGACTGGGACCCAGACTTCACTAGCTCCTTTTGGACCGAGCTCTTTCACCTTGTCCAGTGTCACACTCCTGCTTAGTTTCGCCTACTACCCCCAAATAGACGATCAATCGAAGGTTACCAAATGTATCCTTGGCATCTCCCTTCACTGCCTCATCAACTATTGACCACAGAGCTGGCTCTGATGGCTGCCATGGGCTAAGCTTTACTACATCTCGTCCTTTCAGACGACGCTCAAGGTGACGCCGTTTGAAGTGTTGTATGGTCGGCCACCGCCTACTGTGGTTTCTTATCAGCTCAATCTCAACGGTGGCAACACTAGACAGGCAACTGAGAACATCATGAAGTAGGGCCATGACACTGCAGACACCGGGTCTTGTCCTTCAATACTGTGGGGCGACTGGTTTTGGCTCTTCCTTCGCCAGCTCCATGACGACCATCAAGAACACACATAACGCCAAGCTAGCACCACGCTACTATAGCCCCTTTGAGGTGCTCGAGCGCATTGGCTTTGTCGCCTACCACCTTTCTTATTGAGGCACACATTAACAATGATTTTCACGTAATGTTCCAGAAGAAGTTCCATGGCGATGCTCTGGTTGACATCGCCCCATTGCCGACAGTGGTCCACAATCACACTTAGCCGGAGCCAAGTCACATTTCTTCGCTCCCCTAAACCATATATGTGTGATGTACTGGTGCAGTTGCTCGGCTCAATTATCTATTAGGGAGCTTTTGCTACAAGTTAGGATATGAAGAGTAAGAATAAGATTGGTTAGTTGGGTTGTTAGTGTTGCAGCCAGCCATTAGGGGATATAACTAAGGGCGAGCCAACTAATAAGGGTAAGCAGCAGCACAGTATTGTCGATCAGAGCCTCCAAGGGAGGGTGATCTGGCTCTGCTGCTGCCCATTGCCTAGGATTAGCCATTGTCAATGATATCTGGTTCATCAATGAATTCCCCCGGTTCCCAGTCCTATCAGTAGTCTAGACCAAATCTCCTTGCTTCCTTTCTTAACTGAATGGTAGAGCTCCTACATATATTTTTTAAAAAATATGCATTTGGCTAGAATAAACACACTCGATTGTCTCTCCATTTGTGGACATAACCGTAGCCTAAGCATTTGCAATTCCTTTTCTTTTAGGTCATTTGAGCTTTCCAAATGTAACAATAATGCAACCTAGGGTCAAATCAAATGTGTGTTCTAACTAGTTGGTGGGTTCGATTGGGTTGTGCTGAAACAATAAAAAATAATGTGGGGGTGAGTTGGGAAAGAGAATTAATATGGAGTGGGTAAGGGATAGCTTTCAATTCATTAGCAATCATGTCTACAGAAAACTGCTTTTTGAAAAAAAATCTATTTTATTTACAGGTGACCGCAGCTCATTTCAAAAGAATCAAGCTATGAACAAGGAAAGTGGCGTCTGGCTTGTAAAAGATGAATTGGATTATTTTAACGGAAGGTATGCATGCTTGCCATATCTGTATCTGTTTAGTCCTTGCTTTCATGTTAAATTTCATACTAATATACTTCATTTAATACTGTTGCAGCCATAGGCCTGATGCATCAGCAGGCGTTGTGTCTTGCAGTTTTGCTACACAGCTGCCAAAGATAAAATGTCAGTGTGCTCTAAAACACGGTTCCGAGTTTGTGCCTCGAGCAAGAGAGGTGGATGCCGTTGCAAGTGCAAAGGACCACATGGCTGGGATGACAGAGCATGTAATGGATACTGTTCCTGAAGAATTCTTGCCTGCACAGCTCCATAAAACTGATTCTCATTGTATTCTGGATGGCAAACTCAGCAAGCAACGTACACTTTGCAAGTGGTTCTTTATAACCAGAAGGTGGTTCCTAGGATCTTCAGTGGTTGAATCCAGACAACTTAGAGACAGGTACCCATTAACAAGTTCTCCTAAAGGTGATGCTCCAGCAACATTCATAATGGAGCTTGCTCATGAGGTGCATGAATATTATAAGTCAAGTGGCTCAATCCAATTCCTCTTGGGCATAAGCATGACATATGTAATTCCTGGAAGAAATGGTCAAGCAACACGCATGGTCCATGTGCCACTGCTCTCGCAACCAAATAGTGAACTTGCAGAATCAGAGTTGGATTCTCAGCCCCCAATATTTCATCTAACCACCAACATTATAGTGGATTCTCATGATGCTGAAAGACAACACATTGATCCATGCAGCAAGAGCAATGTCCAGAGCCACCAACTAACACCTATTTTTGTGAGGCATGTCTCCGGAGAGTTGGTTTTTAGTGTTAATTTGGAGCAATCTTCAGATCATTTGATGCAGTTGTATGCACACAAGACGAAGACAAAGCTTGAATGCCAATATTTTGTATATGGCAGGAAAATACTTCAACCTCATGGTAGTCTTATGTTTTATGGCGTAGAACGGGACACTACAATTCATGTTTGTACTAGGCTGCTTGGAGGATTGTGAGTTCAATTTTTTTCCTGTCATTTTGTTTATATTTGTTCTAATGGATTTCTTTTATGTTTCTTATTAATTGTATATTGTATACATTTCAGGATGACTATAGGTCAATTTA
Source organism: Saccharum hybrid cultivar R570 (assembly GCA_038087645.1). Taxonomy (NCBI): domain Eukaryota; kingdom Viridiplantae; phylum Streptophyta; class Magnoliopsida; order Poales; family Poaceae; genus Saccharum; species Saccharum hybrid cultivar. The sequence continues at coordinate 5,686,830 of JAQSUU010000744.1, forward strand.
TCACTAAACACAAACATGAGCTACTCACAGAGGTTACTTTACCAAATGGATTGGTTTCATTGAAAATGACCAAGGCAGGATGCCTATTTTTATCAACTTGGTTAAAATGTTTTACAAGGGCATTTGCTGATTCAAAGACTTGGAATGGGGACTTCACTTTGGACGATTTTAGAGTGCTGAGTGGTCATGTCCTGGTTATTAATAGTGCTGAAAAGAGGCTTGATAGTAGTTCTATGCATGCTGATTTGAAGAAGCTGGTTACTCATATAAATAGGATCTTTTACAGGAACGAGTCACATTTGATATCCAAATTTGCACCTTATCTGGAAAACTTAACTAATTTTCTGCTAAAACTGAAGTATCCAGTCTTAGTTGATGCGGATAGATTATTTATTGAGACACACATATGTTGTGTGGAGTCTGCTGCAAGGGGCATGTTATTAGTTATGCTGCGAAGAAAGCAAAAGAGCTTGGATGAACTTCAGCAAGATAAATGGGAGAGGGCAACGGTATTACCTGACGACCAGCAAATTGCTTATGCCAGTTTTACTAATCTCTTCAATACTCCAGTATTTAATGATGCAATAGCAAATGCTATGGGTCGTAATGAACCATATGGAAATTCAAGACACAGCACTTTCAGACTTATGCGGGATGAATTCATGCATGGCCCATCAAATCGATTTGTGAGTTCAACACTCTTTTAGTTCAGTTTGAAACTAATATTTTGCACAACAAAATTCTTTGCCACTACTATCATCGAAACATCAATACATAGTATGCCTTTATTTGTCTGTTCATCAAAGTATCCATGTTTAGAAAGTTGCCTTCTTATTAGGTGTCAAGCATGTACATGGCCTTCCCTTTGTTAAACTTAATAATCTTAATCTGTTTAGTTCAATTTGAAACTAATGTTTTGTACAAAAAAATTATTTGCTACTACTATGATCGAAATATCAATACACCGTATGGCTTTCTTTGGTCATTCATCAAAATATCCATGTTTAGACATAGCTGCCTTATTAGGCGTGAAACATGTGCATAGCCTTCCTTTTATTAATTGTTAAACTTAATAATCTTAATGTGTTCCTTTTTCTAGGACAAGACTTGTGAGCCATGGACAGAAAAATTCAAGAATGATGATGGTATTGAGCTTATGATACCTGCATACAATCCCCATTTGGTTCCCAACATTATTTATAGTTGGATCAATGATAAGAGTATTGACATTAAGCCAGAGTATGTTTTTAAACATGTAGCTTACTTTGTTAACCTGTAGCATACAATCTCATTGCTTAAAATAGAAGTCTAACGTTTTTTTAACCTGTAGGCTACTTGCAGTTCAAGTAAGGTGTACCTGCGTCATATGTCATCCAGCACATTCAGGTAAAATCTGAAGTTTCTCCAAATCATACCTAATATCAGACATTCAGACTTACAGAACGATAGCTCAAAATCATAGATGGTCTATCTTAATTTAGTTTAGAACTTGGAGAATGCTAGACGGATAATTTTATACTATATAAAAGTAGCCAAAGCACTACAATATAAAACTCTTGCAAATTTTACAACAGGCACAAGTGTCAGCAAATATATTTTGAGAGAATGACATATCCCAGAAACTCCATATACGTGCCCAGGAATCAACCATAAATATCCATTCTTCCTTGCACCGACCTGATGTTCCTTAAATTTGCATTTTGAGCATTATATTATTGCCACAAGTGCCTGTTGCATTAGGCCAGGGTGCTTCACAACTTTGACAGCTACCAAGTCAGAGTATTGGACTATCAGACAGCTTTGATTTTTTTATTCCATCTTATCATTCTCTGAAGGCATCAGTTTCACTTGGTCACATCTATTTTTCTAGGTTGCTTGCTGTTAAACTCTCTAATTTTTTAGGTAGAAAATCACTTTGGGAATTAAATTGCTGTTCAGGTTTGTTTTTTTTCTCATGCAACTCTAAAACCAGAAATTTTTTACCATTGAACTATTGATACCAAACAAATTTAGTTTCAGGTGTGGTTTATATTTTCTAGAAACAGTAAAAACTAGGTTATTTTCTAAACATTCATACCCAAATCATAAAAAAATATATGAAACTAGTACCATTTTTTTTTTGAAAAAAGTATAACCTAATCATTAGTGTTTTGTTTGGAGTTATTTGGATCTTATTTGTAAATGTTGTTCCTAGTGTTATGTTGGTCTAGTCATGCTAATTATTTATTTAAATCATCATTTTGTGCTATATTAAACCGAGGGGTGAACAAAGAGAATACATATTCAAAATAGGGTACGGAATATGTTGAGGTTAATATGAACTATATGTGGTAGAGCCATGGCTAAATATGATCTGTATGTGGTAGAGTATGGCACCTGCGAGGTTGATGCTATCTTCCTGATATCCATTTAATCATAATCTTGCTTTGGATTCTCTTGGTCAATTTTAGGTATTGATATACTGCAAAGTGATGATTTAAATAAGTAACTAACAAACATGATTAGAAACAATAAAACAAGTAGTAGGAATAAAATAAAATACTAATAACTCCAAGTAGAGCATCAATAGATAGATTATATTTTTAGAAAAAAATGGTTTTGGTCTAATTTTATAGATTACATTTTTCGGAAAAAAATGGTGTTGTCTAATTTTTTTCCTGGTTTAAAAGGAATTAGTTATGAATTTTTTGATAATGAACTAGTTTTATTACTTTTAGCAAATGCAAATAATTTTTGAAACCAACTAGATTGTCAAATTTGTTAAGCATTGATAGTTAGATAGTCAAGAATTTTGGTGTTAGATTTGCATGGTTGAAAGATAACTCGGACAATAGTTTTTTTTACGAAAAAAATTGTGGGACAGATCCCCACAATGAGATTTTGTATTTATATTAAACAAAAGCAAACTCGGACAATAGTTGAATGGCTGAAATAGACTTCTCCCTATAATTTTATAGTGAACCAACTAAGAAAAAACGGTGACACCATGCCACTAAACCTGAGGACTAATTATAGTATTACAAGATTTTAGTGCGAAATGAGTGACTACCTTTGTGTGACCCTTTTAGCACGTCTTAGTAAGAAAAAGGAAAGAAAACTCGGACAATAGGTGAATGGCTGAAATAGACTTCTCCCTATAATTTTATAGTGAATCAACTAAGAAAAAACGGTGACACCATGCCACTAAACCTGAGGACTAATTATAGTGTTACAAGATTTTAGTGCGAAATGAGTGACTACCTTTGTGTGACCCTTTTAGCACGTCTTAGTAAGAAAAAGGTAATATATTCAACTCATTTCGCCCATAGTTCTCACGGCGTCGCCTAGGCGGGCAAGGCGGGCGCCTAGGCGTCCAGGCGCACCCCCATCGCCGTGCCTCACCTTTACGCCTTAAGAACTTTGATTTCGCCTGATTTCCGATTGTCATCCAGTTTTCCCACGTAACAGTCTCATTATTTTCATTGAGATTGTAAAACAAGGAAATGGAACACGTTATAGTATAGTACCTCCGTAATCTTTTATAAGGCTTGGCTTTGATATGTCTCCTAAGTTATGCTTTGACCATTTGTCTATTTACATTTTCTAGGGTTATAAACTTATGATAAAATTGGACAACATATTTGATTACAAAATCTGAACATATAAAGTTTATATTATGATAGATAACAATTGTTATTGTTACCTACATTAATGGTCAAAGATTTTAAAGTTTGAATCTTGCTATGTTTGTGCGTCTTATAAAAGAACATAGATGGAGTACTCGTTAAAACTCAAATTCTAACTTTTCCAAGGGTTCTTGCTTATTGCTTTATGCCAAGCATTCCTGCTTATTGTTTTTTCTTCATATATCACTTTGTAAATGAACTTTGCTCTCACCTTCCATGCAGTAACATGTTTTCTTAATGATGAATAATGGTTCTAATTTGTATGCCACTAGAGTATGGATGCATTGGCCTCTGATGAACAACGAATTTGAGTCAAAACATCATGAAGTCTGTCTAATAGTGGTGAAGTGTTAGCTGCTTACCTGTCTAAGTGGACAGAAGCCATCCGTCTTGATGAGATTGAACGAACTAAAGGGATAGATAGTGTGCATCCATAGTTCAGTGTGGGCTAGAGCCACTATATAGGGAACTCCACCCATGTCATGCCAAGATTAAACTTGGTCTCCTTAGGTGGCAACTTTTATGTCAAATTGAGGTCAGGTGTGGCTTGGTAATCTTCCTGATCGGAATGGAGATGTCAGATGTAGCCTTTGGCTATGCCATGTCCTTTTCATTATTGCTACATGTTAACATGCTTATCTATATCAGCTTTTGCACTGGATAATGTATATGTATTCTCTTGGCCATATATATAGGTCACACGGGTGGAGAAGGATCTTCGAAGGGGAAACAGCCTGAAAGTTCAGAGTCTTCACAGCCTTCAACACCAAGTTCAAGGGGGGGGATCCAACGTAGACGGCGCTGCGAGAGCTCATCCTTCTGCATGGGGGCAGCCCCAATCAGGCACAAGTTCGCTCTTTCCACAGACTTCAACGACGAGTTCAAGGCAGGGGAGCCTAGGGTCTGGGAGACCTCCATATCAGCAGCAGCCCCAACCAGCCGCAAGTTCGAGGGTTCCACAGCCACCAACGTCAAGTTCAAGGCAGGGAGGCCTAGGGTCTGGGACACCTCCATATCAGCAGCGGTCTCAACCAGCTTTAAGTTCAACGTTTGCACAGCTATCAACGACAGGTTCAAGGCAGGGAGGCCGGGGGTCTGGGAGACCTCCATATCAGCAGCAGCAACCAGCCCCAAGTTTCAGGTTTCCACAGCCATCAACGACAAGCTCAAGGCAGGGATACAACCTAGGCGCTGGGAGTGGGAGACCTCCTCCTCCATATCATCAGTCCCAAGCAGTTCCACATCCAGGGCCTCCTCGTGCTCCTACACAGCAGCAGTCCTCATCATCGGATTCGGAACTCGGTTGGCAGGTACAAACAAGGAAAGGGAAGGGCAAGAGAGATGATTGAGCAAGCTGCGGCTTCGGGGTTCCCCCATGGTTATCTGATTAGTTTTTTAATTGCTTTGATTTGATGATATTGACATCGACTACTGCTCATTGCTGCCTGCTGGTTCTTGACTTATTTGGCTAGCTTGTCCAGTATTTCGGACCTTGGACTTATTTCGCTTGTCCAGCATTTGACATTGACATCTTGATGTTCAATCAAGAAACTTTCATGACTTTATCTCAAAAGAAGAAGAAAAAGATACTCTGCCCGACTTGTCAATTTAACCCCATTTTATTGCCATCATCATATCATTTTATTGCCATCATCATATCTGTCATTTGTTGATTGCAATTGGGTAAGTTGTCTAGAGTTTTGTTGTTTGGAATTGGGGAAGTTATATAAGAGTTTGAGGCCCCAGATACAGCCCCGAAAATCATGGGGCTTGCTGCGCACTGCACAATCATAAAACCTCCAGACTGCTATGCAGCATGGAATAGTCTATGTCCAGAAGTTTGACAGTTATCAGATGTAAATGCACTCAGCCACCTGGTTAGTCGTTTCAAAGCTAAGCTTTGCTTATTGTCAAAAAAAAAAAAGTTAAGCGGTTTTTCGGTTCGGTTTCGGTTTCTGGTTTTGGAAACTACGGTTATCGGTTCGTATGTGAAATGGAACCGAAGAACCGACGAAACCGAACAACCCACGTCTTTGGTAGATCAGCGACTCCAGACTTGGGCCCAATTAAACATTAACAGGCCCACTGGCCACTCCACGTTTCCCGTCCCTCCCGACCCAATCCGCTCCGTCGTCCCCCACGCGAGACACACTCGGCGACTCCCAGTCCCAACCCTATCCTCTACCCTGGCGGCGCGATGCGCTTGCGGGCAAGACGGAGCAGCGAGCGCTAGCAGGCGAGCTCGCGGATGCGAGCGTCGGGGCGTGTGAGCGGCGGCTGCGTTGCTGTGACTGCGAGTGGCATCGGCAAATCGTGGAGGACCGATGGTGGCGGAGCGGCGGCCAACGAGTCGACTGACGACTGGACGAGCATGTGCACCGTGCGGCATCAAAGCAATAAGCATGTGTTAGATCGATTACTGTTTTCTTTTCCTCCGTTTGCAATCTGAGATTTTGGGAAGGATCCGAAGCGCAATGTCTCGTCCCTTTCTTGTTTCTCTCTGCTGAAATAGGCTTCGGTTTTTTCGGTAGAAACCCAAAACCGAACATAAAAAACCGGCACCGAATTGGTCGGTTTCTGTTTTCTCGAGGAACCGATCGGTTGTCAATGTTTGGAAACCCAAGTTTTTGGAAACCGATCAAACCGAACCGATTTGTCGGTTTAAACCGATTGCCCAGGCTGACTTGAAACACCTGGGCCAGTTGGCTAACACAGCATGTGCATTCAACATCCACGTAGAGATTGTCATACATGCATTTCCCAGGTTAATATAGGTTCCCGAAATTCTCCATGGAGAGGGCGGCACATTACAAGACAAGACAACCAAAAGCGTGATGTGCTGTGTGTCAGGGTTGAGTATCAAACAAGGTCTCTCAAACACATTGGCACGAAGGCCTCCAAATCTCTCCTCACGAGACAGACAACACGAGTCTTCAAAATGTGCTGTCATCCATCCAGTAAATCACTTCAATTTTGCTTCCAGACCAACCTTCTGCATCACTCTCTCCTTTTTCGCCTTCTGCATCTTTTCACTTAGTTCGCAACTGCACAAAACAAAGCATAGTCACAAGGCAATCAATGTTCCATACTTGCATACATGAGATGTAAGAGTAGAAACAAAACCCAGGTAGATAATGTCATGTCATATATTATTTTAATATGTACAAGTACAATTAACAAATCAAGAAGTTGCATCTTCTTGAATTATAGAAAACAACTTTGGTGTTAACAGATATGCAACAACATAACTTTGACATTAGTGAGCCACCTACACATACCATTATTATGTTATCGAGTAATGGATGTAACAAACTAACAATCACCTTAGGAGCATGACTGAATGTTTTACAAAGTCAATGCCACTCGACATTTCTGACAAGGTTTCTTCTTTCTATACATTCTTGATCCTGGTTACCAATAGCCGTGGTACAACTCCAACATGGGCATAGCCTCCCTAGCCCCTACTGTAGTAAATTGAATTACCTATCATGTTTCCTCTTTGTGTGTTGGTGAACGAGATGATAGATTTTTCTATTAAAAACAGTATGTTAATCAAGATGATTTGTTCATAAGAAAGTAAAGATGTCAATATCATATTAGCACGTGCACCCGGCTTCAGTGCGTAGTTGGTTTGTAATGTATAGAGCTAATTGGGTGAGGGTCGTACCTTGTTTTATAATGGTTGCTCTGGTTTTGGTTATGATCCCAAACTAATATAGGCTTTCAGACCGTAGAGCATCGATGAGTTTTAAACCATGATAAGATTATTAGGTTACAGTTTGACCATGTGATTTTAGCAGATTAATTTGTTCATATATCAAAATGTCAAATCACTGGTAGCAGATTGGCTACTTATTTAACTTGGCACAGAAATTGCATACACTAATACCTGGCAACATACACCAGCATGTTCTCATGTTTTCAAATGTAAACTAAAGGCTGCTACGCAGAACAGTCAGCGTGCTACAAGCAAGATGCAATTGCAAGGGATATAATATTACCTTGTGGTGGCATCCTCACTCAGGTAAGAGGAGAACTTGCTGGGGATGAAGTTATGACCAAAGAAATTGTTCCTGCGGCCCCTTTTAGGGGGGTATCCTTCTTCTTCTTCTTCATTGATATAAAGGGCACTTGATTGCAGCTTCTTGTTGTTGTTCCTCATGTTGACCTCAATCATCCAGAAAAGGCTACGGTCCACATCATTCAGCAGGAAGCAGATGACATCTGGATCAACCAAGCTCACCATAGGAAAACTTGGCTGCACAAGTGGAAGGCACCTCTGGTCAGCAGTGCCAATAAGACCGAAGAAATCCTTGGCACCCATGGTGGTGTCAACATCCTTCCTCCATTCACCGCCTCGGTGGACATTATGCAAAATCCATGTTGTTATGGTGAAGGGATCAGGAACAGAAGGCTCTTTGGTAAGAATACAGACGAACTTAATGATGCCAGAGTCAGTGACACAGAGACACCGAAATGGGTCAGGTTCGCCTGCGTCCTTGTACAGGCGGCGATACTTCAAAGCCTGAGAAGGCAGCGGGATGAACTGGAGCAACTGCTGATCTGGCTGGCTGTTGCTGTCGGCGAGGACATCAATGAGCAGCATGCCCTGGTAGTAGTCAACCCAGCACAAGCGTCTGCCAATGGGCACCACAACGTCATTCCTCCACGAGCGTAGGTTGATCTTCATGTCCGGAGGGATCTGCAGCTTCTTAATGCTCCACTGAGTTGGGATGGCAGAGGCAGGAAGCGGATGGTGCAGCAGGCAGAGGTGGACCTCCGTGAGGAAACGATGCGTGAGATCGGCCACCGTGAACTCGCCTTGGTCACCGTGGCACAGGATGCCCATGTGTTTGTCCAACATGATGCGCTGCTGCTGGATCGGGTATGGTTGGAAGAACTTATCAGACTTGGGGTCGGTGTAGCCGCCGTCGAAGCAAGGGGGAAGCAGAGTCAGGCTCGGCGGTGACGAGGACGAGCTCGAGTAGACGAAGTAGTCGACGGGGAAGGAGCCAATGCAGCTCCACCACATCGGATCCTCGAAGGGGACACGCATCCGGAAGAGGATGCAGCTGCCGTGGGCGGCGATGGCGGCGGGCTCTGCGAAATCGATCGCGGGCCTGCCCGTCCAGTGGAGGTAGAGACGGGAGACCGCGGGCGGCTCGGCGATCCGGAGGGAGGCACGGACGGGGCGGCCCACGCAGTCGTTGGCGAGCGCCGAGGCCGTGGCGTCGTCTTCCACGACCCCGCAGTGCCTCCTGCTGCTCCGGTGGACGATGCGGTCCAGGATCAGCCACCTGGGGATGCGCGGCGGCGGAGGCGAGGCAGACGGCTTCCAAACGCCGTTGCGGGGGGCGCGCGTCCGGGTCCGGGAGCGGCTCCTCACGCCGTTCTCCCTCATCGGCGAAGGAGGTAGCTTCCTCACGTCGTCGCCGGAGGCGCGCGTCGGAGAGCGCTTCCTCACGCCGTTCTCTGCTTCTTCCATGCTGCCGCCGCTGCAGTGGAGATCGACGGCAGGCAGCAGGGTTAGGGTTTCGTCTGGGGATGGGGATGCGATGCGGCGGCGGGCGGGCGGGCGGAGCGGGGGAAGCGGATGAATGGATGGATAGGGATTGGGGAAAAGCGGATCACGAGCCACCACACGACAAAATCCTCCGCGCTCACTCCACCCACACATGCGAAATGACAGCTTTACCCTCACGAGTTGTCTCCATTTGTTGTGCGGCAAAACTCAAAAATCAAACTGAACCAACTCTTTTAAAATTCAAAATTAAGCACACATTCATTTCCCTTCTCAATGTGTCAGACACTTTAAAATGTATATCAATTCCAACATTTATAAATTACATTAGAATTTTCTTTTTGTTTATGTGAGGGCTTCGGTTTTCCTCCTAAAACCAGCAATGATTTTTAGTGTGTGCTTAGAGCAACTTCACCGGATTAAAGTAGCCCCTCTTCTCTATGATGAGGAAAAAAAGGAAAATTGAAGGAAAAAAACTCTAGTAGATCCCCTTTTCCTATATTTTGTCTCAATATCTAAAAACTCCTCATCCCCCCCTCAAATGGAAGAGATCTGCCACTATTTTTTCACAGTCCCCTCATCCTCACTAACACACACACGTGTGTCCATGGGATGCTCAAGACAACGTCGTCGCGTTGGGCGCGCGATCCGCGCACCGGGCTGGCCACGCCGAGCCGTTGTGCGGGCTGGCTGTCACTTGCCCGGACAGAGGAAGGAGAGAGATATATAGCCACAGACCTTGGGTCCCACGTGGTAGTTTTTTTTGGCGACCGTGCCTAATACGACACGTATTTCATTAAGAGGAGATAGAGAAACATTACAAGTCGCCGCTTACCAAAGAGAAGAGTGACCAAATATACTAAAAAAGGAAAAGACGAGAAAAGAAAAGGAACAACAACCGGAACCAGAACCGAAAGGCGAAAGAGCAGCCAAGAGGCAACCACAAGAACCTAACCAAACAACGCGCTTAGCTGCTCAGCCCACGCACTAGGCAACAGAACAGGTTCTACGACAACTGGTAGTGACTGTAATACCCCAAATTTAGCACCTTTTGAAAATAGTTTAAAATGATGTAATTATGAATTTTCGTGCTCATGAAAACATAGGAAAATAAAAATTTTCATTAATTTAAAATGTATCATAGGGTTAGAAACATGTTGATGCATCCATGCTGCTGCATTTACATTTTTGTGATGATTGCTTTTTGTTCAAAGTGCAAAAGAATTTAAATCCTATTTGAAAATGGTTTTAGAAATTGGATTTAGAAAATGAATTCAGAAAAAGAAAAGGGAAAGAAAGCCTCACTCCCTCCCTATCTTTCGGCCTGCTTGAGCCCGGCCGTTGGCCTCTCCCCTTCCTTTCGCTCAGCCCAGCACAGCAGCGCGGCCCAGTCCATCGCGTCGGCCCATTCCGCGGCCTGAAGCAGCAGCAGTGGTCCTCCTCTCTCACTCGCCGACAGGTGGGGCCACCTTGTCAGCGCCGTCTCCTTCCTCTAACTCGTGACCGAGCCGGACACTGCCCGAGCCCGATGTCCGACTCCACCACAACCCCGCGTCTTGGCGTGCGCGCCACGCAGCGCCCCTCATAAATAGTGTCCCACGCGCGCGCCGCGTCCCCTAAACCCCAGCGCAAGCTCCTGTTCTCGTGAATTGTGCACAGTAGCCGCCAAAACCCTAGAGCGCCGCCGCCGCTTTCGGTATCGACGAATTCGTCGTCCATCAGCCACCGTAAGCCACGGACGAGTTTCATCTTCCTCTTACGAACTCGGAGACATCGTTTTCCCCTTCTTTCTCCCTCGGTTTTGCTCACCGTACGTCGCCGGACCCTCCCAGGGAGCTCGTCGCCGCCGTCGCACGTCGCCCCGTGTCTGCAGTCCGTTCCGGTCGCCTCCATCTACTCCGGTGAGATCCCCTTGAGCTATTCTTTTGATTCGTACCGGAGTTGAGTCAAACCGTGCACAATAAGCCCCTGTACAGTTTCGCCGGCGAGGTTCCCTCACCGCCGGTCATGTCCGCCACCGCGGTCGGCCTCTTCTCCGGCGGACAGCACCGCCTCTATCCGCCCCGATCTAATCTTCACCGTCCATCTCAGATCGGACGATCCAGAGCTCCCCATACCCCTTCGATGGCATTTTTGTTAAATAGACCCTGCTGTTCCTTGAAATAGAACCCGCGGTCCAAAGCGGATTCCTCATACTACGTTTCCCCGTTTACAAAGCGTATTTCCGTCGGTTTTGATTCAAAATACGTTTTCCAGCATTCACAGTTTTGCCACTACATTCAAACGCTTATAAAATCTCTGTTTTAACTCCGATTTGATCCTTTCAAATTGCGTTGGATTCGTTACTTAGTAATTTACGCAGTGATATAGTTTTTAGTTATGTTAATAGCTTTTAAATTCGAGCTCTTAATTAATGTATTATTTGTCTATAGGAAATCTTTGAAAATTCATATCTTCTACGTTTTAGCTCCGATTTTCATGATCTTTACGTCTATGTGTTCGTAGGGAAACGTGGGTCTATTTTATAAACTTTTCAACTTGTTTTTATACTGTTTGGTGTACTGTTTTAACATAGATCATGTTTGCTTTGCATGTTTGCTATTGGATGCTTGTATGATTGTTCCGATGACCGAGTATAGTCGGTGAGTTTGAGTTGGTGATCAAGAGGAGCTAATCAAGGATTAGTTCTTTGGAAGCTTGGACTTGAAGAAGGATCGAAAGTCTAAGGCAGGTATAGTTGGGACAATCCTTGTTACCTATACACCATAATTCATTTCATGATTGCATGTGTCTTGCTACCCTGAGAGAATTACCCGAGTGTTGTTACCTTTTTACCTTGATATCTTGGGATTATGCATATGGGTAGTACTATGCTAGCGCTCAATTAACCATGATCCTGTAACATGATTAAAGATGCCATTGTTATTGTTGAGAGATGACTTAAACAACTTTTGCAATTCTGTTTAAGGGGGCTAGGAGCATGGTGTTGAGATGGTGCTCTAGTTTCTCTCCGTAAGGACTTATTCCGTAACAGATCATCCGGGATTTACAGTACAGCTGTGAGGGCTATATGGCTCTGGCTCTAGTTATCCGTTGAGACCTTTTCTAGCTTGTGAGAGGGACAGCTGAATTGGGTATAGTGCAGCCTCTGTCCTTTGTGTATAGTCGTGAAGAAATGTGCCAGTTGGAAGGGGGTGTCCTATATCTGACGACAAAGCGTCTCCTTGCTCGTTAGACGAACTTTCGGGTGGCTTTATACAGTTCACAGTGTTTGGGGAGTAGCTATCCTGAGCATTTGGGGATTGTGACTCACAGTGAAAGTGTACACCTCTACGCAGAGTTAAAAACTATCATGATAGCCTTGCCCAGGGTCACGGGCGGCCAAGGGACTCTTATGGAATAGATACACCTGTTACTTTTCTGTCATATGGCTAATCCTGTTATTTAATGTTATTCTTTAATTCATGTTTACTTTGATCATGTGGTTTGGGAAGTGCTACTACCTTGATGCTATGAAAGCTAAAACTTGACATTCACTAAAAGCTAACGCAGTAAACCAGTGTCAGCTATTTGAGCCTCATAAACCCCTGCTATGCTTGCGGAGTTCGACATGGACTCACTCTTGCTATTTCCCCACACTTCAGGAGAGATAGTAGGCTTGTGATCAACCAGTCAGTTGTTGCTGTGGATTTGGAGTCTTCACCTGAAGATTGAAGTTGTCTTTGCGCTGTTTGCACTCTGAGGTTAAATTCTATTACTATTACGCTATATATTTATGCATTCGTCTTTTGATATTACACATATTTGTAGCTATATGTGAGAATTGACTTCCTGGGCTCACATATGGTGTGTATCTGGTTTGTTCTTTAAACCAGGTGCTACAGTGACCAACTCGCGACAACTGATGCGCGGCGTCGCCACCAGAAAACGAGCCTACGGCAGAAGCCTGTCCAACTCGGAGTCATCCAGGAATGCGTCATCCTGGAAAAGGACCTTGAAAGCCTCGTGCTTGGACTCCGATAACGGCTTAGCAAAGATGGAATCCAACTTGTGAGTCTTAGCACTGCCGACGGGCTTTGAAGGAGTCAAAACTCCCCACTTGGTCATGAGAACTACCTGTGCATGGAGAGTTGGGTTGGGCGCCCGCGGCTTGGCAGCTAAGCGGACACTTCTCCGAGGTGAATCGACACTAGGTTTCGCCCCGGGCACTCTGAGGGTGGGTCTTCCCTGAAGCACCGGAGCTTGGAGAGGCAAACATACTCTATCCTCGATCTCTCTCTGAACATCCAGAACTCCATGCCCAGGATCAGCGGCCACCTCTGATGTTGTGAGATCAGGGATTCCCACATTCACCTCAGGCGCCCTAGACCCCAAGCTCACCCTAGGAACCACCATCGACCTACTGGCACAGCAGGGCTTGGCAGCCTGGAGATCAGCCTCGAGCGACATCGGATCCCAGGAAACATGACGGTCGTATGATGGAGTAGCCTTTATACAGTTGGCTTCCATAAGCATTGGATCCCAGAATTCTGGGTCATCCTTGATCCTCATGACTTCGACACAAACAAAGACTGTGTCGTTCTGGCCAGCACGCACACCATGGTCCTCCTGGATTTCGAATCCCACCAACGGGCATCCAAAGGATCCCACCACCATGGAAGCAAGTGGGTTGGACGACGGAGGGCGGTCTGCGGCCGCGGAAGCGAACCCTGCAGTGCTGGAGCCACCGGAAGCAAGCATGCACCACCGCTTGCAGTTGCGCGCGACGTGACGGAAGCCACGGAAAGGGTGGTAGTAGATGGAAAGGGGACGACTGTCTTGCCAATCTGTTGCAGAGCATCTCCCTTATCCCCTTCAGTTTTGTTTTCTCAATCTCCTATACCGGTATTTTAGGGAGAGAGGATTCTCAGTCCGGTGCACATGCTCTTATCAGGTCTGGGATGATAGGGGATGAGATAGAATGAACCCGCTTCCTAAGGTGTTTGGTTCGGGGTCGGGACTCGGGGACCATTGGAGACAACAATGTCCTAAGGCTCTCAGATCAGATGTCGTTTGTCATGATCCCTCCAAATCAAGGGGTTGAAGAAGGACAAAATATGGGACGTCCATTTCTAGTGAAGGCATTGGAAGTTGAGAGCCTCATGTCTATTACCTACGGGAGTGAGGCTGGCCGGTGGATGTGCAAAGGCGAGGTCACTTGTGAGAGCCTCACACCAGTCGCGTAGAGAGAAGATGCTAGTAGCCGGACGATAGGTGAGGGTAGAGGATGTGTGTGGATAGTCGAGGGTGATGGCGGCCGCGCGTGAAAAGGCGAGGGCGACGTCGACATGCAAGCTCTGCACTAGTTGTGGACCTAATGTGTAAATCCAAGGCTGCAGCCGTGCAGGAGAGGTGATAATGGTTACTGTGGTCTCGAACTGAGAAATAAGAATCCGATTAAGAAAGGGGAAAAAAGAGAGACTGGCATGTTGACCCAAAGGTTATGTGTGATCCAAATTTTCTTATCTCTAGATCAAATAAAAAAAAACTAGGACCATCCCATCGTCCTCAAACAAACAGAGAACACGGTTATCGATTCTAAAAATTGGGTTAAGTCCATCTCATCCTACTAACAATTCTGTTGCTGCTCCAGGCTATTCTGAATCCGGTCCATTCCACCCAAAAAATATAGAAATGAAAATGGGAGTAGGGATTTCTCATCTATTTCCGTCCATTTTCATCCCTAGATGGGCATGACAACGTCGTTAGTCATCCATGGGCGTTTATCTTCATGTTAGGAGGGATCTACACCTTCTTGACACTCCATTCCGTTGAAATGCTAGAGCCACGCGAGATGGATGGAAGTACGTCATCTTGCTCAGAAAACACGAGTTATGCCATCATGAAATCGCCTATGGCACGCACTGAGGTCTCCTGCAATAATGTGCTTTCCAATGCCTCTACCACCGTACTCATCGAAAACGGAAACAAGACAAATTCAGGCACCATAGCTCTCGGTGGAGAGCCCCCAATAAGGAATAACCTTTGCTCCCATCTCTTCCAGCTCGTCAGAAGGAAAACAGAACGGTAAATTAGGAGATAACGAACTACACCTATATCAGAGCTTTGAGGGGAAAGATCACTATAGCAACGCGCCAACGCAAGTCGAAGTATTCATCTCCCTTTGGATTCTTACGTATCATTCTTATGCAACCAGAGGTCAAGGATAGAATCAACTAGAAATGGTCAGCCGATGGATAGTATAGTGCCAACAGCCTATACACATGGCTAAGAATTCCTGACCGTCGACAAACACCACACCATTCGGCAGACACGCAGGGAAAGTAAAAGTTGCAAAATCTTCGTGTTGATCCTCATCCAAGATCCTCACGGCAGACAACCTTGCGCCCCCATGGATGGCCTCATCAGAGAGATGTGCACTTTGTAATGGTCCTTTAGAAATCGGTTGTCACCTCTGCCAGTCCGTTTGCGCAAGTCTGGAGCCAAATCACTTCCTGGTAGTGCTATGCTATATAAATTTGATGTAACTCAGCATGCTAACTTCACCATGCTCGAAGAATTGTGGGAGAACATTATTAGGCTCAATCCCTTGATCACAAGCGAGTATTCAATGGCCTCCCCATCTACACTGGAATCTTTGGAAAGAACTTAACCGTATGACCTTTGATTTTTTTTTTAAAAAAAAACATTCCACAGCCCTCTGAGTCACAGGACAGATCAAGAAAAGCGTAGATTTGTAAAAAAACAGCACACCCTGTACAACCTTATTTGTGCCTTGTTAGAATGGTGTCTAGTGCCCTGTGATTTCTAGTCACATCCTCTATATAAAAATCTTTCTTGTTAATTGACAGGTAGAACTCCTGCCATGCTCCAACATGCTGCGTTGTCACTGCTGCCGATGCATCTTGTAAATCACTCCAATTATGCTTCCAGTCCACTCTTCTGCATCACTCTACCCTCATTTGTCTTCTGCATCTTTTCACTTAGGTCCCGACTACATGAAACAAAGCGAAGTGAACATCACAATCAACACTCCTGACCTCAGTATACATGAGAAGAGTAGAAAACTAAAAGTGGTCGAGTTGGTGGGTATAAAATCAATTTTCGCCTTTTCTATTAAAGAGAAACGCGCGCATATGCAACATTCCGACGAATAAGACCTTGCCTATCACAAACTCCTTAGGAGCATGACTAACTGTTTTGCAGAGTCGTGGTCACTCGAGCTTTCTGACAAGTCTCTTCTGTCACCAGACATTTCTGATCCATGAAAATTGACTACTAGCAGCTATTGTAGAACTTCAATTATGGGCACAGCCACCCTAGTCCTTAGTCTAGTAAATTGATTTACCTATCTATTATGTTTCTTCGGTACTATATCACCATAAGTACAAAACTGAATCCTTGATGGGAAATAGACTAGCTAAATGAAAGTAATAAAAGCCTTTTTTATCAAGTGTATGACGATTGTTTCCTGATGAGAAAACACAGAGGCTTAGACATACATAGTGTGCATTTGTTTTTTTTTCTCGAATACGCAAAAGACTTGCGCATCTTTTGTATTAAGAAGAAGGGTTTTTTAAACAACGCGCCTAGGCGCAACGCCGGGAGGTAAGAATTTTACATGAAAGTGCCGCCTCCCGAACTAGGGTAAACATGGTCTATTACTCACACACTAAACAGCTAGCCTTCCGCGAGGTTTCGCCGAACCTCAAGCGCGCGCGGCCCGCCTCCTCCTAGGTGGCGCCGGGTGGTCGTCGTCGGTGTCGGGGAACAGCTGCCGCATAGCTTCCTTGTGCAAGGCGGTGAGGTTGCCAGTGAAGATTCCCTCGTAGTCCCTCCTGGTGGAGTCCGTGGGCCTTCCTTGGACAAACCACATCCGCTGCATGACGAGCATCTCACCCCGCTTGGAAACCGGGATGTTAGCGAGCGGCTGGGCGGCGATGCGCCTACTCCGGAGAGGCACCTTGATCAGAGAGGAGTCATGGATCTCGGCCTTCAGAATCGGAGAAGCCGCTTTCCGAAACACCTTCCCTGCGAACTGCTTCAGTTTCATGGTCAACGAGCCATCGTGCCCACCCGACGTCGTGTGCTGGTCCGCATTGTCCCCGCGACGCACCGTCGGCGTGCGGCACCCTAGGTGCGGCGGCGTCTCCTCTAGTGGCGCGATGCCATCGCACGCCGAAGGGGCCACAGGTGAGTGAGCGACGGCATGGCGGATGCGCCTCGCGTAGACGCGCAGCGGTGGCGTAGCCATGACCGGCTGCTGGTAGCGCTTGGGGAACCCCGGCGGTGCATCTGGCGTCCCGTCCTCCTCGGCTGGCGATGAAGCATCCGCCGGGCCACCTGCGATGTCATCGATCGCTGCGCATGCGGCACCTCAACCGAGACACCTCCCGAGAGGCTCCCGGCTCCGGCCGTCGTCGCTGTCTCCATTAGACCACACTCCTCCGCGCTATCGTCGTCGTTCGTTGTCGCCCACAACGCGTCCATCATTGTCGCACCCGGCGTGAGTGTAACCACTGGCACTGTTGGAGGCTGCGGGTCGCCGGCCAGTGCTCCACCTGCCACGGCCGGCGATGCCGCCGCAGGGTCCGCCCGCGCTGTCCCACTGGGCGCCCTCCCGACCACATCCGCACTCCATAGCCCCATAGCCTCGTCTGCCGACTCGGCTGGGTCGTCCTCACTATCCACGGAGGGGACCGGCGAGGAAGGAGCCGTGAGAGGTGGCAGCGGCCCCTCTAGCACCGCAGCCCAAGCTAGCACGTGCTTGAGGCGGACCGTATGGCCGACGGTAGGGGGTGAGGCCGTGGCCGGCACACCTCTCGGTCCCGACTGCTGGGTCAGGAGGCCGTTTGGTCAACTAGCCGGTCCCGGTGTCGAAGCCGAATCCGGCTGGTCACTGGTGCAGGTCACACCTACATACTGTGACGTGTCCTACGGCCCGACAAGGGTGGTGTCCGCGGTGCGGAAAGGAACCGGCTCCGCGTCGGCCTTAGGCACACACATCTGGCGCGGACGGCGTCCCGTGGTGTTGGCCGTGGCCGCCCGGCTGCGCCTCCGGCAGCGTCGACACCAGCCAGCATGTCGGCCCCTCGCGTTCGGGCACCCACCATCCTCTGGCGGCACCTCCACCGCTTCTGGGCGGCCACGCTTGTCGGCGATCGGAGGCGGGCACACACCACAACGGCACTGACCCTCTTCTCGTGTGGTGGCCTGGTGGCGGGGGCCTAGACATTGGTGGACTGGGAGCGGAGCGATGCCCGTAGCAGCGGCCAGCATCCTGCGATGGCGTCGACGCGGCCTTCTCCTCTTGGCGCGGCCCATCGCGGCGGCAGCAGCCGGCCCTCCAGCGGTAGCAGCCTAGGCCCCCTCGGGGTCGGGGCGCTTGACCGAGCCGGCACCAGGCGGTGTCCCCGGGCCCTGGCGCCGGGAGGACTGTCCATCGCGCCGACTCGTTGCCTCCGAGTCAGGGCTCGGCCGCTGCCGGACGAACCGGCTGACACGTCGACCCGCCGCCTCGGGGTTAGAGTCTGTCCGCGGCTGCTTGCAGTCCCGTGCGTAGTGGTTCTTGCCATGGCAATTGAAGCACCTCAGAGGCCTGTGGCAGGTGGCCACGCGGTGGCCGGGGGCAAGGCACCGGAAGCCGAGGTCCTCCACCGCCTTAGGGCGACCATGCCTGGCGCCGGCCGGTGGCGTGCCACATCACGGCGCTGCTGCCTTGTAGCCCATGACCGCTGCTTGCCTTGCGCATGGTGCCGTGGCAGCACCTTCTGCCATCCCTCGCCGTCTGGATTGGTGGCGCGGCGGTGTGGTCCCAAACGAAGTTGGACCGACACCCGCACAGCGGTTGTAGGTGTCCCCGGCTGCAGGACCACGCCCACGGAGGAGTCCTACTTCCTCCGATGGGGGCGACGCGGCCTCCTCCACCTCGTGTTGGCGTGACCAGGGTCGCCGTCCCTGGCAACCTCACTGGCGACTACGGGGGCGCCCCGGCTCCCTCGGAGCAGGAGCGCTCGACCGTCCCGACAGTAGAGACGTAGGCAGAGATGGGCGGGTAGGACGGGCCCGAAGGCGCCCTACAACGACGTCGAGGCCTCCACCTCTTGGGACGTCGTGGCCCGCCATTAGCCGCAGCACCGCCGGCGGGAGCACCCCCAGCTCCCTCGGAACTGGAGTACTCGCCAGACCCGACAGAGGTGGAGGCGAACGGGGCTGCGGATAAGGTGCCACGGTGGCCTGAGGTCAAGGTGGCCAAGGAGTAGCTGACGGCGCCAGCAGCAGCCGTGGCTGCCTGGAGGGCGGCGTACCCCTCAAGGCCGAGGCCATACTCTGGCCAAGGAGCCAGCTTTTGCCCGGCGCCGCCCACTGCAGCAGAGCTGCCGACCGCCGCACGCGGAGGAGCACCAGGCACACTTGAAAGCATCTAGGCCCCTTTGATGCAGGTTTTGATGATTGATGACAATGTTAATTATCATGACTAACGTGTATTTTGCAGAAACTTAGAATGTTAGGTCATAGTAATGGCAATCTCGGGCAATATGGTATTCATGCCCCCTATCGATGGAAATCGTTTCGGTTTTCAAAGGATGGACGACAAGGTTAAGGACGGTTAGTTCCGATTGTCAATGGTGTTGAGGTGACGTCGGATTAGTCGTTAGGACTTTATTTGTTCCTTTGGCCATACTATTAAGGGGGATACGAATGGGTAGCTTGACCTATGTGAGTCTAGTGGTTTAGGTGTGGTGCACACTTTTCAAACTTAGCACTAGGTAGCTTTAAAATGGCCCTAAGATTGATTGGAGACGAAGCCGTTCACAAAGTGTTTGAATCGGACGTGAAAGGGCTTCAATTTGAGGCGTCGGACGTTGGACTTGCAAGCGTCGGACGCTGGCCCCGGCGTCCGACGCTGCTCACTGCGCTGAGTCTCGGTTCTCAACGCATCGGACGCTCGGTTCTCAAGCGTCGGACGCTAGGGTTTGGCGGCGGACGCACTATAGAGAAGGTGCAGGCTGGCCACACCGTCGGACGCATCCGGCCTGTAACGGCTAGTTGCTGCTGAACGCGAAGTTTGAAACTACAATGCGTCGGACGCGTCCGACGCTTGAGCGTCTGGCGCGTCCGACGCTCACGAAAAAGCTGAAAATGAAGGTAACGGTTGGATCTTTGGCTTGGGCCTATAAATACCACCTCTCCTCCTCCATTTCAGCTCTCTTGCCCATTGGTTTAGCTGAAGCAACCATTTGAGAGCAAGGGAGAGCAAGAGCTTATTGAGGTCATTTGAGATTTGCTAATCCAAGATTAAGGACCTCATTAGTGCATAGGGAGTAGCAAGTGTGCATCCACCTTTCTCATTAGGCTTGTCTTGGTCAAGTGAGAGTTTGTGCTTGTTACTCTTGGTGATCGCCATCACCTAGATGGCTTGGTGGTGATTGGGAGCTTGGTGATCATCCGGCAGAGCTTGTGGATGACCCAACTCATGGTATGAGCGGTTCTTGGTGATTCACCGAGTTGGAGCGATGAAGAATCATCCCCTAGAGAGCACTTGATCCTTGCGTGGATCAAGGGGGAGCTACACCCTTGCGCGGGTGCTCCAACGAGGACTAGTGGGTGTGGCGACTCTCCGATACCTCAGAAAAAACATCGCCGTGTTCCTTGCTCCTTTACTTTCCGCATTTACTTTCTAGCATTTAAATTCTCGCACTTTACATTCCTAGAATTGCCATGCTAGAATAGGATTGGAACCTAGGGTGCAAAACTTTTCTCCGGTAGAATCACTAGGAACACACTTAAGCACCGAGGGGTGAAAATTGGCTAGTAGGTTTTATTTTCGCAAGAAATTTTGAATTAGCCCAATTCACCCCACCTCTTGGGCATCTTGATCCTTTCAGCACTCCCACCCGCCCTGGTTGAAGCCACGTCGGCCTCCAAACCGAGGGGGGCAGTCTCCGGTGCCTTCCCGTCGTGGATCTGGGCGGTGGCCTGGAACCTGGCGGCCGCCGGGGAACTCAAGCGCCTACCGTCGAAGCGGAAGAGGACCGGGGATGGGGCGTCATCGTCCGAGGCCCCCTCCAGCTGAGCCTCGCTCCAGCGTTCGAGCTTCGAGCGGCCGGCGGAGGGGAGCAAGAGTGGCGGAACGTCGAGAGAAGAGGGGGAGGGGAAGAAGGGAGGAGCTGCAGGGGAGAGCATCCGTACCTGCGGCGCGGGGGAGGCCACGGCACCGGCACTCGCCGGCGGCCGAGGCAGGCGGCGGCTGCACCAACACCCCTGTTGCGCGCGCGTCCGTGCCAGGCCCGTGGTGGCAGGTCGAGGAGGCGGAGGAGTCTCGCCGGCGGCCGAGTTAGGCGGCGGCTGCGCCGGCGTCCCTGCTAGACGCGCGTCCGTGCTGGACCCCGCGATTGCGGGTCGAGGAGGCGCACGGTAGGGTGGGGAGGAAGGGGAGAGGGAGGTGGGAGCGAGCGCCGGCACCAGAGTGGCGGCCAGCGCCGCCGGCGGCGGCGGGGTGGGGGTGGGGCGCCAGCAGCGGCTAGGGTTACGGGCACTTATGTTCGCTTCGTACCGATTCAGTTCCGTTGAAAGTAAAAACTACTTTTGGGCAGTAGTTTGAGTTGGTCTATTGAAGGTGTACTTGGCTGGGGCAGGTTATTTTTTAAAGATGGGTTCCTCTTGTTTTGGTTAGGATCCCAAACAATTACGAAAATCCCACTGACTGATCCTGAATCTGAAAAAGGGTGAACACTAATTGGCAATTTGGCATCCGGGATTCTTTCACTTGAGTTCAAGATGTGCACGCGTTGTTGGTCTATGACGAAACAAAATCTGAGAACTGACAGGAATATGTTGGTTCTCTTACATCATAGTGTTGCATTAGTTTCACAATAGGAATGTTAGACAGACCAGCTTTAAGTTTGATAATGCAATCAGGATTTAGCAGGTAAATGTGTCAACACAGCAACTCACAGATTGGCCAGTAATTTAACTGCAAAAAGATCAGGGAGATATTTTGATATGATAATTGACTAGTAAGTCATACAGTTACAAATAATCAGTTCTCTTTATGTTTTAAAATGCACAGCTAAAAAAATAATATAACTAGTAACAACTTTAAGACTAAGAAGTGGTACAAGAAACTAGAAAGATGCCACAGCAGAGTTAATAAACAGAGGAGTTAATGAATACAAAAATATGACCTTGTGATGGCATCCTCACTCAAGTAAGAGGAGAACTTGCTGGGGATGAAGGAATCACCAAAGTAATGGTATCTACGGCCTCTTTTAGGGGGATATCCATCTTCCTCCTCCTCTTCACTGATATAGAGTGTGCTTGACTGCAGCTTCTTGTGCCTCATGTTGACATCAATCATCCAGAAAAGGAAACGGTCCTTGTCCTTGAGCAGGAAGCAGATAACATCTGGATCAATCAAGCTAACCAAAGGGAAACTTGGCTGTACCCGTGGAAGGCAACCGTGGCCAGCAGCGCCAAGAAGACCGAAGAACTCCTCTGCTCCCATGGTGATATTGACATCCATTGTCCATTTGCCTTCGTCCATGTTATCCAAAGTCCATGTTTTTATGGTAAATGGATAAGGCGAAGGAGGACATTCGGTAAGAATACAGACGAGCTTAATGATGCCACCGTCAGTGACACCGACGGACCGCATCGGGTCAGGTTCGCCTGGGTCCATGTACAGCCGGCGACACTTCAAAGCCTCTTTAGGCAGAGGGATGTAACGGAGCCATTGCTGATGATGATCTGCAGGGTGGCTGTTGCTATCAGCAGTGAGGACATGGACATCAATGACCAGCATGCCCTGGTAGTTGTCGACCCAGCACAAGCATGTCCCAATGGGCAAGACGGCGTCAGTCATCCACAAGTTGGTGTTTATCTTGGTGTCAGTAGGGATCTGCACCTTCTTAAGGTTCCACTCCATTGAAGATCCTGCAGGAGATGTATGGTGCAGCAGGCATAGCTCAATCTCGTAGTGATCCGAGAACATGAGTTCTGCCACCGTGAACTTGCCCTCGTCCTCGTCGCCATGGCAAAGGATACCCATATCCTCGGGCAACATGCTGCGCTGTCGCTGCTGGCGATGTGGTTTGCAGAACTCATCAAGCTGTGGGTTGATGTGGCCACCGTCGAAGCAGGGGGGAAGCAGAGTCAGTGACGGCGGCGACGAGGAGCTGTGGCGGCAGGAGTAGACGAAGTAGTCGATGGGGAAGGAGTAGGTGTCGTGCCACCATGTAGGATCCTCGAAGGGAACGGTGAGGCGCAAGAGGATGGAGTTGCGGTGGGCGGCGATGGCGGTGGGCTCCCGGAACTTGATCCCCGCCGGCCTGCCCGTCAGGTGGAGGTAGAGACGGGAGACCGCGGGGGGCTCGGCGATCCGGAGGGAGGCGCGGACGGGGCGGCCGGCGCAGTCGAAGGCGAGCGCCGAGGCCGTGGCGTCGTCTTCCACGACCCCGCAGCGCCGCCTGCTGCTCCGATGGACGATGCGGTCCAGGATCAGCCACCTGGGGACGCGCGGCGACGGCGGAGGTGAGGCCGTGGGATTCCTCTGCTCTGATCCGGGGCGCCTCGTCGGAGAAGGAGATAGCTTCCTCACGCCCTTGCCGGGGACGCGCTTCCTGATGCCCTTCTCCGCTTCTTCCATGCCGCCGCCGCCGGTGGTGATGAAATCACAGTGCGAACACAAGTTTTGTGTAAACGCTCAACACGTCCGCCGAATAGGTTGAGTGGGTGACTAACTCTGCCTTGGCGAAAGCCTTGTGTGCATGGTGTTGCTTGGCTTGTGGTGCGCAGGTGTGGAGCACGGAGGCGATGGTTGACGGCGAGGTGAAGGTCAAGGAGGGCGTGCCGTGCCGAGGGACCGGGAGAGGTGAAGGATGGACGCGAGGCTTGGACCGAGGGACGAAGAGGCCGAGCGAACCAGTCGCGGTGGCTGACATCTGGGGACACCGACGAGCGCAAGTGGACACGGCGGGGGATGCGTATGGAGTACGCTACTCGCGGTCGGGTTTGGTGGTTTCGTCCTCAAAACCATCCAGCGGGTTTGGTGGTTTCGTCCTCAAAACCATCGGCTGGGTTTGGTGGTTTCGTCCTCAAAACCATCGGCGGGGTTTGATGGTTTCGTCCCAAAACCATCGGCGGTCCCGGTGCGGACGGACGGCACGTGGCAGCATCGGGGAATTCGCGTCGGGTCGAAGCTACCGGTGAGAAGGCGCGGTGACCGTCAGATCAAGTTTCTACCAAGTCGGACTACTATGCCCTTCGGGATTAGCAGTTCGGCACTTTGTATCCAGGGGCAAACTGGGAATGTAAAATAGCCCTACTTAACTAGATGAGGGAGCCCCATCTCCCCTCACCTCTTTCATTTTCATCATTCACTTAGGGTTTTCTTCCTCTAGTTGCTAAGTGCGAGAGAGGTCCACTAATCTACATGAATTAGTGTAAGATTTGCTACTCTTGGGAAGGGAAGGCCTTAACCTTCTCTGATTCCTCCGGTTTTCGGAGTTCATTCTTGTGCTCATGTGTTCTTGAGTTGTTCTTCCCGAGTTCCTTTTCCCCCCTCTTGTTCTTGAGGTGATTTCTTCGATTCGTGGCCATTTTGACTCGTTTTTCTTGCGTTGATCTAAGCTATGACGTGAGAGGAAGCTTTCCACCGAAGGAAATCAATCAATTCCTCACGAGCTAGTAGATCGGGCAAGTTCTTAGTCTAGGGTTCGTTCTTGGAGCTTTTCGTGCCCCTTTTCATTTTCCCGGTGATTTACTCCAAATTGAGCGATGATTCTTTCGGGATAGCTCCCTAGCTGCCTTGTGATCTTGTGTCTCAATTCTTGTGGCAGTTGGTGTCGATTTGGTTGATCCCCGGTTGGATCTTGGGTGAGGCGATTCTGAAATCGCCCTTTCTCTGTTCTGTTTCGAGGGGCTCGGACAGTCCGGCCTCCCAGGGCGGACAGTTCGTGTGTCGAGGCTGAGAGGGTCGGTTTCTGTCTCCTCGGGGTACACAGGCGCGGACAGTCCGCTTCCCTCTGTCGGACAGTCCGCCGTACCCAGCAGAGTGTGTCCAGAGACGTCGGACAGTCCGGTGCAGTCCGCGGACAGTCCGCCGTTGTTTTGCTTGAGTCCCGCTGTTTTGCCGCCGGACAGTCCGCAGCTTCCACCCGGACTGTCCGTTGTGCTTTTTCTGGTCAGCGAACAGAAGTAGGGTCTTGCTGTGTGTCTTTCGGTTTTTGCTCGACGGACGGTCCGCCTTTCCTCCCGGACTGTCCGCCGTTGCTGGTCTCAGTTTTTCCAGAGTCACTGCTGCTCGTCCAGGCTTGCCGCCGGACTGTCCGCACCTCTGCGTCGGACTGTCCGAGGACACTGAGCCGGACTGTCCGCGGTTCAGACCCGGACTGTCCGAGCCTTCTGTGTCGGACTGTCCGAGCTCCCACTCCGGACTGTCCGGCATTGGCTGACAGTGCTGTTTCTGTGTGTTCTTGTTCGCGTCTCTTCTCCGTTGCTTCTTGGGGGTTCTTGTGAGTGCCTAATACTTCGCTTGTGACATCTTGCTACGAGTTAGCTCGTGTGTTACAAGTATTCTTGCGTGAGTTCGCTTTTGGGTTGATTGTTCGAGCCGAGGACCAAAGTTTCGAAAGAAATTTGAGGCTCCCATTCACCCCCCCTCTGGTCGCCGTTTCCGGTCCTTCACACAGGCGAAACATGGAATGCACATTTACCCATTGAGTTACTAGGGGTATTTCCCCCCCCCTCCCCGACCTGAAAAAAAGAGTTCTCTATTGACGTGCTTAAACTAAACTGAACTGTCAATCGCACCGCTATGTTTCGTGTTGATTTGTGGCATCATAATCTTGAGCAAGACATTGCATCTGTTTGAGGTGAAGCAGGAAAATTGATTTGTTGAAGTCGGGGAAAAAACATGCTCGAAAAAAGAAAAATGTCAAAGCTATCTTAGGTACGGAATGAAACTAGTGAACAAACATGCTTGTAGCTAATAATATAAAAGTAGCAACTACTTGGACCAAGTTGAGAATCAGAGGTGCCATACATACTTAGGTCTAATTAACGCTCATCTACGAATGTAACATAAAACCTGATTAAGTTACAACAGTCTGAATACCAATATCATAAAAATCTGATTAAGTTACAATATCCTGAACATGAATAGGCATGACATCAACCACAAACAGAACACCATCGCCAGCATCAATCCATGGACAGAACCCATACGCTCTTGTAAGGAGTACCTTCAGATCCACCTGCAATTATTAAAAACAGAAAAGCAAAATTTCGGACAGTGTGAAACGGAGACACTATTATAGGTAGCATCAACAGATGGTACTGTCCATCTGCAAACCTTAACAGTGTCATATATTCATATCTCAAACTGAAACATTATAAGCAGCAATCAAAAGATGGTCTTTTAACATAAAAATAAAATCAGAAAGTTCCCAATAGTAACACATCCTGCAAGCATCAGACCTAACGCCTGCCGCATGCATAAACCTGCCATTGTTTGTGTAAGATGTCCTCTTGCAATCCTATATCATGCATCTCTATGTTCAACTCTTGGTTAAAAATTGATGTATACTTTTACACAAGTTGGCAAGCAAACCTGAATATTCACAGAAAATGCCAAGTGCTCTAGCTAGGATCGGGCAAGTTCTTAGTCTAGGGTTCGTTCTTGGAGCTTTTCGTGCCCCTTTTTGTTTTCCTGGTGATTTACTCCAAATTGAGCGATGATTCTTTCGGGATAGCTCCCTAGCTGCCTTGTGATCTTGTGTCTCAATTCTTGTGGCAGTTGGTGTCGATTTGGTTGATCCCCGGTTGGATCTTGGGTGAGGCGATTCTGAAATCGCCCTTTCTCTGTTCTGTTTCGAGGGGCTCGGACAGTCCGGCCTCCCAGGGCGGACAGTCCACGTGTCGGGGCTGGGAGGGTCGGTTTCTGTCTCTTCGGGGTACACAGGCGCGGACAGTCCGCTTCCCTCTGTCGGACAGTCCGACGTACCCAGCAGAGTGTGTCCAGAGAAGTTAGGTTTAGGGTTTTTGCACGTCGGATAGTCCGGTGCAGTCTGCGGACAGTCCGCCGTTGTTTTGTCGCCGGACAGTCCACAGCTTCCACCCGGACTGTCCGCTGTGCTTTTTCTGGTCAGCGAACAGAAGTAGGGTCTTGCTGTGTGTCTGTCGGTTTTTGCTTGACGGACTGTCCGCCTTTCCTCCCGGACTGTCCGTCGTTGCTGGTCTCAGTTTTTCCAGAGTCACTGCTGCTCGTCCAGGCTTGCCGCCGGACTGTCCACACCTCTGCGTCGGACTGTCCGAGGACACTGAGCCGGACTGTCCGTGGTTCAGACCCGGACTGTCCGAGCCTTCTGTGTCGGACTGTCCGAGCTCCCACTCCAGACTGTCCGGCATTGGCTGACAGTGTTGTTTCTGTGTGTTCTTGTTCGCGTCTCTTCTCCGTTGCATCTTGGGGGTTCTTGTGAGTGCCCAATACTTCGCTTGTGACATCTTGCTACGAGTTAGCTCGTGTGTTACTAGTATTCTTGCGTGAGTTCGCTTTTGGGTTGATTGTTCGAGCCGAGGACCAAAGTTTCGAAAGAAATTTGAGGCTCCCATTCACCCCCCCTCTGGTCGCCGTTTCCGGTGCTTCAATTGGTATTAGAGCCGGTTAAGGATCTATCTACCTTAATCGGTTGTGATCCGCGAAGGCGACAATGAGCAACGGCATTGGAAAGCCGCCGCCCTTCGATGGGACAAATTACGCCTATTGGAAGGTCCGGATGCAAGCACATCTACAGGGGACCAATTCCAAGGTGTGGGAGATTTGTGAGAATGAGGTGTACGTGGTTCTTGCTGTTCGGGTCACTCTAGAGCAGATTGAGCAGCATGAGTCGAACAACAAGGCCCGTACCATTCTCTTTTCGTGTCTTTCGCTTTCCGAGTTTGAGCGTGTCTCTGATTGTACCACTGCTCGAGAGATATGGGAGAGGCTCAGGAGTTACCATGAGGGTACTGAGCATGTCAAAACCAGATTGTACGACACATACAAGCGGGAGTACGAGAACTTCTCGCAGCTGGAAGGTGAGTCAATTGATTTGATGTTCTCTCGCTTTACCACCATTGTGAATAGGATGAGGGCGAATCGAGCCCAGCTTCCCTTCAACAATCATGAGAGGGCAATCAAGCTATTGTACGCCCTTGATCAGAGGTTTGGGACGTGAAGGTGTCGGCCATCATCGAGTCGACAAACTACGACACTCTCACAGTGGATGAGCTTTTCAGCAAGCTCAAGTCCACGGAGATCGACTACCAGACGCAGGCCCGCATCAAGAATCCTTCGGCGCCAACCATGGCTCTGGTGTCAGGTAACTCGAGTTCTAGTTCGTTCTCTAACCCGTCACACTCGTTTGCCTTGTCCTCCTTGGTGTCTGTGACAGAGGAGCAGTTGGAGGTGCTTGGGGACGATGAGCTGGCCTTGATCATCGGCCGATTCTCGTGGTTCCACAACAACTGCTTGAACCATCGGCGCGGTGGTGCAAGCCAAGGATGCTTCGGGTGTGGAGACCCCGACCACTTCGTCACGCACTGCCCCAACAAGAAGGACAAGTACTCCTCCGACAAACGCTACCACGACAAGCACGACGACACCAAGTGCAAGGAGAAGGAGTGCAAGCACAAGCACAATGGAGGCTACGACAAGGACAAGATCTTGAGCAAGTACCGCAAGAACATGAAGGCTCAAGAGCGCGCCTTCATCGCCTCCCTCTCCGACGTCGACGACAACTCCGACAACAAGTCTTCCCCAAGCGACGATGAGTCCAAGCGAAAGGTGGAGGATCGTTTCAACGGTCTTTGCTTCTTCGCCAACACCGCTCAAGGCTTCTGCACCATGGCGCTTGGTGATGAAGTGGAGAACGACAAGTGCAATGCCGCCAACAACGACGACACATCTGAAGTAGCTCCCTCCATCGATGATCTCCTTGCTGAGCTTAATGTCTTGAATGATGATTTGACTAGTCAAGATAAATTGCTTGTGCGTGCTGCTAAGGAGAGAAAGGAGTTTAGGGAGAAGTGGGAGTAGGCGCTTAGAGAGCTTGAGTTGGCTAAGGCATCTGTTGTTGTGTCGGATGAGACCGAGTGTGATGCTTGCGCTGTGCATATGACTAGTCTTGCTACCTTGTAAACTAAGTATGCTGATTTGCTTGACAAGGTGCATGAGGTAGAGGCTAAGTCTGTGGAGTCGAGTGCTTGCAAGTCTTGTGAGGACTTGCAAACCAAGTTGGCAGAGAAGATCTCTTTGCTTGAGAAGGCCAACTTGGTTAGCACTATTGAGGAGTGTGCTCGTGTGATGCTTTGGTGCTTGAGCTTGAGTCTTGCAGGCACGACAAGATGCGTACCGAGGAAGAAAACACATACCTTCGGACCATCTTGAGTTGGGTGTCGTGCGGTGAGCCCCAATTGGGTATGATGGTCAACCAATTCAAGCGGAGAATTGGTGGGCCGGGATTAGGCTTTGCTTCAGGTGGGAAGGGTGAGCATGTGTATGGCAAAGTTGGAGAGTGCAGTGGCTTGAAACCAAGTGAAAAACCTACCACCACTCTCAAGCTTATCAAAATCACTCCACCACAGCCAGACAAGCTTCTATCAAAGATGGAGTGTTTGAAGAACCTCCCAAAGCACCACCACAAAAGCAAGTTTGGGTGCCTAAGCCTAACCATCTTCGGAATCCACTCGATACACTTCCCAACATCTCTGAGGATCCCCTTCCTAAAGCCAAACCTTCTCCAAGAGTAATTCAAAACCAAAAGAGAGTGAACCAACAACCCCCAAAGAGAGAGGTGAGGTATCACTATGACTATTGCCATCATGAGGGACACTTGGTTGAGTTCTGCTTTAGGAGGAATGGAGATGAGAGGAGGGAGTATGAGGTGAACAACCGAAACATGTATCGTCCACCTCCCAACGTACATGTACCACCCGTTGAGAGGCGCAATGCTAGACCTAGAGGTGCAATGCCTCAAGGTGCAAGGCCTCAAGTGGCGAGACCCCGTGGCGGTCGTGCACGGCGAGGTTCGGGTCGTGGTCAATATGACTTTGAGCCTCGTGGCGGTGCTTTTCGCTTTGAGTCACGCGGTCCTAGCGGACCCCGTTTTCCCCCATGTGGTGATCGCTCTCCTCACATGGGACATAGTATGATGTTTGCTTATCCTAACACTGTCCCAGGGCAAATGACCCAACACTGGTACTCTCCACAGTTTACTAACCCCAATGTTGTGCCATTTGCTCATCCTATGTCTTTCTATTGATGTAGGAAGGAGGCCTGGAGAACATATGGCTCATTGATTCCGGATGTTCGCGCCACATGACCGGAAATCCCAAGTGGTTCTCCAGCCTCGACCCCATGGAGTGCAATGAATACATCACATTTGGGGCAATGCCAAGGGTAAGGTGCTTTCTCGTGGGACCATTCGGGTCAACGAGAATTTTATTCTCAAGGATGTTGCTTTGGTTTCGACTTTGCGTTTCAATCTTCTTTCGGTGTCGCAACTCCTTGAGGATGGCTTTGAAGTGCGTTTTAAGCCAGGTCTTTCTCGCATTCTTGACTCTTTGGGAAATCTAGTGTGCAAGATTGTCCCATTTGGTCGAGTTTTTCGGGGTGACTTTGATCACTCTTTTGGCGCTTCTCGGTGTTTGATGGCTGGGTCTTCTTCTGAGCTTTGGAAGTGGCATAGGAGATTAGGACACTTGAGTTTTGATCTTCTAGCAAGGTTGAGCTCACTTGGCCTAATCTGAGGATTGCCCAAGCTTAATATATGAGAAGGACCTTGTTTGCCATCCGTGTCGTCACGGGAAGATGGTATCCGCTTCTCACCCTCCAGTGAACAAAATCATGACCAAGGAGCCCGGTGAGCTTTTGCACATGGACTTGGTTGGTCCGGCTCGGGTTAGGTCAGAGGGTGGAAAGTGGTATTGTCTAGTGATCGTGGACGACTTTTCTCGGTATTCTTGGGTATTCTTTTTGGAGTCTAAGGATGAGACTTTTTCCCATGTTCGAGATCTTCTTCTTAGGTTGAGAAGTGAGTTTCCTAAGAATGCCATGAGAGCGATTCGCAGTGACAATGGCACAGAATTCAAGAACTCTCACTTTGAAACCTTATGTGCTTCTTTTGGTCTCGAGCATCAGTTTTCTCCTCCTTATACTCCTCAGCAAAACGGTGTTGTTGAGCGTAAAAATCGGACCCTTGTTGAGATGGCCAGGACGATGCTCGATGAGCATAGGACTCCTAGGAGGTTTTGGGCCGAAGCGATTAACACCGCTTGCTATGTCTCTAACCGCATTTTCTTGCGAGCTTTCACCAAGAAGACCTCTTACGAGCTGCGGTTTGATAGAACACCCAAGGTAAG
The DNA here is from genome assembly GCA_038087645.1 of Saccharum hybrid cultivar R570. Taxonomy (NCBI): domain Eukaryota; kingdom Viridiplantae; phylum Streptophyta; class Magnoliopsida; order Poales; family Poaceae; genus Saccharum; species Saccharum hybrid cultivar. The sequence goes on from JAQSUU010000744.1 coordinate 5,718,417, forward strand.
TCACTTTAGGGTGTTTGGGTGAAAATGTTTCATCTTGAAGGAAGGTAATCTGGAGAAGTTTGAATCAAGGTCCACCGATGGTATATTTCTTGGTTATGCATTACATTCTCATGCTTATCGTGTACTTAACCTTGAAACTAACCGGGTGATGGAGACTATTGAAGTCACCTTCGATGAAACTATGCCTTGCACAACCCCTATCTTTGAGCATGCAGGTGAAGATGAGCTTGGACAAAGCATTTTTGTGGATGAAGAAGAGGAAGATGGCGTTTGGGGTGATCCCGAGCCGACTCCACCAGCTGCCCCACTCGAGCCTGCCTCGACCACTTCGCCTCACGGACCGGACCCTTCTTCTTCCACTACTTGGGGTCCGCTCGAGCCACCTCCTTAGTCGACACCGACAGCTCCTGAGGAGGTACCTGCTGCTATTGAGGGGGAGGCGACCTCTGCTAGAGAAGCACCACAGCACATCCAGCGTCGCCACCCACCTCAGACTATGATCGGCGAGCTTGACACGCGTGTGACGCGTTCCAGGTCCTATCAAATGCCTCATTTCGCTCATTCTGCATTTGTTGCTAATTTTGAGCCATCGGATATTGGACATGCTTTATCTAACGCGGATTGGGTCAATGCCATGCATGAGGAGTTAGAAAACTTTGAGCGAAACAAGGTTTGGGTTTTAGTACCACCTCCACCAGAATGCCACCCAATAGGAACCAAGTGGGTTTTCAAAAACAAACAGAGTGAGGATGGTGTTGTGGTGAGAAACAAGGCGAGGTTGGTAGCCCAGGGGTTTTGTCAGAAAGAGGGAATAGACTAGGAAGAAACCTTGGCTCCTGTAGCTCGTTTGGAGGCGATTAGGATCCTCTTGGCTTTTGCAGCTTCCAAAGGGTTCAAACTTTACCAAATAGATGTCAAGAGCGCCTTCCTAAACGGTTAAATAGAGGAGGAGGTTTATGTGAGGCAACCCCCAGGTTTCGAGAATCCTAAGTACCCTAACCATGTCTACAAACTCCATAAGGCCTTGTATGGGTTGAAGCAAGCGCCTAGGGCTTGGTATGAGCGTTTGAAGTCTTTCTTGATTCAAAAAGGGTTCAAAATGGGTTCGGTTGACAAAACGCTTTTTCTCCTCAAGCAAGGCACTGACACTTTACTCGTTCAGATTTACGTGGATGATATTATCTTTGGTGGCTCTTCTCACGGCCTTGTGGCCAAGTTTGCTGAAATTATGAGCAGGGAATTCGAGATGAGCATGATGGGCGAGCTAACGTTCTTTCTTGGGTTGCAAATCAAGCAAACCAAGGAAGGGACGTTTGTACACCAAGGCAAGTACACGAAGGAGATCTTGAAGAAGTTCGACATGGGCGAGGCCAAGCCTCTTTCGACGCCCATGGCGACCACCATTGCCTTGGATGAAGATGAAGAAGGAGAAGCAGTTGACCAGAAGGAGTACCGAAGCATGATCGGGTCGTTGCTGTACCTGACGGCGACAAGACCGGACATCCAGTTCTTGGTCTGTCTTTGTGCACGCTTTCAAGCTTCGCCGCGCACGTCTCACCGTCAAGCCGTCAAGCGGATCATGAGGTATCTCCGATTCACTCCTGAGTTTGGCCTTTGGTTTTCCGCTTCTTCCTCCCTTTCTCTATGTGGTTATTCGGATGCTGATTATGCTGGGTGTCGGGTTTTGAGGAAGTCTACCTCGGGAACTTGTCAATTTCTTGGTACCTCTTTGGTTTCATGGTCATCCCGTAAGCAATCAACCGTAGCACAGTCAACCACAGAAGCCGAATATGTTGCCGCTGCTAGTTGTTGCTCCCAGCTCCTTTGGATGATAGCCACCCTGAGAGATTTTGGTTTGGAGTTCAGGAGAGTGCCACTTCTTTGTGATAGCACGAGTGCCATCAGTGTTGCCAAAAACCCAGTCCTCCACTCCAAAACCAAACACATAGAGGTTCGCTACCACTTTCTTCGTGACCACTATGAGAAGGGCGACATTGACCTGAAATACATCAACACCCAGAACCAACTCGCTGATATCCTAACCAAACCACTTGATCAAGCAAACTTTGCTCGCTTGAGAGGGGAGTTGGGGTGTGTTACCCTTTCTAGAGGAAGGTTGCTGTGGCTCTTTGTATAGTAGCTTTTGATTTGGCTTTTTGTATCATACTGCGTTCATCTCATCATGTACATTTGAGCATTTTGAGCTTCATGCCTATAGTGATTAGAATGAATATATGCTCTGTATGGTACTTTGTGTGAGAAAATGTTGGTGCTTCTAGCTTAAGCTCTTGTTGACCACCTGACACACATTATGAGCTAAGCTTGTTTTTAAATTGGTGAATTTGAATAATAATGATGAAATTTGAAAAACTTGTTCACCACTGAGAATGGTAACTAGCATGTGTAGGACTTGTTGAGATCCTTTTTGCTATCACTTGGTATGCTAGGTTGCTATGTCTCATACACTGAGTCAGTCACTTCCTTGGATAACTTTCATGCTTGTGCTAAAATTTTGAAATCCAAGATAAGTGAAATGAAAAGATCGAGATGGGTTTGCTCTTGTCTACATGTCACAGTATCGAGACAGCTTCCCATTGCACTGGGGATGAACTTGAGCTGTGTAGTGGTGTGTCCAAATCGGTGTCTTAAGCTTCTTATGGCTCTCTTAACCTAGGCTTGGCCCGGTTGATAGGTTTTGACCATGACAAGGCTTACAACCTCTCACACCCATATGCCCCATTTTAAACTTGTGTACCACTGCTAACTCTGATAAAATTTGATAAATACACAAGTGATCGGTTCATTCTTGGCATGATGGTTGAACTTTGCATGGGGTAGTTCACCTTGTATACTTTGGCTAGCACTAGGTTGATCTCCTACTTATTCATGCTAAGTGCTATCTTTGGTGGTGAACGTACTCTTTTGAAATGAAATTGGTAAATTTGCTCAAAATTGTTCAAAATGCTTATATGCCATCTCTTGCTTCACTTGATCAATTTTAGCCCTTGCTAGCACTTGTACTTGTGGCTCTTTTCATAACTTAGCACCACATAGAGCATCTATTCACTCTAGCTACTATATGCTTGAAGCTTGTGCACTTTCTGCAACTCATATGCATTCATAGCATATTTTGAGGGGGAGTTGCAAGTATTATGAGTTTGTGATCTTGATGTGTGCATTATCAATAAGGGGGAGAAATTTACCACACACACAAAGGGGGATAGTTCCACTCAATGGGAGCTTCTCGTGTTGAGAGTGCATACATTCAGGGGGAGTTGAGGGAAGTTTGGCACTTTGAGCTGCTTTGGTTTTCATCGCTTGTTAGTTGTGTTGAGCCTTTGCCGCTGTCTAGAGGGACTAGCATTTGTGAAGTTTTCAAGCTTCTTTTGGCTTTTGTTGGCTTTGCTTGCTTCAAATGACCGTGTTTGGCTTCTCTTTCGCTTTTGGTCATTTGGGTGAGTTTTCTTCTTCCTTCCTCCTTTCTTCTATTTTTTCTTTTTCTTTTGCTCAAGCTATTCGTGTGGTGGTGTTGACAATGCACTCATCAAGGGGGAGATTTCGAACACAAGTTTTGTGTAAACGCTTTGTGATGAGTGATTGATCAACACGTCCGCCGAATAGGTTGAGTGGGTGACTAACTCTACCTTGGCGAAAGCCTTGTGTGCATGGTGTTGCTTGGCTTGTGGTACGCAGGTGTGGAGCACGGAGGCGATGGTTGACAGCGAGGTGAAGGTCAAGGAGGGTGTGCCGTGCCGAGGGACCGGGAGAGGTGAAGGACGGACGCGAGGCTTGGACCGAGGGACCAAGAGGCCGGGTGTAACACCCTCGGTGTTACCGCATTAACAAACCACTAATCATGGCATGAGCATCATGTTTTTGCATTATCACATGTGATATGGGTGCAAATAACTTCTTGTAACTCAAAAAGATTAATGGAAATATTAAATAAAAATTATTTGCTAGTGGTCTGATGTCATATGGTGTGGTAATGCATGTGGTAGAGGTGGCAAGTGAATTGTTATAGCTTGGAAATGCTCAATTAAAAATGCCAAATGAAAATAAGCTCCATAGTACATTATATCATGAAGGGTTTTACTTGAATTTTTATGAAATAAAATGATATAGAACATGCATGGGGTGTTTAATAGAAATTGGAGTATAAACTTTGTAGGATACAATTATGCATTTGTCTTGGAGTGATAAGCTTGCTAGCTAGCATTTCTAGGAGCTTAGAAATGCAACTAAGAACTGTTTTCAGTGCAAGACTTAGTCAATTTTCCCAAGTGTCCATGCAGTGTGACAGCTCCATGTTCATGGGTTGTTCCTGGGCAAAATTTGTGTAGTGGCCGTATCGTGTTTTGGCTCGGGGTGAAACTTGGACATACCTAGTTTGCCTCTGTGCCGTTGGATTGTGCAAAAACCGAGTAGGATGGTTTTTACACGAGCTTTAAAAAGCGTGCATGTCACTGTATCGCGTGCATCGCAGGGAGAGCGCGGTCACCGCGTCGTGGCCGCCAGCGCTGCGCGCCTGGCCTGCTCTGCGCGCGTGCGTGGCCAGCTGGGCCGTCCTCGGCCGGTCCGATGCTGCGCTGCCGCGTCCCGTCTACCCCGCGCCCTGCCCGTCCATGTGTTGCTGCTGCTGCGGCCGTGCGCGCGTGGGCTCGGTCCCGCGCCGCTGACATCTCTGCGGCCGCCGTCGTCGTCTAGCCGCCATCGTGTAGCCATTAAGGCTCGGCTCGTGCACGCTCATCGCCCAACCGCTCCGTGCACGTGGGCGAGACCGAGGCTGACCGCTACGCGCCAGAACAAGGACGGCCAGAGCCCCGTCTCGTCCTCTGTCCTCTGCCGCCATGGATGTCGGGACCCGCCTCCTTAAGCGCGGTAGGTGGAGGCCGTCTCTGGCGCTGTGATCACGTCCACAGCTCCGCAGGAGAGCCACGCAGCTGCCCAACTCACCCTTGACCCGAGCCGTGACAAACACTGCTCCAATTTGGAGCTTCCTCTTTCACTGTGTCGCCATGGCCGAAAGAGGGGAAACACCACGTGTAGTCTCCACCCAGCCTTTCTCTACAAATTGGTGGCGCCTCGAGCATCGGGTTAACCTCACGTAGCTTCCTTACACGCACCCGAACCTCTACTGCCAACCCAGTGCCTGGCCACCGCGTTGCCGCCGCAGAGCGCCGCCGCCCCCTCTCGGTCGCACGTGGCCAGCCTCCCTCTGCCGTTTCCCAGCTCCACCGCCACCGCAGTCATGTCGCTCGCGGCCCCTGGATGCTCATAGGCTAGACCAAGGCGCCGTTAGCCCCTCCACCTCACCAGAACGCGTGCGCCACCGTCGGAAGCAGCCACTCACCGCCGCCGCGCTCGCTAAGCCGCTCCGGGTCCCTTCTTCTGCCTCCCAGAGGTGCGGAGCAGGCCGGAGATGGAGCCCAGCCCCTCGGTGTCGCCGGCGCAGGCCCCAGGAGGCCGGCGCGGCCGGTGAGTGCCGGCGGCCGTAACGCTGTCATGTGCTCAGGCTCGGGGACCGCGCTTGAGAATTCAAAACAACTCAGGGGGGTAAGTGTGAGGGTCAGTGAGATAGTTAAATAGTGAATGGACCGCAGGTTAGTTTCCATTTTAGCCGGGGTCTCTTTAGCAAGATGGCCGCCGTGCGCGCGGGCTGCCGAGCAGGCCGCGCTGCTGGGCTGCTTCGCCGCGTTGCTGGGCCGGTCCGCCGTGTTCGTGGGCCAAGCCGAGCAGGATTCCGTTTTCCTTTTTCTGATCAATTAGAAATGCTTTAATAATTTAGTTTCTGTTTTGAGCTTTGACAATTTATGTAGACTTGTGTAGAGGTCCAAAAATAGTGAAACCAATTTTGTTAGACTCACAAAATTATGATCTATCTTATGGTGAATTTAGTTTATGTATTTCTGTGTTGATATCTGGGGGTATTAATTGGTTTGTAAATACTTGTTGTTATTAGAATAAAACTTGCATGAATTTTTATGGCAAATTGGTGAGGGCTATGACTCTGAAAATTTTATAGTAGCCTAAGGATATTATTAGGTACCTACTGTAATTTTTGTAGCCTCATTTGATGGTGTCTAGTAGGGTAGTTAATTATTCACCGAAACTTAAATAAAAATAAGCAGTAATCGTATTAGGGTAATTAAGGTAAGTATTGAATGACTTTGAGAGATGATAATTAGTTTAGTACCTTAGCCATTAGAGCTAGCTGATAGCTTGTCATATGAGTTTATTTTTAAGAGTTGTTGCTGCATAAATGCTAAATTGTTGCACCATCATCATTGCATGCATGTAGTGAACGAGTTGGAGGCAGACGTGGTGACCTTCGACGACCAGGAGTACGAGGAGGTTGTGGAGGTGGTCGAGGAGGAGATTCTCGCAGCGGAGGAGGTTTCGGAGCCACCGACTGACCTTATTGACGCCGTGCCTACCCGAGGCAAGCCCCGGTGCATAACCCTTATTTTTTAGAATCACTTTGTACATATATATATATATATATGTTGTGTATTTACGTTTCAGGGGTTGTGATGAAAACCACTTGCATAAATACACTACCTATGAGTCCTACTAGTACAGGATCGTGTAGTTGCTATGCTTAGGTTGACGGTAGTGTGAGTAACCTGTCGTTACTCACCATAGGGGAACGTTATTATTATATCACATGATGAGAAGGTGAAAGGAAATTGGAGACCGGGCAGGGATATGGTTTGGGTACTGGTGGGTGTGACAAGTTATGTCCCGCGGCCACGGGCTTAGCTTGGTTGGATCGTTTCCTTGTCCGTGTCGCTTAAGGACCGTTCGTTGTTGTGGACAGTGGTCATGTCACAGGACTTATTATCCCATGCACATACTTACGGATGGGGGTGAGGAAGACCTGTTCCTCGCTTGTCATGGGATCCGGCTCTATCTGGACCAGCTTGATTGGTGGCGGGGATGGTGGAGGTCTAAGTGCCACACTGTGAGCTGGGACTCAAGTGTGGGGGCTTAGAGTCCAGGCTGGACAGGGACCTGGAACCCTCGCTAAGAGTGGAATTGGTTGGTCTTGCTTGTGCCTGGGTGCAAGTGAGGCGTGTGTTTTTCGGGGTACCCAGCTGGGCACATTGATTCGCGAATCGCCGTCGCTTAGACGGTACGGCTTGACTATGGCCTCACATCGTAGTAATAACTGGAATAAGAAAGTTGGTGGAAGAAAGGAAAGAAACAGAAATGGTTCTGATTGCTTACCACTTGCTTGAAAGTAGATCAGGTGCTTACCTAGAATGGTTAGCTAATGAACTAGAAATGACTGCTAAGTATTTACAAGTAAGGATGCACTCTTAGTAAGCTTTGCAAGCAAAATAAACCAGCAAACCAAATAGCCTTTCATATCCTTGAGAGTCGGCAAATATATCTTCCCACTAGTCGGGTAAGTCTTGCGAGTACATTGTGCACTCAGGGTTTATTTTACCCCTATTGCAGGTGTCAACTGAGGAGTTAGCTTCTGTGTGGAGGATTCTTCTGGTGGGCACAGACGGATCCTTGTATCGCTATCCGCTAGATGTTTATTACTTTCTGCTGTTTAATTATCGCACTCTGAACTCTGGTATTGTAATGAATAAATTTCCAAGACTTGGTATTGTATGAAATGGACTAAGTGTTGTAAGCTTGTACTCATTATCGTATCCTGGATGTAAACGTGGATTGTTCGAGTTCCCCTTCGGGTGTGCTCGACAAAATTGTTTGACTTGGTTCATTATCGGAATACCTAGTGTCAATGGATGACGAGTATTACCAATAATGAGCTAAATCAGGCAGTTCTGCCACACCGGGCGAACCAGTCGCGGTGGCTGACATCTGGGGACACCGACGAGCGCAAGTGGACACGGCGGGGGATGCGTATGGAGTACGCTACTCGCGGTCGGGTTTGGTGGTTTCGTCCTCAAAACCATCCAGCGGGTTTGGTGGTTTCGTCCTCAAAACCATCGGCTGGGTTTGGTGGTTTCGTCCTCAAAACCATCGGCGGGGTTTGATGGTTTCGTCCCAAAACCATCGGCGGTCCCGGTGCGGACGGACGGCACGTGGCGGCATCGGGGAATTCGCGTCGGGTCGAAGCTACCGGTGAGAAGGCGCGGTGACCGTCGGATCAAGTTTCTACCAAGTCGGACTACTATGCCCTTCGGGATTAGCAGTTCGGCACTTTGTATCCAGGGGCAAACTGGGAATGTAAAATAGCCCTACTTAACTAGATGAGGGAGCCCCATCTCCCCTCACCTCTTTCATTTTCATCATTCACTTAGGGTTTTCTTCCTCTAGTTGCTAAGTGAGAGAGAGGTCCACTAATCTACATGAATTAGTGTAAGATTTGCTACTCTTGGGAAGGGAAGGCCTTAACCTTCTCTGATTCCTCCGGTTTTCGGAGTTCATTCTTGTGCTCATGTGTTCTTGAGTTGTTCTTCCCGAGTTCCTTTTCCCCCCTCTTGTTCTTGAGGTGATTTCTTCGATTCGTGGCCATTTTGACTCGTTTTTCTTGCGTTGATCTAAGCTATGACGTGAGAGGAAGCTTTCCACCGAAGGAAATCAATCAATTCCTCACGAGCTAGTAGATCGGGCAAGTTCTTAGTCTAGGGTTCGTTCTTGGAGCTTTTCGTGCCCCTTTTCGTTTTCCCGGTGATTTACTCCAAATTGAGCGATGATTCTTTCGGGATAGCTCCCTAGCTGCCTTGTGATCTTGTGTCTCAATTCTTGTGGCAGTTGGTGTCGATTTGGTTGATCCCCGGTTGGATCTTGGGTGAGGCGATTCTGAAATCGCCCTTTCTCTGTTCTGTTTCGAGGGGCTCGGACAGTCCGGCCTCCCAGGGCGGACAGTTCGTGTGTCGAGGCTGAGAGGGTCGGTTTCTGTCTCCTCGGGGTACACAGGCGCGGACAGTCCGCTTCCCTCTGTCGGACAGTCCGCCGTACCCAGCAGAGTGTGTCCAGAGACGTCGGAAAGTCCGGTGCAGTCCGCGGACAGTCCGCCGTTGTTTTGCTTGAGTCCCGCTGTTTTGCCGCCGGACAGTCCGCAGCTTCCACCCGGACTGTCCGTTGTGCTTTTTCTGGTCAGCGAACAGAAGTAGGGTCTTGCTGTGTGTCTTTCGGTTTTTGCTCGACGGACGGTCTGCCTTTCCTCCCGGACTGTCCGCCGTTGCTGGTCTCAGTTTTTCCAGAGTCACTGCTGCTCGTCCAGGCTTGCCGCCGGACTGTCCGCACCTCTGCGTCGGACTGTCCGAGGACACTGAGCCGGACTGTCCGCGGTTCAGACCCGGACTGTCCGAGCCTTCTGTGTCGGACTGTCCGAGCTCCCACTCCGGACTGTCCGGCATTGGCTGACAGTGCTGTTTCTGTGTGTTCTTGTTCGCGTCTCTTCTCCGTTGCTTCTTGGGGGTTCTTGTGAGTGCCTAATACTTCGCTTGTGACATCTTGCTACGAGTTAGCTCGTGTGTTACAAGTATTCTTGCGTGAGTTCGCTTTTGGGTTGATTGTTCGAGCCGAGGACCAAAGTTTCGAAAGAAATTTGAGGCTCCCATTCACCCCCCCTCTGGTCGCCGTTTCCGGTCCTTCACACAGGCGAAACATGGAATGCACATTTACCCATTGAGTTACTAGGGGTATTTCCCCCCCTCCCCGACCTGAAAAAAAGAGTTCTCTATTGACGTGCTTAAACTAAACTGAACTGTCAATCGCACCGCTATGTTTCGTGTTGATTTGTGGCATCATAATCTTGAGCAAGACATTGCATCTGTTTGAGGTGAAGCAGGAAAATTGATTTGTTGAAGTCGGGGAAAAAACATGCTCTAAAAAAGAAAAATGTCAAAGCTATCTTAGGTACGGAATGAAACTAGTGAACAAACATGCTTGTAGCTAATAATATAAAAGTAGCAACTACTTGGACCAAGTTGAGAATCAGAGGTGCCATACATACTTAGGTCTAATTAACGCTCATCTACGAATGTAACATAAAACCTGATTAAGTTACAACAGTCTGAATACCAATATCATAAAAATCTGATTAAGTTACAATATCCTGAACATGAATAGGCATGACATCAACCACAAACAGAACACCATCGCCAGCATCAATCCATGGACAGAACCCATACGCTCTTGTAAGGAGTACCTTCAGATCCACCTGCAATTATTAAAAACAGAAAAGCAAAATTTCGGACAGTGTGAAACGGAGACACTATTATAGGTAGCATCAACAGATGGTACTGTCCATCTGCAAACCTTAACAGTGTCATATATTCATATCTCAAACTGAAACATTATAAGCAGCAATCAAAAGATGGTCTTTTAACATAAAAATAAAATCAGAAAGTTCCCAATAGTAACACATCCTGCAAGCATCAGACCTAACGCCTGCCGCATGCATAAACCTGCCATTGTTTGTGTAAGATGTCCTCTTGCAATCCTATATCATGCATCTCTATGTTCAACTCTTGGTTAAAAATTGATGTATACTTTTACACAAGTTGGCAAGCAAACCTGAATATTCACAGAAAATGCCAAGTGCTCTAGCTAGGATAGGCTCCAGGTTATTTATTATCAATCGTAGCAAAAGAAAAACATAAGTAAATTAATAGGTGAAGAACATCCAACAAGGAAACAAATTTGATATAACTTTCTGATGCTAAATCATATATGACTAACTATAGGATCGTTTTGAAATTTGATATAACGTTCTGATGCTAAATCAAGCATGACTAGCTGTAGGACGTTTTGGTGCTAAATCACGTACTCACTAGCTTCTCTTCAACTCAGATTCAATTTCTACATACAAATTAGCTAGGAGATAACGTTCTGGATATCTGTATGACTAGCTACGGAACATTTCTATGCATTCCACACACGCATCATACTAATCAGTCCACCAGAAGTTCATTATAGGCTGGCTGTGGAAAGCAATAGAATAGAAGAGAGATATCATGCAGGGGTAGCTGTATCCCCTATAGCACTTGGATGTCAGAACAAAGGCCACACAGGGGAACGGCGCCACTGCACTTGTTGGAACAGGGTCTGAGAGGGGCTGGACAAGACCAGAACTTACAGAGTCTTGCATTGAGGTAGCCTAGATCAAGGGAGGACCGCAGACCTAAACAAAAGCAGGCTGTTCAACCAGACCTGGCTCAAGGGTTCACACAAGAAATGAAATAGCTTAGGCCTCACTAGTAGTGCTCTGACATTAGATTGCAAATCCCAAAATATAGACTTGATTCAGTATAAACTGAAAAGAGCATAGAGTACCTAATGTGAAGCATCACATATGTTGCAAGCACACCAAATGGCTGCTGACAACCTGCAAGTAATAATAGGTTAAAACTTTCCCTCGCTAAATTTTTTTTCAAGTTCATATAAACATACTCTGCGCTGAGATCAATGTTCTTCTCGATTAGGTTTTGGATGATGCTAGGAAGAAACCCATATAAATGTTTATTAGCAGGTATCATCAATTCTATTCCATCACCTAACTGCGGTGCATTAGCATCTTCCTGAAAAAAAAAGAATAACCAATCAGTTTGATATTGCACTTTATATTTCAATAAACTATTTTGTGTTTTTCAATCAAGCCCAAACTAATTCATTATATGATTAACATGAAGTTAACATGACACGACATGACACGATGCGATGAAGTTAACAAAAGCCACATGATGTCACAACTATTCTCCAAGTCATTTTTCTATTCTTTAATAAAAAAAAGGAGATAAACAAAGGCAACGTACAGTGTTACTTTGTTCAGTGTTATTTTGTTTAGATTCTGCTCCTAGACAATACAAGGATGCTAAGTCAAACCATATCATTTAGAAAAAGATTATTCTAGCTGAAACCTACCAAGAAGTTATCCTACAGCGCAAGCTTTATTTGGGACAGTAAATATACCACTATGCTAAAAAACAGTTCCTTTCATTGAGGCCCTGTCCAATATCACAGCACGTTGAACACAACAGAGCACATAAAAAGGATACACTAATTGAAGAGGATTAAAGCTCATCTTACACTGCGATCTGCAGCATGCAAGACCACATCTTTCAAAAGGATGAAGGCCCCAGTTTGGTCTTTTGGATATGGTTTGCCGGCATTGTTCGCTTTCTGAAAAAAATCTTTAAACATTGCACTTTTGGAGAGATCTGTGCGCCATGTAATGGAGCATGTCGCTTTGTTTATTGCACTGTCCCAAATGGATTTTTCATTTTGATCCGCACCTTCGTACTTGCGGAATAACTCAATGATCAATCTTTCTCTGGCTTTACTTGTCATACAACAGACAAGTGTGTCAAGAAGTAGCTTGTACTCATTTGGCAAGGGACCGGTTACAGAAGCTAAATGTCCTGTTACACCAGATGACACAAGATCACGCAAAATCTTCATACAAGCTTTTAGGTATGGTGGATGCTGGCCATTGAATTTGAGTATGATTTCCACTTCTTGAGCAAACTTGGTAATATCATTTCCCACTGAAGTAGGATCATTAGTATGTCTCTTTGGTTTGTTTGTCTTTGTTGGGCGAACGTGGCCGTCAACAAATATAAAGTCCACCAATTTAAACTGACCATTCCAACTTTTGCCTGCACTAAATGCTGCCGTAAAGCATCTTATCCATGAAGAAAGGAACTGACATCCTAGCATGGTCATTTGTAGTGAAGCACCACCACCAGGGAGAGAAATCACTTGTACAAATTTGTGTTTGTTGTTGTTTATATAGTCTTGTAGGTTAGGATCATTTCTGAAATGTATGCAATTCAACTATTAGTGAAATAAGTATATAAATGTAGTAAGATATAAAGTAGTTTGGAAAATCTTAGGCAACGGTTACGAATGTTTTTTATTTAAGTAAGAAAGTTTAAGTTTCTACTCCCTCCGTCCTCGAATACAATGCATTCTAGCCTTTGGGAGTTGTCCCCAAATACAATGCATTTAGGGAACACAAAAGATAATATTACCCTAAATAAACGAGTGCTTACCATATTTTATACAAAGAAACTTAGATTCCACCCTTTAATCAAGTGGAATAGTATAGATTTCAATAAATTAGGAAGTTAAGTGAGGGGTACATGCGTCTATTGGACTCTCTTATTTTGTCTAAGAATAGTCAAGATGCATTGTATTCGGGGATGGAGGGAGTATGTAGTAAGAAAACAGATAATATATAGCATATAAGGAACGCACTAATATTCATTCATGATTCATTTCTATAACTATTGTTAAATGCTTTTGGCCTGCAAGTTTCAGGTTTATTTCTCTTTCTTAAGCGAGAGCAATTTTATGTTTTTTTAGTTTACCATGCAGAAAAAAGAAAATCATCAAATTTATTTCAACGTACATTCAAATTATATACTCAATTGTTGATGAAAAAATACATGAGCAAATAAAGGAAATAAAACATGATTATATTGAACTTACGCTCCTCCAAGAAGCCTGGTACATACATGTACCGTAGTGTCGCGCTTTAACCCATATGACAACCAAGTATGATGAGGATCAAGTGTTTTCCTCTGATAGACAAAGTATTGACTGTCCAGCGATGTGCTGGTCCTCTGTGCATACAATTGCATCAAGTCATTGGTAGACTTATCCATCCTGACAGTGAAGGTCAACTTCCCAGAACCATGTCGCACGAAAATAGGCATCATCATCATGTTATCATTACCATCAGAATCACTATCCTGGCTATCCACCATACTGAAATTCCCCGCTCCTTCTGATGATGAGAAAACCAGAGCAGTGTGCTGTCCCGGTATCAGAGTCTCTAGCCTGCCTGCTTCTTCGCTTGGTCCAGTCTGAAAAAAGGAAGATGCCATGGTTAAGCTACTTTCAGTTCAACAGGGAAACATTGAACTTTGTTTTTTTGTGAACAAGGGAAACAGTGATGCATTAGTTTAGTGCGAGATGCCCATTTTTTTCTAAACACTAACAGAAGCAGATAGTTAAAATTGCAAAACAGAAACGACTCCTTTTCCTATTATATATAACAACCAAATCAAAACAAACATGTACTGAACTAACTTTTTTCCTCCAATGTGTAAAAGATTTGCATATCATTGTGTTAAGAAGAGTTTGAACATACATACAGTGAACTAACTTAGAGTCCTTTTTATTAGTCTATTCTTATTCTAAACCCTTTAAACGAATTTCCTTGTAACATTAAAAAGTAGCAGTGGATGATCTGTGAATTAACTATAAAAAATACTGAGACAAACCAAGATATAACATGTATATGTCAAAGTAGTAAGCAGGCACTTACGGCGGCACGGTGATGGGTCTGGCAAGGACGACGACTCTCAGAAACGACACCGGAGCAGAGAGGTCCCTCGGCCTGAAGAAGAAAGGAGCTTGCATCCTCCTGCTCCGGTGGCCCAGGACAGAGTCTCCGGCCCGACTGCTGCTGCTTCACTTGTTGCAGCCTAACTACTTCTTCACTTATTGTCGTCTGAAAAAAAAGATGTGAGGATTAAACAACCTTCCCTTCAATAGGAAAACAGTGCTGCGTCAGTCTAGTGCGAGATGCATTTTTTTTGTCTGAACAGTAACTCAGCACAGAGTTAAAATTGGGAGGAAAAAACAAAACAAAACAAAAGTTCTTTGTCTGTTAATATATAGCAGTCAAATCAATACTTACTGAACTAATTTTTCTACACCCTTTAAATAAAAATTATCAACTTTCAAAAGAAGGGGGAGGATCTACGAAACCAGCTTAAAATTTTTCATGAAAACCCCAGGATACATACAGATCTCAAAGAAAGGAGTAGGGACTTACGGCAGCGCGGCTTCCATGGATGAGTGCCGCCGCACCAGTGAGCTGGGCATGAGGACGGATCTCAGCAGGGGCATTGGGGCAGAGGAGTCCCTCCACCTCCACTGGGTCGGAATGGTGAATCGGGCTCTCATCCAACATGTTGCCGAGCTTGCACGGGGCCTCCATCCTGAATTTCCCCGCTACTGTTGGAGATGAATGCAGAGCTTTTGTGGCTCGGCGACCCATCATCAGAGTCTCCAATCCTCTTGGTTCTTCGACTGTAGCAGTCTGAAAAAGAAACAATCAGAAAAAGACCCACCATTTAAACAGCTTGCCTTCTCTTCAGCAACAATAGAACAAATGATGGATATATGTAAGCAAGAAGCTAGAGCACTTAGGGACAGAGCACTTACGGTAGAAAGGCGAGCATTGGTTTGGCGACCTGTCATCAGAGTCTCTGACCCTCTTGGTTCTTCAGGTGCAGCAGTCTGAAAAAAAAAACAAAAAGACCAACGATTAAGACACCCTTGCCTTCCGCCGTTCCCTTCAACAACAGTAGAAGTAGAACAACAGATATATGGAAGCAAGAAGCTAGCGCACTTACGGCAGCAAGGTAGGCATTTGTGTGACCACCCGTCATGAGAGTCTCCAATCCTCTTGGTTCTTGACATGCAGGTGTCTGAAAAAGAAAGAAACAAAGAAAGAAGAGAAGACCCCACGATTAAAACAGCTTGCCTTCCCTTCAATTACAGTAGATCAGATATGTGGTGGAATAAAGAAACAAGCGCACTTACGGCAGCAAGGTGAGCATTTCCCTTCATCAAAGTCTCCAATAATGTTCTTGTTTCTTCATCACTTGTAGCAGTCTGAAAAAGAAACAGACAAGAAAAAGACCACCACGATTAAAAGAAGCTGCCTTCCCTTCAATAACAACAGTAGAACAGATATATGGAATCAAGAAGGAAGCAGACTTACGGCAGCTAGTGCACGACTTGGACGCCTCACCGCCGCCGCCATGTCCTCGCCAAGAAGACGACGGCGACGCTCCCTGACCAAGGCATCCTTCAGCTGTCCGAGGCCCATGCTCGGCTCTCAGCTAGGCGAGCTAGGTGATGAACAACTGAAGATCCGGAGCTCACAATGGGGAGAGGGGGAGGGGAAAGAAAAGGAGATGGGTAATGCTGAAGCAAGCGCTCTTGTGTGTGCCACACACTCTCTCCCTCTCGTCTTCTCACCCTAAAGAATGAGCAATGGCCATCAACGCGGCTCCTCTGCGATACAGTACAACGGGCAATGGCCAATGGAGTAAAGGTAGCAAGGGAGAAGAGGACAAAGTTGTCTCTGCAGCTTTCTCTCAGCACTGTTGATAAAGGCAAGAAGAGGGTCCCATAAATTCGCATCCCACCCTATCGGAGCGCAGTGTCCTGTCCCCGAGCGAGCGACATAACTTTCTTTTAGCGTTCTTCTACCGATTAATGAACGCTAACTATGGTAGGTTGTGTGTGGACTAAAAGTTAAATGGAATCCATTAATTCACACACACACATATATATATATATATATATATATATATATATATTTCAGTGCCGTAAACTTAAACTTTAAATGACTAACAATTAGTGCCGCTGTCCAAATGGCATGTTTAAGAAATACTCCCTCTGTTATCGTTTATAAGGCACGCACAAATATTAAGAGTCAAATTTTTAATTCTTTGACCAATAATTTAGCTAATAATTTTAATTATTATACTATAAACTTAATACGGTTAGATTCGTGATTAAATGTACTATCCAAATATCATAAAATTATTAGTAGCAATAATATAGTATAACATAAATAAAAACAGTCAAAGTATATTTTGGGAGACCGTGTCACGTTCAATCGCGACTTATAAACGATAACGGATGGAGTATCTAACTATGGGAATAGAAACAGAAACATGAGAAACACACTTCATTTTAAATTTGGAGCCTTGGCAGTGATCTAATTCTTTAGCTGCGTTGGTACATTATTAGAGCATCTCCAACAGTTCCAATGTAATAAGATGGTAATGGGATGATCAATACTCTTTTTCAATAAGGTAGGCTTTTCAATAAGGTAGGATTTTAGGCTATCGAGGATTTGCTAAAGATGCTCTTAGAATTCATGTTGGAGATTTGACCCTTGTTCCATGACCTTTTGTTTCAACCAAATATGTTTCTAATCATATACTAGTATAATGATACAGAAACAAATAGCCTTACTCACATCATGCATCTGCTTCTTAAAGACCTAATTCCTAAGGGTCTTTTGGTAGGGCTCCATATTCTTGTAGAAACATTTCGGTAGCCGATTCTTTTAAAAATGTTTCAAGTGATGAATCGGAATCTCTTTCGTAAATTGTTTGGCAGTAAGACTGGATTCGATTTCTAAACTAAAAGTTTCTTCTGTAAAGACTTTTATAAATAAAAATATGCTTCAAAATTTTTTGGTCTTTCTTGTGGGCTAATAACAACCTAAATGCAACCCATTTTATTAACTTGTTGCGCTAAAGAAGGATAAGTAAGTAGAAAAGAAATGGATTGCTAGTGCATGTGAGAGACGAGAAACAGCTCGAACCCAACCCCGTGGCCGTTTCGCTCGCACAGGCTGAAATGTTGGAATTGGTAGATGCGTTTGGTTAGTCTATAGTTAAAAGTAAATTGTAAGACGAATCTTTAAAGCTTAGTTAGATTATGGTTACAAAAAATATCAGATATAAACAAACGATGTTACAGTGACTTAAGTTCATTTGACGGTAATCTACCAAAGACCCGACGTTGTTTGGGGCTTGTTCAGATTGCTCCGCAAATTTTACGGAACACTGTAGCACGTTTCGTTTTTATTTGACAATTATTGTTTAATCATGGCTCAACTAGGCTTAAAAGATTCGTTTCGGAATAATGTTTCAAACTGTATAATTAATTATTTTTTTAATCTATATACTCTATACATAAGTTCTTGCTGCTGCGGGGCTGGCCCGCTCCCGTCCCGTCGTCTGGTCGGCAGGGCATGGCTGCAGCTAGCACTAGCGTATGCGTAGCACTGCCCTCCCCAGTGGCTGTGAACAGGCCAGCGCACAGCGCACAGCACGCAGTAGCGTAGGAGTAGTAGCGTATGCGTAGCACTGCCCTCCCCAGCGCACGCCGCACGCCGGGCCGGCCGCAGTCCTACGGACATTTCTTCTCACTCAAATACGTATTGAATACTACTCAGCATAGTTAACCCATCTATGACTGCTAGTACATTACATTTCTTGATTTATTAATTGCTAAATATCATGTTTAAGGGGGTGTTTGGTTCAGGGACTTATTATAAGTCCCTATCACATCGAATGGTGCGGCACATGTATGAAGTAATAAATAAAGATTAATTATAAAACTAATTTGTCAACGGACGCAGAGTCACCAGACATCCTGGGTCCCCACCAACCAGAGCATTGCTGTCAAAAAAAAAAAAACCAGAGCATCAAAGATTTCATCAGGGACGTGCCGGCGGGGCCCAAATGTTCATGTCCTGTGTCCTCTTGTCCAGTCCAACTACTCGTAGATATAACAACGTGCTAATTTCGATTCGGCTTCCTTATTAGGACAGGCTTACCGTGTGTGTTTTGCGTGAGTCGTCGTTTGATTTGTCATTTAGTGGTCGTCCTGCTGGGCTGGGCCGGGCCGGTCGTGGCGTGGGTTCTGCTGGCTAGAACCACACAACACTAGCGTAGTAGGAGTAGGAGTACGGCCATGCATGCATGCATGCAACGAAAGATTGAAGCGGGGACATTTTTTTCTTCTTTTCTGCAGAAAGAAAAGAAGGAACTAGAACGAGAAGGCAACACTCCTATGGTCTATGGACAAGGACGAATCTCTTTTAATGTTTCAGCATAAAACGCTTCTCAGCTTAGTAGATTGGTTGTTGAAGAATGAGAGAGCTCAAATTCTATTATATTGGAGTGGGACCCGATGAATGAATGAACGATTTGGGAGACCAGGGCCTTGTTTAGATAATAAGGGTCGCTTCGCTTCCCGAGACATAAATGCCGGCAATTTTTATAAATAATAAATATCATCGATTAGTATCATAATTAATATCATTGAAAAGATTTTTGAATCTAGTTTTTAATAAATTTATTTGGAGATACAAATGTTGTATGTATTTTCTACAAATCGAGTCAAACTTGTGGCACGTATCCCACGGCGACACTTAAAAAGGGACGGAGGGAGTAAATTTTAGAATCGCATTGTAGCACGTTTCGTTTGTATTTGACAAACATTGTCCAATCATGTATTAACTAGGCTCAAAAGATTCGTCTCGGAATAATGTTTCAAAGTGTGTAATTAGTTATTTTTTAATATATATTTAATACTCCATGCATGTGTCTAAAGTTGATTGATGTGACGGGTTACTGTTCAATTCTAAATTTTAGAGTGTATCTAAACAAGGCCCAGGGAGCTAGTGTTGGCGTGTGGGACACCCCAGGAACTTGTACTCCCTCCGTCTCAAAAAGACCGTTGTTGTTGATATTTAGACATCGTAATTGACCATTCGTCTTATTCAAAAATTTTATATAAATATTAAATATCTCGCTATGACTTATTTTATCAATAGAGATACTTTAATAATGATTTATTCATTTTTATAATATAGAGATAATTTCTAAATAAGACACAATGTTTGAAATTCAACAGCAACGGTCTTTTTGAGACGGAGGGAGCATGATGCATGCGCGGTGGATTCCGCTGGCCCCATTCTCAGATATTTTTCTTTTTCTTTTTCTTTTCTACAGTGCGTCGTCGCTGCTAGTACTGTACCGTCACTTGTGCTTGTCTTGTTATTGGTCATCCATACACTTGTAATACACCACACCGTAAAAAATACTGGCAAGTATACGCGCTATTTTAATTAGTAGTAGTACACTTTCATCCCACTTGTCAGTAATTAACTAATCCATTTCTTGACAGTGATAATATAAGATAGATTGCGTACATCTGACGTTGTCTCTATTTGATTCAACAAATTGGCGGAGTAAATAGATCGATGTGCCCCTTGGTAAGCGACAAGCGGACACATCCGTACGGTACGGTACATAGAGAACCCTGAATGAATCCCAGAGAAAAGAAACGACACCCCGCTAGCGTCCGTCCCCACCAACCAAACTCATCAAAGATTAATTATCTCCAGGGGACGTGTCAGGCAGGGCGCAAATGTTGTGGTCCTGCTGCGTCCTCTTGTCCAGATTATATAGGTACTCCCTCTGTCACTAAAAGAATGTAATGGTAGGACTTTTAAATATCGTGTTTCACGTCTTATTCAAAAGATTTGTATATATTATAAAATAAATAAATCATTATTAAAGTATTTCTAATAACAAAGTAAGCCATAACAAGATACATAATATTTATATAAAATTTTTGAATAAGACATACGGTTAAACACGATATTTAAAAATCGTATGATTACGTTTTTTTAGTAACGAAGGGAGTAGATGACAACGTGGTAACGTTGACGACGTGGCTTTACAGGTGTACTAGAGAGTTGGTTTGATCTTCAAAATTGATGGGAGAGGTAGTAATGGGCAACGATGCATTCGCCATGCCCATACATGGTGCGTCTCACAGTAGTTGATGACGCTCCTAAGCTCATTCATAAACGAGGAGGGAGGAAACGGAACGCGGCGAATGAATGCATAACTATCCACACTCATGTTACTCTATATTATTCCTCTATACATCCTAGTCATCAAGATTCCCTACTCTATATCCAATTCTTCCGCACCCATGCATCATCTATATCTTTCCTCTATCCCAATGTGAGACCTACTTCTCAAGATTTTTTTCTTTTTTTTTCCTTTCTCTTCCCTTTTCTCTTTCCCCTTCCCCTTATCCATTCGACCGACCGGAGGGAGTAGGCGACCGAGCTCGCCATGGACGCCTGCCCCTGCTCCCTCAGGCGCTGCCGTCGGCTGGCGGCGGCAGCGGCTCCCTCTGCGGGCGGCGGCGCGCGCGGCGGACCTCGTCGCGGGCGGCCGAGCCATCGTCGGCGGGCCTCGGCGCGGCAGCGGCCGTCGTCGCGGGCGGCCGGGCGGGCGCGGCTGCGGCCCTCCTCGCGGGCGGCGGGCCTCGTCGCGCGCGGCGGCGAACCTCGTCGCAGGCGGACCTTCCTCGGCTTCCCTAGCGGCGCCTTCGACTTCCCCGCCGCCGACGCCGTCGTCTGGGTCGAGCCCGCCGCCGACGTGCTCCTCCCCGCCGGCCCTCTCTCTCCTTCCCATACGGGGGCCGAGGACGCGTGGCCCCCGCGCGTGGTACGTAGCGGAGGCCGCCGTACCTCCGCCACAGAGCCCGGAAGGGAGCACTTCCTGAACCTTACCGGAAACGATACCGTCGACCGCTGCGGGAGATTTTTACGCTAAAAGCATGTTCCGGGGGCTTTACAGCCCCCAGTGCGGATAGTCTCAGCAGCTTGTTTGTTTCTCGAGAGGACATGGCTTGTCCATGGAGTAGTGACCTTGTCCATGGAGTAGTGAGCTACTGTAGTACTATACTAGTTTTGTAAGTACAAATTAATTGCTCAGGTTAGCTCTCCATCTAGGGCCTCGTTTAGATTGCTTGAAAAAGAAAAATGTCAAAGCTACAAAGCTACTGTATGAATATTGAACAAGTATATGATTGTATCTAATATGATAAAATTTGCTACTACTTGGTCGAAGTAGAGCATCAGAGACATCATACATACATAGGTCTAATTAGCGCTCAGCTATGAATGTAGCATAAAACCTGATTAAGTTACAACAGTTTGAGACGAGTAGTATAAAATCTGATTTAAGTTACAACATTCTGAATATGAATAGGTACGGTTAGATTTGTTTGCAAACCAAGAGTCATGTCATGATCACAAATAGGGCCTCGTTTAGATGCTGAAAAAATTTCAGCCCGATGAATAGTACCACTTTCGTCTTATTTGACAAATATTGTCCAATCGTGGACCAACTAGGCTCAAAAGATTCATCTCGTGATTTCCAACTAAACTGTGTAATTAGTTATTTTTTTTATCTACATTTAATACTCCATGCAAGCGGCTAAAAATTGATGTGATGGAGAGAGAGTGAAAAAACTTGGAATTTTGATGTCATCTAAACAAGGCCTAGGACACTAACGCCGGCATCAATCCATGGACAATGCCATCTTGTAGAGTACCTTCAGATCGATCCACCTGCAGTGATAAAAAAGCAAAGCCTCGGACAGTGTGCATCTGCAAACATAACGGCTGTGTTTAGTTCCTAAAAAAAAAAACACTGTGCAAACAAAAGATTCCCCATCACATCAAACTTGCGATACATGCATGGAGTACTAAATGTAGATGAAATCAAAAACTAATTGTACAGCTTGGTTGTACTTTACGAGACGAACGTTTTGAACCTAATTAGTCAACGATTGGACACTATTTACCAAATAAAGCCAAAACGTGCTACAATACTTTTTTACACCTTTTCGCGGAACTAAACACACCCAACGTCTTCTCTTACCAATGACTATATGCACAGAGTACCAAGACAACATTGAGGACCAACACAACATTGGACAGTCAGTACTCTGTCTACTTGATTAATGTTGTCTTGGTACTCTGTGCATATAGTTGCTTCGTCATGAGAGTCTCCAATGTTCTTGTTTCTTCATCACCTAGCAGTCTGAAAAAGAAAGAGACAAGAAAAAAGACCCCACGATTTAAACAGCTTGCCTTCCCCTTCAACAACAGTAGATCAAATATATGGAAGCAAGAAGCAAGCAGACTTACGGCAGCAAGGGCACGACTTGGACGCCTCACCGCCGCCACCATGTCCTCGCCAAGAAGACGACGGCGACGCTCCCCGACCATGGCATCCTTCAGCTGTCCAAGGCCCATGCTCGGCTGCTCTCAGGTAGGCGAGCAGGTGATGAAGCTCCGAAGCTCAGAATGAGGAGAGGGGGGAGGGGAAAGGGAAAGGAGATGGGCAATGCAGAAGCAAGCGCTCTTGTGTGCCACACTCTCTCCCCCTCTCGTCTTCTCACCCTAAAGAATGAGCAATGGCCATCAACGCGGCTCCTCTGCGATACAGTACAACGGGCAATGGCCAATGGAGTAAAGGCAGCAAGGGAGTGGAGAGAGTGGAGAGAAGAGGACAAGGTCTGTCTGCAGCTTTCTCTCAGCACTGTTGATAAAGGCCAGAAGAGGGTCCCATAAATTCGCATCCCACCCAATCGGATGAGCGTAGTGTCCTGTCCCCGAGCGAGCAACATAACTCTCTATTAGCGTTCTTCTACCGATTAATGAGCTAGTTGCTTGCTAGGTTGTGTGTGTGGACAAAAGTTAAATGAATCCATTAATTTAACCCTTGTAATTTTACGATCCATTACATTGAATATTGCGTTACATGCATGGGATACTAAATGTAAATGAAATAAAAACTAATTACACAGTTTTAAAGTAAAATTGTGAGACACATCTTTTGAGCCTGGTTAGTCTATGATTGGACAATAATTTCCAAATACAAATCAAAGTGCTACAGTATCTTGTAATTTTTACGACCCCAATCTAAACAAGGTAGGTGAATTAATTCTTAAACTTAAACTTTAAATGACCAACAATTAGTACCGTTGTCCAAATGGTATGTTTAAGAAATATCAAACTAGAACCAGAAACCTAACACAAGTCACTTTTATTTTGGAGCCTTCATAGTGATCTCCAGCAGTTCCAAATACAACTTTCGTAATAAGATGGTAATGGGATGATCAATACTCTTTTTCAATAAGGTAGGTTTTTCAATAAGGTAGGATTTTAGGCTATTGAGGATTTGATGAAGATGCTCTTCGAATCTTTATTGGAGATTTGACCCTTGTTCCATGACATTTTGTATCAACCAAATATGTTTCTAATCATATACTACTAGTATACTGCTAAAATAAGTAGAAACCATTATCTAAAAAAATATAAGTAGAAACAGAAACAAATAGTGTTACTCACATCATGCATTCGTGTCTTAAGGTCGTTTGGTAGGGCTCCAGACTCTCATAGAAACGTTTCGGTAGCCAATTCTTTCAAAAAAGCAGTGAATTGGAATCTCTTTCGTAAATTGTTTGGCAGTAAGACTGAATTCGATTTATACAATAAAAGTTTCTTTTGTAAAGAATTTTATATAAACAAAAATATGCTTCAACATTTTTTTTATCTTTCTTGTGGGCTAATAATAACAACCTAAATGCAATCCATTTTATTAATTTGTTGCGCTAATGAATGATAAGTACAAAAGAAATCGATTGCTAATGCATATGTGAGAGAGGACAAAGTTGGTTGATTTTTTGCAGCAGTGAACATCACTTGCGAACCAGATAATAATAAATAAAATTTGATGCCTAGTAGTATAATATCTCTAGCATGACGCATCATATCTTTTGCTGCAGTGAAAGACTACTCTCTCTCATTGCGGCTGCGGTGCTGGCACGCGCGTGGTGGTCAGGGTATGGGCTGCAACTAGCACTAGAGTAGGCGTAGCAGTATAGCACTGCTGACGAGAGCGGCTCAGCAGTGAACAGGGCAGCGTGTGCGCCGGGCCGGCCGCAGTGACTCGCCCGCCGGGACGCCGGGCTCTCCCTCTGATTCCAATTCCAATTCGATTCGATGCCCAATGGACACGTCTATAGTAGAAGAGCGTCACGCCCTGTTCGTTTGGACTTATCAGCAGAATCAGCAGCCATCCAGCAGTGTTTTTCTCTCACAACAAACCAGCGAACAGTGCTTTCAGCACAATAAACCAGCGAAACGAACAGGCTGTCAGCGTCTTTGCGTCCATCCGTTGCAGTGCAGTTGTGCAGTGTGATCTATCGATACCGTACGTTGTGGATGCTCTGATCTGATGCCACTGCTAGATTTCGACCACATGACGCCCTTTGCAACGAACTGTGGCAATAGGGGGACTCTCTTGCCACAAAAATAGTTCATTGCAATATTTACGTTCGTCGTTGCAATAAGTCAGCTGTATGGCAACCCTTTTTTGAGAAGTGTTGCTATATGTTAAAAATATTGCCATGATGACATTGTGTTGCAATAATACTGGTTGGCGTTGCAATATATTTTTGTTGCAACACATGTTCGGCGTTGCTAGTGCACCATTTGCCACGCCATGAGCACGTTGCCATTGCATGGTCTAGCAACACCTAAGGCATTGCATTAGTTGTTGTTGCCACACATGCAACCGTCGCAAAATCTTAGGTTGCAACGGCCTAGGTGTTGCAATTCCAACACGCATTTGCAACACCGCACAGAAAAAGCGTTGTGCAAACCTATTGCCACCCTTGATCTTGCAACGTCTCCCAACACTAAATTTGTATTGCTATTGCTGCTACCGCAATGATTTTGGGTCTATCGCAACGCATTTGGGGTATTGAAACATGGTCAAAATTTAGTAGTGTGCAGACGTGCCTAGTTAGTCTATAATTGGACAATAATTGCTAAATAGAAACGAAAGTGTTACAGTATCTTGTAATTTTTATAACCCCAATCTAAACAAGGTAGGTGAATTAATTCTTAAACTTAAACTTTAACTTTAAATGACCAAGAATTAGTACCGCTGTCCAAATGGCCTGTTTAAGAAATATCTAACTATTGGAAAAATAGAAACGGAAACGTGAGAAACACACGTCACTTTTATTTTTTAGCTTGCTAGTGATCTAATTCCTTAGCTGCATTGGTATACCTTAGAGCACCTCCAGCAATTCCAAATACAACTTCCGTAATAAGATGGTAATGGGATGATCAATACTCTTTTTTTTTTTGGATTATTGTTAAGTATGTTTTTTGATATCTCCAATAACCTCCTAATAAAAATAGGTCCCACTTGTGCATGGGAAGAATGCCGGTGAGCTATTTGGGGGTGTTGTGTCTCCCCCTTCTATTTTGGAGGGTGTGTTTATTTTTGTTGACAACCAATTAATGGAGATATGATTGGTGATTTGATGGAGCAATACTTTTGTGCCAACATTTTTCAATAAGGTAGGTTTTTGGGCTATTGAGGATTTGCTGAAGATGCTATTAGAATTCTTTAAAAGAGTATTGAAGCATATTTTTACAAATATGCTCTTCTGTAAAGATGCAACCCATTTTATTAACTTGTTGCGCTAAAGAAGGATAATTACAAAAGAAATCGATTGCTAATGGAAGTGAGAGGAGAAACAGAACCCAACCCCTGGAGGCCCCCGGACGTTTCGCTCGCGCAAGCTAAAATGTGGGGAATGAATCAGTAGATGCATTCCGAAATGTTCCGATGTTTTTGGCACCCATTCTTGAAACCGAAACTTTCCTAAGCTTATGTGAAACATATAACGATCTATTTTGGACTTTACCATAATATATATTTAGGTGGAGAGTAATCCCTCGGTGACACTGAACAAAATTTCTTGAAACCGAAACGTTTGGGTCGTCCAAATGGTCAACATCACTCGCAGACCAGATAATTAATAAAATTTTAATGCCTAGTATATGGAAAATCAACCAACTTCAATTTGTTTTGCCTACATATGTATAACATTCAGAAGCAGTAGAATGATGTACCATGTCTTTTGCTGCAGCGAAAGCCTTGTACTGCAGTGTAGTGTGTCCGTTTTTTCTGTCGTTGTTTTGTTGTCATTGAAAGCAGTAAAATTATTGCTGCTGCGGTGCTGGCGTCCGGAGTGGGTGGGCAGGGCATGGGCTGCAACTAGCGCTAGGCGTAGGCCTAGTGAACAGTGGTGATGCGTCGGCGTCCTCTCGCTAGGCGCTAGCTGTCCAAATCTCCAATTCCATTCGATCTGAACAGACGTGCCCCCGCTAGGCGCTAGCTGTCCAAATCTCAAATGTAAGTCCTCTTGTCCACTCCAACTACTCGTCGCGGATATAACAACGTGCTAATTTTGATTATTAGGCCAGGCTTACAGAGTTTCAGTGTGTGTCGTTGTTTGATTGTCATTTTGTGGTGCTGCCCCCGTGTTTCCTTATTAGGCCGGGCCGGTCGTGACGTGCGTGGGTACTGCTGGCTACAACCAATAGCGTACTCTACATGTTTTGAGGGAGGGGATCGAGAGGGGAAACGGAAGGAGATGACGCTCCCAGCTTAGCTGCTTTTTCCTTTGCCAACCAACCAACCAACCAACCAACCAACCAACCAACCAACGGGGATGGGTAGGAGAGGACAAGCTGAGCTGGGATTCACGTGCCCGGCGGAGAAACCGTGCTGGTGCGCCCCGTGAAAAGCTGCATATATAGGTACTCATGGCGAGCTTAAGTCATTATATATAGTGGGAAACAAGTGTAGAAAGAATGTCATTACCGATGGCTCAAATGAATTGTAAATTATCAAAGCATATAGTTGGCTTTTGTATATGACAAATGTGTATAAATCGGAAAAGCAACATAAATTAGCTTCTGAAGATGTATGTATGATTAGAGTCTGCCCAATGCCAATTATCCATGCAACATAGCCTATTTGGCTTTATATGTGTTCACACACACACTAATTTATTTGTTAAGACAGGATGGCTTCTTGCAGTATAAAAGGTCAGCGTACCATTGAAGCCACGTGCCATCTCCATGAAGTCTGCAAATTCCTTGGTGCTTGAGTTGTAGAACTGAAGAAAGTAATAATTCTCGGCACTCCTTACTTTCCAGGACGACTTCAATAGTAATAATGTTGTGCCATCACCTAAGACATCAAACGGCTTCGTAAACAACAACAATCCTCGTGGCATGTGTATCCTATACTCCATGACCCAAATACTCTTGTTAGGATCCATCAAGAGCCATATGTTGACATAGTGGCCACACGGGGAAGGGGGAAGCGATATGTCGTATGTTTTGCACCACAGACAAGGTTCCTTTGAGCCCAGTCAGGGCAATGCGCAATGCGTCCAACTCCTAGCGCTCCAAAGACGGGCATTTGATCGTCTCTGATTTCCATACCTCGCTCTCGAGATCGAAAGCGGCTATGTGATACGTAGCATGAGGCGCTGGGTTAGTGTTGCTGTAAGGCATGAAGTAGAGGACGCCATTAACGGTTGCCTTGGCTTGGCTTGGCTTGAAAAGCTGGTGTAGAAGAATGGGCCCCTTGGCCTTTTCCCTCCATGTCGGCTCCGTGCCAACATCCATGATCGTGGCAACCTCGCACCACTGGGTAGAACCAAACCAGTATGACGAAGTTACAAGGTGGAGCACCATATAGTCACCAGACATTGCGGCGCGGCCAAAGCTGTAGTCGACAGTCGACGTTGATGGTATCGGGGGATTGTTGGTGCCGACGACGGTAAAGTCACGCCCGGACGCCGGATCGATGATCATGGCACCAAGCTCTGTCCTGCATACGAAGATGAGGTCGAGCCGTGTCAGCGCCAGCATCGACGACGATGAGCCGCCAACCTGGAACGTCCGCAGGACGTTGCCGGCCGTGTCCAGCAGCCGCACCTCGTGCTCCGGTGCGAATCCGAACATGGCGACAATGAGCGGGACGGCGCGGGATCTCTGCGCGGCTGAAAGCATCTAGGCCCCGAGGTTTGGTTTCGGCAATTGATGACAACGCCTTGTTACCATGACTAACGTGTGTTTTGCAGAAACTTTGGTAAGTTAGGTCATGGAGGTTTTAACTGCTTTGGGCACCATGGTATTCATGCCCCTTGATGGAAATCGTTTCGGTTTTCAAAAGAGTGACGTCAAGATTAAGGACGGTTAGTTCCGGATGTCAAGGTGTTGAGAGACATTTGGAATAGTCGTTAGGATCTTCGTTTTTCTCTTTTGGCCGTACTATAAAGGGGGGCATGAGCGGGTAGCTTGACCTAGGCGAGTCCTATGTTTAGGTGTGGTGCACACTTGTTAAACTTGGCGCTAGGCAGCTCTAGAATATCTCAAAGTTCAGTTGGGAGCAACTTGGTTGAAGTTGTAACGCTTTTCGGAGAGTTTCGGGTCGTTTTCCCGTGACCGGACGCGGTCCTCGGCATGACCGGACATGTCCGGTCAGTTCAGTTCCGCGGCTGGGGTTTCAGCTCTGAGCACCGGACGCGGTCCTCGCGAGGACCGGACGCGGTGGTCAGAAGTCAACACGTGTCACTTAAGGGAAACACCCGATCGGACGCGACCTGGGTGTGATCGGCGCGTCCGGTCATAGTCCAGTAAGGTCCTGAGACGACCGGACGCGTCCGGTCATCACCGATCGGACGCGGTCGCGCGTCCGGTGCGAGTACAGTAAGCTCCACGCACGATCGGACGCGTCCGGTCACCTCTGACCGGTGCGTCCGGTCATTTAGGTGTTTTTTTTTCGGTTTTTGACCGTTACGAGCGACCGGCGCGTCCGGTCAGTACGACCGGCGCGTCCGGTCAGCTCGAGTTTTGCTGAGTCAGCAGGTAACGGTTCGTTTCGTCTGTGGGGTGTATAAATACATCCCCACCACCTCTTTTAGAGGTCTCTTGCTTATTTGATCAGCTGATAAACACCTTTGGAGTGCAAGGTAGTGCAAGAGCACTAGTGAGGATAGAGATTTGAGAATCAAAGCTTGAGAGTTCCTCACTAGCGATTAGAGAGTAACAAGTGTGCATCCACTTTCTCATTTAGGCTCGTAGTGGTCAAGTGAGAGTTCTAGCTTGTTACTCTTGGTGATCGCCATCACCTAGACGGCTTGGTGGTGATTGGGAGTTTGGTGTTCATCCGGCGGAGCTTGTGGATGACCCAACTCATCTTGTGAGCGGTTGTGGGTGATTCACCGCGACGGAGTGTCAAAGAATCAACCCGTAGAGAGCACTTGATCCTTGCGCGGATCAAGGGGGAGCGACACCCTTGCGCGGGTGCTCCAACGAGGACTAGTGGGGAGTGGCGACTCTCCGATACCTCGGGAAAACATCGCCGTGTTCCTTGCCCCTTTACATTCAAGCATTTACTTTCTCGTATTTACTTACATTGCTTGTTTACATTCCTAGACTTGCCATGCTAGACTAGGATTGGAAACTAGGGTGCAAAACTTTGTATCGGTAGACTCTCTAGGAACACAAGTAGACACTAGGGGTGAATTCCAGCTTGTAGGATTTATTCCTTGCATTTATTTTTTAGAAAAGCCCAATTCACCCCCCCTCTTGGGCATCTTGATCCTTTCAATTGGTATCGGAGCCGTGTTGCTCTACTTTTAGGCTTTACCGCCTAGAGCAAGATGTCTAATGGGGAAGGACCACCTCCTACTTTTGAGGGAGACGATTTTCCATATTGGAAAATTCGTATGGAGGCATACCTCGAAGCCATAGATGTTGGGTGCCTTAGAGCCGCAACCGAAGGGCTTCCCCCCATAAGGGATCCCGCTAACCCAAGTGGTGACGAGGAGAAGTACGACCGGTGGAATGCAAAGGCCAAAAATGCACTCTACCGGGGCTTAGGCAAAGATATCTTCAATCGCGTGCGTAATGCAAAGAACGCTCATGAATTGTGGGAAAATCTTTGTGCTCTCCATGAGGGAACTAAGAGTGAGCGTGAGGAACGCTATCACATAGCCTTAAAGAAAATTAATTCTTTTGAGATGCTTCCCAAAGAAAGTGCTAATGACATGTACACTCGCTTGAATGTTCTTGTAGAGGACCTCAATGCTCTTGGGCTCACCAAAATGAGCCAATCGGATGTTGCAAGGAAGATCTTGAGTGTGCTTCCCGTTGAGAAGTATGGACATATTGTCACCGTGCTTCACCAAAGTGATCTTTCCACCGCAACACCAACTCAAGTTTTGGGGAAAATCAATGCTCATGAGATGTACATGCATATTACTCCGGAAGAGGGCTCATCATCTTCCAAGAAGAAAGACTTGGCCTTCAAAGCTAGTCATGACAAGAAGAAGATGAAAGGCCAAGCCATGATGGTGCAAGAAAGTTCAAGTGATAGTGATGTTGATGATGAATCACTTGCACTCATGGTGAGAAAGACCACCAGGATGTTAAAGAAGCTTAACAAGAGTGGCATCAAGTTCGATGGCAAGAAGAAGAAATTCTTCACAAGTAGCAAGAGAAAGCCAATCTCGGAGATGGATTGCTACAATTGTGGTGAACTTGGTCATCTAGCTCATCAATGCCCTAGACCACCAAAAGACAAGTACAAGAACAAGAACAAGGGCAAGAAAAATGATTCAAGTGATGAAGAAGAAGAGAAGAAGAGGAACAAGCCATACAAGAAGAAGGATGGCAAAAAGAAGGAGTTCCACAAGAAAAAGAATGGAGGAAAGGCATACATTGTTGGTGATTGGCTCACCGACATTGAATCATCATGTGAGTCCTCCGAAGATGAGAGCAATGATGAGAAAGAGAAGATTGCCGCATTTGTGATGGGGCCATCATCTTCACCGACATCTTCATCACCACCTTCACCGCCTCCTTCACCATCATCGTCCACTACTCACCTATGCCTTATGGCCAAGGGTGAACGAAAGGTACAAAACCATGATAGTGATGATGATGACGATAGTGATAGTGATGATGAATATGACTCACCTTCTTATGATGAACTTGTAAAATTGTTAAACAAATACACTAAAATCATAAGAAGAACTAGAAGTGAAAATGATGATCTTCAAAATGAAAATGAATCACTCTCATCAAAGCTTGAAAATATTCAAAAGACTAGTGGTGAGCTTAGAGTTCAAAATGAAGTGATGTCTTCCACTCTCAAGGAACTCAAAACCTCCTATAAAGAGCTTAAAGATCAACATGATAAACTTGAGAAGAAGCATGATGAGCTCATCACTAGACACAATTCTCTAAAGGACAAATACACCACATTAAAAATTGATTATGATAGTCTTGTGGTTGCTAATGAACTTGCTCTTGAGACACATGATGCTACGAACCATGTTGTTAAGTGTGATATAGCTACATCATGTGATGACTTGATCATGGAAAGCATTGAGCGAGGTTCTAGTAGCAAAGGCAAGAGTGTGGTTGAGTCAAGCAACCATGATGATTATGCCAAGATTAAGAGAGAAAATGAGAAGCTTGCAAATGAGAACAAGAAGCTAAAAGGTTTGATGGCTCTTGAGAAGCAACCAACAAATGAGTCACTCATTGAAGAAAACAAAAAGCTCAAGCAAGAAAAAGAGCATCTCAAGACCGGCCTAAGCAAGTTCACAAGAGGCCAACATTTGCAAAGTGAGCTCCTCATGAACACCGTAATGAAGATGGATAGAAGTGGTATTGGGTACTTGGCAAATCAAGAGAAGAAGGCAAAAGCTCAACAACAACAAAGCAAGTCAAAACCCAAGTCAAAGAGATGTGTTGAGTGTGGTCAAGAAGGTCACTTTGCTCATGAATGCAAAACTCCACCACCACAACCCTTGCCCAAGCATGCTAGACCTTTCGCTTTCAATGCTCATTATATGCTAAGAAAAGATTCAAATGGAAAGATGAAAGTCATATTTTTGGGTCCCCCAAACAAGAATAGGCCAAAGAAAATATGGGTTGCCAAGTCACTAGTGGATAAAGTCAAGGGCCCCTCTCAAGTTTGGGTCCCTAAACAAAAAGCTTGATCTCTTGTGTGTAGGTGAACTACAAGACCGGTGGAACTCATTGGGTTATTGATAGTGGTTGCACTCAACATATGACCGGTGATCCTCGTATATTCACCACCATTGAAGAGAATGGAATATGTCAAGAGAAGATCACATTTGGGGATAATTCAAAAAGCAAAGTCAAGGGTATAGGCAAGATTGCAATATCACATGATCACTCACTCTCAAATGTGCTTTATGTTGCTTCATTGAGTTTCAACTTGTTGTCCGTTGGGCAACTTTGTGACCTTGGCTTCCAATGCTTGTTCACACCAAATGAAGTGGAAGTTTCAAAGATAGATGACAAGCAAGTGATATTCAAAGGCTTTAGATACAATAATCTTTATCTTGTTGACTTCACCTCCGAAGATGCAAATTTGATGACATGTTTGTTCACCAAGACCTCACTTGGTTGGCTTTGGCATAGGAGGCTTGCTCATGTTGGAATGAACACTCTCAACAAGCTATTGAAGAAAGAACTAGTGAGAGGATTGAAGGATGTGAAGTTTGAAAAGGACAAACCTTGTAGTGCATGTCAAGCGGGCAAACAAGTTGCAAACACTCATCCAACCAAAGCTTTCATGTCAACTTCAAGAGTGCTAGAACTTCTACACATGGATTTGTTTGGGCCTACAACATACAAGAGCTTGGGTGGTAATCTCTATTGTCTTGTGATAGTGGATGACTACTCAAGGTATACATGGACCTTCTTCCTTCATGACAAATCCGAAGTGGCAAATTGCTTCAAGAAGTTTGCAAAGAGAGCTCAAAATGAATTTGAAGTCAAAATAAAGAAGATTAGAAGTGACAATGGGAAAGAATTTGACAACACCAACATTGAAGCTTATTGTGATGAAATTGGAATCAAGCATGAGGTGTCTTCAACCTACACTCCTCAACAAAATGGTGTAGTTGAGAGAAAGAACCGAACTTTGATCACTCTTGCAAGAACAATGCTAGATGAGTACAACACTCCGGAGAAGTTGTGGGCCGAGGCAATCAACACCGCATGCTATGCTTCAAATCGCCTCTTCCTACAAAAGTTTCTTGGCAAGACCCCCTATGAGTTGCTTAATGGCAAGAAGCCGGACGTCTCTTTCTTCCGGGTGTTTGGTTGCAAATGTTACATCTACAAGAAGCGTCAACACCTAGGGAAGTTTCAAAGACGTTGTGATATTGGTTTTCTTGTTGGTTACTCATCAAAGTCCAAAGCATATAGAGTATTTAACCATGCCACCGGTTTGGTTGAAGAAACATATGATGTGGAATTTGATGAATCTAACGGCTCCCAAGGAGCAATTGAGAATTGTGATGATGTAGGTGATGAACCCTTGAGGGAGGCCATGAAGAACATGCCGGTGGGAGACATCAAGCCAAAAGATGATGATGATGATGTACAAATTGTTGATCCACCATCTTCATCAAGTGTGCCTCAAGATGATGACAAGAATGAGAGAGTTGAAAATGAAGACACTTATGTCTCTCATGAACAATCCGAGGCACAAGCTCAAGATGTTGATGCTCCTCATCCACCTCCTCAAGTGGTTGATAAAAGAAATTCACCACTACTTCAAGCACATCCACAAGATCTCATCATAGGGAGTCCTACAAAGGGAGTAATGACTCGATCCCAAAAGCTAGCTTCTTTTGTTGAACATCACTCTTTTGTCTCTTGCGTTGAACCTAAAAATGTAGAAGAAGCTCTTCAAGATCCGGATTGGGTGATTGCAATGCATGAAGAATTGAACAACTTCACCCGCAATCAAGTATGGACACTTGAAGAGCATCCCAAAGGTGCAAGAGTCATTGGAACCAAGTGGGTGTTCCGAAACAAGCAAGATGACCAAGGCATAGTGGTGAGGAACAAGGCAAGACTAGTTGCAAAGGGGTTCTCTCAAGTTGAAGGTCTTGATTTTGGAGAGACCTTTGCACCCGTTGCAAGACTTGAAGCCATTCGTATCCTCCTTGCATATGCATCACATCATGATATGAACTGTATCAAATGGATGTAAAAAGTGCATTCTTAAATGGCTTTATAAATGAACTAGTCTATGTCAATCAACCTCCCGGGTTTGAAGACCCTAGATATCCTAATCATGTTTATAGGTTGTCCAAGGCGTTATATGGGCTCAAGCAAGCCCCTAGAGCGTGGTATGAACGCCTCCGGGACTTCCTCATTGAGAAGGGCTTCACCATTGGGAAGGTCGACACCACACTATTCACCAAGAAGTTTAATGGGGAGATCTTCATTTGTCAAGTATATGTTGATGATATCATCTTCAGATCAACAAATGAAGACTATTGCAAGGAATTTGGTGAATTGATGTCAAAGGAATTCGAGATGTCAATGATTGGTGAGCTCACATTCTTCCTTGGTTTTCAAGTAAAGCAAATGAGAGAAGGGATTTTCATCTCTCAAGAAAAGTATACCAAGGATCTCCTCAAAAGATTCAAGATGGAAGAATGCAAACCAATCAAGACCCCAATGCCATCAAATGGACATCTCGACCTAGATGAGGGAGGTAAACCGGTTGATCAAACTCTCTACCGTTCTATAATTGGTAGCTTGTTGTACCTTACCGCATCTAGGCCCGATATCATGTTTAGTGTGTGCATGTGTGCTCGCTTTCAAGCGTGCCCTAAAGAACCTCACCTAAGTGCCGTAAAAAGAATCCTAAGATATCTTAAGCTCACCCCAAGCATTGGTCTTTGGTATCCCAAAGGAGCTAGATTCCAACTAGTTGGCTATTCCGATTCGGACTATGCCGGTTGCAAAATTGATAGAAAAAGCACATCCGGAGGGTGCCATTTGCTTGGAAGATCCTTAGTATCTTGGTCATCTAAAAAGCAAAATAGTGTGGCTTTGTCCACCGCCGAGGCGGAATACATTGCCGCGGGGGCTTGTTGTGCACAAATATTATATATGAAACAAACCCTCCTAGACTATGGGATTGTTCTTGAAAAGGTGCCACTTTTATGTGATAATGAAAGTGCCGTTAAAATTGCTAACAATCCGGTTCAACACTCTCGCACCAAGCACATTGATATCCGCCATCACTTTCTAAGAGATCACGTTGCTAAAAATGACATATCACTAGAAGGTGTAAGAAGTGAAAATCAATTAGCGGATATCTTCACTAAACCTTTGGATGAGGCAACCTTTTGTAGGTTAAGAAGTGAACTCAATGTGCTTGATTCTAGTAACTTTAAAAGATGAGCGTGTGTTGTCCCTTGCATTGCATTGTATAATATGCCATGTTTATTTTTATCGCAATGTTTTTAGGGCTTGGCTAACACGGTTACGATAACCCTTCTTTGGAGGAGTGAAAAAGCCTAACCGTGGATCAAACTTGACAAGCTTTCTAGTTTTACCTTCTTGTACTGCACTGCATATGCATGGTTGTTGTTCTTGTCGTTTCTCTTCGGTTAAGTTTTGAGCAACCTCTGTGTTCGTCCATGGATAGAGAGAGCATTTTGATGCTCCTAATGGTTCAAAAACTCTATTGCGTGGCCATACGTTGCTCCTTGGGTGTTTATTGCCTATTTTCTTAAAAATTATACTAGCATAAGGCAATCTATTTTGAAGAATTTTGAGGGTTTGAGTGAGGTCTCTCATATCGTGTTCCATTTGGTGTTTATTTGTGTCTCTTTGAATTGGAACCTGATTGGGAGAAGTCGCGTCGTAGTTCGGAACAAAGAAGGGCGAAGAACAGTCACCGGACGCTGCACCGGACGCTGCACCGGACGCAGTGATGCTTCACCACCGCGTCCGGTCCCGGCGTCCAGCAGCGCGTCCGGTCATCCAGAAGACCAACTCCAGATCTAGTGATCGGACGCTGCACCGGACGCGCCTCTGTTGACCACCGCGTCCGGTCCCGGTTACCACCACAGCGTCCGGTCATTCGCGATATATTCCTGAACTCCCAACGACCGGACTCTGACCGCGTCCGGTCAGTCCGCACCGGACGCGTCAGGTCACTCTAGGAGCTTACTGGAGTGTGACCGGACGCTGCACCACCGCGTCCGGTCATAACGACCACCGCGTCCGGTCATCACGCGTCGAGCGGATCTAACCCTTCATAAAACGGTTCATTGTCGGCCGTACGTTCTAAATCCGCCCGAGCTCTTCGCGCCGCCACCGCTCTTGCACTTTCGCCGCGCCTTCGCCGCACCCTCTGCCGCCGGTGAACCGCCGCACCGCCTGCTGCCCGTGAGCCGCCGCCACCTACGCCGTCTTCCTCGCCCAGCCTCGCTCGCACGCGCGCCAGCCGCCCGCACGCGTCCGCCCACGCCGTCTACGCTTGCAGTCGCGCCGCCACCACCCTAGCGCCACCACCGCCGGTGAGACGGGTTCCTGCAAGCCGGCTTCTCCTCCGACCAAAGACCGACTCATCCTCGCCTCCGATCGATTTTCGTCGATTTGCCCTAACCCTAGGGTTTGTCGGACGATCGTTCGTCGACGAGATTCGTCGCGCGTCGTCTTCTTCGCGAGGTTGTTTCGCGTCACTTTGACCTCCTTGCTAGGGTTTGCCGTAACTGTTTCTTTTTCAATCCTAATTATACCTTGTTTCGGCAAATCAGAGCTCGTTCGGTGATTTCGGGAATCTCGCAATCTAGGTCACCTTACCCTGTCAGTCATCTCGACGATCCGAGGTAGCTTCACGTTTCGATTCATATCGTATCTCATATGCTTGCTATCTCTAGGATTCGTACCTTTTAGTTATATATGTGTTTATAGTAGATCTCTCTATTCCGTCTTTGCAGCGAGTCTGTTGTGTGTCAGGGTGAGATCAGTTTGCTAAATCCGAGGCCAAGCCTACGGATACGGATTGAGGCCAAGCCTCTTGAGTGACAGTTCATCATCTTACAGAGGTTCTCAGTCACTGTGTCAGCATGGTGCGTTGCAAGAACGTCGGTGGTGCTTCTGGTGACGGGAACGACAGTCCTCCTCGTCGGTCTAAGATTGCACGTGGGAAGCGTGTCAAGGTCTTGGCCAGAAAGAAGAAGAAGACACTCACAGATGCAGAGATTGCTCAGGCCGTAGCAGATGCAGCAGAGCAGGCCGAGAGAGGTGGCAGGAGCAGTGGCATACGCATAGGCGAGCGTCGCTTTCATCTTGAAGGTCGACAGCTCGGCACAGAGGCCACTGAGGGCACTGAGGATACTAGAGCTGCAGAGGATATGTCAGTTGATCCACCCACAAAGACCACAGAGGCTCCAGAGGCTACAGTAGATACAAAGGAGCAGCCAGCTCAGTCTCCAGTACGTCGCCGTTCCACACGCGCCCGTACTCAGGTGTCTCCTAGGCCAGAGGGTCAGCGACGTGGTGCACGTCCTCCTCCCAGAGCTAGAGGTTCACCCCCGGTCGAGCACTTTGACTTGAGGGGTGCTTCAGCACGTCAGGTGCAGGGGTTGAGGTTCGTGGAGGTCAGTCGGTGGTTTCCACCTGTGAGGGATCCCAGAGCTTCAGAAGGATTCTATACCCCTCTTCAGGAGGATTTCTACAGAGCTCTAGTTGACAGCGGTATTGCTTTCCGACCACAGAGGGTCTGTCGACTTGAGTCACTAGTCGAGGTTGTGGGAGAGCAGCTACGTCCGCACCTGTCCTTTCTGCCAGGCTTGTCAGATCTTCTTGGACGGACAGGTGCATACTGCGGCACATGGGTCAGAGAGTTTTATGCTTCACTATGGATTGATCCTGCCCATGATTTCATTCACTTTGCATTCCGAGGCCGCGATCACCGCCTATACAGCAGCAGAGTGCGGGAGATTCTCAGACTCCCAGCTTTTGACACAAAGATACATCAGCTATGTTATGGTCAGACTCCTCCTCCGAGACGCCCTCACGGCGGGACAGTGCCACCTACAGACTTGGTTCGACCCTGCTTCCGTGAGCCTTTTGGCCAAGGGTCTCGACGCACGCCCGCTAGTTTGACACCACTGGCCAGAGTTTTGGATGCTATAGTCAGACGCACTCTACTTCCCAGACTTGGCTATAGAGAGGGACTGACTCGGATGCAGCTATGGGTTGTTCACCACCTCCTCTCACAGACACAGTTTGATATATGGGATCTCATACTTAGTGAGATGGAGGACACCATAGCTGAGGGATTCAAGGGTAATCGTCAGCTGCCCTATGCACACTGGATCTGCTTCATTATCAGATCATCTATTCAGCTGCCAGCAGAAATTCGAGCTGAGATATCAGATACTACCACTGCTTTTCCTGAGTATGATATCCGTCAGCTTTGGACGTCAATCACTAGAGATCAGGCCCCAGTGCCAGGACAGCGTGTGCGACCTGAGGTTCCTGAGACAGCAGCTGAGCAGGATGCCACAGTTGATGAGCTTGCAGAGGCAGAGCTTGCAGATCTTGACGCTCAGCCTGCTGATCTTCCTGAGGATGGGACATCTGACAGCACTGATGAGGACTACCAGCCCATCCCCAGGTACCGGTCTCCTCGGTCCCACGACCACGAGGCCGGTGGCTCTGGTTCAGCCTCCCGCACAGACCCAGCCATGGTGGCAATTCTTGAGAGGTTGACCCAGGCACAGGAGCAACAGCAACAGCAAATACAGCGACAGGCTCAGGACACAGCTGCAGCACTTGCACAGATTCAGGCTCGTCAGGACGAGTTTCAGCGTCAGCAGCTTGAGATCCAGAGGCAGCAAGTCGAAATGCAGAGACAGCAATATGAGATTCAGCGACAGACTGCAGCTAGTCAGCAGCAATACTTGGACCTCCTGCGCCACCTAGTCACGGTTGGGGTTCCTCCGCCTACTTCCGTCCTGACTTCTACTTTACCATCTTCTGATCCATCGAGTCAGGGACAGCCGGGTTTCCAGTTCACATCTCCACAGCAGCAGGTTCCCCAGTCTTTCCAGTCCCCGAGCTTCACTCCTATTCACACGGGGTTTACACCACCAGACCAGCCTCGCCCTCACCTCCTGACAGGCACATCTTTCGGTGATTTCAGTGCTACCTACAGCGAGTTGACTGGTCAGCCGACGCCCTCGCATACTACAGTTGCTACTTCTTCAGGGTTGTCAGCTTCAGAGGCAGCTATTCCTCCAGTAACAGGGACTGGTACTACAGAGACTCTACCTTCGTCAGTTGCCTCCACAGATCCTCCTGCTACTGGCTCGCTACAGGCTCAGGTCACTCAGACGGATCCTATCATTACTACTACGACAGTACCTGTTCCTGTCATTCAGACCCAGACAGTTACACAGCCACATGCTTCTTCAGAGGGTCAGCCAGATAGTTCAGATTCCGAGGGTGATTCTCTACACTTCATGATTACTCCGCGCACCTCGGCACCCGACATGACTCCGTCTGTCCCCCCGTCAGATCCTTAGATTAGTTCTTTTTTGGCGCTTGATGCCAAAGGGGGAGAGAGAGTAGTTTCAGGGGGAGTTTTGAGAAAGGGTTTTCGTTCTTTCTTGTGTGCTTCTTTCATGCATCATGTTTATTTTTAAGTCATTGCATTCGTGTGACATGTCGTCGTGTGATAAACCTTGAGCCTTAATGTTTCATCTAATCACAGTGTTAGCGCTTGTCACCTTTTTAATCATAGCTCCAAGGTTGTGCTTCCGTGCCTTACTCCGATTACTTATGAGCTATATCCGTTTGTGTACTAACGCTTTTTGTCTTATCTTATGAGTACACTCTTTTGGCTTGGGACACATAAGCAATTCCTTTCTCTTCTCAGCTTATTGCTTGTTGCTTATGTGAACCATGCATGCTCAAAAACCTCAACTCCAATCTTTCATATCTGAGTGTTGTCATCAATCACCAAAAAGGGGGAGATTGAAAGCATCTAGGCCCCGAGGTTTGGTTTCGGCAATTGATGACAACGCCTTGTTACCATGACTAACGTGTGTTTTGCAGAAACTTTGGTAAGTTAGGTCATGGAGGTTTTAACTGCTTTGGGCACCATGGTATTCATGCCCCTTGATGGAAATCGTTTCGGTTTTCAAAAGAGTGACGTCAAGATTAAGGACGGTTAGTTCCGGATGTCAAGGTGTTGAGAGACATTTGGAATAGTCGTTAGGATCTTCGTTTTTCTCTTTTGGCCGTACTATAAAGGGGGGCATGAGCGGGTAGCTTGACCTAGGCGAGTCCTATGTTTAGGTGTGGTGCACACTTGTTAAACTTGGCGCTAGGCAGCTCTAGAATAGCTCAAAGTTCAGTTGGGAGCAACTTGGTTGAAGTTGTAACGCTTTTCGGAGAGTTTCGGGTCGTTTTCCCGTGACCGGACGCGGTCCTCGGCATGACCGGACGCGTCCGGTCAGTTCAGTTCCGCGGCTGGGGTTTCAGCTCTGAGCACCGGACGCGGTCCTCGCGAGGACCGGACGCGGTGGTCAGAAGTCAACACGTGTCACTTAAGGGAAACACCCGATCGGACGCGACCTGGGTGTGATCGGCGCGTCCGGTCATAGTCTTGGTGATCGTAGTGGTCAAGTGAGAGTTCTAGCTTGTTACTCTTGGTGATCGCCATCACCTAGACGGCTTGGTGGTGATTGGGAGTTTGGTGTTCATCCGGCGGAGCTTGTGGATGACCCAACTCATCTTGTGAGCGGTTGTGGGTGATTCACCGCGACGGAGTGTCAAAGAATCAACCCGTAGAGAGCACTTGATCCTTGCGCGGATCAAGGGGGAGCGACACCCTTGCGCGGGTGTTCCAACGAGGACTAGTGGGGAGTGGCGACTCTCCGATACCTCGGGAAAACATCGCCGTGTTCCTTGCCCCTTTACATTCAAGCATTTACTTTCTCGTATTTACTTACATTGCTTGTTTACATTCCTAGACTTGTCATGCTAGACTAGGATTGGAAACTAGGGTGCAAAACTTTGTATCGGTAGACTCTCTAGGAACACAAGTAGACACTAGGGGTGAATTCCAGCTTGTAGGATTTATTCCTTGCATTTATTTTTTAGAAAAGCCCAATTCACCCCCCTCTTGGGCATCTTGATCCTTTCAGCGGCGATGAAGGTCGGGTCGGAGATCATGGCGTGCCATCCCTTGGAGACGCATTGGAACCGACACAGCGCCTTCGCCGGCAGCCTGAGGAGCACCTCGATGATGATGTCCTCCGGCAGTGAGAGGCCGCCGCTGCCGTTGCCATCGCGTTTTCGTAGTTTTGATGCCATTGTTGTTGCGCTCGGAGTCGGATGACGGACGCTGTTATTTTTCCCTAACAAAATGACGTCGCCTTCAGGCTTCAGCGTACCATTCCATCATCAATTGGCTGCTTGTGTGCCCTTCGGCTTGATTGAGCAGCATCATCGTTGTGGCTGTGGGCCAGCATAAATTAGTGATTCCGCGGGCAACATAAATTTTTTATTATAAAAAAGCATATCTTTTTTTTTTCAAAATGAACGTTTCAGCAGATTTAATTCTAATTTCATATGGGGTTTTGTTGATGGTCTACCCAATTCATCCCTGATGAATGAATAAAATGCATGCGGTGCGGATGCCACCGGGTGGGCCCCACAATTAGACAGATTTTATTAAAAGATATTTTATTGCCATCGTGTCGTGGCTTAGCCCTTCCCTTGATCTGTTTTTTTGCAGATATTTTATTAAAAGATATTTTATTGCAGCATTTCTCTCCAAACAGTCCCACAGCATGTACCATGGCTCACCACGGTCCGCGGAGAGATGATTGACCATGGTTCACACACAAGTTCGAAAAGGAACATTCAGCAACAGAAGGAACTTGGTAAAGCGATGATTCACGAGTCCACAAGGTCTTGGTACAGCTTGTGAATGTTGGTCTCTGCCACTGTCTTGGACTTGGGCTTCATGATTCACGACACAAGCGGAGCTAGTGTGCATGTCCGTACGCGTTGGGTACCAAGGGAACACATAGTATGTGATATTTTGTCTCGTCTCTATTAATACATGGACAACAAATTTCTTTGCCGGTGCTTTTCGAAAGAGAAAAAAAAACACACACACACACAAGCCGGCGCAAATCGCCAAGCGTAGCGACTAGCTGAGTGCAGTGTGCATTCGAAAGGTTCACAGGTCCCATCCATTCCACCAAATTGGAAGTAGGAATCTCTCGGGGCTGCACGTGGCAGCGGCAGCAGCGCACAAACCTAACTGGTCAGCGTGCAAGACAACAATTCACTCTTTGATTTGCAAAGCCCGGCCCGTTTTCTTCTCGCGTCATGTGCACTAGCTTGTTTTCTACTACAAACTAAAATGCTCAGCTTAATTACGGATTTATTTTGGGTCCCTGTCTTCTCCATTTGAGGTTACCAATATTGCAGAAAGAAGCTACTAGTAGAATGAAAGAGGCACAAATCAAATTGGAATTCTGATGCCATATTGCCACCTTTAATTGGTTTCTATCTAGAATTCTGATGCACTGTCGATCGACATTCACTCCCGTTCTTTTCACTTTTGCTAACAGCCCCCGCGTGCACGATCCCATTCGTTGCACTTGTTGATTGATGCAATTCAAGGAAAAAGACAGAGAATCGAGGAGAGGGAGGGATGAGGTTGGGCAAACTTTTGCTGTACAACACAACCGGCCGAAAGCACCATCGTCAATCAATCCATTGCTAGCAGCTCATCGAATCCGATTATATCCGAGAGTCGTCGTCGTCCATGAAATGAAATGTCCATCAATTCTGGTAAGTTTCTAAAACTTTGTAAAGGCACTTTTCTGTTTTGTACGTGTTGCTGTTGCAGTGTTAGCTGGCCACCCGGCCCCACACCTAACGCCTGCCTCAAGCATATCATCCAAAGCGTTTTAATTTGTTGAACACGTAACTATTATTAGTACTCTTCCCTCCTTAATACATTACACCTTAGTTCAAATGCTCGAGGACAAGGATCGATCGAGCGGAATTGAACGTACCGAATCTAGCAGAAAATTAAGATGTAGTACTATACTTACTACCATGTAATAATAAATAAACAGAATTCAAAATTTTGGTTGCCGTCCAAAATTTAGTAGTATTTTTTATTACCTTCTCTACCATTACTGCAGTGTATTACTCACCGTTGTCCATCGCGCGCGTGGGTCCAAGACTAGACCACGTGTCCTACTAGTTGAGCAAAATTTTTATTACTGCCGGTTTTGGTGGACATCACATCCGCTCGCTTCTCTCCCGTTCTTTGCATGGCTCTGACAATTTGACACACATGAATTGCTTGAAGCCGTCAATATATGGAGGAATAATGATGCACAGCTCATATTATCAGTTTTGGCATGTAGAGAAAATATTGAATCTAAAGGAGGAATGATGACAGCTCATATTGGCAATTTGGCATGTTTAGAAAATAATTAATTGGGTGACTTGCTCAATTTGGCAGGTAGAGAAAATATTTAATTTGGCATTGTAGAGAAAATATGTTGGATTAACATAAGATGTCCAAGATTTTTCGATGACTAACACACGGATGATAAAGAAAAGAAGTCCTACTAGAAATGCATGCCAAAATCATTAACTAATACTAACACACGGCGCCAGGCATGCATGCAGTCTAGAATTACTGTTACGGCAGCGAGAGTGCGTGCTATATATAGTACGAGAATGTGTGTGGGGCCCACATGATAACGTGCTCAAGAGCACAACACAATTAAAGCAGCAGCATTTCGCCATTCCGTGATCTCGAGACTTGCACGTTGGTCATGGTCATGGACACCTTTCACGTTTCCTTGTATCGCCGTCGCCCGCACCGCCGGCCAGGAATGGAAATTAAAGCCCACAGCGCAACGCAACAAAAAAAAGGGAGTAACTGTAGTTGGTGG
Source organism: Saccharum hybrid cultivar R570 (assembly GCA_038087645.1). Lineage (NCBI taxonomy): Eukaryota > Viridiplantae > Streptophyta > Magnoliopsida > Poales > Poaceae > Saccharum > Saccharum hybrid cultivar. The sequence goes on from JAQSUU010000744.1 coordinate 5,762,517, forward strand.
CCGGGTTGGATTCTTCCTGATCGGTTACTAGCTAGTTGGTGCATGGCTGAGGTTGATGCATCCAAAATGATAACTCAAATCATAGCTCAGCAGGAGGTTACGTCTAGGGCGCCAAGATATCTACTGATGACTCAATGACTCATCCCATTTGTAATAAGTCTGTGGAGATGCTTGGTGCTCAGTAACTTGATTCTGACTTGCGCCTTATTAGGGACTTTGAATTTCTTTCTTATAGGGGCAGACTCCCTTTTGTTAATTCCCTAGGGTCTTTCAGTCATGAGGCTCCAAAAGATGTTATCTTTCTGGACCCACTTTAGTACCGGTAATTTAATTATTAGCTATTTTTACTCATTGATTGGTGAACTTAATTGTTCAAGCCAGTTTAACCGGCCTTTCTGTAACATATACTCTAATCTTCTTAGATGCAACGATACACATATCTCATGCGTATTCAAGAAAAAAAAAGATTGGTGAATTTAAATATTAAGTGTGAACATTTTATATAGGTTTAAAGTTAAAGTGCCAACATACCTATGTCTATTGGCAAACAATATGCAACATGGCAAAAACTATAGCCCTCCAAATTGTTAGGCGATGCAACATACTGTGAAATTAGGTGGAACGTGATACCCTCTCGGGTTTACGGCTTCGTGTTAATATAGGCTGAGAAAAGCCCTCAGCGTGGCACATACATCTTGTACAACAAGTTGCTAAAAACCTTAGCTTACAAGTAACAACACAAGATATACAACTAACTAATCTACCAAGTTACATAACACGAAGCCATTCTGTTGTGGTGATCACTATCACCCTAACCACCTGCATGCACCGCTGCCTAACAATCCGCAAGATAGTTCAACAGATATTTCAACACATACCTCTTGTTGATACTCACGATTTTTTTGACCTGAGCTTCCATACGTGTGGTAAAGCAAAGTGAAGAGGATCATGATGCGCACCTCCATGTGGCTACGGCAGTGCAAACTCCACCACCTAGATGGACGACAGTGGCTTGTAGGCCTCCTATGCCAACCCGGTTGTAGGGATCTAAGAAAATCACCCACAGAATTGTACAGTCAGTTTAGTAGCCTAATGTAGCAATTAAAAATTGTGCATTGCAAATTGCAGCATCTTTTCTTTAAGGAACGACTTTAGTCTTTCCAGCAGCACATTAACTAAGGAAAAGGAGAGTTTAATTGGACCATTTAGTTTCCCACCATACCCCATATGCTGGTCTGCAGTACACAGTTATAGAGATATACCAAACATAAATGGATATTTAACATATTGGCACAAGCATATTGAACTGGTATAGTATAATTTGCACTTGAAGATATTGTTTCAAAATCGAACAGGTAAAAGAATGACAATTTGACGTGCTTCTGCAGGGGGGTGGCGCTATAGACGCCTGCGTCGCCCTCCCGCTCGGGCGGCTCGGGTGATTCCAAACCAGCCGCCGCCGCCGCCAACTCCACCCCTTCTCTCCCCTCGCCGCTGCCGGAGGGAGCGGCCGGGAGGCCCGCGCGGCTCCCCAGGAAGGCAGCGGCGAGGCTTCGTCCCAGTGTGTGTCGCTTGCGCTCTTTCGGCGGGGACGGGGCACAGCGACGCGACGCAGTTTCGCGGAAGATGGGGACGGCGTCGGCTACCTGCTCGGCTGGCGGCGATGGCCCTCCTCCGGCTAGATCCGGCCTCCTTGTGGCCAGTTCTGGCGCCAACTGCTCGTTCCGGCTGGGGATTACCTGGCGTGAGCAGCGACGTACGGTGGAGGCCGCGTCGTCCACCGGCGGCGGGCTGGTCGCTGGATCCGCGGTCTCCGGCCTCCACCCAGCCAGATCTGGGCGGATCCGGTGGCTGGCGGGGCGGCGTGGCCGGCGGCGGCCCTGGCGGGCCGGCGGCGGATCGGGCCGACGGCCGGCAGCGGGCCCGGGCTGGGCGGCGCGAATCCGGCCTCCTGGCGTGCGGTGCTGCCCGGGGTGGCGGCGGCGGAGCTCTGGCCGCGGTTGCTTCGGCGGCCGGCGGCTGTGGGTGGTGGTGGAGCGGCTCGGTGGTGCCCCAGCAATGATGCTGTGGCCTCCATAGCGGTGCCGTGGTGGCATGGCTGTCTGTGACCGTGGCTGGTCTTCGGTGCCATGGTGGTACTGCGGTGGTGCCAGGTCCGGTGGAGGCCACGCGTGTCCGTCGGGGCTCGCCGGCGTGGTGGTGGTGCCCATGCGGGCGCAGAGGCAGCGGTGGGGTTCCCTCCCCTTCTGCTCATCCCCTCTTCCTTGCTGATGGTGGCCGCCTTGCGGCGGGGGCTGGGGCTCGTGTTGGCTTTGGGGGGCGGTCTCCGTCTATATCGTCCCTTCCCCATGGCCCTGCCCTCCGTTGCGGGGCGTTCGTTGGAAGGAAGGAGGCCTTGGCGTCCATGAGGGTGCTGGAACGGGGCCTCGCCTCGGTTTGGTACCTTGCGGGCATCGGCGGCGAGCGCGGCTAGTGGACGTGTGCGGCAGCAGATTGCTGGTCTTCTGCTGGTAATTGTTGGCGGGGTGTTGGCGCAGCTTTGCGGCTGCTTGTGCGGCCGGCGCGTTGCCCTCGGTGTAGCATCGACGGTTTTGGTTCCTGGCGGGGACCCGGCTTCGTGATCGGCGCCTGTGTTGGGGGTTCTTGGGCGTAGGCCCGACGACGGCGGCATCTACGGGTGTTGTTCCCCTGTTGAGGGCGTCGCGTCCCCAATTTTCTCCACGGGTGAAAACCTAGTCCGGTCTCGGACGAGCGACGGCGGCGCTTTGGCGTCGTGACCTTCCTGAAGGCGTCGTTGTGGATTGCGGCTCGGTCGGGATGTCTCGGGCAGGGCTAGATCGTCGTTTCTGCTGTTGTGTTTGCGCGGTTGGTGGCAGTGGTGGTGTAGTGGTAGTTTTTGTTTTTAGTTGCTTTTCCTTTTGTGTTTCCTGAGGAGTTTAGTAGAACTCATGTCGATGTCCCAATCCGACCGAGTGTTAGTGGTGCAAAGTGGTTGCTCGTGTCGATGTCCCAATCCGACCGAGGTGTTGTTGACCAAGTTGAGTAGTTAGTTGGTATAGTTGTAAGCTGCTCGTGTCGATGACCCAATCCGACCGAGGCTTGAGTTGCTTATAGTTGAGTAGTTTTTTGTACCTATTTTGTGCAGTGGAGTAGGGTACCCTCCTATTTGTATGGTTTTTCTGGCCCGGTTTCCAGTCAAAAAACTGGGCTGGCACTTGCCTTTTTTCTTTTATTCGTCTAATAGAAATCCTGGCAAAGCTTTTGCCGGCCCTTCTAGAAAAAAAGATTGACAATTTTAAATTAGAGTCTTAATCCATATACCAGTTGATGAAATAAAAGTATATGGAGGTGACCGAGCAATCACGATGCGTGCATCAACAGCTCAAAGAAAAAAAGCACCACACGCGCGCCATGAACCCACCCAGGTTCTCTCTTCGTCTTCCACTGGGCGAGTCACGATGCAGCGTCCTTTGTTCTTCATTTGTGACGAAGCGGTGCCCACCATATGCTGTCATAGTGGCCATGGCACGCGTCCGACCGTGGGTTGGCATTGGCACGCACGTAGCCATCGCCAGGAACGGATCAGCCGTGGCCTGCCCGTTTGGGCAACAGTGCAAAAAAGGAAGGTGTTCTGTTGTCGTCTCGGGACCACACCCACACGTCCGAACCCAGCTGCCGTACGTGTCGTGTCGAGGATTAAGTAGAGTAGGTATGTATTCCACTGCATGCACTTGTATTCCGTAAAGAATGAGTATACGTACACGTAGAATATGACCGGACAGGCAGACCTCCCCCGACGGTTGGCGTGGAAATCGATCGTTACGCTTTGGCGCTTTGCTAACGATTTTTTTCTTCCTCGGCTAGCTGTCTATTTCACTCCTTGATAATTTATCCTCAACTTTGTAATCATCACATGACGCATCAGCATAAGATGGACCTTATTAGCCAACATCAACATCACATCGCATCATTTTCCCATCTCATCAGCTGGTCGGTGGTCCTTGTCACCTCATCGGAGCCCAGTGTGGGTGACCGATCGAGCAATCACAAGGCGTGCAATCGCCAAAGTACACGAATTATTCAGGTTCACACACACAGAAATTAAAGCACAGTAAGGGCTTTGCACCCTGGCCTCATGTTTTCCTAAAAAAAAAAAGCTCGTGAATACGATCGGCCGATCGGGGTGCAAATGTACGTGTCCCCAGTCGACTCGTGAATGAAAACGACATGGATCGATCACCTCCACACTAGGTACTGTAGGTTCGAGGACGACGCACATGTGCACATCGCCTAACACCTATAACCTAACCCAAGGAGCGAGAGATGTGGGTATTATAAAGCAGCAAAGCCAGGGAAAGAGAGGGGAGGGCAGCCACCAACCTCGCCGGCCTGCGGCTACATATACTTGATCAGTTTGATCTCTTCTTACTTAAGGTTTGGTAGACCTGCAGTCATCCCGGCCGTCGCCTGCCGCTCCTCCGCTCCGGCCGTTGCCTCCATCGACGCCGGCCACGCCTCTCACTCACAGTCACATCGACGCCGGCGGGAACCAGTCTGCCTCCATCATCCGCTCCGGTCCCAGCCGTGGCAGCCGGCTCGACGACTGGAGAGCCGGATCCGCTCCGGTCCCAGACGTCTCTCACTTCACATCGACGCCGGCGCGCACCAGTCTGCCTCCATCATCCGCGCACGGTGCACCCGCTCCGTTCCAGCGCACAGACGCCGCCTCAACCCACCGGAGCGAGCACGGTGACGACGTCGTCGCTCCAGCCGCCATCCAGGTACGCCCCGGCCGCCGTTGATCGATCGCGCTCGCTCGCTCCTAGCTACTACTGTACTACATTGCTGTTGCTGTTGATCGACTCCATCCTTTTGGTTTCAGTAAGTACCAAAAGGAAGTAACCTAAAGGAAGGATCATATCGAAGGCGATCATGGATTCGAGGATCGGAGGGCCATCGGCGTCCGTACGTCGTGACCGGGAAAGGAACTGATCTTGAGCCCCAGCCAGGTACGCCCATGAGGATCGCCTCGCCGGCCTGCGGCTATATATACTCGATCAGTTCGTATTTTTAATTTGCTGCTTTCTTGCTCTCCTCATCATATATATCGCTGCTTTCTTGCATCTTAATTAATTTGATCCTTGAGCACGCCGCTGGTACGGTGAGCACCTCCTCCTCCTCCTCCTCCTCCTCCTACTACACCTCTCCATCTCATTGTGCAGCAGGCAGGACTCCTCCTCCTACTACACCTCCCTTGAATGATACTACAACATACTCCATTTCATTGTGCAGCAGGCAGGACTGATTTCGTCGTCAAATTAAATCTCCATCTGGTACGTACGAACAACAGGGCTTTCTTTTCTGCTGGGGCTGCTTCTTATTTTCTTTCTACTGGCGTCGGAATCATCCACTAAGCAGCTCCTTTTTCCACGCATGCAGCGGCGGTGGACGCGGTTGTGTACAGCAGCAAACCGGCCGGCGCCGTGATCGATTGTACGCAGATTGAACCCGCCGCTATCATCATGAGTACTGTAAAGGTAATCAATCAATCAATGACAAGGTCACCGCACGGGTTAAAATAATTCTGTATTTATATCAAGTTGTATATATGTTGTTCTACTTGTTTGTTTGTAGTGTCTATCCAACAACGCAAAACTATCAATTAGAACTAAATATATAAATACATTAATGCCCTTATCAAGGGATAAGGAACAATAGGTGCACTAATGATAAGGACATCAACATGCGAATGAACTGTCAAACATTCAAGTTAAAAATGTATAAATATGTCTAAATTATCAACTTATATGTATATATTTCATTTTGTTGATTCAAATTTAATTAATTTGTCAAGATCATTAATGTAAGAAAATATTTTTCATGGAAGGTATAAAATAGCCTAGATATTTAGCACTTTTGCATAACTGTACTTAAATGTATGTTTACTTTAATAAAAAATAATATATTAGTATTAGTACTAATACTAATATTAATAGAACTAGGTAATGTAAAACTATATGTATGATATGGTTTACAACTATTTTAACATCTTTTGTACTCAAAGATGCTTATAATTTAGCTATGGATTTGAGAGGATATTCTATTTTCTTTACAGAATGAATGGAGTGGTAATTTATATTCTAATTGTAGTTGTTATATAAACTCCCTATCACAATGGTAGGTGGATAATTATATACAAAATTTAGGTGGACTCTTGGTCACTTTTTTAATGGCATAGGCTGGTAGTTCCAATATAAATTCATGGGCTACTTTATGTTATTTTAGAAAAAAACATTAGAATTTCCCGAGTTTCTAGGATTTATCTTTTTTTCTAGCAAGCCCTATGAGGATTTATGTAGAGCCATCATTAGCTACCTCTACTTAGAACTCCTAGGTTTTATATTTTTCTTCTAGCATGATATGTATTTGTTTTATACCTTTCTACGATGTAACACCCAAATTTTAGAGATAATGAATTTTGAAGAAATTAGATAACAATTAGGGCAAATTAAAATTTTAAAAACTATTTTGGTGATGCATTCATGCTGCTGCATTTATTTTATTTTGTGGTGTGGGTTTATTTTATTTTGATTTGAATTTGAAACTCTATTTGAAAAGGTTTGAAAAGAAACAAAAGAAAAAAAAAACAACTTACCTTCTTGGCCCGAAGGCTGTCGGACGGCCTGCTCTCCCGCGCCTGCCCGCGTGGGCCGTCCAGCGCCGTCGCGTCCCGGCCCAGCAGCCGAGCCCAGCAGCCAAGCCAGCCGAGCCAGCCGCGCGCCTCTCCCTTTCTTCAGTCGCTGACGGGTGGGCCCCAGGTGGCAGCCGCGTCCTCTTCCTCCGGTCGTAACCGGGACGGACACGAGCTATGCCTCAACCGAATCAAATCGCGTATCTTTGTATCCTACCCGAAATCGACGAGGTGAAGCTATAAAATTGGTAGCCGCATGTTTCCTATTTCCGTTTTTCATCTAAAACACGAGTTCATCCACGTGAAATCGAGTTGGCGAGTTGGAAAACCTAGGCGGGTTTCGGTTGAACGTCGCCGTCGGTTGCGGTTAGTCTGGTGCCTTTCTTCTTCGCTTAGGTGAGTTCGTTAGCTCCTCCTCTCCCTTCCCATGTGTTTCTTTTGAATTCTTGCGCATTTTACCGTGAGGTTTGGAGTTTCCCCGTGGCCGGTAATGGCGCCGCCGCCCTATCCAAGCCGCATCCCGATTTCGAGCTGTTGTAGCTTTCCTAAGCTATGTAGATAGGTTCGGGGGAAGCTTCTCGTTCGGTTGGTGTCGGTTGGGGGATGTTTGGTGGTCGGGAACGGCGAATCCGGAGTTTTCCGGCGAGCTCGGGTGGCCGGCCATGGAGGCCGCCGGCCGGACCTGGAGAAGGAGATCAGATTTTCTACTGTGGAGTTGGTGATGAACGTGAGCCGTCCGATTTGAAATCAAGGGCCCAGATTAGAACTTACCCCTTCGCGGGTAAATTTGTTAAAGAGACCCTCAGCTCTTTAGATATCAACCCACGGTCCATAGCGTATTTCTGAAAATGTGTTTTCGTGTTTTGAAAGCGTATTCTCTTCCGGTTAAGTCAAAAATACGTTTTCAGGTATTTACAGTTTTGCCATTAGAATTGTTTTGGTCATAAAATCTTCGTTTTAACTCCGATTTGATCCGTTCAAATTGCGTTAGGTTCGTATTTGCGAGCTCTACATGTTAGTGTAGTTGTACAGTTAGTTTTGATAATTTATTTTTCGAGTTTATAATTAAGTATTTATTTATTTATAGGAAATCTTAGAAAATTCATAACTTTCACGTTTTAACTCCGAATTTGGTGATCTTTGCGTCTGTGTGATCGTAGAAACGTGTAGAAGAGTTTTATAAGCTTTTATTACTGTTTTGTTACTGTTGGTGTACTGTTCTAATTATACCTCTTTGTTTGCTTCGTGTATGTTTGATTGGATGCATGTATGTGTTGATTGATGATCGAATATAGAAGATGAGCAGTATTTGGACGATTCGGAGTATTACTTTGAGCCAAGTCAGCAGTATCACTTGGAGAGCTTTGATCAAGGCAAGTATAACATGGGACCATCCTTGTTGTCCTATTCACTGAAATTATCATACATATGCATGTGTCTTCCTTGACAACCATAGAGATTATAACTTAGCTTTTGATATCTTGATTCCTTGTCAACCTTGGGTATGCATTTGGGTAGCTATTGCTAGTGCTTAATTATGAACAATGATCTTGTAATTTGACTAATGGATTATGCAATCAACCATTAAGATGATTTTATTACTGTTGAAAAGGGGGCTAGAGCAAGGGGTTATATTGTTGCTCTGGTTTCTCTCCATAAGGACTTATCTGTACATGACCATTCGGGACATACAGTACAACTGTGAGGGCTATATGGCTCTGACTTTAGTTGTTCAAGAGACCTTTTCTAGCTTGTTAGTGGTTACCTTAAATGGCGTAAGAATGGCTTGCCACTTTGGGTGTAGTGCGAGCCCCTGGCCTAGTGTGTATAGGCTGCGGTTGTTGTGCCACAGGGAAGGGGGGTTCTACATCTGCCTGCCGAGTGAATCTAATGGCCCTAACTTGTTAGACGAACTTTTGAGTGGCTTTATATGGTTCTCGGGTGTTTGGGCTTGATCTCCCCACTCATTTGGAAATCATGACTTACAGTGAAAGTGTACACCTCTGCGCAGAGTTAAAAACTGGTATACTAGCCGTGCTCACGGATACGAGCGGCCTTGGAACATTTACAGATAGATGATCACCATTGCTATATCATGTTTAATTATTGTTGATTATTATTATGCTCATGTTAATGCTATTCGTTATCATTATTACAATTGATCATTGGTTCTTTAATGGGAAGTGGTTTATCTTGATGCTACTCAATTGCTAATATATGTGATTAAAAGCTAAATGCAGTTAAACAGTGTCTAGCCTTTTTGAGCCTCATGAACCCTATGTTATATTTGTGGAGTTCGACATGGACTCACCCTTGCTATTTCCACCATAACAGATGAAGATATAGAGAAAGATTATCGGAATGAGTACTAGTCTTGGTGTCAACCAGTCAACCGTGTCCCTGTGTGGAGTTTTCCGCTGAAGAATTACTATTAGTTATTATTACTTATTGTTCAAGACTATGTCTTAAATACTTATTCGTTATGTAATAAGCACTGTGATGATACTATGTAATTTGTCAACTTATGTGTGCGACTGATTCCTGGGGCGCACATGAGTCTTTTATACATTCTATTTTTGTCCTTAAAAATGGGTGTGACAGATTGGTATCGGAGCCGTGTTGACTGTAGGACGCAAGCCTAGTTAGAATGGTCATTAATAGCATCCATACTTCACTTAATTCATGCTTCCTCTTTTCACCTTGTTAATTACTAAAGTTTTATGCTTCCTCTACTTTATTCTATTGCGAAAATACATTGATTCTATCTAATCTATGTCTAAATCTTATAGATGCCTCCTCATCCCCGTCTGTCAGCTGCACAGTACGTTGCCCGTTTCAAACCTCAGGAGCCGTATGAAGATGGTGATCAAGAGCTATCTGATGCTGAATCAAGAGTTGGTGATACACCAATGGAGGATGTAGTTATGGGGTGGACTACGAAGTTTCATATCATGGTTCCTAAAGCTGATGCTTTCTTCCATGACATGTTGACAAGAACATTGGACAACTACTACTACGACTGGGAAGCTACGTTGGAGTATCGCAGTGCAGAGTATAGTCATCCATGGATGGATTCCTATTGGGAAACAGAGTTATGGGTTAAGAAAAGGGATCCTACCACTAAGGAGCCTAAGGTGGAGTCAAAGTTCATTACCAGAGTGAGCCGGGCAACTGTGGAGATAAGCATGGAGGATGTCGCTTTTAATGCATTTGTTTACTACCATGGTCTACGCTCGGACAAGACGTTAAAGGGTGCACTCCGGCATTTTCCTTGTTTCTTACATGACAAGGGTATTTGGACCGTGCCGCCTGCAGATGATTCCTTCTTGACTTTACAAGCTACGGTGGGATTAGCTCGAGAATTGGCTCTCCATGAGGTGGATTTGAAGGATGAGTTGCTAAAGGAAAAAGAACTTAAGGAGCAAGCTTATAAGGAGATTGATCAATTAAGGGCGGAGTTAGGTCATCCCAAGATTTATGAGAAGCTTAATTAGGAAATAGGAAAAATCCCTATGTAATAGGAACAATAGTAGTTGCGAGTTAATTTTAAGTTTGGTTTGTTTTGAGAGTCAGTTTGTGGTGTGAACAATTATGTGATTGATGGATTGTTATTATGATAATGTGTGATTTGGATCTTTGTAATGTGTGCTGGAGTTTTGTAGACATGCCTACAAGTTCCATGGTTAAGAATATTAAGTTTGATCAAAATATATTAGTTGAATATGAGGTTAACTTAGTTCTGTCCTTTGCTGATTTTTGGATCAGTCTGGGATGTTTTAGAAATAACTTAAAATCCGTTCATGAGAAATTCAAGAAATTTTACTGGGAATAATTAGACTTTTATATCTTTCCAACCCCGCAAGAATCACCTTAATATCTATTATGAGCTAAGAGATATACCTGTTTCAAGTTGGAGTTACTGCACAGTCTGGAATTTTGAAATAGTTTCGGTTAAGTTCAGTTTTGGCTAATTTATTGACAGAATCAGAAGAAGTGTTGTGAATAAAAGTTGTAGATAATTTTTTAAGCTTTCCAACCATGTAAAGATCATCTGAATTGGACGTCTGTAGCTCGAGATATGACAGTTTTACTGAGTTGCTGAAATTGGAGATCGCCCAGAAAAATCAGATTTTGCTTATCTATTGAATACATCATTTCGGATTGTACTGAATTTCAATTTCTATGTTTTTGGAAACAGATGTCAGGCAGAGGTCGTGGCAGAGGTCGTGGAGGTGCTAACCTACCCATTACTATGGAGGAACTCATGCAAACTCAGAACCAGATGATGCAGATGTTTATGCAGCACATGCAGAACAATCCCGCTGCAGGAGTACCACCGCCTGTGCAAGTGAGGGATAAGCGTGGGGAATTTTTAAAGGGACGCCCTCCAGTGTTTTCTCATGCTGCTGATCCTTTAGAGGCAGATGATTGGGTGAGGGCAGTGGAGAAACAGCTGAATATAGCCCAATGCAATGATATGGAGAAGGTGTTATATGCATCTGGTCAGTTACAGGGGACAGCTCAGACTTGGTGGGAGTCGTATCAAGCTGCACGCCCTGACAATGCTCCTCCTATCACTTGGAATGAGTTTGTTAGAGATTTTCGAGCTCGTCATATTCCTGAAGGTATAATTGAGCTGAAGCAGGAAGAATTCAGAAACCTTAGGATGAGACAGATGAGCGTTAGTGAATATCATGATAGATTTACCCAGTTGGCTCGCTATGCTCCTAATGAAGTGAGGGAAGATGCAGACAAACAGCGTCTTTTCTTGAAGGGAATTTATTATGATCTTCGCTTGAAGTTGAAGGGGAACAACTATGCTAGTTTTCAAGAGCTGGTAAATAAAGCTATTGTGCTTGATAATGAGCGCAGAGAGATGGACAGGAAGAGGAAAATGAAGGTACAAGGCTCAGGAAGCAACAACCGTCAGCGCACTAATTCTCAGCATGGTTTTCATCAGAAGTTTCAGGGACCGGTTAGTCAATGGAATCGCAATCCGAATCAGAGGTGGTCCCAGAATTGGCAAAGTAATCAGTCACAACAGCGTTCATCATATCCACAACGTCAACAGTATCAGCAGACTGGGCAACAGACTCCTCGCACTGGAAATTCTAATGTTACCCCCATGAAGAATAGTGCTCCCAGCACGCCTACTAGATGCTTTGTCTGTGGTAAAGAGGGGCATATGTCTTATCATTGTCCTGAGAAGCAGAACCAGCAGACTCCTCAGAGCCAGAAGAGCAACCAGAGGCAATCTGGTACTGGAAGGGTGAATCACGTGTCTTCTGATACAGTTCATGATGCACCAGAAGTTATGATTGGTACGTTCAATGTACACTCCACTCCTGCAACTGTTCTTTTTGACTCTGGAGCATCTCATACATTCATATCCAACATTTTTGTTAAAATGCATAGTATACCCATGCTAGCTATGAAAGAACCTCTCTTAGTAAATTCACCTGGAGGTACCATGCAAACCAGTAATCGTTGTCTTCCAATTAGTATGGTATTAAGGGGGGTAGAGTTTAAGATAACTCCTATAGTGTTGAGGACATCTGGTATTGATGTGATATTGGGTATGGACTGGATGAAGTCAAATCAGGCAGAGATTCAGTGTCAGCAGAAAGTAGTAGTTGTGACTGCACCTAATGGAGATAAAATCAATGTGGATGTAGCAGTGCAGAAGCAACCAACCGCTGTGGTGAATCAGCTTGAAGATACTAATAAGGAGAATTCAGTGATTGAGGAATTTCCGGATGTCTTCCCTGATGAATTGTCAGGTATGCCACCTGACCGAGACATTGAATTTCTTATAGAATTACTTCCTGGAACTGCACCTATAGCCAAACGACCATATAGGATGGGAGTAGATGAATTAGAAGAACTTAAGAAACAAATTAAAGAATTACAAGATAAAGGTTTTATTTGACCTAGTTCATCACCTTGGGGAGCACCAGTTATTTTTGTTGATAAGAAAGATGGCGGTCAGAGGATGTGTGTTGATTATAGATCACTAAATGAGGTAACTATCAAGAATAAGTATCCTTTGCCCAGGATTGATGACTTGTTTGATCAGTTGAGAGGTGCTTGTGTGTTCTCTAAGATTGATTTACGTTCTGGTTATCATCAGTTGAAGATTCGTGTTTCTGATATTCCAAAGACAGCTTTTACTACAAGGTATGGATTGTATGAGTATACTGTTATGTCATTTGGATTGACCAATGCACCTGCATACTTTATGTACATGATGAATAAGGTGTTCATGGAATATTTGGATAAGTTTGTGGTGGTATTTATTGATGATATACTGGTATTTTCCAAGACAGAAGTAGAGCATGCTGAACATTTGAGGTTGGTATTGCAGAAACTTAGAGAGCATAAACTGTATGCGAAGCGAAGTAAATGTGAGTTTTGGTTGAAGGAAGTTTCTTTCCTTGGTCATATTGTTTCTAATGGAGGGATATCAGTGGATCCAGGTAAAGTAAAGGATGTATTAAATTGGAAACCACCTATTGATGTTAGCGAGATTCGTAGTTTCTTGGGATTAGCTGGATATTACAGACGATTCATTGAAGGGTTTTCTAAACTTGCTAAACCTATGACATCTCTATTAGAGAAGAATGCCAAGTTTGTGTGGTCAGATAAATGTCAAGCTAGTTTTGAGGAATTGAAGAAGAAGTTGACTACAGCGCCTGTTTTGGTTTTGCCAGATTTGAGTAAGAAGTTTTCTATTTATTGTGATGCTTCTCGTCAAGGTTTGGGATGTGTTCTTATGCAAGAAGGCAGAGTTGTGGCTTATGCATCTAGGCAGTTGAGAAAGCATGAGTTGAATTATCCTGCACATGATTTGGAGTTAGCAGCTGTAGTTCATGCTTTAAAGATTTGGAGACATTATTTGATTGGACATAAGAGTGATATATACACTGATCATAAGAGTTTGAAGTATATTTTCACTCAGTCAGATCTGAATTTGAGGCAACACAGATGGTTAGAATTGATCAAGGATTATGATATTGAGATACACTATCATCCTGGTAAGGCTAATGTAGTAGCTGATGCTCTTAGTAGGAAAAGCTATGTCAATGAGATACAGACATTGACTATGACTAGTGAGTTATGTGCTGAATTTGAATATTTGAATTTGGGAATTGTTACTAATACAATGGAATTAGTAATAGAGCCTACTTTAGAGCAAGAAATCTACAAGGGTCAGTTGAAGGATGAGAAACTAAAGAAGATAGCGGAAGATATAGTGATTGGTAAGTCACCAGGTTTTCGGATGGATGATAATGGAATTTTGTGGTTTGGAAAGAGGCTGTGTGTACCTGAGGATCAAACTGTTAGACAAGCAATTCTTCGCGAAGCTCATGAGTCAGCTTATTCTATTCATCCTGGTAGTACTAAGATGTATTTGGATCTGAAACAGAAATATTGGTGGCTTGGATTAAAGCGAGATGTGGCTGAGTATGTGGCATTATGTGACACTTGTCAAAGGGTGAAAGCAGAGCATCAGAGACCTGCTGGATTGTTGCAACCAATGAAGATTCCTGAATGGAAGTGGGAAGAAGTTGGTATGGACTTTATAGTGGGGTTACCTCGTACTCAGAAAGGTTATGACTCTATTTGGGTGATAGTAGATCGATTAACCAAAGTTGCTCATTTTATACCCGTTAAGACTACTTACCGTGGACCAAAATTGGCAGAGTTGTATATGGAGAGGATAGTATGTTTGCATGGAGTTCCAAAGAAGATTGTATCTGATCGAGGATCGCAGTTTACGTCGCATTTTTGGAAAGCTGTGCATGAATCATTGGGAACAAAATTGAATTTTAGTACAACATATCATCCACAGACAGATGGACAGACTGAAAGGACCAACCAGGTATTAGAGGATATGTTGAGAGCTTGTGCATTGCAATATGGAACTAGTTGGGATAAGAGTTTGCCTTATGCAGAATTTTCTTACAATAATAGTTATCAACAGAGTCTTAAGATGGCACCGTTTGAAGCTTTGTATGGACGTAAGTGTAGAACTACATTGTTTTGGGATCAGACAGGTGAATCTTAGGTGTTTGGTACAGATGTTCTTAGAAACGTAGAAGATCAAGTGCGAGTGATTCGAGAGAATTTGAGAGTAGCGCAGTCTCGTCAGAAGAGTTATGCTGACAATAGAAGAAGAGATTTAGTTTTTGAGGTAGGTGATTATGTCTATTTGAAGGTGTCACCTATGAAAAGTGTGAAGAGGTTTAACATGAAAGGTAAACTAGCACCAAGGTATGTTGGACCATTTAAAGTTATTACTAGACGTGGGGAAGTTGCTTATCAATTAGAGTTGCCTGATAATTTATCTGGAGTACATGATGTGTTCCATGTTTCACAACTTAAGAAGTGTTTACGTGTGCCTGAGGAGCAGATACCTTTAGAAGAATTGACTGTTAATGAAGATCTTACATATGATGAGTTTCCGATCAAGATTTTAGAAACTGCTGAGAGAGTTACTCGAAGTCGGGTTATTAAGATGTGCAAGGTGCAGTGGAATCGATATTCAGAAGCAGAGGCAACTTGGGAAAGAGAGGATGAATTGAGGAAATCATATCCGCAGTTGTTTGAGTAAGCAGTTCAATCTCGAGGACGAGATTCTTTTAAGGGGGGTAGAATTTGTAACACCCAAATTTTAGAGATAATGAATTTTGAAGAAATTAGATAACAATTAGGGCAAATTAAAATTTTAAAAACTATTTTGATGATGCATTCATGCTGCTGCATTTATTTTATTTTGTGGTGTGGGTTTATTTTATTTTGATTTGAATTTGAAACTCTATTTGAAAAGGTTTGAAAAGAAACAAAAGAAAAAAAAAACAACTTACCTTCTTGGCCCGAAGGCCGTCGGACGGCCTGCTCTCCCGCGCCTGCCCGCGTGGGCCGTCCAGCGCCGTCGCGTCCCGGCCCAGCAGCCGAGCCCAGCAGCCAAGCCAGCCGAGCCAGCCGCGCGCCTCTCCCTTTCTTCAGTCGCTGACGGGTGGGCCCCAGGTGGCAGCCGCGTCCTCTTCCTCCGGTCGTAACCGGGACGGACACGAGCTATGCCTCAACCGAATCAAATCGCGTATCTTTGTATCCTACCCGAAATCGACGAGGTGAAGCTATAAAATTGGTAGCCGCATGTTTCCTATTTCCGTTTTTCATCTAAAACACGAGTTCATCCACGTGAAATCGAGTTGGCGAGTTGGAAAACCTAGGCGGGTTTCGGTTGAACGTCGCCGTCGGTTGCGGTTAGTCTGGTGCCTTTCTTCTTCGCTTAGGTGAGTTCGTTAGCTCCTCCTCTCCCTTCCCATGTGTTTCTTTTGAATTCTTGTGCATTTTACCGTGAGGTTTGGAGTTTCCCCGTGGCCGGTAATGGCGCCGCCGCCCTATCCAAGCCGCATCCCGATTTCGAGCTGTTGTAGCTTTCCTAAGCTATGTAGATAGGTTCGGGGGAAGCTTCTCGTTCGGTTGGTGTCGGTTGGGGGATGTTTGGTGGTCGGGAACGGCGAATCCGGAGTTTTCCGGCGAGCTCGGGTGGCCGGCCATGGAGGCCGCGCGGCCGGACCTGGAGAAGGAGATCGGATTTTCTACTATGGAGTTGGTGATGAACGTGAGCCGTCCGATTTGAAATCAAGGGCCCAGATTAGAACTTACCCCTTCGCGGGTAAATTTGTTAAAGAGACCCTCAGCTCTTTAGATATCAACCCGCGGTCCATAGCGTATTTCTGAAAATGCGTTTTCGTGTTTTGAAAGCGTATTCTCTTCCGGTTAAGTCAAAAATACGTTTTCAGGTATTTACAGTTTTGCCATTAGAATTGTTTTGGTCATAAAATCTTCGTTTTAACTCCGATTTGATCCGTTCAAATTGCGTTAGGTTCGTATTTGCGAGCTCTACATGTTAGTGTAGTTGTACAGTTAGTTTTGATAATTTATTTTTCGAGTTTATAATTAAGTATTTATTTATTTATAGGAAATCTTAGAAAATTCATAACTTTCACGTTTTAACTCTGAATTTGGTGATCTTTGCGTCTGTGTGATCGTAGAAACGTGTAGAAGAGTTTTATAAGCTTTTATTACTGTTTTGTTACTGTTGGTGTACTGTTCTAATTATACCTCTTTGTTTGCTTCGTGTATGTTTGATTGGATGCATGTATGTGTTGATTGATGATCGAATATAGAAGGTGAGCAGTATTTGGACGATTCGGAGTATTACTTTGAGCCAAGTCAGCAGTATCACTTAGAGAGCTTTGATCAAGGCAAGTATAACATGGGACCATCCTTGTTGTCCTATTCACTGAAATTATCATACATATGCATGTGTCTTCCTTGACAACCATAGAGATTATAACTTAGCTTTTGATATCTTGATTCCTTGTCAACCTTGGGTATGCATTTGGGTAGCTATTGCTAGTGCTTAATTATGAACAATGATCTTGTAATTTGACTAATGGATTATGCAATCAACCATTAAGATGATTTTATTACTGTTGAAAAGGGGGCTAGAGCAAGGGGTTATATTGTTGCTCTGGTTTCTCTCCATAAGGACTTATCTGTACATGACCATCTGGGACATACAGTACAGCTGTGAGGGCTATATGGCTCTGGCTTTAGTTGTTCAAGAGACATTTTCTAGCTTGTTAGTGGTTACCTTAAATGGCGTAAGAATGGCTTGCCACTTTGGGTGTAGTGCGAGCCCCTGGCCTAGTGTGTATAGGCTGCGGTTGTTGTGCCACAGGGAAGGGGGGTTCTACATCTGCCTGCCGAGTGAATCTAATGGCCCTAACTTGTTAGACGAACTTTTGAGTGGCTTTATATGGTTCTCGGGTGTTTGGGCTTGATCTCCCCACTCATTTGGAAATCATGACTTACAGTGAAAGTGTACACCTCTGCGCAGAGTTAAAAACTGGTATACTAGCCGTGCTCACGGATACGAGCGGCCTTGGAACATTTACAGATAGATGATCACCATTGCTATATCATGTTTAATTATTGTTGATTATTATTATGCTCATGTTAATGCTATTCGTTATCATTATTACAATTGATCATTGGTTCTTTAATGGGAAGTGGTTTATCTTGATGCTACTCAATTGCTAATATATGTGATTAAAAGCTAAATGCAGTTAAACAGTGTCTAGCCTTTTTGAGCCTCATGAACCCTGTGTTATATTTGTGGAGTTCGACATGGACTCACCCTTGCTATTTCCACCATAACAGATGAAGATATAGAGGAAGATTATCGGAATGAGTACTAGTCTTGGTGTCAACCAGTCAACCGTGTCCCTGTGTGGAGTTTTCCGCTGAAGAATTACTATTAGTTATTATTACTTATTGTTCAAGACTATGTCTTAAATACTTATTCGTTATGTAATAAGCACTGTGATGATACTATGTAATTTGTCAACTTATGTGTGCGACTGATTCCTGGGGCGCACATGAGTCTTTTATACATCCTATTTTTGTCCTTAAAAATGGGTGTGACATACGATATCATGATTTTATAGTTTATCCTTCATCTTTTACATTTACTTGTTGCATTTCTATACTTATGTTAAGTTAAAACTCTAGTTCTTATTGCATATTTCATTTCAATACTTTTAAAGAAATATTATATATAGATCCTAGGCTACACTATTAGTTCTTACCATGGCACAAAATAATCCCACACCAAAGGAAATAGACATGTAGAATTTATTATGTAACATAATTATATTTGCAGTAGTATTGTTTTATAGAACATAGACTGCTTCAAATTAAAATAATATTAAGATATGGTATAAAATGTTACTCAGAATTTATAAACTTACTTAAAATAACAACTTACGTAATTCATTAGAGTATGAATATAACTTAAACTGAATTATCAGGGGTAATGCTATATGGTTTGCTTAAGGAATATTTTTCATGATTGATAAGCCACTATAAAGTAAGTATTTATCTTAATATATACATGTTTACTTATATATAACTATTGAATTATTATTTGTAATATTTTATAGTACTATTTATATGTCCTACCTCTATCCCAAATGGATGCAATTCTATGTTTGCGATGAGCTGAACTTTTTTTAAGTTTGACTAAGTCTATAGAAAATACTATTGACATTTATGACTCCAGATAAGTATACTATGAAAAAATACTCTTAAAATTATGATTTGAGATAACTATATTCGTGATCAACTTAATAACACTCATGATATTATAAATTTTAGTACCTTTTTATATAGATTTGTGCAAAGTTAAAACTCTTAAACTCCTTGAAATGTGATAATTGCTTGTGTTTAGGGATAAAGGATTATATTTAAGAGATATCTTTGTTTATTTTCTTTAAGGATTGAGGTGGGTAACTCATATACAAATTAAATTTGTTACTTTGCATGATCTTTCATAATAGTGGAGGTGTGCAATTTTAGGAGTTTTTAGTGGAACTGATCTTTCATAATAGTGGAGGTGGAACTGATCTTTCATAAATTTAGGAGTTTTTTGAATTATCATTCATATTGGAATAAGTGGGTAACTTTGATGGAAAATTAGGGATAACTTTATGTATTTTTCATAATGGGTAAATTTTATAGAGAAAAATAGATGCAGTGACTACTATTTATGATGATGCGAACTGCCTAGCAAATTAATGGCCACATATATACGATTATTCTAAGAATTTTTAGGATCCATATTTTTTCTGTGGTGTCTAGTGAGATAAGATAGAGCAAGTTTTCATCTTATTTTTTTGGGTTAAACAAAATTCTGAGCGGGGTGTGTACCATCATTAATAATTGAGACCTATTGGCTTTCCCAGAAAAAATCTAAATAACCTAGTGAACATACACGTGTTAGAGTACGTTTTAATGTATTGGGAACGTGGCTGGTCAACTTTTTGACGTGTTGTATATTTAGTTATTTGTTAGTCGATCAATTAATGTTTTTTTCTACGTGACGGGTACTTGCCATTCAAGATTTTAGGTTATTTTCTTTATTTGTCTATAATGGCATAGGTGGTTAATTTCTTAGGTAATAATAAAATAGATCTAATGGCTATAAATAATGGCTAGTCTTTTGGTTTGATGGTTAGATGTTTCTCATTAACGTGAGAATTTTTAGTATTTAGATTTTTTCTAAGCACGTCTGGTGAGAATCAACGTGGAGCGAGCCTTTATTGGGGCCCTAATTAGTAATATAGTAAGATTATCCAGCAACATAATTATATTTCTATCTGTCAATCTACTAGATGTCTGACGTGGTGGGCCCGTTAAGGTGATCGTGAGTCTTGGGATTGCGATCAAGCGCGCGGTCGACACCGCCAAGCGCAACAAGAAGGAGTGCAAGCGCGTCGAGGGCACCGTAGGCCACGTCTGCGGGCTGATGCAGATGCTCAGCATGAGCGAGCCCCACGTGGCAATGCTGCAGCACCCCTGCATCGCCGGTGCCCTCGACAACGTTGTCGACACCCTGGAGGAGGCCCTGGAGCTCGTCACCAAGTGCCAGAAGAAAAACTCACTGATGAAGTTTGTCACGGCGACCGGGACTGCCAGGAAGTTACAGAGGGTGCAAGAAGAGCTCCTTCGCAAGGTCTCCCTCTGCACCTTGACGGTGACCACGATGTCGGCGGTCTCCATGACAAACTACAGACCACAGGTCAATTAATTACCTCTTCTTACTATTATTATAATTATGATCGATTCCCCATTAATGATCTCCGGTAGTGTATTAGTAATTAGTAATTCTCGATCTATTTCGATCTTCCTGCAGTTTTCAGGACAACCGCAGATCCTCAGTTCTCGCTCGGAGCTTGCTATGCGACTCAGAGAGACTTATACCAGCGGAGAAGGGGTACGTACATATGATCCTTTAGTGTAATTTCTTTGTAATCAACTCTAGCTAGTTTGGTTCTGCATACCCTGGGTGTTTTTATATGTCTATATCTTATTATTACTAATTGGAGGCCCCAATGGAGGCTCCATGTTAATTCTCACCAGATACGCTAGAAAGAAAGATAAATTGCTAGAAAATCTCACATTAATCAGAAACATCCGACCCTCCAACAAAAGTCTATAGCCACACATAACCATTGGATCTATTTTGTTTTTTAGGAAATTACCCACCTCTGCCATTATAAATATAAAAGACAAATATATCTTTTTTATTTATGAGGAAAAAATGTTTTGAGGAAATCGATCCAAAGTCCAACCGGGTGGTATACGTCCATGATTAATTAAATATAAAATATATGTTTTCCACGTCTACCATTATATAAACTAAAAATAGGCAAATATCTCTGAGAAAATTCATCCATCCGAGTGCTATGTAGATACATGGTTAATAAACATCTTTTTTTTAGGAGAAAAGCGTTCTGACAAAATCCATCCAATCGATTGACAAATATCCTGCGCAAGAAACCTATTATCTCAACGGTACTTCCTCCTAGCCTACCTCTCTCTCGAAACTTACTGCCGCCGCCGCATTATCCAAGAATCAACTGGAGTTCGCAATCTGTGAAAAGGAAGTCACAACGTTGGGATGTTCTTCATTCCGATCCAATGGACGGTTACTAATTAGCGCAGCAGACTTCCGTATGGAGTTGTTGTAATCTGATTGTTACTTGATCTTTTCTATTGTGGATCTCAAAGAGATGGTGTATATATGTACAAGTACCAGAACCTCATCCACGAGCTCATGCAGTAACGTAAATGAGGCAGAGAACCTGCCGTCCGCTCATCCTTTGTACTGGTACGTCCATTCAGTTAATATATTATTGCATCGATCCAATCTATCAATGACAATAAAAAAAAGGAACATGCACACCCGTCGGACTACCTTAGCCAAATATTTCCGCCAAATATTTTTTCATCTTTCAAGAAGGTACGCCTATGCAGATTTGGATTTATATATTTTTGTCAACCATCAACAAATTAATAAGAGCCCATCTATTCACCACAGGAATCCATTTCTTCACTGTTCATCCATCGAATATTTCCACATCATCACAAACCAAAAGGTCTACTATTTTCATCGTTAACTAGCCAAAGGTATGTATGTCTTGCTAAGTTCATTTATGATATAATCTGGTTCTTGCAATCTGCATGAAAAAATAAAAATTAATACCATCGTTATTATGTTTTTCAGTTTACAGATTGGTCTATTGTTTTCACCTTTAACCAACAAAAGGTATGGCCATCGTGTTGAATCCATTTACGATCTAATCTACCTCCTGTGTAAAAAAGTCCACTAATGCTATTACTGTTATTATGTTTTTTCAGCTTACAAGTTGCAATTGTTAGCAAAATGTTAAGTGAGATTAGGCCAGGAAACGAATTATGGAAAATCAAAGCATGAGTCACTCAAACATGGGATGCAATCTTGCTCAGTAGTACGTGGCGAACAATTCAGCCATGATATGATTCTTATTGATCATCAGGTATAATGTTTTTTATTAAGTATATAATATTCTCTTATTTGTTCTGGTTTATATGCTTATGATAAACGTTGCCGAAATACATGGAGTCATCAATAAGACATATATAGAAAAATTCAGACCACTAATAGAAGAAGGTAAAGTTTATATATCATTTCAAATGTCAAAGTCACACCTGCACAAAAATACCGACAAGTGGAGAATGATAAGGTACTCGACTTCTTGCCTACAACTAATATAAACAAGATCAAAGATACACAAGACATTCCGCAGTATAGTTTCCAGTTCTTTAGTACAAACATGCTTTTTAATAGAGTAAATATTGACAGGTACCTCTCATGTAAATGACTTGCTAACATTATATTTTTATACTTTTCCCCTAATGTGAACACTCTTTGATAAGAACTCATTTTTATGTACGAAAGATGTCATACAAGTTGCAGCACATACTGGACCGTTAGAAGAAACCACACCATATTTTGATGTGACCAAAATTTATGATATTGTGCTACTGATTGGGTAGGTTTATTTTCTTCCCAAGCTACCAAAATTTAAAGGTTTACATACTATAGCAACCCTAATGAACTCATGAATTGAAGATATTTTCTTTTTTTCACAACTTAATTAAATTAGATTAATTTTCCTATATTTTGACACATCTTAGATTAGGTTATTTTTAATTCTGAATTTGTAGTGGACAAGAAATAATTTTAATTTTGCTGGATATTCTTTGTCAACAACATATGCAATACAAGTTTTTAAAGATTTACTAATCTTGAGGCGAGGAATGCACGCAATAGGTTAATCAAATTTAAATAGTACTATTTCTATTTTCTATTTGTAGCTTACACTTTAACATGGTAAAATTTCATTTCTTTTTGAAAAAGGATATCTTCATGTCGTATTAGTATTGAAAGGATTCATATTGATGACCACATAAAAGAACCATTGGAAGACCAAATGCAGTGCAATAGATGAACTTTAGAAGAATTAAGTTTGATTTTGTATGACACATCAAATTAGGAATGCTTTGAACATCATACACTACTTTCAAAAGACTTACATGTATATGAGGGATATATATATGTGCTTCCACGATAAGATGTTTACCACTGAAGCCACAATAAATGCAATTAATACAAAATTTGGATGGTACTACAATAGAGCTGATTGTAAGAATAAACTCAACAAAAAGGTTTGATATATTCCAGTAAACGTGGCAAAAAAGCTAAACATAAATCATGGTAAACGGTTTAGCAAGTTCCAGTCATATTGTATTATTTTTATAACTAAGAAGAGAATAATTTTTGTAGGTTTAACAAGAAAGAGATTCGACATCAACCGCAACTTGCATACCATTTGAAAAGGAACGAAGCACAAATGCTAATTAGCGAATCAGCTGATTCGTTCATCAGCTCAATCAATTATGACAAATATGTACCAAAACAGATCCCGGAAATATGTCGTCATACATTAATTTGTCCCGGCTTTTTGAGACCCCACTACACTATTTCAAGACTATTTTGACAAAAGAAAATGCAGTTTAAGAGTCCACATGGCTAATATAAAATAGGTAACACATCTTAGATATTATACTTAATTGTATTTCTCTTTCCTTTACAACCCATTTATTTTACTTCAGTTCAGTGACCTACGTTCAAATTGTTTTTTATTTTATTTAAAGGAAGTAGAAGATACCTCAAATAAATATTATGCAAGAACTACTTAGAGTGAAGATCCACATAGTTATACAATTTTTGTCATGAAAGAATCAATTATAGAAGAAGACATAAAGGCGGAACAAAAGTCGTCTACTAAGGTATAATCAATTACATCACAATGTCGATTCTATTTACATTCAGAGCAAAGGAGTATTTTTGGGAGCTTTCATGACGGACTAGGAAAATATAAAACAAAAAAAACAATAATGAGATATAATATATTATGGTTAATAAGAAAAAAATATCATATATGATAAATATGACTCTACCCCTAAGAACTCTAATTCAAAAAATACAAAAAAAATGAATCTAAACTATCCACAACTATTATTAAATAAGATGATAATCTTATAATATTGCTATATACACACGGTTCAAGCAAAGGAAAAAATTTCAACAGCGTAATCAAATTTATTTAAACATGTAATACCCATCAATTTCTATTGCTAATTAAAATATCACAAAGTTAACCCAAACAGAGGAATCTAAACCGTGTGGGAGCACGGGTTGATGGGCTAGTATATTATAAGTAAGTACGTGGTAAACCTTTCAGATTGAATCAGCGTTCGTTCCAGTCAACGATCATACCAGGATGTACATGGGATTTGCTATGCAGGGTACGTGTAGCAGCTTTGCGATTGAAGCTTCAGGATTTGTATATTTTTATTCATTTGGCTCTGTGTAAATTGTTTTCTCTCGTTCTGCAAGCAGCTGAGGGAGTGGACTTCGTTGTCCAGCTGGACAACAACGCCTTGATTTGCATCCAGCCCTATCACACCACTGGGAGTTTTTCTCTCCTATATGCCCTTGTGGAGCCTGCAGAGATTGGAGTGATGCATAGTAGCTTTTTTTTCGGGGGTGACTTTGATCCTTACGATCTTGCTGAGTTCTTTACAAACCCAGTAAGTACAAGACGCATGCATGATGTTTTTTTCGCTGGAACACGTACACTTTTGGATGACACGGCCTTTTTGTTGTGCAGGACCGACCCCGTACCCGCCGCCGGTCACCCCAGATCGAGGAGATTATTGAGGTAAGGAATATAATCAGAGTTTTGCTGCAATAATGGTCCTATTTAACAAAGTTGCACAGATCTTAAGAGCATTAAGATAATTAATCAAAATTAATTGAGATTATTTACATCTGGATCTGGACTAGGGTCGGCGCTCAACCCATATCCAACCCAACCCAGCAGCTAGGTCCAAAACATTACTTTGACGGTACAGCAGCTCCCTTGACGCCGGGCAGAAAACAGCAGGGTAGTAGTGGTGCTTGCCGGAGATGACCTAGGGCGGCGCCCCAGCTCGCCCTATAGGTCGGTCCGCCTCTGACGGTACTCGGATTTTTCTTCTATCCACAGCAAACTGAGGGTCCCAGCTCGGGCTCGGCGGCGGCGCACGGAGAGCTCGGCGGCGACGGCGCAGTAATGGGTTTATTGCAGCACGAGCCGCGAGATGCCCAGTACCTGCAGCAGCCGAGCAGTGCTGATACAGCGACATCGTGCTTGGTAATTAATTCTGACTGAAAGTTGCACACTGCCACTCGCTGTGGTGCTTTTCTTGCCCTTGTTCAGTTCCCAAATCCAACCCCAAATTTCACTATGCAAAAAGAAGATTCCCCGTCACATCAAAATGTCGGCACATGCATGGAGTACTAAATGTAGATGAAATTAAAAACTAATTGCACAGTTTTGTTGTACTTTGCGAGACGAACATTTTGAGCCTAATTAGTCAAAGTTTGGACAATTTTTACCAAATAAAAACAAAAGTTGCTACAGTACGACGTGACCTACACTATTCCAACTTCTCCTCCCAATTCCAACATCTAAACAAGGCCAAGCTTATTAGAATTAGAAATCCACCGTATGTACCATAATTACCTGTGTGCTCGAACTTACTCCAACTTTTCTTGAATTTATTTGATCGATTTGATGGCAATGCAGCAACTGTCACGCCGCCAGCTCCACATCTCTGAGATCACGGACGCCGCTGACGCGCACCTGGGACAGGGACAGTTGCTGGAAGCACCGGAGTCCAGTGCGCCCCCAGACCGCAGGCGCAAGCGCAGAAGAACGTTCCATGTGCGGAGACTTCGCCTGGCACTGCTTCTGCGTCTCAAGCACGCGGAACGTATACGCCTCCAGAACCTCTGAAGACCGCAGGGCCCCCTCGATCGCCCCTAGCTACCACCATTGCCTCTGCATATTTCTACATTGTATGGAGTAGTAGATATCATCAGTGTATATACATGGATGGCAGTACGGCTTATACTACGTACCCTACCCTAAAGTCGCCGATGATGGCGCCGTTAACATGCATGCTAATTGCTATATACGTACATGTGTACGTCCGACCATGCACCCGTGCACAGTTGGTCGTTTAAGACTTACGTATTATATACTATAGTTGGTCGCAATAAAAAGTTAATTAATATATGCATCTGTTGTTTAATGAAGTAATAAAGAAAGAAACATTGAATGTTTTTTTTTATCCTGTGTGTAATTGTTCATTTCTAAACTCAACTAATAGGTTTGTATAACAGGAAAGGATATATGCAGAAAAGCGAGGTGCAGAGATAAAATTTAATAAAGAGACATAAATTTTAAAGAAAATAAAAATAAAACAGATTTAAAAAACAGCTTATGCTCGCTGTGTCTGCAATGTAAGCACCAGCCATGTAAGCACCTTACCATTGCAATACCACAACCTTTGTCTGCAAATGTACGGACCAGTTGCTTTTTAGTCCCGACACTCAAAGCTTCAGATTATGCAAGAAATAGTATAAATCAATCTGCTTATTCTCTACGGCCCTAGGGTTTTATATATATACTAGCAAAAGATGCCTGCGTTACAACTGGAAGGAAAAAAGTCCTTGTACATGAAATTTTCTATTAAAAATAACAAAATCATATGTATGTGATAATCTGATTGTACAATCTTTTCACTGAGTTTAAAACATTGCTAGTCGGGGCCAAAGGGCCACTAGACTAGTGGTTAGAGCACCCGACTGCCATCCAGCAGGTCTTGGCTTCGACTCCCCTTGAGAGCGGATTTAAATAGGCCTGAAATAAAAGAAAAATTAAAAAAAATATAGGTAGGGTTTCCCCTACTGACTTCGGTCAAAAAAAAAATATTGCTAGTCGGGTGAGTCAAAAAGGCTAGAACTTATATGGTTTGATTTCGTCCGTGGTCATTGTAAACTGCATTGATAGTCTATTCACTTGTTTTTTATCAATATAAATGAGAAATGTGATCTTAAAATTATAACATAGTGATCCTATACATTTACTTTTAAATAAGCCTTTTGTCCTTGGGCAGTACATGTTGTCTGTGGATACGTGTCTCATGCCCCATGGTCCAACAAACAATGCATTACACATCACTGCTACATAAAAATTTAATCGAGGCTGGCAAAACGGCTAAACGAGGCGGACAGCTCAACCACCTCGGATCAAAGGTCACGGTTCATTGTGGCATTAACCGAGTCGTGGCGCCTCGGTTAATCGATTAACCGTGGCTGGTGTGTTAAGGTGCCGACCTCCATTAATGATTACTATTTTGCAGAAAATCCAAACAACAGAAAAAACTTCCCACTCTAGCGAGGCAAACCCACAACTTGTCCCTTAACACAAATACACTTCCACTATAGAACTCTAGAAGTCCTCAAATTTAAAACTTTTTTAAGTACAAAGTTGTAGACTCTATTTAGAAAATAACTTTTGTATTGACCATGTTAACATCCGAGTTCGTTCGATACTTTCAAATTTTAAAATCTATGCACTTAAAAAAATATTTTGGGACCCTAAATATTTTCATCTCAAAAAATTATCAGCTCCAAAGTTGTAGATCTTACCAAGGGCTATAATTTTGATATAAAGTTTGTATTCTTCCGACTTTCTATGAGAAAGTTGTGAATTTCTTTTATTTTTTTGATGCTAAAATAATATTTCGGGACTCGAAACAGTTTCAAATCAAAATATCAACTACAAAGTTGTAGATCTCGTCTAGAGTTACAATTGTTATATGAAGTTTATTATGATCTGAATTTATATTAGAGAGTTATGGATTTTTTTTTGTTTTGTAGGGTGCCGTGGGATGAATCCTAATTGAGCATGATAATATTTAGATTAATAAATGGACAAGACCAAAAAATGACCAAACCAAAAAAGATTATTAGGTAGGTATAGATATAGATATAGATATAGATATAGATATAGATATAGATATAGATTACATGAGGTGTATTTTTTAGCTATGAATCCTAATACATATAGTCCGATGCATACTTCACTATGCCAAAAATGCTTATTAGTGACGCGTCCGGAGAGTCATTAGTGACGCAGAAAACACGCATCACGAATCTTGCGTCAGTGATAGTGTGATATTAGTGAAGCGTAAAAACGCGTCACTGATAGCCTCTATGGGTGACGTGTCCATCTAAAATGCATCACTGATAGTGTCACAGAACCTCCTAATTATGATGGCCCACAAGTACACGTCATTGCCATAATGACCTCTGACAGTCGTACTTATGTTCACCATAACTTAAAAGGCCTGCTTTCCTCCGAACATGATCCAATCACAGGAGTATTGCAATATTACAACAGTTTATTCAAAATATTCAACAGAGTAACGTAGCGGAAGTCTTACAATAATATAGATTACAAACCAGTTTTCAAACTTCAAACCTTATGTAACATTATTACAAACCATTAGTAGAGAAGTATCGGTAGTAACTTTATTACACCACACAAGCGAGATGCCTTGCCCAAAGGCCACACAGTCTACTCGTCGTCGCTTTCTTCAACCACGACGGTCATGCAACAAGGCTCGAAGCAGACTTGTTCATGAACCGCACCTGCAACAAGGGGTTCAACAAACCCTGAGTACGAGAGTACTCAACAAGACTTACCCGACTAGGACAAAGACTCCAAGGGCATGCTAGCTTTAGGGAATCAAGGTACGGGTAATCAAGAATCAAATTTTCTTTTGCAGAAAAGCTTACTAAGGTAAGTCCTTATCTTCAATATTTTACTTTTACCATTGATGGTTCATTAACCAAATCTAGGTGATCCTAATCTAGATCAAAGTAATTATCATCAAAACCTTTCTCATTCTTTCTTTCATTCCAGTTCTTAACTACGATGTTGGTGCAAGGCCAAGACTCCTTTCTCGTGGAGTAACGACGATTCGAACCGCTTCATTTACCCAGCTGGGGATTCCTAACCACACGACATATGTAGAACCGAATCTTGCATATATCAACTCTTACCCGAGTAACCCAAAACCAGAACGTGTCCATCGCCACCCGAGAGCACAGTACTCCTCGAACCCGGCCCAATTCTAGCCCCGAGGGTATACGTTACTCTCGCCATCTCTCCACTCCCAGTGCGAGGTTAGACGTTCTCGTAATGGACTAACCAAAGTAAGGTTTACCCGACATGGGCACATGGCTAGTACTAATAAAAACTCCATGACGCGAGGGCCAACAACGTACGGTCCTTAACTGATAAGGCGGAAACAATACATTGAGACTCCTTTCCCAATGCATGTTAGCAGTGGCCAAACCACCCGCCCGATCTTACAAGTTCATTCACATATTTCAATATTCATTAAGGATGCCGTCATGGCCGAGTAAACATTCATTTAAAAGCTTAACTTCTAAGCATAGCGAAGCATACTACGCATTTTCTATAAAGCAGGTATCAAGGTTGATATCACAATAATCAAGAATGATAATGCAGCAATTGGGTTATCACTCAACTCCTAATTACTTAATGCAGTCAACCATAGTATGAATAATAAAACCTTTGTAAAATTCAAGGTAGGGTTTAAATGCACCGGGGCTTGCCTTGCTCTGACGAGACAAAAGACTCGGACTCGAGAACTCCACCGCCTGGTCCGGAACCCACTGACGATCGCTCTTCTCCGGAGACCTGCTCGACGACTTTGGCTTCCTCGAAAGCGGTGACTACACGAATACATAACATGCTTTAACATGATGTTCAATGATAAACATGATGCTTGATGATAACATGCCACGGTTACGATTTGAGTACAACTTCCCTTCACGGTACAAACGTAAACAGAAAACCTACTAACTAGTAGCGACGTTTTCCCGCGATACCAGCTTTTAACCTAATAAGTTACTAACGAGCTCAATCATGAAATTAAGGTGCCAGAGATCACAAAAGGGTAGTGACCTAAGGACATCACTCAATCAAAAGGCACACAACACTTAAAGTTCTCAAATTAACATTTATTTTCTATTTAAATAATTAGGGCATAATTAGAAGTTGATCAAACTTTATCTAAACCAGCTCAAACTTTTTCTATGGGTTAAGAATGACTTATAACAGTGTTATAATAAATTTCATAATTTTTGAATAAATAAATTAATTATTAAAATTATTGGAAGTTGCATTTAATCTTTAATGAAACCAATTAATTCTACTGCCCAAAGTATTCAAATTCATGATTTAACATTTTTCCTAGATAGTTTATACATTGAAAAGCTTATACAAAAATTTTCATGAATTTTGGAACTCTACACAATTTTTAATGAAATAAACAAATAATAACACTATTCATTTATTTGAAAAAGAAAAACAAAAACGAAATCCGAACCGGACTGCTTCTCCTCCTTCCCTCCGGTCCGGCCCAGCCGAGCGGCCCGCTCGCGCGGCCTGCCCGCACGCGCGCGCTCTTCCTCTCTCTCTCGCTGACAGCTCTGCCCCACCCGTCATCGCCTACCTCCGCTCTCTCGTTCTCTCCCGCGCGCTCGGCCATGCCCGCACGGCGGCCGGCCGACGATCACACCGCTAACGACTCAACCACCATGACCAAAACGATCTACACCACCCTACGACTCCACTACGCCCTTCTACAGCTAAGCTCGAGCTCCGGCGACCCCTTACCGACGACGATGGCGGACCACGGTCGACGGTGAGCCGCGAAAACGCGTCCCCAACGAAGTAGCGGCTAAATTAACGCGAGGAAAACATTCAGGGGCTCACAGCGGTTATGGTGGTGCTCTTGGTGATGACGGCGACGAGCTGGAGTGGCCTGGCCATGTGGGGGCGGTGGTGGCGGTGCTCCGACCGAAGTTGGGCACGGGAAATGGTGGTGCGGTGGTTCGGGCGAGAAAACGGCTAAACCCGTTGGACCATGAGGTGTGCGAGGGCGAGGCGAACTTGCTGGTGCGATTTGCGTGGCTGGTGGCGGCTCAACGGCGGCAGCAGCGAGCGGCGGAGCTGCGGTGGCGGCGGCGGTAAAAACAGAGAAAAACGGCTCACGGTGAACTCGGTTATATATAGGGCGACGGTCATGCTGAAGGTCACTGGAAGGCGCGAGACGTCGCGCTGGCGGTCCTAGCGCGCGCGAGAAGCTCCTGGACATCGCCCGGCGGCTCGCCGGCGCCCATGCCGCGCGGTGCCCGGCGGCGATTGGTCGCGGCACTGTAGCTGTTCCCCCCAACTTTTGAAATTCAAACTGGTTTTTCAAATTACTTTCAAATTTATGTAGCAACGTGAAAATCTTCCAATGTATGAAATCTTCAGATTTTCAAGCTCTACAAGTTTTGTATTGAACACTTTTTCAAATTCTCACTGGATTTTGAAATTTGAGTTTAAATTCAAAAAAGGACACATTTTTCAGATTTGGTAATTTAGAAATTACTTTTGATTTTATAATGAAACTTCAAAATATCCAAACATCAAAGTTGTATATCTTGACCAGACCTACAACTTTTCTGTTCAAAACTTTTTCAAAATCAGCCTCCATTTTGAAATCTTAGTTTGGGGACAAAAATGAATTAAATCTGAAATTTGTTTATTTTCAAAATTGCTCCACATTTTTCACTAAAACTTTGAAAACTCAAAACACCAAAGTTGTAGCCCTTGAAAAGTTCTACAAACTTGGTTTTGAACTTTTTCCCAAATTTTGCTTAGATTTTGAATTATTTCAAAAGGGGTAAAACAGGGTTTTGAAATTTAGGGTTTTCGGAGGGATTTTAAATTGGAATTTGTTGCTACTTTGATTTGTGATTACTTAGTGATCAAAACCTCACCAAGGGCATCATTTAGACCAACATGACATGGTTGACCAAATGTCACTCTTGGTAGACCAATTTACTTTTGAAATTGTTTTACATTTCTCCCTAGATTTTGAATTCGAACTCGAATCGGAAAACTCACGACAAGTTTTGGGACTCCAGTTCAAACTCAAATTTGGAGCTTCATTTTAGATATTTTACTTGAGCTCATACCCTACACTTGACACTAGTGTGCAACACAGTCGCACACCTCAAATTACGCAGGGCATGGACTAAGCATTTGCGGTGGCCTTCGAAATTAGGGTTTTCGGTTTCAGAGCACACCACTAAGAAACACATTCAACCTAGATAAGTAAACTTGTTTTAGTTGATGCATAACAATGTTAACCTAATAGAGATGCTTTGCAATGCATTATGATGACATGGCAGATTAATTAGCACTATAACACCCGGGGTGTTACAGCCCTTCCCCCTTAAAGAAATCTCGTCCCGAGATTTAAAGCCTTGAGTTAAGTAATGGAAAAGGAAACGTGTCAAGCAAACACGTCCAAGACTTGTCTACAAAACAGGTAGGGGTTTTCTGCATTATAAAGATTTTTAAAAGGATAGGTTACAGTTTAAAGAAGAAATTGCAACCTAGATAGAAGCAAAGAACTCCGGAAAATTCTCCAACAGGTAATCCTCCGATTCCCAAGTGGCTTCTTCTTCTGAATGTTGATCCCATTGTATCTTGTACCATTTAATTGTTCTACTCCGGGTAACACGATCTTTTTGATCCAAAACTCGGACAGGATATTCAGAATATGTCAAATCAGGCTCAAGTTCAACCCCTTCCACATCAACAACTTGATCAGGCACTTGCAGACACTTCTTCATTTGTGATACATGAAATACATTGTGCACGGCTGACAGTTGTTCAGGCAGCTTTAATCTATATGCCACCTTCCCACATTTTTCAATGATTTGAAAAGGACCAATATAACGTGGTGCGAGTTTGCCTTTGACTCCAAATCTATTAACTCCTTTCATGGGTGACACTTTCAGATAAACATAATCTCCCACTTTAAACATCAAGGGTCTACGCCTTTTATCTGCATAACTCTTCTGTCGAGACTGAGCAACTTTTAAATTCTTTTGTATCTGCCTAACCTTTTCTTCCGTTTTCTTCACCAGATCAACTCCATAAAACCATCTTTCTCCTGGTTCTGACCAGTTCAATGGAATTCTGCACCTGCGGCCATACAATGCTTCAAATGGTGCCATTTTAATACTCTCTTGGTAACTATTATTGTATGAGAATTCTGCTAACGGTAAACATTCATCCCACTGATCTTGATAGGTGAGAGCACAAGATCTTAACATATCTTCCAAAATTTGATTTACTCTTTCAGTCTGTCCCCCAGTTTGTGGATGATAGGCTGTGCTGTAAAGAAGTTTAGTACCTAATGACTTTTGAAACTATTTCCAAAATTGCGAAACAAACTGAGTACCCCTGTCAGTAACAATTGTTTTGGGTATTCCATGTAAACTCATAATCCGAGCAACATATATTTCTGCATATCTAGATGCTCTATAGTCAACCTTCACAGGTACAAAGTGAGCTGACTTAGTTAAACGGTCTACAATGACCCAAATTGAATCAAAGCCTCTTGAGGTCTTGGGTAACCCAGTAATGAAATCCATACCTATATCTTCCCACTTCCAAGATGGGATGGGCAAGGGTTGTAACATTCCTGCCGACTTCAGGTGTACTGCCTTCACTTTACAACAAGTATCACATCTGGCAACATACTTGGCGATCTCAATTTTCATTTTGGTCCACCAGAATTGCGGTTTCAAATCTTGATACATCTTATTACTCCCTGGATGAATAGAAAACCTTGTACTATGTGCTTCATCAAGAATGAGCCGACGTAACTCTGGAACCTTTGGGACCACTAGCCGTTTCTTAAACCATAACACATCTGCATCATCAATACTGAAATTTGTCTGTTGACCAGTTCTAACTTTTTCTTTGATGTGAGTTATTCCGGAATTTGTTCTCTGAGCAGATACAATCTGATCTTTGAGTGTTGATTCTACTGTGACACTAGTCAACTGACCTTGTTGAATTATTTCAATATTCAACTTTTCCAATTCATAACACAAACTGTAATCCATTGGCTTCACAGTCATACAATTGCAATGATTCTTTCTACTGAGTGCATCAGCAACAACATTTGCTTTTCCCGGGTGATAGTGTACTTCTAAATCATAATCCTTTATCAACTCAAGCCACCTTCTTTGCCTCATATTCAATTCTGACTGAGTAAAGATATACTTTAAACTCTTGTGATCTGTATACATGTGGCAAGTATTACCTAACAAGTAATGACGCCAGATTTTTAATGCATGAACCACAGCTGCTAGTTCAAGATCATGTGTTGGATAATGTTCTTCATGGCGCTTCAACTGTCTCGAGGCATAAGCAATGACTCTGCCTTCTTGCATCAATACACAACCAAGGCCAATACCCGAGGCATCACAGTAAACATCAAATGGCTTTTCTATATCTGGTTGTGCCAAAACTGGAGCAGTTGTCAATGACTTCTTTAAAATTCTAAAAGATTTCTCACATTCTGTAGACCATATGAACTTAGTTTGATTCTTCAACAACTCTGTGATTGGCTTGGCTACCTTTGAAAAGTCAGGTATGAATCGACGGTAATAACCCGCCATTCCCAGAAAACTTCGGACTTCATGAACTGAGATTGGTGGCTTCCAATTCAGAATATCTTTCACCTTGCCAGGATCCACTGCTACTCCTTCGGCTGACAACACATGGCCTAAGAATTGCACTTCTTTTAACCAAAACTCACATTTACTGAACTTGGCATACAGTTGATGATCTCTCAGACGAGTCAGAACAACTCTGAGATGCTCAACATGCTCTTCTTCACTTTTGGAGTATACTAGAATATCATCAATAAAAACAACCACAAACTTGTCAAGTTCCGACATGAAAACTGAGTTCATCAGATACATGAAATGTGCCGGTGCATTGGTAAGACCAAAAGACATAACTAGGTACTCATACAGTCCATATCTGGTGGTGAATGCAGTCTTTGGGATATCTTCAGGTCGAATCTTAATTTGATGGTATCCTGATCGAAGATCGATCTTTGAAAATACCTTTGCCCCCGCAAGCTGATCAAAGAGCAGATCAATGCGAGGCAACGGATATTTATTCTTAATGGTTACTTCATTCAGCGGTCGATAGTCAACACACATCCTTAAAGTCTGATCTTTCTTCTTGACAAAAAGAGCTGGACATCCCCATGGTGAGGAACTGGGTCTGATAAAACCTTTGTCACGTAACTCTTGCAATTGATCCTTAAGTTCTGCCAATTCATTGGGTGGCATTCTGTAAGCTCTCCGGGATATTGGGGCAGTACCCGGTTTTAACTCAATCACAAACTCTACATCTCTGTCCTGTGGCAGACCTGGTAGATTATCTGGAAACACATCTGGAAATTCACAGACTACCGGTATCTCACAAATCTCCTGTACTGACGTTGCACATATCCTTTCAACTGTTCTCTTTGGGATAGGAAGTTGGATAAGAAGATGAGATTTATTATCTGGCAGGTTCAACCTTATAGTTCTGTGCAGTGCATCTATAAGGGCTCCTCTTTGGTACATCCAATTCATACCCAGGATTACATCTATATCCTGTTTCTGTAATATTATCATTGAGGTAGGGAATATATGCCCACCTAACTCTATAGGTACGTCACGTACCATCTCCTTAGTACACAGTCGTCCCCCGGGCGACTGGATAAAGAAATCTTCTTGCGTTCCCACAATTGGAATGTCATGCTTAACAACAAAGGTGCGGTTTATGAATGTATGCGATGCACCTGAATCAAATAACAGTATTGCTGGATGATTAGCAACAGGGAACATACCCATCATAACAGGTTCTCCCTCTGGGATTGCACTTGCTTGAGTATAAAATACACGTCCGGTCTTCTTCTTCTCACCCTTACCCTTCTGAACATTTAGATTATTGTTCTTGCTCTGAAGTTGTTGCTGTTGTGGTACGGGAGCTCTGAGATAGTTAGGGTTGTACTGCCTTGGATACGGGCAGTCCTTAGAAAAGTGACCTGGCTTTCCACAATTGTAGCAGGGAAAGTTATGGGTTACTGGAGTCTGGTTTCGAATACCAGGGGCATTCGGCTATTGTAGATATTGCGGGATTGCGGTAGGACGGAAAAACGTCTGCGGCTGAGCTTGGTACTGCGGTGGACGATAAGTTGGGCGGAAATGGTTCTGAGGGTGATAAACAAACTTCTGGCGTTTCTTAATGCCACCAGACGGGCTTGAAAACACTTGCTTCTTTTTCTTCGACTCTTTGTACAGTCGGGACTTCTCTTCTGACGCAATAGCCACATTGACTATCTCATGGTAAGTGGCATTATAACAGGTGACTAATGCTTCCTGGATTCTGGTGCTCAAACCTCTCATGAACCAACTTTTCTTCTTCGCATCGGTGTTCACATATTCCGCTGCATACTGGGACAGATGATTGAATTTGCCCACATACTGCAGAACTGTCTGGTTCCCCTGCTTCAGCGAGAGAAACTCCTCTAGCTTCATGGCCATGACACCATCTGGGATATAATATGCTCTAAAGGCTTCACGAAACTCTTGCCAAGTAACACGGTGGCCAGCAGGCTGTGCGGCGACCAAATTCGCCTACCACGCCCCTGCGGCACCTCTAAGCTGCTGCGCTGCAAACACGGGCTTCTGGTGCTCCGTGCACTGTAACAGTTCAAACTTCTGCTCCATGGTACGGAGCCAGTCATCCGCCTCTAGCGGCTCATCTGCCTTTGAGAACACTGGTGGACGGGTATCGGTGAAATCCACATAGGTGGTTTCCCCTCCATTGTTACGGCCTCGACGACCCTGATTTCCATTCTGATTCTGATTCTGATTCTGAGCCAACAGGGTAGTGGCATTAACCAGTGCGGCAATAGCTTCTGCCAAGGTGGGTGGAAACGGTGGGGGATTTGGAGTATTGTCCCCTCCCTGGGAAGTTCCAGTACCGTCCATCTGTTGTACACAAACCATGCTTTATTTACATTGCTTTATTGAATTAAAAAGCAGTTAGAACAGAACTTGTATACACATACAAACTCATCTTACATATTTCATTACAAACTGGCTTGCAAGCAAGAAACTACCCACTAAGGTTCTTAGAAAGCAGGAAAGACTACTATATTACACAACCATCCACATCGGCCCTTCACTCCTCATCATCATCACTGATCATGATCACTCCATCCTCAACCTTTGGAGCACTCGCACCAGTGACATGACTTGCATCATCCTCACTTTCCATCATGGGTTCATCTTCTTCATTGTCCTCTCCATCAGGAACAACCACGGCACCAACATCATCTTCCACTGCCTGGGGCTGATGATTGGGATTCATCAGATCATTTAGCCTATGCACTTCCTCATGCAGAACTGTGTTGTACTGCTCCAGGTGTGTCACATAAAGCTCCAACTCACGAACACGAGCCCTGGCTTCTGTCTCCTTTTCCAGAGACTCATTCTGGAACTATTTCCAAAAACGCATGTTGCGCTTCAGTCGCTCCACTTCTGCTGTAAGCCTTGCAACCTCTAATTCTGAATCTGGGTTCGGATTACGGCTACTGCTTGCTCCATCAACTCTGGTGGCCAACTGATAACATGGCACTCCTTGCGGACCCGTTTTCTTGCGAGGAGTCGTCTTCACACGTGCCATCCTAAAGCAAGATAGAATTAGGACGATGAGAACAGATAGGGGGATCTGAAGGTTAGCATGAATAGGATTGAACCTTACATAACCCAAACCACTTTAAAAGGGAAGGTAACTTAAGTAGGTTAATTAAACATGATGCATGCATTGTACTTACGATCTAACAGAAAGATTTAAGTAACACATGCAATCTTTATAACATAGGGCACTATACATGATACTTCACTACGAAGCTTTCAAATATGAGCTAAGGAAACTATAGAATAGATTAAGATAAGCAAAAGCAATTTGGACCAAAATATCAGTATTAAATTTGTTTGACCCAAATCATTTTGAAGTTTTGCAAAGTAATACTACAATAACTCGAGTGATTATGCTCTGGTACCAGCTGTCACAGAACCTCCTAATTATGATGGCCCACAAGTACACGTCATTGCCATAATGACCTCTGACAGTCGTACTTATGTTCACCATAACTTAGAAGGCCTGCTTTCCTCCGAACAGGATCCAATCACAGGAGTATTGCAATATTACAACAGTTTATTCAAAATATTCAACAGAGTAACGTAGCGGAAGTCTTACAATAATATAGATTACAAACCAGTTTTCAAACTTCAAACCTTATGTAACATTATTACAAACCATTAGTAGAGAAGTATCGGTAGTAACTTTATTACACCACACAAGCGAGATGCCTTGCCCAAAGGCCACACAGTCTACTCGTCGTCGCTTTCTTCAACCACGACGGTCATGCAACAAGGCTCGAAGCAGACTTGTTCATGAACCGCACCTGCAACAAGGGGTTCAACAAACCCTGAGTACGAGAGTACTCAACAAGACTTACCCGACTAGGACAAAGACTCCAAGGGCATGCTAGCTTTAGGGAATCAAGGTACGGGTAATCAAGAATCAAATTTTCTTTTGCAGAAAAGCTTACTAAGGTAAGTCCTTATCTTCAATATTTTACTTTTACCATTGATGGTTCATTAACCAAATCTAGGTGATCCTAATCTAGATCAAAGTAATTATCATCAAAACCTTTCTCATTCTTTCTTTCATTCCAGTTCTTAACTACGATGTTGGTGCAAGGCCAAGACTCCTTTCTCGTGGAGTAACGACGATTCGAACCGCTTCATTTACCCAGCTGGGGATTCCTAACCACACGACATATGTAGAACCGAATCTTGCATATATCAACTCTTACCCGAGTAACCCAAAACCAGAACGTGTCCATCGCCACCCGAGAGCACAGTACTCCTCGAACCCGGCCCAATTCTAGCCCCGAGGGTACACGTTACTCTCGCCATCTCTCCACTCCCAGTGCGAGGTTAGACGTTCTCGTAATGGACTAACCAAAGTAAGGCTTACCCGACATGGGCACAAGGCTAGTACTAATAAAAACTCCATGACGCGAGGGCCAACAACGTACGGTCCTTAACTGATAAGGCGGAAACAATACATTGAGACTCCTTTCCCAATGCATGTTAGCAGTGGCCAAACCACCCGCCCGATCTTACAAGTTCATTCACATATTTCAATATTCATTAAGGATGCCGTCATGGCCGAGTAAACATTCATTTAAAAGCTTAACTTCTAAGCATAGCGAAGCATACTACGCATTTTCTGTAAAGCAGGTATCAAGGTTGATATCACAATAATCAAGGATGATAATGCAGCAATTGGGTTATCACTCAACTCCTAATTACTTAATGCAGTCAACCATAGTATGAATAATAAAACCTTTGTAAAATTCAAGGTAGGGTTTAAATGCACCGGGCTTGCCTTGCTCTGACGAGACAAAAGACTCGGACTCGAGAACTCCACTGCCTGGTCCGGAACCCACTGACGATCGCTCTTCTCCGGAGACCTGCTCGACGACTTCGGCTTCCTCGAAAGCGGTGACTACACGAATACATAACATGCTTTAACATGATGTTCAATGATAAACATGATGCTTGATGATAACATGCCACGGTTATGATTTGAGTACAACTTCCCTTCACGGTACAAACGTAAACAGAAAACCTACTAACTAGTAGCGACGTTTTCCCGCGATACCAGCTTTTAACCTAATAAGTTACTAACGAGCTCAATCATGAAATTAAGGTGCCAGAGATCACAAAAGGGTAGTGACCTAAGGACATCACTCAATCAAAAGGCACACAACACTTAAAGTTCTCAAATTAACATTTATTTTCTATTTAAATAATTAGGGCATAATTAGAAGTTGATCAAACTTTATCTAAACAAGCTCAAACTTTTTCTATGGGTTAAGAATGACTTATAACAGTGTTATAATAAATTTCATAATTTTTGAATAAATAAATTAATTATTAAAATTATTGGAAGTTGCATTTAATCTTTAATGAAACCAATTAATTCTACTGCCCAAAGTATTCAAATTCATGATTTAACATTTTTCCTAGATAGTTTATACATTGAAAAGCTTATACAAAAATTTTCATGAATTTTGGAACTCTACACAATTTTTAATGAAATAAACAAATAATAACACTATTCATTTATTTGAAAAAGAAAAACAAAAACGAAATCCGAACCGGACTGCTTCTCCTCCTTCCCTCCGGTCCGGCCCAGCCGAGCGGCCCGCTCGCGCGGCCTGCCCGCACGCGCGCGCTCTTCCTCTCTCTCTCGCTGACAGCTCTGCCCCACCCGTCATCGCCTACCTCCGCTCTCTCGTTCTCTCCCGCGCGCTCGGCCATGCCCGCACGGCGGCCGGCCGACGATCACACCGCTAACGACTCAACCACCATGACCAAAACGATCTACACCACCCTACGACTCCACTACGCCCTTCTACAGCTAAGCTCGAGCTCCGGCGACCCCTTACCGACGACGATGGCGGACCACGGTCGACGGTGAGCCGCGAAAACGCGTCCCCAACGGAGTAGCGGCTAAATTAACGCGAGGAAAACATTCAGGGGCTCACAGCGGTTATGGTGGTGCTCTTGGTGATGACGGCGACGAGCTGGAGTGGCCTGGCCACGTGGGGGCGGTGGTGGCGGTGCTCCGACCGAAGTTGGGCACGGGAAATGGTGGTGCGGTGGTTCGGGCGAGAAAACGGCTAAACCCGTTGGACCATGAGGTGTGCGAGGGCGAGGCGAACTTGCTGGTGCGATTTGCGTGGCTGGTGGCGGCTCAACGGCGGCAGCAGCGAGCGGCGGAGCTGCGGTGGCGGCGGCGGTAAAAACAGAGAAAAACGGCTCACGGTGAACTCGGTTATATATAGGGCGACGGTCATGCTGAAGGTCACTGGAAGGCGCGAGACGTCGCGCTGGCGGTCCTAGCGCGCGCGAGAAGCTCCTGGACATCGCCCGGCGGCTCGCCGGCGCCCATGCCGCGCGGTGCCCGGCGGCGATTGGTCGCGGCACTGTAGCTGTTCCCCCCCCCAACTTTTGAAATTCAAACTGGTTTTTCAAATTACTTTCAAATTTATATAGCAACGTGAAAATCTTCCAATGTATGAAATCTTCATATTTTCAAGCTCTACAAGTTTTGTATTGAACACTTTTTCAAATTCTCACTGGATTTTGAAATTTGAGTTTAAATTCAAAAAAGGACACATTTTTCAGATTTGGTAATTTAGAAATTACTTTTGATTTTATAATGAAACTTCAAAATCTCCAAACATCAAAGTTGTATATCTTGACCAGACCTACAACTTTGCTGTTCAAAACTTTTTCAAAATCAGCCTCCATTTTGAAATCTTAGTTTGGGGACAAAAATGAATTAAATCTGAAATTTGTTTATTTTCAAAATTGCTCCACATTTTTCACTAAAACTTTGAAAACTCAAAACACCAAAGTTGTAGCCCTTGAAAAGTTCTACAAACTTGGTTTTGAACTTTTTCCCAAATTTTGCTTAGATTTTGAATTATTTCAAAAGGGGTAAAACAGGGTTTTGAAATTTAGGGTTTTCGGAGGGATTTTAAATTGGAATTTGTTGCTACTTTGATTTGTGATTACTTAGTGATCAAAACCTCACCAAGGGCATCATTTAGACCAACATGACATGGTTGACCAAATGTCACTCTTGGTAGACCAATTTACTTTTGAAATATTTTTACATTTCTCCCTAGATTTTGAATTCGAACTCGAATCGGAAAACTCACGACAAGTTTTGGGACTCCAGTTCAAACTCAAATTTGGAGCTTCATTTTAGATGTTTTACTTGAGCTCATACCCTACACTTGACACTAGTGTGCAACACAGTCGCACACCTCAAATTACGCAGGGCATGGACTAAGCATTTGCGGTGGCCTTCGAAATTAGGGTTTTCGGTTTCAGAGCACACCACTAAGAAACACATTCAACCTAGATAAGTAAACTTGTTTTAGTTGATGCATAACAATGTTAACCTAATAGAGATGCTTTGCAATGCATTATGATGACATGGCAGATTAATTAGCACTATAACACCCGGGGTGTTACAGATAGCCACTATTGGTGACGAGTCCAGCCAAAACGCGTCACTGATAGCCTCTATTGGTGACACATCCAGCCAAGATGCGTCACTGAAAGCTTTTAACACCGACGCGTCCAGCCAAGATGCGTACTGATAACAATTTACAAAAACAAAAAAATCTATACCCTGGTCTTGCATTACACATATTCCTTCGATTTCAGCAGTCAAATTCCATACAAACTCTAGATACAACTTATCTACAAAGCATCTACATATCTGCTAGAAGAATGGCCG
The DNA here is from genome assembly GCA_038087645.1 of Saccharum hybrid cultivar R570. Taxonomy (NCBI): domain Eukaryota; kingdom Viridiplantae; phylum Streptophyta; class Magnoliopsida; order Poales; family Poaceae; genus Saccharum; species Saccharum hybrid cultivar. The sequence goes on from JAQSUU010000744.1 coordinate 5,804,916, forward strand.
CCTAGAAGATTTCAAACAATAAATGAACATTACATAAGCTGTAACTACATGATTTCTAACAGTACAAAAGCTGTAACTACATTGGGTAGGGCTGTTCATGAGATCCTGCAAAACCATTGTAAACCAAAGTATATGTACACACATACTATACTTGCATTGAGATATCAAGATATTATTTATGTATTAGTAGAATTCATATAACTTACTCGATAAGCCAAGAATCGCATAATCTAAACTTCACATGTGTCTGCCTATATATAGACACCGTAATCAATATAGGAGATGAACGTACAGAGAGGTACAACTGATATTCTCCTTGTGGTACCAATGAAGATAAACAGAACTAGGATTCGGTACTCCATGGCAGCTGCCGTTTGTATAGTTCTTCTTCTCGTAACATTTCCTACCCTCGCTTCTTGTGAGTGCGAAGCAGGTACGTATATCATGTGCTTCAGTTTTACTTTGCAAATTTCATGTATATATACTAGTTGTCATTATCTAAAAAAATGTATACAAGTTGTGTTTTGTTTTATATTAATGGGTTGTTGCGTGCATGCGCAGATGAAGAGGTTTTCTATACGGAATCGCCACGCTGCGAGAAGAATGCAAGCTCTGACAGATGAAAAAGGATTGCATCTATCGGAGCTCCAGGCCTCCTTTCTGCATCTGTTGGAGCATACATTCTTCTCGCAGCGCGACGATTCCGTATAGCAAACCTCTTCATCTGCGCATGCATGCAATAGAACTTGGCTACATGGTTCTACCGCTTCCCGCATAGACGTTAAGTGCGGCTGAACGACTGGCGACGTCGTCGAAATGCTGGGCTATAAAATCTAGAGCATTGGCATGTATGGACACGCACTTGCGCGCGCGCACACACACTGGTATCTTGCCGTGTGGCACTTCATTAATTGTAGCAAACTGTTTCAGTTGCACCAAGCAATCCATGTATATGTATATATGTGACACACACACACGTACTATACTTGCATTGAGATATCAAGATATTATTTATGTATTAGTACAATTCATATAACTAACTCTGTAAGCCAAGAATCGCATAATCTAAAGTTCAGATGTGTCTGCCTATATATAGACACCGTAATCAATATAGGAGATGAACGTACAGAGAGGTACAACCGATATTCTCCTTGTGCTACCAATGAAGATAAACAGAACCAGGATTGGGTACTCCATGGCAGCGGTCGTTTGTATAATTCTTCTTCTCGTAACATTTCCTACCCTCGCTTCTTGTGAGTGCGAAGCAGGTACGTATATCATGTGCTTCAGTTTTACTTTGCAAATTTCATGTATATATACTAGTTGTGATTATCTAAAAAAAATGTATACTAGTTGTGTTTTGTTTTATATTAATGGATTGTTGCGTGCATGCGCAGATGAAGAGGTTTGCTAAACGGAATCGCCACGCTGCGAGAAGAATGCATGCTCTGACAGATGCAAAAAGGATTGCATCAGTCGGAGCTCCAGGCCTCCTTTTTGCATCTGTTGGAGCATACATTCTTCTTGCAGCGCGGCGATTCTGTATAGCAAACCTCTTCATCTGCGCATGCATGCAATAGAACTTGGCTACATGGTTGTACCGCTTCCCGCACAGATGTTAAGTGCGGCTGAACCACCGGCGACGTCGTCGAAATGCTGGACTATAAAATCTAGAGCATTGGCATGTACGGACACGCACGCGCGCGCGCACACACACTGGTATCTTGCAGTGTGGCACTTCATTAATTGTAGCAAATTGTTTCAGTTGCACCAAGTAATCCATGTATATTTATAAACACACACACAAACACACATACTATACTTGCGTTGAGATATCAAGATATTATTTATGTATTAGTAGAATTCATATAACTTACTCGATATACCAAGAATCGCATAATCTAAACTTCAGATGTGTGAGCCTATATATAGACACCGTAATCAATATAGGAGATGAACGTACAGAGAGGTACAACTGATATTGTCCTTGTGGTACCAATGAAGATAAACAGAACCAGGATTGTGTACTCCATGGCAGCTAGCGTTTGTATAGTTCTTCTTCTCGTAACATTTCCTACCCTCGCTTCTTGTGAGTGCAAAGCAGGTACGTATATCATGTGCTTCAGTTTTACTTTGCAAATTTCATGTATATATACTAGTTGTCATTATCTAAAAAAATGTATACAAGTTGTGTTTTCTTTTATATTGATGGATTGTTGCGTGCATGCGCAGATGAAGAGGTTTGCTATACGGAATCGCCACGCTGCGAGAAGAATGCATGCTCTGACAGATGAAAAAAGGATTGCATCTATCGGAGCTCCAGGCCTCCTTTTTGCATCTGTTGGAGCATACATTCTTCTCGCAGCGCGGCGATTCTGTAACAACCCGGGTTTTTAGACAACCAAAAATGCGAACTTTTAAAAAATTTTCTTGCGATTGTTTGAAGCATGTAGTTGCTAGCCCAAACTAAGAACAATTTATAAACAAATTGTTGCATACATGTAGTTTTTGCTTGTAGGTGTTTGCCGGAGTTTCCTTAGTGTGTTAGGTTTTGTGTTGGAAAGCACAAATCCGTAGCGACCCCTTGTATTCCTTGCAGGATTATCTCGAACCTCCCTCGATAATCCCTAAGTCCAATGAATCACCTGTCCTTTATACGTCCTTCCCAAATACCATGACCGCAAACCCATGACAACGCGGGACCATCACGAAGCCCCTTTAAAAATCCCTAACACTAATAATCCTGTGACTAACCATTCGTGTTGCCGACCCTTCGGACTAGAATTCCTAACCCCTAAAGACCCCTAGTGGACCTCCACTTGTAAGTATGCATGACAACATACAGGTATATACATAAAAGCCATAGGTTTGTTATGAAAATAGAAGAGGAATATAGAAAACCCCATCTGGCCCAGCAGCCTAGCCGCCCTGGCCTTTACCCCGTCCCCACTCCTCCCTCTCACGCAGGCCCAGCCCAAGCACCAACAGTGGCCCAGCCGACCACCTCTCTCCCCTCCTCTTCTCTCTCCCCGCGTGGGCTTAGCTCAACAGCGCAGCAGCTGGCAACAGCAGAGCCAGCCCGCTCAGCCTTCCCCAGCCGATCGGCCCAGCACCAGAAGCCAACCGGCCCGTCTGAGTTTTCCCTCCTGCTCTTCCCTGCCAGCGGCCCGCTCAGTTCTTCCCTTCCCTTGGCCCAGCGCACCGGCCCAGCTCGGCTTCGTGCGCGGCCCAGGCCCAGCAGCCGCGCCCCCCTGAAACCCTAAGCTGGAGCCACGTAACCTCCCAGCGGCCGCCGCCACCACACATCACGCGCACGCGCCAATCCCCTACCTCGGCATCCGTACCACCAGCCGATCCGTCGACGCGTGTCCCCGGCCGTCCCATCAACGGCACGCACGCCGAGACGGACCCTAACCCTAGCCTCCGCGCCCTATAAGAATCGAAGCTGCCGCCCTGTCTTCTGGGGCTCCCAGCAAGCGCCGCCGGAACCTCTCTTCCTCCATGCTCGCAGCATCGTCTCCGCTGGCTGACGCCGGACGTGCACGCGCGTTTGCCAGCGCCCGCCGCCCCGCTGAAGCTGCCGCTCGCCACGAGCGCACGCTCACGCTCACAAGGTCGCTCCGCCGTGCCTCTCTGCACTCCAGCATCCGCCGAGCCGCGCTCCTTCATCCTCGCCACGCCAAGCTTCCACCACGACGCACGAGGCCACGTCAAGCCGCCACCGACCGCGCCAACCTGGACCCCCGCACCGACGCCATCATTCCGCTGCCACTCCGACGCGCCAAGCCCCACCGCGTCGCAGTCCAGCGGCCTCGACTCCAAGCCACAATGCCTTGCTGCTTCCTCTATGTCACGCCGGCCTTGAGCACACCAGCATAGCTGCCTCTGTCCTCGCTCCGTACCGCGACCCTGACCTCCCGCTCAGCCAGCACGCCAACGCTTGCCCGCGCCGCGGTCGCGTTCGCCACCGGACCGAGCTCGCCGCCTCACTGGAGCCGTGCGCCGTCGCCTCGTGCCCTCCAGAGCCGAGCTCCACCTCCAGCCCGACGCCGCGCGCGCACGTCGCCACGGCCGTGTAGCGCCACGGCGCCCTCGGTGCCACACTGCGACCCCGTCTTCGACGCCCAGTGGAGCCGGCTACCTCCGTCCCGCATCCACGAGCGCCGACCGCAGCCGCGTCGTCCTCGCCCTGTAGCCCCACGTCGACCACCTGCTGCTCCGGCCGCGTCTTCGTCACCTGCAGCGCTCCTTCACCAACTCCGGCGTGCAGCAAGTCGTGCCATCGTCCATGAACCGCCAGCCGCCGTCCAGCAACGCCCCGGCGACCCAGTGCCCTGCCAAAGCTCATCCTCCAGGTGCCGGTGAGCCACAACACCTAAAGGCCCCCTTCTTTTTCTCCTTGCCATTGTTTCGGACTGAGATCGGCCTTCGTGCCGCGTTCTACGCCTTGCAGGAGAACACAGCCAGCAGTGGCTAGCCCTGGCCGCTTGCCGCCCCGTCCGGCTACCTCCGGCCACCTCCTGGCCACCAGCAGCCGCGTCCGGCCAACCGCAGCCAGCTGCAGCCAAGACCTGCCAGCCACAGCAGGCCAGCGGCCGGCCAGAGCTGGCCATGGCTGGCCATAGCTGGCCAGAAGTGGCTACAGCTGGCCACAACTGGCCGGAAGCCCCTGCAGCAGGCCATGGACCTACCACAACCTCCGGCTTCGCTCCACCAACGTCTCCAAGCCGGCCACCAACCCGAAGCACGAACCGCAAGCACGGCCAACCTCTACTACGTCTACGGCCCCGAACCGAACCCCGGCAGGCAAACAACATAGCTGTGCTGCCTGCATCGAGCCCTACCCGCGTCAAGCGTTTTGCCTTTCGCAAGCCCACGGTGAGCCACCGCCGTGCTCCTTTTCCAACCTCGACCTTGCTTGCTAGCCATGGCGTTCCAACCATGGAACGCCTAGGCTGAGGCCATCTCTGGCCTTTGGACACACAAGCACACACACATCACTGACCCGAGCCAAATAGAACCACTGGAGCTCGCCGCTGCCATCGCCGGAGCGCATACTTCGCTCCGGTGCCGCGCTAGACCTTGTCGGAGCCTACTTTGCTCCGATAAGGATAGGATACCGCCTTATTGGACCCTACTCTCATGACCTATCTGTCTTTGATCGTCTTACAGGATCCATCTATCTCCAAGCTATGGAAATGTGCTACTCCGCTGTCGTGTCGAGTTGTTGTGTCTTTTGTCGTGTCTTGGTTCTTTTCGCTGGTTGTTTGTTTGGCTGTGTCGTGCCTTTGAGCCGGCTGAGGGATCGTACCTCGTTCGGATATTGCGATCGCGGGATTCGTCTCGCCATGGCCATGATGCCGAGTGTAACTCGACCCCTCGCTTTTCGGTTGACTCCTTAGTACTATGAGTGTTAGTTCCTATCCTCGGCCCTAGGATATGGTCGTGATCGATTCAAATCGATATCGATGCGGATATTACCCGCTCACTTTGAGCCCTTCGCGACCTAGTCTGTGGGAGATGACCTAGGAGATAACAATCGTGGAACGATGGATGCCAACTTGTGTAGGTATAGCTTGTGGCCGCGAGTTTGCCTCGCCATGACCATGGAGCTATGCTTGTCTTTTTGTTCCTGCTCTTGTCGCCTCGTTAGCCCGCTCTGTTGGATCCTGTCTTGCCCGTGACGATTGGATCAAAGATCGGACTAACCCTTTTTGTTAGAAAGCTATGGTCTGTGTTGTACCTTGGACTCGTGTGTACAACCTTCTTCCCCGAAGAGGTGTTCGAGGACATGACATGGATGTGCCTAGCTAACTCCCCTGCCCTTTCCGTTTTTGTGCTACCTTCTTCTCGGCTCCCGACGTTGTTGTGTCGTGTGGATCAAGAGAACTGTAGCTGTCCAATCTCTTTGTGCTACCGCTCTCTACCATAGCGGGCAAGCCGAAGTATATTGGAGCCAAGTCACAATAGTGTTGTTCGTTCTTGTTTGCTTCTCGTGTCCAATTATGACTTGCGGGATAAGGCTACAAGAGCCAAACCCGTTGTTCTTCCTTTGTTGGGCCAGTCCTTCGATTCCCGTCCTTTCCTTGACGCCCGGATCAAAGGTTGTGAGCCGTGGTGTTTGCTATGGATAAGTTCTGGCTTGGCCATGACCTAAGCTTGCACGTAGCAAACCACCACTCTTGTTTCTTTGGCCCGAGGAATCGGACATCCACCGAGAGGGCTAAGTCGTGCGTCTTTTAGTGTCGTTGGTGTTCTTGGTTCTTCCTGCGTCTTGTCGTCCTTTCGAGTGTTGAGTGTTCTCTTGCTTTGCGTGTCGCTTCGCGGAGTAGCTGACAATCGGACCAAAGTACGTGGACGACGACAAGGACTGTGGAGTGGACCTAGGAGGAGGAGACCCCGTTGATTGACTACACCAACAGATGGAGAATTGTACCACTACTACCACTACAGCACAGGTGTCATGGCAGCACCCTCTTTTAGAGAATCCTATTAGACATTGCATAATATTTAGAACTGCTAGCGCTTTATATTTATTCCTTTGCTAGTATATTGATGAATGCTTTGCCTGAGCCAATATTTTTATCTTGATTGCAACCCACTCTACCATATCACCCAGCTTTGCGCTCTCGCTCACTTATATATATATGATTACCTGCCTGCTTGCTTGCAGTTTACACCACTATACTTATTATACTCCACTTTGCATTATGTCTGGGATGTGATGCGGGTGGTGAACTCCCTGGGAATGGTTTGGCTTGGGGTGCCAGACTTGGTGGTGTGTGCGAGCGTGCTGCGTGTGTCCTGGGTGCGTGGAGGGTGAGGGTTGTGTCGACCGAGCTGGAATAATGACGAGCCTGGGGCGAGTCTTGCCGTGTGATGCGACCTGGGCATCCTATGATGTGATTACCTGTGGGGGGTAAATATATGTGATGAGGTGGTTCTGGGTGTGAACCTCGGAGAGGTGGAGCCCAGAATGGAGGTGCTGTGGTGGCACGTTAAATGGAAACCCTATTTGGATGACATTCTGGCTTGGTCAATCCTAAGGACTTACTAGCTCCTAGTTACGTCAGGACTCCTTACGTCCCACTCGCTCTATATGGTGTCGAGACGGTTGGACTGCTTGGTGGAACGATGCCATTACTGCTACGTTGTGAGGTGATAGGGTGGGCCGTATGGATGATGGAATGCCTGTACCGTCCTAGTCGACAGCACCACTTATTTTGTATTGGATACCACAGAGTAGGATACCACTTGGGTTCGGTGCTGCCTCTCCCAGTCTCAGCGTAGCCGGTTCGCCGGAGCGCCCCAGGGCTGAGTGGCAGGATGGTATCGTTTTCGCCTAGCAAGCAACCGGAATTCTGCCTAGGAGATTCGCGGCTCCGAGGATGGCTAATCTTGTGGGTATGTAAAACCTCTGCAGAGTGTATGGTTGATCAATCGATACATATGCCGACTTGTCGGCTATGGACCTGTCCTGTGTTCTGTCCGCTAGAATAGGAGATGAGTCCTTCTTTTCTTCCCCCTGGGTATGTGTGTCTTCTGGTCGTGAGCCGTGGGGCTGCGGGCCGTTGAGACAGGCTGAGTGGGAGTTGGCCTGCCGACACGAGTGTGAGAGGTGGTGAGGTGGTGGTGGTGTGGAGATGGTTTGGAAAGGATGGGTTGGTGGATGGATGTGGATGTGTGGTTTGGGAATGTGTTAAAACTGGATAATTATATTATTATTATTATTATTATTATTATTATTATTATTATTATTATTATTATTATTATTATTATTATTATTATTATTATTATTATTATTATTATTGTTATTATTATTATTATTACTTGATGATACTTCGCATGTGCTAAGGATGCAAACCACAGCCAAATATTAGGATCGCCAGATCCCTTGTTTTATCTTCCCACTAAAGCTCATCGGTGCTGACCATGGCCTGCACACATCTGGCGGTGTGCAGATTTCCTGCTTCTCAGAGATGCTGACTTTAGAAGGATTAGGAGGTCTCGTGCCTACGCTCAAGTTGGGTTCGAAGGATGGACTCTACGCCAACACTGATGACGCCGTGAAGGAGGAGCCTTCACTCGATAGACTTCCGCTAGATTAACTCTGTAATAGGTTTGATCATCAGTGATGTAATCCCTTTTAAACTTGTAATCTTACGATGTATGACTATGATATCAACTGATATATGATAATATGATAAAATCAGCTCTTGGTTTTATCATATTATAACTCATTCTGTGGATTTTCCCTTCGAGGAAAATCGAGGATGTTTTAGATTCCGTATAGCAAACCTCTTCATCTGCGCATGCATGCAATAGAACTTGGATACATGGTTCTACCGCTTCCCACACAGATGTTAAGTGCGGCTGAACGACCGGCGACGTCATCGAAATGCTGGGCTATAAAATCTAGAGATTGGCATGTATGGACACGCACGTGCGCGCGCGCACACACACTGGTATCTTGCGGTGTGGCACTTCATTAATTGTAGCAAATTGTTTCAGTTGCACCAAGCAATCCATGTATATATGTGACACACACACACGTACTATACTTGCAATGAGATATCAAGACATTATTTATGTATTAGTAGAATTCATATAACTTGCTCTATAAGCCAAGAATCGCATAATCTAAACTTCAGATGTGTCTGCCTATATATAGACACCGTAATCAATATAGGAGATGAACGTACGGAGATGTACAACTGATATTCTCCTTGTGGTACCAATGAAGATAAACAGAACCAGGATTGGGTATTCCATGGCAGCTGCCGTTTGTATAGTTCTTCTTCTCGTAACATTTCCAACCCTCGCTTCTTGTGAGTGCGAAGCAGGTACGTATATCATGTGCTTCGGTTTTACTTTGCAAATTTCATGTATATATACTAGTTGTCATTATCTAAAAAAATGTATACTAGTTGTGTTTTGTTTTATATTAATGGATTGTTGCGTGCATGCGTAGATGAAGAGGTTTGCTAAACGGAATCGCCTTGCTGCGAGAAGAATGCATGCTGTGACAGATCCAAAAAGGATTGCATCTGTCGGCGCTCCAGGCCTCCTTTTTGCATCTGTAGGAGCGTACATTCTTCTCGCAGCGTGGCGATTCCGTATAGCAAACCTCTTCATCTGCGCTTGCATGCAATAGAACTTGGCTACATGGTTCTACCGCTTCCCGCACGGATGTTAAGTGCGGCTGAACGACCGGCGACATCGTCGAAATGCTGGGCTATAAAATCTAGAGCATTGGCATGTACGGACACGCACGTGCGCGCGCACACACACACTGGTATCTTGCATTGTGGCACTTCATTAATTGTAGCAAATTGTTTCAGTTGCACCAAGCAGTCCATGTATATGTATATATGTGACACACACACGTACTATACTTGCATTGAGATATCAAGATATTATTTATGTATTAGTACAATTCATATAACTTACTCTATAAGCCAATAATCGCATAATCTAAAGTTCAGATGTGTCTGCCTATATATAGACACCGTAATCAATATAGGAGATGAACGCACAGAGAGGCTACAACTGATATTCTCCTTGTGGTACCAATGAAGATAAATAGAACCAGGATTGGGAACTCCATGGTAGCGGCCGTTCTATAATTCTTCTCGTAACATTTCCTACCCTCGCTTCTTGTGAGTGCGAAGCTGGTACGTATATCATGTGCTTCAGTTTTACTTTGCAAATTTCATGTATATATATACTAGTTGTCATTATCTAAAAAAATGTATACTAGTTGTGTTTTGTTTTATATTAATGGATTGTTGCGTGCATGCGTAGATGAAGAGGTTTGCTATACGGAATCCCCACGCTGCGAGAAGAACGCATGCTCTGACAGATGCAAAAAGGATGGCATCTGTCGGAGCTCCAGACCTCCTTTTTGCATCTGTAGGAGCATACATTCTTCTCACAGCGCGGCGATTCCGTATAGCAAACCTCTTCATCTGTGCATGCATGCAATAGAACTTGGGTACATGGTTCTACCGCTTCCCGCACAGATGTTTAGTGCGGCTGAACGACCGGCGACGTCGTCGAAATGTTGGGCTATAAAATCTAGAGCATTGGCATGTACGGACACGCATGTGCGCGCGCACGCACGCACTGGTATCTTGCAGTGTGGCACTTCATTAATTGTAGCAAATTGTTTCAGTTGCACCAAGCAATCCATGTATATGTATATATGTGACAAACACACACGTACTATACTTGCATTGAGATATCAAGATATTATTTATGTATTAGTAGAATTCATATAACTTACTTGATAAGCCAAGAATCGCATAATCTAAAGTTCAGATGTGTCTGCCTATATATAGACACCGTAATCAATATGGGAGATGAACGTACAGAAAGGTACAACTGATATTCTCCTGGTGGTACCAATGAAGATAAACAGAACCAGGATTGGGTACTCCATGTCAGCGGCCGTTTGTATAATTCTTCTTCTCATAACATTTCCTACCCACACTTCTTGTGAGTGCGAAGTAGGTACGTATATCATATGCTTCAGTTTTACTTTGCAAATTTCATGTATATATACTAGTTGTCATTATCTAAAAAACTGTATACTAGTTGTGTTTTGTTTTATATTAATGGATTGTTGCGTGCATGCGCAGATGAAGAGGTTTGCTATACATTATCACCACGCTGCGAGAAGAATGCATGCTCTGACAGATGCAAAAAGGATAGCATCTATCGGAGCTCCAGGCCTCCTTTTTGCATCTGTTGGAGCATACATTCTTCTTGCAGCGCGGCGATTCCGTATAGCAAACCTCTTCATCTGTGCATGCATGCAAGAGAACTTGGGTACATGGTTCTACCGCTTCCCGCACAGATGTTAAGTGCGGCTGAACGACCGGCGACGTCGTTGAAATGTTGGGCTATAAAATCTAGAGCATTGGCATGTACGGACGCGCGCGCGCGCGCACACGCACTGGTATCTTGCAGTGTGGCACTTCATTAATTGTAGCAAATTGTTTCAGTTGCACCAAGCAATCCATGTATATGTATATATGTGACACGCACATACACACTATACTTGCGTTGAGATATCAAGGTATTATTTATGTATTAGTAGAATTCATATAACTTAGTCGATAAGCCAAGAATCGCATAATCTAAACTTCAGATGTGTCTGCCTATATATAGACACCGTAATCAATATGGGAGATGAACGTACAGAGAGGTACAACTGATATTCTCCTTGTGGTCCCAATGAAGATAAACAGAACTATGATTGGGTACTCCATGGCAGCTGCCGTTTGTAAGTTCTTCTTCTCGTAACATTTCCTACCCTCGCTTCTTGTGAGTGCGAAGCAGGTACGTATATCATGTGCTTCAGTTTTACTTTGCAAATTTCATGTATATTTACTAGTTGTCATTATCTAAAAAAATGTATACTAGTTGTGTTTTGTTTTATATTAATGGATTGTTGCGTGCATGCGCAGATGAAGAGGTTTGCTATACGGAATCACCACGCTGCGAGAAGAACGCATGCTCTGACAGATGCAAAAAGGATGGCATCTGTCGGAGCTCCAGGCCTCCTTTTTGCATCTGTTGGAGCATACATTCTTCTCGTAGCGCGGCGATTCCGTATAGCAAACCTCTTCATCTGTGCATGCATGCAATAGAACTTGGGTACATGGTTCTACCGCTTCCCGCACAGATGTTAAGTGCGGCTGAACGACCGGCGACGTCGTCGAAATGTTGGGCTATAAAATCTAGAGCATTGGCATGTACGGACACGCATGTGCGCGCACGCGCACGCACTGGTATCTTGCAGTGTGGCACTTCATTAATTGTAGCAAATTGTTTCAGTTGCACCAAGCAATCCATGTATATGTATATATGTGACAAACACACACGTACTATACTTGCATTGAGATATCAAGATATTATTTATGTATTAGTAGAATTCATATAACTTACTTGATAAGCCAAGAATCGCATAATCTAAAGTTCAGATGTGTCTGCCTATATATAGACACCGTAATCAATATAGGAGATGAACGTACAGAAAGGTACAACTGATATTCTCCTGGTGGTACCAATGAAGATAAACAGAACCAGGATTGGGTACTCCATGTCAGCGGCCGTTTGTTTAATTCTTCTTCTCATAACATTTCCTACCCACGCTTCTTGTGAGTGCGAAGCAGGTACGTATATCATGTGCTTCAGTTTTACTTTGCAAATTTCATGTATATATACTAGTTGTCATTATCTAAAAAAATGTATACTAGTTGTGTTTTGTTTTATATTAATGGATTGTTGCGTGCATGCGCAGATGAAGAGGTTTGCTATACGGAATCGCCACGCTGCGAGAAGAATGCATGCTCTGACAGATGCAAAAAGGATTCCATCTGTCAGAGCTCCAGGCCTCCTTTTTGCATCTGTTGGAGCATACATTCTTCTTGCAGCGCGGCGATTCCGTATAGCAAACCTCTTCATCTGCGCATGCATGCAATAGAACTTGGCTACATGGTTGTACCGCTTCCCGCACAGATGTTCAGTGCGGCTGAACCACCGGCGACGTCGTCGAAATGCTGGACTATAAAATCTAGAGCATTGGCATGTACGGACACGCACGCTCGCGCGTGCACACACTGGTATCTTGCAGTGTGGCACTTCATTAATTGTAGCAAATTGTTTCAGTTGCACCAAGCAATCCATGTATATGTATATATGTGACACACACACACGTACTATACTTGCGTTGAGATATCAAGGTATTATTTATGTATTAGTAGAATTCATATAACTTAGTCGATAAGCCAAGAATCGCATAATCTAAACTTCAGATGCGTCTGCCTATATATATACACCGTAATCAATATAGGAGATGAACGTACAGAGTGGTACAACTGATATTCTCCTTGTGGTACCAATGAAGATAAACAAAATAGGATTGGGTACTCCATGGCAGCTGCCGTTTGTAAGTTCTTCTCGTAACATTTCCTACCCTCGCTTCTTGTGAGTGCGAAGCAGGTACGTCTATCATGTGCTTCAGTTTTACTTTGCAAATTTCATGTATATATACTAGTTGTCATTATCTAAAAAAATGTATACTAGTTGTGTTTTGTTTTATATTAATGGATTGTTGCGTGCATGCGCAGATGAAGATGTTTGCTATACGGAATCACCACGCTGAGAGAAGAATGCATGCTCTGACAGATGCAAAAAGGATGGCATTTGTCGGAGCTCTAGGCCTCCTTTTTGCATCTGTTGGAGCATACATTCTTCTCGCAGCGCGGCGATTCCGTATAGCAAACCTCTTCATCTGTGCATGCATGCAATAGAACTTGGCTACATGGTTCTACCGTTTCCCGCACAGATGTTAAGTGCGGTTGAACGACTGGTGACGTCGTCGAAAGGCTGGGCTATAAAATTAAAGCATTGGCATGTACGGACACGCACGTGCGCGCGCGCACACACATTGGTATCTTGCAGTGTGGCACTTCATTAATTATAGCAAATTGTTTCAGTTGCACCAAGCAATCCATGTATATGTGTATATGTGACACACACACACGTACTATACTTGCATTGAGATATCAAGATATTATTTATGTATTAGTAGAATTCATATAACTTACTTGATAAGCCAAGAATCGCATAATCTAAAGTTCAGATGTGTCTGCCTACATATAGACACCGTAATCAATATAGGAGATGAATGTACAGAGAGTACAACTGATATTCTCCTGGTGGAACCAATGAAGATAAACGGAACCAGGATTGGGTACTCCATGTCAGCGGCCATTTGTATAATTCTTCTTCTCATAACATTTCCTACCCACGCTTCTTCTGAGTGCGAAGCAGGTACGTATATCATGTGCTTCAGTTTTACTTTGCAAATTTCATGTATATATACTAGTTGTCATTATCTAAAAAAATGTATACTAGTTGTGTTTTGTTTTATATTAATGGATTGTTGCGTGCATGCGCAGATGAAGAGGTTTGCTATACGGAATCGCCACGCTGCGAGAAGAATGCATGCTCTGACAGATGCAAAAAGGATTGCATCTATCGGAGCTCTAGGCCTCCTTTTTGCATCTGTTGGAGCATACATTCTTCTCGCAGCGCGGCGATTCTGTATAGCAAACCTCTACATCTGTGCATGCATGCAATAGAACTTGGCTACATGGTTGTACCGCTTCCCGCACAGACGTTAAGTGCGGCTGAACGACTGGCGACGTCGTCGAAATGCTGGGCTATAAAATCTAGAGCATTGGCTTGTACGGACATGCACGTGCGCGCGCGCACACACACTGGTATCTTGCAGTGTGGCACTTCATTGATTGTAGCAAATTGTTTCAGTTGCACCAAGCAATCCATGTATATGTATATATGTGACACGCACACACGTACTATACTTGCATTGAGATATCAAGGTATTGTTTATGTATTAGTAGAATTCGTATAACTTAGTCGATAAGCCAAGAATCGCATAATCTAAACTTCAGATGTGTCTGCCTATATATAGACACCGTAATCAATATTGGAGATGAACGTACAGAGAGGTACAACTGATATTCTCCAGGTGGTACCAATGAAGATAAACAGAACTAGGATTGGGTACTCCATGGCAGCTGCCGTTTGTAAGTTCTTCTTCTCGTAACATTTTCTACCCTCGCTTCTTGTGAGTGCGAAGCAGGTACGTATATCATGTGCTTCAGTTTTACTTTGCAAATTTCATGTATATATACTAGTTGTCATTATCTAAAAAAATGTATACTAGTTGTGTTTTGTTTTATATTAATGGATTGTTGCGTGCATGCGCAGATGAAGAGGTTTGCTATACATTATCGCTACGCTGCGAGAAGAATGCATGCTCTGACAGATGCAAAAAGGATTGCATCTATCGGAGCTCCAGGCCTCCTTTTTGCATCTGTTGGAGCATACATTCTTCTTGCAGCGCGGCGATTCCGTATAGCAAACCTCTTCATCTGCGCGTGCATGCAATAGAACTTGGCTACATGGTTGTACCGCTTCCCGCACAGATGTTAAGTGCGGCTGAACCACCGGCGACATCGTCGAAACGCTGGACTATAAAATCTAGAGCATTGGCATGTACGGACACGCACGCGAGCGCGCGCACACACTGGTATCTTGCAGTGTGGCACTTCATTAATTGTAGCAAATTGTTTCAGTTGCACCAAGTAATCCATGTATATGTATAAACAAACAAACACACACACACACACACTATACTTGCGTTGAGATATCAAGGTATTATTTATGTATTAGTAGAATTCATATAACTTACTCGATAAGCCAAGAATCGCATAATCTAAACTTCAGATGTGTCTGCCTATATATAGACACCGTAATCAATATAGGAGATGAACGTACAGAGAGGTACAACTGATATTCTCCTTGTGGTACCAATGAAGATAAACAGAACTAGGATTGGGTACTCCATGGCAGCTGCCGTTTGTAAGTTCTTCTCGTAACATTTCCTAACCTCGCTTCTTGTGAGTGCGAAGCAGGTACGTATATCATGTGCTTCAGTTTTACTTTGCAAATTTCATGTATATATACTAGTTGTGATTATCTAAAAAATGTATATTAGTTGTGTTTTGTTTTATATTAATGGATTGTTGCGTGCATGCGCAGATGAAGAGGTTTGCTATACGGAATCGCCACGCTGCGAGAAGAATGCATGCTCTGACAGATGCAAAAAGGATTGCATCTATCGGAGCTCCAGGCCTCTTTTTTGCATATGTTGGAGCATACATTCTTCTCGCTGCGCGGCGATTCCGTTTAGCAAACCTCTTCATCTGTGCATGCATGCAATAGAACTTGGCTACATGGTTCTACCGCTTCCCGCACAGATGTTGAGTGCGGCTGAACGACCGGCGATGTCGTCGAAATGCTGGGCTATAAAATCTAGAGCATTGGCATGTACGGACACGCACGTGCGTGCGCACACACACTGGTATCTTGCAGTGTGGCACTTCATTAATTGTAGCAAATTGTTTCAGTTGCACCAAGCAATCCATGTATATGTATATATGTGACACACACACACACGTACTATACTTGCATTGAGATATCAAGATAGTATTTATGTATTAGTAGAATTCATATAACTTGATAAGCCAAGAATCGCATAATCTAATGTTCAGATGTGTCTGCCTATATATAGACACCGTAATCAATATAGGAGATGAACGTACGGAGAGGTAGAACTGATATTCTCCTTGTGGTACCAATGAAGATAAACAGAATCAGGATTGGGTACTCCATGTCAGCGGCCGTTTGTACAATTCTTCTTCTCATAACATTTCCTACCCACGCTTCTTGTGAGTGTGAAGCAGGTACGTATATCATGTGCTTCAGTTTTACTTTGCAAATTTCATGTATATATACTAGTTGTCATTATCTAAAAAAATGTATACTAGTTGTGTTTTGTTTTATATTAATGGATTGTTGCGTGCATGCGCAGATGAAGAGAATTGCTATACGGAATCGCCACGCTGCGAGAAGAATGCATGCTCTGACAGATGCAAAAATGATTGCATCTATCGGAGCTCTAGGCCTCCTTTTTGCATCTGTTGGAGCATACATTCTTCTCGCAGCGCGGCGATTCTGTATAGCAAACCTCTTCATCTGTGCATGCATGCAATAGAACTTGGCAACATGGTTGTACCGCTTCCCGCACAGACGTTAAGTGCGGCTAAACGACCGGCGACGTCGTCGAAATGCTGGGCTATAAAATCTAGAGCATTGGCATGTACGGACACGCACGTGCGCGCGCGCACACACTGGTATCTTGCAGTGTGGCACTTCATTGATTGTAGCAAATTGTTTCAGTTGCACCAAGCAATCCATGTATATGTATATATGTGACACGCACACACGTACTATACTTGCATTGAGATATCAAGGTATTGTTTATGTATTAGTAGAATTCATATAACTTAGTCGATAAGCCAAGAATCGCATAATCTAAACTTCAGATGTGTCTGCCTATATATAGACACCGTAATCAATATAGGAGATGAACGTACGGAGAGGTACAACTGATATTCTCCTGGTGGTACCAATGAAGATAAATAGAACTAGGATTGGGTACTCCATGGCAGCTGCCGTTTGTAAGTTCTTCTTCTCGTAACATTTTCTACCCTCGCTTCTTGTGAGTGCGAAGCAGGTACGTATATCATGTGCTTCAGTTTTACTTTGCAAATTTCATGTATATATACTAGTTGTCATTATCTAAAAAAATGTATACTAGTTGTGTTTTGTTTTATATTAATGGATTGTTGCGTTCATGCGCAGATGAAGAGGTTTGCTATACGGAATCACCACGCTGCGAGAAGAATGCATGCTCTGACAGATGCAAAAAGGATTGCATCTATCGGAGCTCTAGGCCTCCTTTTTGCATCTGTTGGAGCATACATTCTTCTCGCAGCGTGGCGATTCTGTATAGCAAACCTCTTCATCTGTGCATGCATGCAATAGAACTTGGCTACATGGTTGTACCGCTTCCCGCACAGACGTTAAGTGCGGCTGAACGACCGGCAACGTCATCGAAATGCTGGGCTATAAAATCTAGAGCATTGGCATGTACGGACACGCACGTGCGCGCGCGCACACACACTGGTATCTTGCAGTGTGGCACTTCATTGATTGTAGCAAATTGTTTCAGTTGCACCAAGCAATCGATGTATATGTATATATGTGACACGCACACACGTACTATACTTGCATTGAGATATCAAGGTATTGTTTATGTATTTGTAGAATTCATATAACTTAGTCGATAAGCCAAGAATCGCATAATCTAAACTTCAGATGTGTCTGCCTATATATAGACACCGTAATCAATATAGGAGATGAACGTACGGGGAGGTACAACTGATATTCTCCCTGTGGTCCCAATGAAGATAAATAGAACTAGGATTGGGTACTCCATGGAAGCTGCCGTTTGTAAGTTCTTCTTCTCGTAACATTTTCTACCCTCGCTTCTTGTGAGTGCGAAGCAGGTACGTATATCATGTGCTTCAGTTTTACTTTGCAAATTTCATGTATATATACTAGTTGTCATTATCTAAAAAAATGTATACTAGTTGTGTTTTGTTTTATATTAATGGATTGTTGCGTGCATGCGCAGATGAAGAGAATTGCTATACGGAATCGCCACGCTGCGAGAAGAATGCATGCTCTGACAGATGCAAAAATGATTGCATCTATCGGAGCTCTAGGCCTCCTTTTTGCATCTATTGGAGCATACATTCTTCTCGCAGCGTGGCGATTCTGTATAGCAAACCTCTTCATCTGTGCATGCATGCAACAGAACTTGGCTACATGGTTGTACCGCTTCCCGCACAGACGTTAAGTGCGGCTGAACGACTGGCAACGTCATCGAAATGCTGGGCTATAAAATCTAGAGCATTGGCATGTACGGACACGCACGTGCGCGCGCGCACACACACTGGTATCTTGCAGTGTGGCACTTCATTGATTGTAGCAAATTGTTTCAGTTGCACCAAGCAATCCATGTATATGTATATATGTGACACGCACACACGTACTATACTTGCATTGAGATATCAAGGTATTGTTTATGTATTTGTAGAATTCATATAACTTAGTCGATAAGCCAAGAATCGCATAATCTAAACTTCAGATGTGTCTGCCTATATATAGACACCGTAATCAATATAGGAGATGAACGTACAGAGAGGTACAACTGATATTCTCCTTGTGGTCCCAATGAAGATAAACAGAACTAGGATTGGGTACTCCATGGCAGCTGCCGTTTGTAAGTTCTTCTTCTCGTAACATTTTCTACCCTCGCTTCTTGTGAGTGCGAAGCAGGTACGTATATCATGTGCTTTAGTTTTACTTTGCAAATTTCATGTATATATACTAGTTGTCATTATCTAAAAAAATGTATACTAGTTGTGTTTTGTTTTATATTAATGGATTGTTGCGTGCATGCCCAGATGAAGAGGTTTGCTATACGGAATCACCACGCTGCGAGAAGAATGCATGCTCTGACAGATGCAAAAAGGATTGCATCTATCGGAGCTCCAGGCCTCCTTTTTGCATATGTTCGAGCATACATTCTTCTCGCAGCGCGGCGATTCCGTATAGCAAACCTCTTCATCTATGCATGCATGCAATAGAACTTGGGTACATGGTTCTACCGCTTCCCGCACAGATGTTAAGTGCGGCTGAACGACCGGCGACATCGTCGAAATGTTGGGCTATAAAATCTAGAGCATTGGCATGTACGGACACGCATGTGCGCGCGCGCGCACGCACTGGTATCTTGCAGTGTGGCACTTCATTAATTGTAGCAAATTGTTTCAGTTGCACCAAGCAATCCATGTATATGTATATATGTGACAAACACACACGTACTGTACTTGCATTGAGATATCAAGATATTATTTATGTATTAGTAGAATTCATATAACTTACTTGATAAGCCAAGAATCGCATAATCTAAAGTTCAGATGTGTCTGCCTATATATAGACACCGTAATCAATATAGGAGATGAACGTACAGAAAGGTACAACTGATATTCTCCTGGTGGTACCAATGAAGATAAACAGAACCAGGATTGGGTACTCCATGTCAGCGGCCGTTTGTATAATTCTTCTTCTCATAACATTTCCTACCCACGCTTCTTGTGAGTGCGAAGCAGGTACGTATATCATGTGCTTCAGTTTTACTTTGCAAATTTCATGTATATATACTAGTTGTCATTATCTAAAAAAATGTATACTAGTTGTGTTTTGTTTTATATTAATGGATTGTTGCGTGCATGCGCAGATGAAAAGGTTTGCTATACGGAATCGCCACGCTGCGAGAAGAATGCATGCTCTGACAGATGCAAGGATTGCATCTGTCAGAGCTCCAGGCCTCCTTTTTTCATCTGTCGGAGCATACATTCTTCTTGCAGCGCGGCGATTCCGTATAGCAAACCTTTTCATCTGCGCATGCATGCAATAGAACTTGGCTACATGGTTCTACCGCTTCCCGCACAGATGTTAAGTGCGGCTGAATGACTGGCAACGTCGTCGAAATGCTGGGCTATAAAATCTAGAGCATTGGCATGTACGGACACGCACGTGCGCGCGCGCACACACACTGGTATCTTGCAGTGTGGCACTTCGTTAATTGTAGCAAATTGTTTCAGTTGCACCAAGCAATCCATGTATATGTATATATGTGACACACACACGTACTATGCTTGCAATGAGATATCAAGATATTATTTATGTATTATTAGAATTCATATAACTTACTCGATAAGCCAAGAATCGCATAATCTAAACTTCAGATGTGTCTGCCTATATATAGACACCGTAATCAATATAGGAGATGAACGTACAGAGAGGTACAACTGATATTCTCCTTGTGATACTAATGAAGATAAACGGAACCAGGATTGGGTACTCCATGGCAGCTGCCGTTTGTACAGTTCTTCTTCTCGTAACATTTCCTACCCTCGCATCTTGTGAGTGCGAAGGAGGTACGTATATCATGTGCTTCAGTTTTACTTTGCAAATTTCATGTATATATATACTAGTTGTCATTATCTAAAAAAAATGTGTACTAGTTGTGTTTTGTTTTATATTAATGGATTGTTGCGTGCATGCGCAGATGAAGAGGTTTGCTATTCGGAATCGCCACGCTGCGAGAAGAATGCATGCTCTGATAGATGCAAAAAGGATTGCATCTGTCGGAGCTCCAGGCCTCCTTTTTGCATCTGTTGGAGCATACATTCTTCTCGCATCGCGGCGATTCCGTATAGCAAACCTCTTCATCTGTGCATGCATGCAATAGAACTTGGCTACATGGTTCTACCGCTTCCCGTACAGATGTTAAGTGCGGCTGAACGACTGGCGACGTCGTCGAAATGCTGGGCTATAAAATTAAAGCATTGGCATGTACGGACACGCACGTGCGCGCGCGCACACACACTGGTATCTTGCAGTGTGGCACTTCATTAATTGTAGCAAATTGTTTCAGTTGCACCAAGCAATCCATGTATATGTATATATGTGACAAACACACGTACTATACTTGCATTGAGATATCAAGATATTATTTATGTATTAGTAGAACTCATATAACTTACTTGATAAGCCAAGAATCGCATAATCTAAAGTTCAGATGTGTTTGCCTATATATAGACACCGTAATCAATATAGGAGATGAACGTACAGAGAGATACAACTGATATTCTCCTGGTGGTACCAATGAAGATAAACAGAACCAGGATTGGGTACTCCATGCCAGCGGCCGTTTGTATAATTCTTCTTCTCATAACATTTCCTACCCACGCTTCTTGTGAGTGCGAAGCAGGTACGTATATCATGTGCTTCAGTTTTACTTTGCAAATTTCATGTATATATACTAGTTGTCATTGTCTAAAAAAATGTATACTAGTTGTGTTTTGTTTTATATTAATGGATTGTTGCGTGCATGCGCAGATGAAGAGGTTTGCTATACATTATCGCCACGCTGTGAGAAGAATGCATGCTCTGACAGATGCAAAAAGGATTGCATCTATCGGAGCTCTCGGCCTCCTTTTTGCATCTGTTGGAGCGTACGTTCTTCTCGCAGCGCGGCGATTCTGTATAGCAAACCTCTTCATCTGTGCATGCATGCAATAGAACTTGGCTACATGGTTGTACCGCTTCCCGCACAGACGTTAAGTGCGGCTGAACGACCGGCAACGTGATCGAAATGCTGGGCTATAAAATCTAGAGCATTGGCATGTACGGACACGCACGTGCGCGCGCGCACACACACTGGTATCTTGCTGTGTGGCACTTCATTGATTGTAGCAAATTGTTTCAGTTGCACCAAGAAATCCATGTATATGTATATATGTGACACGCACACACGTACTATACTTGCATTGAGATATCAAGGTATTGTTTATGTATTAGTAGAATTCATATAACTTAGTCGATAAGCCAAGAATCACATAATCTAAACTTCAGATGTGTCTGCCTATATATAGACACCGTAATCAATATAGGAGATGAACGTACAGAGAGGTACAACTGATATTCTCCTTGTGGTCCCAATGAAGATAAACAGAACTAGGATTGGGTACTCCATGGCAGCTGCCGTTTGTAAGTTCTTCTTCTCGTAACATTTTCTACCCTCGCTTCTTGTGAGTGCGAAGCAGGTACGTATATCATGTGCTGCAGTTTTACATTGGAAATTTCATGTATATATACTAGTTGTCATTATCTAAAAAAATGTATACTTGTTGTGTTTTGTTTTATATTAATGGATTGTTGCGTGCATGCGCAGATGAAGAGATTTGCTATACGGAATCACCACGCTGCGAGAAGAATGCATGCTCTGACAGATGCAAAAAGGATTGCATCTATCGGAACTCCAGGCCTCCTTTTTGAATCTGTTCGAGCATACATTCTTCTCGCAGCGCGGCGATTCCGTATAGCAAACCTCTTCATCTGTGCATGCATGCAATAGAACTTGGGTACATGGTTCTACCGCTTCCCGCACAGATGTTAAGTGCGGCTGAACGACCGGCGACGTCGTCGAAATGTTGGGCTATGAAATCTAGAGCATTGGCATGTACGGACACGCATGTGCGCGCGCGCGCACGCACTGATATCTTGCATTGTGGCACTTCATTAATTGTAGCAAATTGTTTCAGTTGCACCAAGCAATCCATGTATATGTATATATGTGACAAACACACACGTACTATACTTGCATTGAGATATCAAGATATTATTTATGTATTAGTAGAATTCATATAACTTACTTGATAAGCCAAGAATCGCATAATCTAAAGTTCAGATGTGTCTGCCAATATATAGACACC
The DNA here is from genome assembly GCA_038087645.1 of Saccharum hybrid cultivar R570. NCBI lineage: Eukaryota > Viridiplantae > Streptophyta > Magnoliopsida > Poales > Poaceae > Saccharum > Saccharum hybrid cultivar. Next base: position 5,827,769 of record JAQSUU010000744.1, read on the forward strand.
GTAATCAATATAGGAGATGAACGTACAGAGAGGTACAACTGATATTCTCCAGGTGGTACCAATGAAGATAAACAGAACCAGGATTGGGTACTCCATGTCAGCGGCCGTTTGTATAATTCTTCTTCTCATAACATTTCCTACCCATGCTTCTTGTGAGTGCGAAGCAGGTACGTATATCATGTGCTTCAGTTTTACTTTGCAAATTTCATGTATATATACTAGTTGTCATTATCTAAAAAAATGTATACTAGTTGTGTTTTGTTTTATATTAATGGATTGTTGCGTGCATGCGCAGATGAAGAGGTTTGCTATACGGAATCGCCACGCTGCGAGAAGAATGCATGCTCTGACAGATGCAAGGATTGCATCTGTCAGAGCTCCAGGCCTCCTTTTTTCATCTGTCGGAGCATAGATTCTTCTTGCAGCGCGGCGATTCCGTATAGCAAACCTTTTCATCTGCGCATGCATGCAATAGAACTTGGCTACATGGTTCTACCGCTTCCCGCACAGATGTTAAGTGCGGCTGAACGACTGGCGACGTCATCGAAATGCTGGGCTATAAAATCTAGAGCATTGGCATGTACGGACACGCACGTGCGCGCGCGCACACACACTGGTATGTTGCAGTGTGGCACATCATTAATTGTAGCAAATTGTTTCAGTTGCACCAAGCAATCCATGTATATGTATATATGTGACACACACACGTACTATACTTGCAATGAGATATCAAGATATTATTTATGTATTATTAGAATTCATATAACTTACTCGATAAGCCAGGAATCGCATAATCTAAACTTCAGATGTGTCTGCCTATATATAGACACCGTAATCAATATAGGAGATGAACGTACAGAGAGGTGCAAGTGATATTCTCCTTGTGGTACTAATGAAGATAAACGGAACCAGGATTGGGTACTCCATGGCAGCTGCCGTTTGTACAGTTCTTCTTCTCGTACCATTTCCTACCCTCGCATCTTGTGAGTGCGAAGCAGGTACGTATATCATGTGCTTCAGTTTTACTTTGCAAATTTCATGTATATATATACTAGTTGTCATTATCTTAAAAAAATGCGTACTAGTTGTGTTTTGTTTTATATTAATGGATTGTTGCGTGCATGCGCAGATGAAGAGGTTTGCTATTCGGAATCGCCACGCTGCGAGATGAATGCATGCTCTGATAGATGCAAAAAGGATTGCATCTGTCGGAGCTCCAGGCCTCCTTTTTGCATCTGTTGGAGCATACATTCTTCTCGCAGCGCGGCGATTCCGTATAGCAAACCTCTTCATCTGTGCATGCATGCAATAGAACTTGGCTACATGGTTCTACCGCTTCCCGCATAGATGTTAAGTGCGGCTGAACGACTGGCGACGTCGTCGAAATGCTGGGCTATAAAATTAAAGCATTGGCATGTACGGACACGCACGTGCGCGCGCGCACACACACTGGTATCTTGCAGTGTGGCACTTCATTCATTGTAGCAAATTGTTTCAGTTGCACCAAGCAATCCATGTATATGTATATATGTGACACGCACACACGTACTATACTTGCATTGAGATATCAAGGTATTGTTTATGTATTAGTAGAATTCATATAACTTAGTCGATAAGCCAAGAATCGCATAATCTAAACTTCAGATGTGTCTGCCTATATATAGACACCGTAATCAATATAGGAGATGAACGTACAGAGAGGTACAACTGATATTCTCCAGGTGGTACCAATGAAGGTAAACAGAACCAGGATTGGGTACTCCATGTCAGCGGCCGTTTGTATAATTCTTCTTCTCATAACATTTCCTACCCACGCTTCTTGTGAGTGCGAAGCAGGTATGTATATCATGTGCTTCAGTTTTACTTTGCAAATTTCATGTATATATACTAGTTGTCATTATCTAAAAAAATGTATACTAGTTGTGTTTTGTTTTATATTAATGGATTGTTGCGTGCATGCGCAGATGAAGAGGTTTGCTATACGGAATCGCCACGCTGCGAGAAGAATGCATGCTCTGACAGATGCAAGGATTGCATCTGTCAGAGCTCCAGGCCTCCTTTTTTCATCTGTCGGAGCATAGATTCTTCTTGCAGCGCGGCGATTCCGTATAGCAAACCTTTTCATCTGCGCATGCATGCAATAGAACTTGGCTACATGGTTCTACTGCTTCCCGCACAGATGTTAAGTGCGGCTGAACGACTAGCGACGTCGTCGAAATGCTGGGCTATAAAATCTAGAGCATTGGCATGTACGGACACGCACGTGCGCGCGCGCACACACACTGGTATGTTGCAGTGTGGCACATCATTAATTGTAGCAAATTGTTTCAGTTGCACCAAGCAATCCATGTATATGTATATATGTGACACACACACGTACTATACTTGCAATGAGATATCAAGATATTATTTATGTATTATTAGAATTCATATAACTTACTCGATAAGCCAGGAATCGCATAATCTAAACTTCAGATGTGTCTGCCTATATATAGACACCGTAATCAATATAGGAGATGAACGTACAGAGAGGTGCAAGTGATATTCTCCTTGTGGTACTAATGAAGATAAACGGAACCAGGATTGGGTACTCCATGGCAGCTGCCGTTTGTACAGTTCTTCTCGTACCATTTCCTACCCTCGCATCTTGTGAGTGCGAAGCAGGTACGTATATCATGTGCTTCAGTTTTACTTTGCAAATTTCATGTATATATATACTAGTTGTCATTATCTTAAAAAAATGCGTACTAGTTGTGTTTTGTTTTATATTAATGGATTGTTGCGTGCATGCGCAGATGAAGAGGTTTGCTATTCGGAATCGCCACGCTGCGAGAAGAATGCATGCTCTGATAGATGCAAAAAGGATTGCATCTGTCGGAGCTCCAGGCCTCCTTTTTGCATCTGTTGGAGCATACATTCTTCTCGCAGCGCGACGATTCCGTATAGCAAACCTCTTCATCTGTGCATGCATGCAATAGAACTTGGCTACATGGTTCTACCGCTTCCCGCATAGATGTTAAGTGCGGCTGAACGACTGGCGACGTCGTCGAAATGCTGGGCTATAAAATTAAAGCATTGGCATGTACGGACACGCACGTGCGCGCGCGCACACACACTGGTATCTTGCAGTTTGGCACTTCATTCATTGTAGCAAATTGTTTCAGTTGCACCAAGCAATCCATGTATATGTATATATGTGACATGCACACACGTACTATACTTGCATTGAGATATCAAGGTATTGTTTATGTATTAGTAGAATTCATATAACTTAGTCGATAAGCCAAGAATCGCATAATCTAAACTTCAGATGTGTCTGCCTATATATAGACACCGTAATCAATATAGGAGATGAACGTACAGAGAGGTACAACTGATATTCTCCAGGTGGTACCAATGAAGGTAAACAGAACCAGGATTGGGTACTCCATGTCAGCGGCCGTTTGTATAATTCTTCTTCTCATAACATTTCCTACCCACGCTTCTTGTGAGTGCGAAGCAGGTATGTATATCATGTGCTTCAGTTTTACTTTGCAAATTTCATGTATATATACTAGTTGTCATTATCTAAAAAAATGTATACTAGTTGTGTTTTGTTTTATATTAATGGATTGTTGCGTGCATGCGCAGATAAAGAGGTTTGCTATACGGAATCACCACGCTGCGAGAAGAATGCATGCTCTGACAGATGCAAAAAGGATTGCATCTGTCAGAGCTCCAGGCCTCCTTTTTGCATCTGTCGGAGCACACATTCTTCTTGCAGCGCGGCGATTCCGTATAGCAAACCTCTTCATCTGCGCATGCATGCAATAGAACTTGGGTACATGGTTCTACCGCTTCCCGCACAGATGTTAAGTGCGGCTGAACGACTGGCGACGTCGTCGAAATGCTGGGCTATAAAATCTAGAGCATTGGCATGTACGGACACGCACGTGCGCGCGCGCACACACACTGGTATGTTGCAGTGTGGCACATCATTAATTGTAGCAAATTGTTTCAGTTGCACCAAGCAATCCATGTATATGTATCTATGTGACAAACACACACGTACTATACTTGCATTGAGATATCAAGATATTATTTATGTATTAGTAGAATTCATATAACTTACTTGATAAGCCAAGAATCGCATAATCTAAAGTTCAGATGTGTCTGCCTATATATAGACACCGTAATCAATATAGGAGATGAACGTACAGAGAGGTACAACTGATATTCTCCAGGTGGTACCAATGAAGATAAACAGAACCAGGATTGGGTACTCCATGTCAGCGGCCGTTTGTATAATTCTTCTTCTCATAACATTTCCTACCCATGCTTCTTGTGAGTGCGAAGCAGGTACGTATATCATGTGCTTCAGTTTTACTTTGCAAATTTCATGTATATATACTAGTTGTCATTATCTAAAAAAATGTATACTAGTTGTGTTTTGTTTTATATTAATGGATTGTTGCGTGCATGCGCAGATGAAGAGGTTTGCTATACGGAATCGCCACGCTGCGAGAAGAATGCATGCTCTGACAGATGCAAGGATTGCATCTGTCAGAGCTCCAGGCCTCCTTTTTTCATCTGTCGGAGCATAGATTCTTCTTGCAGCGTGGCGATTCCGTATAGCAAACCTTTTCATCTGCGCATGCATGCAATAGAACTTGGCTACATGGTTCTACCGCTTCCCGCACAGATGTTAAGTGCGGCTGAACGACTGGCGACGTCGTCGAAATGCTGGGCTATAAAATCTAGAGCATTGGCATGTACGGACACGCACGTGCGCGCGCGCACACACACTGGTATGTTGCAGTGTGGCACATCATTAATTGTAGCAAATTGTTTCAGTTGCACCAAGCAATCCATGTATATGTATATATGTGACACACACACGTACTATACTTGCAATGAGATATCAAGATATTATTTATGTATTATTAGAATTCATATAACTTACTCGATAAGCCAGGAATCGCATAATCTAAACTTCAGATGTGTCTGCCTATATATAGACACCGTAATCAATATAGGAGATGAACGTACAGAGAGGTGCAAGTGATATTCTCCTTGTGGTACTAATGAAGATAAACGGAACCAGGATTGGGTACTCCATGGCAGCTGCCGTTTGTACAGTTCTTCTTCTCGTACCATTTCCTACCCTCGCATCTTGTGAGTGCGTAGCAGGTACGTATATCATGTGCTTCAGTTTTACTTTGCAAATTTCATGTATATATATACTAGTTGTCATTATCTTAAAAAAATGCGTACTAGTTGTGTTTTGTTTTATATTAATGGATTGTTGCGTGCATGCGCAGATGAAGAGGTTTGCTATTCGGAATCGCCACGCTGCGAGAAGAATGCATGCTCTGATAGATGCAAAAAGGATTGCATCTGTCGGAGCTCCAGGCCTCCTTTTTGCATCTGTTGGAGCATACATTCTTCTCGCAGCGCGGCGATTCCGTATAGCAAACCTCTTCATCTGTGCATGCATGCAATAGAACTTGGCTACATGGTTCTACCGCTTCCCGCATAGATGTTAAGTGCGGCTGAACGACTGGCGACGTCGTCGAAATGCTGGGCTATAAAATTAAAGCATTGGCATGTACGGACACGCACGTGCGCGCGCGCACACACACTGGTATCTTGCAGTGTGGCACTTCATTCATTGTAGCAAATTGTTTCAGTTGCACCAAGCAATCCATGTATATGTATATATGTGACACGCACACACGTACTATACTTGCATTGAGATATCAAGGTATTGTTTATGTATTAGTAGAATTCATATAACTTAGTCGATAAGCCAAGAATCGCATAATCTAAACTTCAGATGTGTCTGCCTATATATAGACACCGTAATCAATATAGGAGATGAACGTACAGAGAGGTACAACTGATATTCTCCAGGTGGTACCAATGAAGGTAAACAGAACCAGGATTGGGTACTCCATGTCAGCGGCCGTTTGTATAATTCTTCTTCTCATAACATTTCCTACCCACGCTTCTTGTGAGTGCGAAGCAGGTATGTATATCATGTGCTTCAGTTTTACTTTGCAAATTTCATGTATATATACTAGTTGTCATTATCTAAAAAAATGTATACTAGTTGTGTTTTGTTTTATATTAATGGATTGTTGCGTGCATGCGCAGATAAAGAGGTTTGCTATACGGAATCACCACGCTGCGAGAAGAATGCATGCTCTGACAGATGCAAAAAGGATTGCATCTGTCAGAGCTCCAGGCCTCCTTTTTGCATCTGTCGGAGCACACATTCTTCTTGCAGCGCGGCGATTCCGTATAGCAAACCTCTTCATCTGCGCATGCATGCAATAGAACTTGGGTACATGGTTCTACCGCTTCCCGCACAGATGTTAAGTGCGGCTGAACGACTGGCGACGTCGTCGAAATGCTGGGCTATAAAATCTAGAGCATTGGCATGTACGGACACGCACGTGCGCGCGCGCACACACACTGGTATGTTGCAGTGTGGCACATCATTAATTGTAGCAAATTGTTTCAGTTGCACCAAGCAATCCATGTATACACTACAGGAAACGGACGATTTGCCGGGTGCAAAATTATTTGCCGGGTGCTTTTTATCGGGCACCCGGCAAAGAAATTATTTGCCGAGTGCCAGACCCAACGCCACCCGGCAAAGAAAAGCACCCGGCAAATTAGCCTTTGCCGAGTGCCGGGCACTCGGCAAAGTCCAGCCTTCGGTAAAAATTGTCATTTGCCGAGTGCCGGGCACTCGGCAAATCTAGGCCGTCGGCAAAGGTGGTCGACGTGATGGTCTCCACCTGCCGTCATCCTTTGCCGAGTGTCGCGCCGTTAGGCACTCGGCAAAGATTTTTTTATTTTTTTTAAAAAAATTGCTTTGCCGGGTGCCGCCTAAAATGGCACTCGGCAAAGATTTTTTTATTTTTTTAAAATTTCTTTGCCGGGTGCCCGGACCTGGCACCCGGCAAAGAATTTTTTATTTTTTTTTAATTTCTTTGCCGGGTGCCCGAACCTGGCACCCGGCAAAGAATTTGCCTGAAAAAGCCTCAGCTTTTAAAAATTGCTTTGCCGGGTGCCGCCTAACCTGGCACCCGGCAAAGATTTTTTAATTTTTTTTTTAAATTTATTTGCCGGGTGCCCCCTGACCTGGCACCCGGCAAAGGCTTCTTTGCCGGGGGTCCAGGCTGGCACCCGGCAAATTATGTATTTATTTTTTGTTTTTTTGGTCCCATTTTTTTTGTGGGGCCTTGATACAGTAAATAAATCCCTATTTCAAAATTTGGGATAATTTTGAGTTTTTGAACTATATTTCCTTAATTATTTTCGTTTCATTGAATTTTTGCGACTATTCCAAATTTGAATTGCGGGTACATGAAATAATAGAATTTGGTTATTAAAAAAATAGTATTCATGATATTTAGGGTATGTCGAGGCTGTATGCAGGAAGTGGCATGAATTTTCGCGCATCATGTTGTCGTAACATGACGATGTACTCGCGAGAAAAGTGTATTTAAATTATATAAAATCCAAATGAAGTCTGAAAATCACGAAACTTGTGGATGTGTCTTGTTGTTGCATGTGGAGGCCGTGGTAAAAAAATTCAAAAAGTTTCTAGCAAGTTGTGACGTCGGATGCCTAAAACCCAGACAACTTGCTAGAAACTTTTTGATCACATGTGTGGAGATGTCTGGGGTTTAGGTATCCGACGTCACAATTTGCTAGAAACTTTTTGAATTTTTTACCACGGCCTCCACATGTAACAACAAGACACATCGACAAGTTTCGTGATTTTCAGACTTCGTTTGGATTTTATATAATTTAAATACACTTTCCCCGCGAGTACATCGTCATGTTACGACAACATGATGCGTGAAAATTCATGCCACTTCCTGCATACAGCCTCGACAAACCCTAAATATCATGAATACTATTTTTTTAATAACCAAATTCCATTATTTCATGTACCCGCAATTCAAATTTGGAATAGTCGAAAAAATTCAATGAAACAAAAAAAATTAAGGAAATATAGTTCAAAAACTCAAAATTGTCCCAAATTTTGAAATAGAAATTTATTTACTGTATCAAGGCCCCACAAAAAAAAATAAGGTCAAAAAAACAAAAAATAAATAAATAATTTGCCGGGTGCCAGCGTGGACCCCCGGCAAAGAAGCCTTTGCCGGGTGCCAGGTCAGGGGGCACCCGGCAAAGAAATTTTTTAAAAAAATTAAAAAATCTTTGCCGGGTGCCAGGTTAGGCGGCACCCGGCAAAGCAATTTTTTAAAAGCCGAGCCTTTTTCAGGCAAATTCTTTGCCGGGTGCCAGGTCCGGGGCACCCGGCAAAGAAATTTAAAAAAAATAAAAAAAATCTTTGCCGGGTGCCAGGTCAGAGGCACCCGGCAAAGAAATTAAAAAAACACCCTCGCTTCCCAGGCCGGCCCAATCGGCCCAACTAAAAAATCCTGCTCACTTCCTTTCCCCAAATCAGTTCCCACGGTGACCATCGACACAGTCGAGTCCGCTCTCGCGTCTCTCCGCTGTCGCATCCCGACGGGCGAAACCCTAGGCGGCTGGCGGTGCCCCGGCGGCCGGCGGCGAGCCTGCAGCCTGCAGGCGACCTAGGCGAGGGCGGCGGCCGGCGTTCGGCACTTGGCAGCGGCAGCGCACAGCGCAGTGCGGGCAGCGGGCGTGCGGCACCGCGGCGGGCCACTGGCCAGCAGGGGAGCAGCCGAGCAGGCTGCGGCCGGCGCTGCAGGAGCAGGTCTGAGGTCTCTATTCTAATCTAATTTCTAGTATTCTTGATTTCTGGTTGTTAGAATTGAATTAGCCAGCGTCGGTGCCTGTCGCGGCACTCGGCAGCGAGCACCACGAGGACGTCGTGACTGGGCGAGTGACCATGGTCGTCAATAGCTGATTTGATATTTGACTGCCTTCTCCCATACTAGAATATGCAGCTTTTTGTTGCTGATTGGAGTTGGAGCTTATCTATTGCACAGAGCTTATCTTTTTGTTGCTTTGGAGGGATGTGCTGTGATAAACCACTTAATAATATTGTCCAAAAGCTGTTAATCAGGCAGGAGTCATTTCCTGAGGTGCCCTTGGTATAACTGGACATAGTGTGTTCAGGCGAAGCAAACCCATAGCCTTAGCTCAAAAATGCATAAAAAATTCAAGTACCCTGACATTTGCAGCATCAGTAAGTAATAATTACTTTGCTAGGAAGCCCAAACTGCGTTTACAATTCTGAAGACCACTGCAGGAAGCAGTAGCACTTGACCCATTGGTAGGAAGCTATGATTGTGCAGGTTGCTGCAATTGGACATGTGGCACCTAGCTTGACCTAAAGGCAACACCACTGGCACAGTTAGTAGCAATCATCCTTAAGGTATAGAGTGGAAATTTTAATATCAGGAGCTATCTCTTTTTTTTTTACCTCTGAAAGTTTACAATCCCTATCTCTTTTTTACCTTTGAGATTCAGATAGTCCTCAAAGGCATGCACTATTGTATAGAAGGTGCTCACAGAAAGCAATCAGGTTAGTGCAGTGTCATACAACCTTTGTTGCCTTCACAGAAAGCCTTTCAGTCAACTTTCTTCCATGCTCTTGGACCTTTTAAATTGCAAAAAACAAGAATATGTCATTATTCTGCCAGCACCTATAAGGCATTATTTCATCTGTAAGTTTGAGATACAAATATGAATATTAGTTCAAACTAATTACAATAATGGAGCTGTCATTTTTTAGTTCTGAATTGTCATCAGAAGGGTACACAGTTTCATTTGCATGAGCACAGCCTTAGGTACCATTTTATTACTCGGAAAATGACATGAGTGTAAACCTAACAAATCAAAAGCTATCATGTATCAGCAACTGCTATGTGATATAAGGCTATGGTTGTTCGCTTCTTTTCCCATTTGTCAGATCAATGTAATCCTACACTATATGAATAAATGAAAAGCTAAAAAGATAATAAGAGTACAGAATTCTTACCAAGGGTGGTTGTTCACCCTTTTTTCCATGCAACCATCCGCCCGCTACACTGATCTGAAATATTGTTAGGCTGTGGTCCTGCAAACGGTATCTTTTTTACAAATTTAGCCAACAAAAGGAGCAGGTCCTTATGATCTTTGCAGATAATTAGATAAAGTTTTTTAGGAAAAAGTTTTAGGAATTAAGAAACAGAGCCATTTTTTATCAGCTAGTTCACGTATCTTTCAGTTTTAAGTTTTTGTGCAGATTAATTTCCGATTCATGCTGCTAATGTCAGCTAGCAGTTTCCAGGTTATGGAACTCCTAATTTTGTATCTAATTAGCGCCCATGTTGCAGAGTGTTATCGCTGATCAAGACTCGGAATCTGATGATCTCGCTGATAATGTGCAACCGAGAGGAGATCAACCTGGTATGATATTGACTTCATGTACTAAGTATGCAACTCGTATATGCTATTTATACTTAGATGACTCATGCAATGTGTTGCTGTAAAGATACAGTTGGTAGTCTATCTGAGCAAGGAACCTTGTCCTGGGTCTGTTATTATTCTATATCATTCTGTACAGTTTCTGCATATATTTTGGGTTCACAAAAAAATTCAGGCAACAATATATATGCAACCTAGTTGTTTTTTCTAGCTAGAAATGTACTGCCAAAACAGTTCTAGTGTGTATTCTTCACAAAACAATTGCTACAGTCGATCTCATTTCTTGGCCACTAGCAAACTTAGTTGTTATGGTCTATAGGTGCACGTTTGTATATGATATTAATTAACTTAGGTACTCTTATAATGTTGCTGTTTAATAATAGAAACTTCCACTGAATGATTTTTTTGCTACATGGCAGCCTTTTCCTTTCATTGAACTTCTCAAAAAAGTGGTCACTGAATGCACGTTCTTGTTCATTTTCAGGGAAGTTTTGCAGTGTGCTAATTAACTGGAGCTCTCTGGTGATTATGCATCCATCCAATTGTGGCTTGTGGTAGCAAGTTCTTTTCTTTTGGTGAGCTATTGGATCATTTTTTTTGTCTATCTTGTGTATGACTGCGTTCAACTGAGAATACACTTAGTCAGTTGACAGAGAGAGATAGCGTGGGTACAACAAGTTGGTTGTATGTGTGCATATTGCGTGGTGCGTACATGTTTTCTTTAGTGGTGTTGTGCTCCTATGTTGTATGAATCATTGTGTTTGGAGGAAATATTCTGTAGGAATCATTGTGTTTGCTGAAAATGGGCTGTGAAAATGACTAAAATTGGGCTAAAAGTTGGTCCATCTTAGATTTTTTTTTTATTTTTTTTTAAAAATATTCTTTGCCGGGTGCCGCCCTGACAGGGCACTCGGCAAAAGAAATACTAAAAAAATAAAAAAAACTCTTTGCCGGGTGCCCAGAGGAGCGACACCCGGCAAAGAAATTATAAAAAAAATTAAAAATCTTTGCCGGGTGCCTCCCGGTAGGGCACTCGGCAAAGAAAAATTGGAAAAAAAATTAAAAAATCTTTGCCGGGTGCTTCTAACATGGCACCCGGCAAAGAAATTATAAAAAAAAAATTAAAAAAATCTTTGCCGGGTGCCTCTGACATGGCACCCGGCAAACCAAAGGCTGATGGAGCTAGCGCCGTGACGGTCACTTTTCTTTGCCGGGTGCCGGATTTGCACTCGGCAAAGTCTTTGTCGGGTGCCCGATAAAAAGCACCCGGCAAAGAAATCTTTGCCGACTAACTTTTTGCCGGCGGCTCTTTGCCGAGTGCTGCACCCGGCAAAGGCTTTGCCGAGTGCAAAGTAGCCTTTGCCGGGTGTTTTCGGCACCCGGCAAAGCGCCTGAATCCTGTAGTGATATGTATCTATGTGACAAACACACACGTACTATACTTGCATTGAGATATCAAGATATTATTTATGTATTAGTAGAATTCATATAACTTACTTGATAAGCCAAGAATCGCATAATCTAAAGTTCAGATGTGTCTGCCTATATATAGACACCGTAATCAATATAGGAGATGAACGTACAGAGAGGTACAACTGATATTCTCCAGGTGGTACCAATGAAGATAAACAGAACCAGGATTGGGTACTCCATGTCAGCGGCCGTTTGTATAATTCTTCTTCTCATAACATTTCCTACCCACGCTTCTTGTGAGTGCGAAGCAGGTACGTATATCATGTGCTTCAGTTTTACTTTGCAAATTTCATGTATATATACAAGTTGTCATTATCTAAAAAAATGTATACTAGTTGTGTTTTGTTTTATATTAATGGATTGTTGCTTGCATGCGCAGATGAAGAGGTTTGCTATACGGAATCACCACACTGCGAGAAGAATGCATGCTCTGACAGATGCAAGGATTGCATCTGTCAGAGCTCCAGGCCTCCTTTTTGCATCTGTCGGAGCATACATTATTCTTGCAGCGCGGCGATTCCGTATAGCAAACCTCTTCATCTGCGCATGCATGCAATAGAACTTGGCTACATGGTTCTACCGCTTCCCGCACAGATGTTAAGTGCGGCTGAACGACTGGCGACGTCGTCGAAATGCTAGGCTATAAAATCTAGAGCATTGGCATGTACGGACACGCACGTGCGCGCGCGCACACACACTGGTATCTTGCAGTGTGGCACTTCATTGATTGTAGCAAATTGTTTCAGTTGCACCAAGCAATCCATGTATATGTATATATGTGACACGAACACACGTACTATACTTGCATTGAGATATCAAGGTATTGTTTATGTATTTGTAGAATTCATATAACTTAGTCGATAAGCCAAGAATCGCATAATCTAAACTTCAGATGTGTCTGCCTATATATAGACACCGTAATCAATATAGGAGATGAACGTACAGAGAGGTATAACTGATATTCTCCTTGTGGTACTAATGAAGATAAACGGAACCAGGACTGGGTACTCCATGGCAGCTGCCGTTTGTACAGTTCTTCTTCTCGTAACATTTCCTACCCTCGCATCTTGTGAGTGCGAAGCAGGTACGTATATCATGTGCTTCAGTTTTACTTTGCAAATTTCATGTATATATATACTAGTTGTCATTATCTTAAAAAAATGTGTACTAGTTGTGTTTTGTTTTATATTAATGGATTGTTGCGTGCATGCGCAGATGAAGAGGTTTGCTATTCGGAATCGCCACGCTGCGAGAAGAATGCATGCTCTGATAGATGCAAAAAGGATTGCATCTGTCGGAGCTCCAGGCCTCCTTTTTGCATCTGTTGGAGCATACATTCTTCTCGCAGCGCGGTGATTCCGTATAGCAAACCTCTTCATCTGTGCATGCATGCAATAGAACTTGGCTACATGGTTCTACCGCTTCCCGCACAGATGTTAAGTGCCGCTGAACGACTGGCGACGTCGTCGAAATGCTGGGCTATAAAATTAAAGCATTGGCATGTACGGACACGAACGTGCGCGCGCGCACACACACTGGTATCTGGCAGTGTGGCACTTCATTAATTGTAGCAAATTGTTTCAGCTGCACCAGGCAATCCATGTATATGTATATATGTGACACACACACACGTACTATACTTGCATTGAGATATCAAGATATTATTTATGTATTAGTAGAACTCATATAACTTACTTGATAAGCCAAGAATCGCATAATCTAAAGTTCAGATGTGTCTGCCTATATATAGACACCGTAATCAATATAGGAGATGAACGTACAGAGAGGTACAACTGATATTCTCCTGGTGGTACCAACGAAGATAAACAGAACCAGGTTTGGATACTCCATGTCAGCGGCCGTTTGTATAACTCTTCTTCTCATAACATTTCCTAACCACGCTTCTTGTGAGTGCGAAGCAGGTACGTATATCATGTGCTTCAGTTTTACTTTGCAAACTCCATGTATATATACTAGTTGTCATTATCTAAAAAAATGTATACTAGTTGTGTTTTGTTTTATATTAATGGATTGTTGCGTGCATGCTCAGATGAAGAGGTTTGCTCTACATTATTGCCACGCTGCGAGAAGAATGCATGCTCTGACAGATGGAAAAAGGATTGCATCTATCGGAGCTCTAGGCCTCCTTTTTGCATCTGTTGGAGCATACATTCTTCTCGCAGCGCGGCGATTCTGTATAGCAAACCTCTTCATCTGTGCATGCATGCAATAGAACTTGGCTACATGGTTGTACCGCTTCCCACACAGACGTTAAGTGCGGCTGAACGACCGGCAACGTCATCGAAATGCTGGGCTATAAAATCTAGAGCATTGGCATGTACGGACACGCACGTGCGCGCGCGCACACACACTGGTATCTTGCAGTGTGGCACTTCATTGATTGTAGCAAATTGTTTTAGTTGCACCAAGCAATCCATGTATATGTATATATGTGACACGCACACACGTACTATACTTGCATTGAGATATCAAGGTATTGTTTATGTATTAGTAGAATTCATATAACTTAGTCGATAAGCCAAGAATCGCATAATCTAAACTTCAGATGTGTCTGCCTATATATAGACACCGTAATCAATATAGGAGATGAACGTACAGAGAGGTACAACTGATATTCTCCAGGTGGTACCAATGAAGGTAAACAGAACCAGGATTGGGTACTCCATGTCAGCGGCCGTTTGTATAATTCTTCTTCTCATAACATTTCCTACCCACGCTTCTTGTGAGTGCGAAGCAGGTATGTATATCATGTGCTTCAGTTTTACTTTGCAAATTTCATGTATATATACTAGTTGTCATTATCTAAAAAAATGTATAATAGTTGTGTTTTGTTTTATATTAATGGATTGTTGCGTGCATGCGCAGATAAAGAGGTTTGCTATACGGAATCACCACGCTGCGAGAAGAATGCATGCTCTGACAGATGCAAAAAGGATTGCATCTATCGGAGCTCCAGTCCTCCTTTTTTGCATCTGTTCGAGCATACATTCTTCTCGCAGCGCGGCGATTCCGTATAGCAAACCTCTTCATCTGTGCATGCATGCAATAGAACTTGGGTACATGGTTCTACCGCTTCCCGCACAGATGTTAAGTGCGGCTGAACGACCGGCGACGTCGTCGAAATGTTGGGCTATAAAATCTAGAGCATTGGCATGTACGGACACGCATGTGCGCGCGCGCACGCACTGGTATCTTGCAGTGTGGCACTTCATTAATTGTAGCAAATTGTTTCAGTTTCACCAAGCAATCCATGTATATGTATATATGTGACACACACACACGTACTATACTTGCATTGATATATGAAGATATTATTTATGTATTAGTAGAACTCATATAACTTACTTGATAAGCCAAGAATCGCATAATCTAAAGTTCAGATGTGTCTGCCTATATATAGACACCGTAATCAATATAGGAGATGAACGTACAGAGAGGTACAACTGATATTCTCCTGGTGGTACCAATGAAGATAAAAAGAACCAGGATTGGGTACTCCATGTCAGCGGCCGTTTGTATAATTCTTCTTCTCATAACATTTCCTACCCACGCTTCTTGTGAGTGCGAAGCAGGTACGTATATCATGTGCTTCAGTTTTACTTTGCAAATTTCATGTATATATACTAGTTGTCATTATCTAAAAAAATGTATACTAGTTGTGTTTTGTTTTATATTAATGGATTGTTGCGTGCATGCGCAGATGAAGAGGTTTGCTATACATTATCGCTACGCTGCGAGAAGAATGCATGCTCTGACAGATGCAAAAAGGATTGCATCTATCGGAGCTCTAGGCCTCCTTTTTGCATCAGTTGGAGCATACATTCTTCTCGCAGCGCGGCGATTCCGTATAGCAAACCTCTTCATCTGTGCATGCATGCAATAGAACTTGGGTACATGGTTCTACCGCTTCCCGCACAGATGTTAAGTGCGGCTGAATGACCGGCGACGTCGTCGAAATGCTGGGCTATAAAATCTAGAGCATTGGCATGTACGGACGTGCATGTGCGCGCGCGCACGCTCTGGTATCTTGCAGTGTGGCACTTCATTAATTGTAGCAAATTGTTTCAGTTGCACCAAGCAATCCATGTATATGTATATATGTGACAAACACACACGTACTATACTTGCATTGAGATATCAAGATATTATTTATGTATTAGTATAATTCATATAACCTACTTGATAAGCCAAGAATCGCATAATCTAAAGTTCCGATGTGTCTGCCTATATATAGACACCATAATCAATATAGGAGATGAACGTACAGAGAGGTACAACTGATATTCTCCAGGTGGTACCAATGAAGATAAACAGAACCAGGATTGGGTACTCCATGTCAGCGGCCGTTTGTATAATTCTTCTTCTCATAACATTTCCTACCCACGCTTCTTGTGAGTGCGAAGCAGGTACGTATATCATGTGCTTCAGTTTTACTTTGCAAATTTCATGTATATATACTAGTTGTCATTATCTAAAAAAATGTATACTAGTTGTGTTTTGTTTTATATTAATGGATTGTTGCGTGCATGCGCAGATGAAGAGGTTTACTATACGGAATTGCCACGCTGCGAGAAGAATGCATGCTCTGACAGATGCAAGGATTGCATCTGTCAGAGCTCCAGGCCTCCTTTTTGCATCTGTCGGAGCACACATTCTTCTTGCAGCGCGGCGATTCCGTATAGCAAACCTCTTCATCTGCGCATGCATGCAATAGAACTTGGGTACATGGTTCTACCGCTTCCCGCACAGATGTTAAGTGCGGCTGAACGACTGGCGACGTCGTCGAAATGCTGGGCTATAAAATCTAGAGCATTGGCATGTACGGACACGCACGTGCGCGCGCGCACACACACTGGTATGTTGCAGTGTGGCACATCATTAATTGTAGCAAATTGTTTCAGTTGCACCAAGCAATCCATGTATATGTATCTATGTGACAAACACACACGTACTATACTTGCATTGAGATATCAAGATATTATTTATGTATTAGTAGAATTCATATAACTTACTTGATAAGCCAAGAATCGCATAATCTAAAGTTCAGATGTGTCTGCCTATATATAGACACCGTAATCAATATAGGAGATGAACGTACAGAGAGGTACAACTGATATTCTCCAGGTGGTACCAATGAAGATAGACAGAACCAGGGTTGGGTACTCCATGTCAGCGGTCGTTTGTATAATTCTTCTTCTCATAACATTTCCTACCCACGCTTCTTGTGAGTGTGAAGCAGGTACATATATCATGTGCTTCAGTTTTACTTTGCAAATTTCATGTATATATACTAGTTGTCATTATCTAAAAAAAAGTATACTAGTTGTGTTTTGTTTTATATTAATGGATTGTTGCGTGCATGCGCAGATGAAGAGGTTTGCTATACGGAATTGCCACGCTGCGAGAAGAATGCATGCTCTGACAGATGCAATGATTGCATCTGTCAGAGCTCCTGGCCTCCTTTTTGCATCTGTCGGAGCATACATTCTTCTTGCAGCGCGGCGATTCCGTATAGCAAACCTCTTCATCCGCGCATGCATGCAATAGAACTTGGCTACATGGTTCTACCGCTTCCCGCACAGATGTTAAGTGCGGCTGAACGACTGGCGACGTCGTCGAAATGCTGGGCTATAAAATCTAGAGCATTGGCATGTACGGACACGCACGTGCGCGCGCACACACACTGGTATGTTGCAGTGTGGCACATCATTAATTGTAGCAAATTGTTTCAGTTGCACCAAGCAATCCATGTATATGTATATATGTGACACACACACGTACTATACTTGCAATGAGATATCAAGATATTATTTATGTATTATTAGAATTCATATAACTTACTCGATAAGCCAAGAATCGCATAATCTAAACTTCAGATGTGTCTGCCTATATATAGACACCGTAATCAATATAGGAGATGAACGTACAGAGAGGTACAACTAATATTCTCCTTGTGGTACTAATGAAGATAAACGGAACTAGGATTGGGTACTCCATGGCAGCTGCCGTTTGTACAGTTCTTCTTCTCGTAACATTTCCTACCCTCGCATCTTGTGAGTGCGAAGCAGGTACGTATATCATGTGCTTCAGTTTTACTTTGCAAATTTCATGTATATATATACTAGTTGTCATTATCTTAAAAAAATGTGTACTAGTTGTGTTTTGTTTTATATTAATGGATTGTTGCGTGCATGCGCAGATGAAGAGGTTTGCTATACGGAATCGCCACGCTGCGAGAAGAATGCATGCTCTGATAGATGCAAGAAGGATTGCATCTGTAGGAGCTCCAGGCCTCCTTTTTGCATCTGTTGGAGCATACATTCTTCTCGCAGCGCGACGATTCCGTATAGCAAACCTCTTCATCTGTGCATGCATGCAATAGAACTTGGCTACATGGTTCTACCGCTTCCCGCACAGATGTTAAGTGCGGCTGAACGACTGGCGACGTCGTCGAAATGCTGGGCTATAAAATTAGAGCATTGGCATGTACGGACACGCACGTGCGCGCGCGCACACACACTGGTATCTTGCAGTGTGGCACTTCATTAATTGCAGCAAATTTTTTCAGTTGCACCAAGCAATCCATGTATATGTATATATGTGACACACACACACGTACTATACTTGCATTGAGATATCAAGATATTATTTATGTATTAGTAGAACTCATATAACTTACTTGATAAGCCAAGAATCGCATAATCTAAAGTTCAGATGTTTCTGCCTATATATAGACACCGTAATCAATATAGGAGATGAACGTACAGAGTGGTACAACTGATATTCTCCTGGTGGTACCAATGAAGATAAACAGAACCAGGATTGGGTACTCCATGTCAGCGGCCGTTTGTATAATTCTTCTTCTCATAACATTTCCTACCCACGCTTCTTGTGAGTGCAAAGCAGGTACGTATATCATGTGCTTCAGTTTTACTTTGCAAATTTCATGTATATATACTAGTTGTCATTATCTAAAAAAATGTATACTAGTTGTGTATTGTTTTATATTAATGGATTGTTGCGTGCATGCGCAGATGAAGATGTTTGCTATACATTATCGCTACGCTGCGAGAAGAATGCATGCTCTGACAGATGCAAAAAGGATTGCATCTATCGGAGCTCTAGGCCTCCTTTTTGCATCTGTGGGAGCATACATTCTTCTCGCAGCGCGGCGATTCTGTATAGCAAACCTCTTCATCTGTGCATGCATGCAATAGAACTTGGCTACATGGTTGTACCGCTTCCCGCACAGATGTTAATTGCGGCTGAACGACCGACGACGTCGTCGAAATGCTGGGCTATAAAATCTATAGCATTGGCATGTATGGACGCGCATGTGCGCGCGCGCACGCTCTGGTATCTTGCAGTGTGGCACTTCATTAATTGTAGCAAATTGTTTCAGTTGCACCAAGCAATCCATGTATATGTATATATGTGACAAACACACACGTACTATACTTGCATTGAGATATCAAGATATTATTTATGTATTAGTATAATTCATATAACCTACTTGATAAGCCAAGAATCGCATAATCTAAAGTTCCGATGTGTCTGCCTATATATAGACACCGTAATCAATATAGGAGATGAACGTACAGAGAGGTACAACTGATATTCTCCAGGTGGTACCAATGAAGATAAACAGAACCAGGATTGGGTACTCCATGTCAGCGGCCGTTTGTATAATTCTTCTTCTCATAACATTTCCTACCCACGCTTCTTGTGAGTGCGAAGCAGGTACGTATATCATGTGCTTCAGTTTTACTTTGCAAATTTCATGTATATATACTAGTTGTCATTATCTAAAAAAATGTATACTAGTTGTGTTTTGTTTTATATTAATGGATTGTTGCGTGCATGCGCAGATGAAGAGGTTTACTATACGGAATTGCCACGCTGCGAGAAGAATGCATGCTCTGACAGATGCAAGGATTGCATCTGTCAGAGCTCCAGGCCTCCTTTTTGCATCTGTCGGAGCATACATTCTTCTTGCAGCGCGGCGATTCCGTATAGCAAACCTCTTCATCTGCGCATGCATGCAATAGAACTTGGGTACATGGTTCTACCGCTTCCCGCACAGATGTTAAGTGCGGCTGAACGACTGGCGACGTCGTCGAAATGCTGGGCTATAAAATCTAGAGCATTGGCATGTACGGACACGCACGTGCGCGCGCGCACACACACTGGTATGTTGCAGTGTGGCACATCATTAATTGTAGCAAATTGTTTCAGTTGCACCAAGCAATCCATGTATATGTATATATGTGACAAACACACACGTACTATACTTGCATTGAGATATCAAGATATTATTTATGTATTAGTAGAATTCATATAACTTACTTGATAAGCCAAGAATCGCATAATCTAAAGTTCAGATGTGTCTGCCTATATATAGACACCGTAATCAATATAGGAGATGAACGTACAGAGAGGTACAACTGATATTCTCCAGGTGGTACCAATGAAGATAGACAGAACCAGGATTGGGTACTCCATGTCAGCGGCCGTTTGTATAATTCTTCTTCTCATAACATTTCCTACCCACGCTTCTTGTGAGTGCGAAGCAGGTACATATATCATGTGCTTCAGTTTTACTTTGCAAATTTCATGTATATATACTAGTTGTCATTATCTAAAAAAAATGTATACTAGTTGTGTTTTGTTTTATATTAATGGATTGTTGCGTGCATGCGCAGATGAAGAGGTTTGCTATACGGAATTGCCACGCTGCGAGAAGAATGCATGCTCTGACAGATGCAAGGATTGCATCTGTCAGAGCTCCTGGCCTCCTTTTTGCATCTGTCGGAGCAAACATTCTTCTTGCAGCGTGGCGATTCCGTATAGCAAACCTCTTCATCCGCGCATGCATGCAATAGAACTTGGCTACATGGTTCTACCGCTTCCCGCACAGATGTTAAGTGCGGCTGAACGACTGGCGACGTCGTCGAAATGCTGGGCTATAAAATCTAGAGCATTGGCATGTACGGACACGCACGTGCGCGCGCGCACACACACTGGTATGTTGCAGTGTGGCACATCATTAATTGTAGCAAATTGTTTCAGTTGCACCAAGCAATCCATGTATATGTATATATGTGACACACACGTACTATACTTGCAATGAGATATCAAGATATTATTTATGTATTATTAGAATTCATATAACTTACTCGATAAGCCAAGAATCGCATAATCTAAACTTCAGATGTGTCTGCCTATATATAGACACCGTAATCAATATAGGAGATGAACGTACAGAGAGGTACAACTGATATTCTCCTTGTGGTACTAATGAAGATAAACGGAACCAGGATTGGGTACTCCATGGCAGCTGCCGTTTGTACAGTTCTTCTTCTCGTAACATTTCCTACCCTCGCATCTTGTGAGTGCGAAGCAGGTACGTATATCATGTGCTTCAGTTTTACTTTGCAAATTTCATGTATATATATACTAGTTGTCATTATCTTAAAAAAATGTGTACTAGTTGTGTTTTGTTTTATATTAATGGATTGTTGCGTGCATGCGCAGATGAAGAGGTTTGCTATTCGGAATCGCCACGCTGCGAGAAGAATGCATGCTCTGATAGATGCAAAAAGGATTGCATCTGTAGGAGCTCCAGGCCTCCTTTTTGCATCTGTTGGAGCATACATTCTTCTCGCAGCGCGACGATTCCGTATAGCAAACCTCTTCATCTGTGCATGCATGCAATAGAACTTGGCTACATGGTTCTACCGCTTCCCGCACAGATGTTAAGTGCGGCTGAACGACTGGCGACGTCGTCGAAATGCTGGGCTATAAAATTAGAGCATTGGCATGTACGGACACGCACGTGCGCGCGCGCACACACACTGGTATCTTGCAGTGTGGCACTTCATTAATTGCAGCAAATTTTTTCAGTTGCACCAAGCAATCCATGTATATGTATATATGTGACACACACACACGTACTATACTTGCATTGAGATATCAAGATATTATTTATGTATTAGTAGAACTCATATAACTTACTTGATAAGCCAAGAATCGCATAATCTAAAGTTCAGATGTGTCTGCCTATATATAGACACCGTAATCAATATAGGAGATGAACGTACAGAGTGGTACAACTGATATTCTCCTGGTGGTACCAATGAAGATAAACAGAACCAGGATTGGGTACTCCATGTCAGCGGCCGTTTGTATAATTCTTCTTCTCATAACATTTCCTACCCACGCTTCTTGTGAGTGCGAAGCAGGTATGTATATCATGTGCTTCAGTTTTACTTTGCAAATTTCATGTATATATACTAGTTGTCATTATCTAAAAAAATGTATACTAGTTGTGTATTGTTTTATATTAATGGATTGTTGCGTGCATGCGCAGATGAAGATGTTTGCTATACATTATCGCTACGCTGCGAGAAGAATGCATGCTCTGACAAATGCAAAAAGGATTGCATCTATCGGAGCTCTAGGCCTCCTTTTTGCATCTGTGGGAGCATACATTCTTCTCGCAGCGCGGCGATTCTGTATAGCAAACCTCTTCATCTGTGCATGCATGCAATAGAACTTGGCTACATGGTTGTACCGCTTCCCGCACAGATGTTAAGTGCGGCTGAACGACCGACGACGTCGTCGAAATGCTGGGCTATAAAATCTAGAGCATTGGCATGTACGGACACTCATGTGCGCGCGCACGCACTGGTATCTTGCAGTGTGGCACTTCATTAATTGTAGCAAATTGTTTCAGTTGCACCAAGCAATCCATGTATATGTATATATGTGACAAACACACACGTACTATACTTGCATTGAGATATCAAGATATTATTTATGTATTAGTAGAACTCATATAACTTACTTGATAAGCCAAGAATCGCATAATCTAAAGTTCAGATGTGTCTGCCTATATATAGACACCGTAATCAATATAGGAGATGAACGTACAGAGAGGTACAACTGATATTCTCCAGGTGGTACCAATGAAGATAAACAGAACCAGGATTGGGTACTCCATGTCAGCGGCCGTTTGTATAATTCTTCTTCTCATAACATTTCCTACCCACGCTTCTTGTGAGTGCGAAGCAGGTACGTATATCATGTGCTTCAGTTTTACTTTGCAAATTTAATGTATATATACTAGTTGTCATTATCTAAAAAAATGTATACTAGTTGTGTTTTGTTTTATATTAATGGATTGTTGCGTGCATGCGCAGATGAAGAGGTTTGCTATACGGAATTGCCACGCTGCGAGAAGAATGCATGCTCTGACAGATGCAAGGATTGCATCTGTCAGAGCTCCAGGTACGGGTGGATATCGAGCCAAATGCACTTTTTTCCGAGCATTTTTCGAAATTGACATAATCATATTTATCATGGTCTCCTTAATTGTTTGAGACCCAACTTCGAGCCGAGCTTAACGAGCCGAGCCTAACGAGCCGAGCCGGGGTCGAAAGTCGCTCCAAATGAGCTCAATGTTAAGTTAAAAGAAAAATGACTTCAATCAGAGCATTTTTGTATCGAGCCACCGAGCTGGCTCAACGAGCATTTTGTCCAGCCCTAGCTCCAGGCCTCCTTTTTGCATCTGTCGGAGCATACATTCTTCTTGCAGCGCGGCGATTCCGTATAGCAAACCTCTTCATCTGCGCATGCATGCAATAGAACTTGGGTACATGGTTCTACCGCTTCCCGCACAGATGTTAAGTGCGGCTGAACGACTGGCGACATCGTCGAAATGCTGGGCTATAAAATCTAGAGCATTGGCATGTACGGACACGCACGTGCGCGCGCACACACACTGGTATGTTGCAGTGTGGCACATCATTAATTGTAGCAAATTGTTTCAGTTGCACCAAGCAATCCATGTATATGTATATATGTGACACACACACGTACTATACTTGCAATGAGATATCAAGATATTATTTATGTATTATTAGAATTCATTTAACTTACTCGATAAGCCAAGAATCGCATAATCTAAACTTCAGATGTGTCTGCCTATATATAGACACCGTAATCAATATAGGAGATGAACGTACAGAGAGGTACAACTGATATTCTCCTTGTGGTACTAATGAAGATAAACGGAACCAGGATTGGGTACTCCATGGCAGCTGCCGTTTGTACAGTTCTTCTTCTCGTAACATTTCCTACCCTCGCATCTTGTGAGTGCGAAGCAGGTACGTATATCATGTGCTTCAGTTTTACTTTGCAAATTTCATGTATATATATACTAGTTGTCATTATCTTAAAAAAATGTGTACTAGTTGTGTTTTGTTTTATATTAATGGATTGTTGCGTGCATGCGCAGATGAAGAGGTTTGCTATTCGGAATCGCCACGCTGCGAGAAGAATGCATGCTCTGATAGATGCAAAAAGGATTGCATCTGTCGGAGCTCCAGGCCTCCTTTTTGCATCTGTTGGAGCGTACATTCTTCTCGCAGCGCGGCGATTCCGTATAGCAAACCTCTTCATCTGTGCATGCATGCAATAGAACTTGGGTACATGGTTCTACCGCTTCCCGCACAGATGTTAAGTGCGGCTGAACGACCGGCGACGTCGTCGAAATGTTGGGCTATAAAATCTAGAGCATTGGCATGTACGGAAACGCATGTGCGCGCGTGCGCACGCACTGGTATCTTGCAGTGTGGCACTTCATTAATTGTAGCAAATTGTTTCAGTTGCACCAAGCAATCCATGTATATGTATATATGTGACAAACACACACGTACTATACTTGCATTGAGATATCAAGATATTATTTATGTATTAGTAGAATTCATATAACTTACTTGATAAGCCAAGAATCGCATAATCTAAAGTTCAGATGTGTCTGCCTATATATAGACACCGTAATCAATATAGGAGATGAACGTACAGAGAGGTACAACTGATATTCTCCAGGTGGTACCAATGAAGATAGACAGAACCAGGATTGGGTACTCCATGTCAGCGGCCGTTTGTATAATTCTTCTTCTCATAACATTTCCTACCCACGCTTCTTGTGAGTGCGAAGCAGGTACATATATCATGTGCTTCAGTTTTACTTTGCAAATTTCATGTATATATACTAGTTGTCATTATCTAAAAAAATGTATACTAGTTGTGTTTTGTTTTATATTAATGGATTGTTGCGTGCATGCGCAGATGAAGAGGTTTGCGATACGGAATTGCCACGCTGCGAGAAGAATGCATGCTCTGACAGATGCAAGGATTGCATCTGTCAGAGCTCCAGGCCTCCTTTTTGCATCTGTCGGAGCATACATTCTTCTTGCAGCGCGGCGATTCCGTATAGCGAACCTCTTCATCCGCGCATGCATGCAATAGAACTTGGCTACATGGTTCTACCGCTTCCCGCACAGATGTTAAGTGCGGCTGAACGACTGGCGACGTCGTCGAAATGCTGGGCTATAAAATCTAGAGCATTGGCATGTACGGACACGCACGTGCGCGCGCGCACACACACTGGTATGTTGCAGTGTGGCACTTCATTAATTGTAGCAAATTGTTTCAGTTGCACCAAGCAATCCATGTATATGTATATATGTGACACACACACGTACTATACTTGCAATGAGATATCAAGATATTATTTATGTATTATTAGAATTCATATAACTTACTCGATAAGCCAAGAATCGCATAATCTAAACTTCAGATGTGTCTACCTATATATAGACACTGTAATCAATATAGGAGATGAACGTACAGAGAGGTACAACTGATATTCTCCTTGTGGTACTAATGAAGATAAACGGAACCAGGATTGGGTACTCCATGGCAGCTCCCGTTTGTACAGTTCTTCTTCTCGTAACATTTCCTACCCTCGCATCTTGTGAGTGCGAAGCAGGTACGTATATCATGTGCTTCAGTTTTACTTTGTAAATTTCATGTATATATATACTAGTTGTCATTATCTTAAAAAAATGTGTACTAGTTGTGTTTTGTTTTATATTAATGGATTGTTGCGTGCAAGCGCAGATGAAGAGGTTTGCTATTCGGAATCGCCACGCTGCGAGAAGAATGCATGCTCTGATAGATGCAAAAAGGATTGCATCTGTCGGAGCTCCAGGCCTCCCTTTTGCATCTGTTGGAGCATACATTCTTCTCGCAGCGCGACGATTCCGTATAGCAAACCTCTTCATCTGTGCATGCATGCAATAGAACTTGGCTACATGGTTCTACCGCTTCCCGCACAGATGTTAAGTGCGGCTGAACGACTGGCGACGTCGTCGAAATGCTGGGCTATAAAATTAAAGCATTGCCATGTACGGACACGCACGTGCGCGCGCGCACACACACTGGTATCTTGCAGTGTGGCACTTCATTAATTGTAGCAAATTTTTTCAGTTGCACCAAGCAATCCATGTATATGTATATATGTGACACACACACGTACTATACTTGCATTGAGATATGAAGATATTATTTATGTATTAGTAGAACTCATATAACTTACTTGATAAGCCAAGAATCGCATAATCTAAAGTTCAGATGTGTCTGCCTATATATAGACACTGTAATCAATATAGGAGATGAACGTACAGAGAGGTACAACTGATATTCTCCTGGTGGTACCAATGAAGATAAAAAGAACCAGGATTGGGTACTTCATGTCAGCGGCCGTTTGTATAATTCTTCTTCTCATAACATTTCCTACCCACGCTTCTTGTGAGTGCGAAGCAGGTACGTATATCATGTGCTTCAGTTTTACTTTGCAAATTTCATGTATATATACTAGTTGTCATTATCTAAAAAAATGTATACTAGTTGTGTTTTGTTTTATATTAATGGATTGTTGCGTGCATGCGCAGATGAAGAGGTTTGCTATACATTATCGCTACGCTGCGAGAAGAATGCATGCTCTGACAGATGCAAAAAGGATTGCATCTGTCGGAGCTCTAGGCCTCCTTTTTGCATCAGTTGGAGCATACATTCACAACCGGAGCCGGCTGCTTTGCCGAGGGCCCCAGGCTCTCGGCAAAGCCTCTAAGACCCTCGGCAAAGCCTTTGCCGAGCGCAGCTCTCGGCAAAGCGCCCTCGGCAAAAATCCGATCGGCAAAGGCTTCTTTGCCGAGAGCCGTTTATCGGGCACTCGGCAAAGCCTTTGCCGAGAGCCCGACGCTCGGCAAAGCGCGAAATAAAAAAATGCGAAAAAAACCTGGAAAAAAAATTTTCAATCGGGGGAGAGGCCCCCCTGAAACCCTAAGCTGGAGCCGCGTAACCTCCCAGCGGCCGCCGCCACCACACTTCACGCGCACGCGCCAATCCCCTACCTCGGCATCCGTACCACCAGCCGATCCGTCGACGCGTGTCCCCGGCCGTCCCATCAACGGCACGCACGCTGAGACGGACCCTAACCCTAGCCTCCGCGCCCTATAAGAATCGAAGCCGCCGCCCTGTCTTCTGGGGCTCCCAGGAAGCGCCGCCGGAACCTCTCTTCCTCCATGCTCGCAGCATCGTCTCCGCTGGCTGACGCCGGACGTGCACGCGCGTTTGCCAGCGCCCGCCGCCCCGCTGAAGCTGCCGCTCACCACGAGCGCACGCTCACGCTCACGAGGTCGCTCCGCCGTGCCTCTCTGCACTCCAGCATCCGCCGAGCCGCGCTCCTTCATCCTCGCCACGCCAAGCTTCCACCACGACGCACGAGGCCACGTCAAGCCGCCATCGTCGCCCTGAGCTCCAGCGAGCCTGCGCCACCGACCGCGCCAACCTGGACCCCCGCACCGACGCCATCATTCCGCTGCCACTCCGACGCGCCAAGCCCCACCGCGTCGCAGTCCAGCGGCCTCGACTCCAAGCCACAATGCCTTGCTGCTTCCTCTACGTCACGCCGGCCTCGAGCACACCAGCATAGCTGCCTCTGTCCTCGCTCCGTACCGCGACCCTGACCTCCCGCTCAGCCAGCACGCCAACGCCTGCCCACGCCGCGGTCGCGTTCGCCACCGGACCGAGCTCGCCGCCTCACTGGAGCCGTGCGCCGTCGCCTCGTGCCCTCCAGAGCCGAGCTCCACCTCCACCCCGACGCCGCGCGCGCACGTCGCCACGGCCGTGTAGCGCCACGGCGCCCTCGGTGCCACACTATGACCCCGTCTTCGACGCCCAGTGGAGCCGGCTACCTCCGTCCCGCATCCACGAGCGCCGACCGCAGCCGCGTCGTCCTCGCCCTGTAGCCCCACGTCGACCACCTGCTGCTCCGGCCGCGTCTTCGTCACCTGCAGCGCTCCTTCACCAACTCCGGCGTGCAGCAAGTCGTGCCGTCGTCCATGAACCGCCAGCCACCGTCCGGCAACGCCCCGGCGACCCAGTGCCCTGCCAAAGCTCATCCTCCAGGTGCCGGTGAGCCACAACACCTAAAGGCCCCCTTCTTTTTCTCCTTGCCATTGTTTCGGACTGAGATCGGCCTTCGTGCCGTGTTCTACGCCTTGCAGGAGAACACAGCCAGCAGTGGCTAGCCCTGGCCGCTTGCCGCCCCGTCCGGCTACCTCCGGCCACCTCCTGGCCACCAGCAGCCGTGTCCGGCCAACCGCAGCCAGCTGCAGCCAAGACCTGCCAGCCACAGCAGGCCAGCGGCCGGCCAGAGCTGGCCATGGCTGGCCATAGCTGGCCAGAAGTGGCTACAGCTGGCCACAGCTGGCCGGAAGCCCCTGCAGCAGGCCATGGACCTACCACAACCTCCGGCTTCGCTCCACCAACGTCTCCAAGCCGGCCACCAACCCGAAGCACGAACCGCAAGCACGGCCAACCTCTACTACGTCTACGGCCCCGAACCGAACCCCGGCAGGCAAACAACGTAGCTGTGCTGCCTGCATCGAGCCCTACCCGCGTCAAGCGTTTTTCCTTTCGCAAGCCCACGGTGAGCCACCGCCGTGCTCCTTTTCCAACCTCGACCTTGCTTGCTAGCCATGGCGTTCCAACCATGGAACGCCTAGGCTGAGGCCATCTCCGGCCTTTGGACACACAAGCACACACACATGACTGACCCGTGCCAAATAGAACCACTGGAGCTCGCCGCTGCCATCGCCGGAGCGCATACTTCGCTCCGGTGCCGCGCTAGACCTTGTCGGAGCCTACTTTGCTCCGATAAGGATAGGATACCGCCACGACCTCACCACGCCGGAGCCTACTTTGTTCCGGTGCCGCTTAGACCTCGTCGGAGCCTACTTTGCTCCGGTGGAGATAGGAGCCGCCGTTCCGCCACCGTCGTAGCTCGGTTTCTGCTACCGTCTCGCCGCCGCGCTCACCCTCACATGCTAGCCACCTCGGAGAACCTCGTTTTCACCACGCCGTGACCTCGCCATTGAAACCTTGCGCCACTGTCTTGGCGTCGCCGTTCTCGCCGAACCCGGCCATCTCGCAGGACGAGAAAGGGGCCGTGGAGCATCGCCTTGTCATCTGGAGATAAGCCGTGAAGACCTACGAAGCCGTAGCCGCCTGTGGTACCGTCTCCCATGCTCGCCGGATTTGGGCGGAGCGCCGCCGTGCGTCGGAGCCGTATGCGGACTCTGCCATGTTGCTTGTTCATCACCGCAGTCCTTTCCAAGCCACCGTCGTGCGCACGCCGTGCGCTGGAACCCTGTCACCACCGCTCCGGCCATACCGATTCTCGGGAACCGGCCGTTGAGATCTATCGGGACCCACCTGTTATACATGGATGCCGCTGGACCAGCTCTGGATACCCCGTATGTTTCGCCTAGCCTTGCCGGGTTGACCTTTTTGCCATGTCGTCGACATGATGAGCCATACTCAACGTCCCAGTAGCCTTGCCTTGCAAGCGCATGCCGTTGAGAAACCCCGCGCCCCTGTCCGCTGCGAGCTGTGACTCTTTGAGACGAGCCATGTTATCGTTTGGACTTCCATGTCCTTGCCACATGATCAAATCATAGTCGATGTCTCACCGAGACCATGGAAAACCCTTTTGTTACCTTTTCGTATATGTATATCCGCCTTATTGGACCCTACTCTCATGACCTATCTGTCTTTGATCGTCTTACAGGATCCATCTATCTCCAAGCTATGGAAATGTGCTACTCCGCTGTCGTGTCGAGTTGTTGTGTCTTTTGTCGTGTCTTGGTTCTTTTCGCTGGTTGTTTGTTTGGCTGTGTCGTGCCTTTGAGCCGGCTGAGGGATCGTACCTCGTTCGGATATTGCGATCGCGGGATTCGTCTCGCCATGGCCGTGATGCCAAGTGTAACTCGACCCCTCGCTTTTCGGTTGACTCCTTAGTACTATGAGTGTTAGTTCCTATCCTCGGCCCTAGGATATGGTCGTGATCGATTCAAATCGATATCGATGCGGATATTACCCGCTCACTTTGAGCCCTTCGCGACCTAGTCTGTGGGAGATGACCTAGGAGATAACAATCGTGGAACGATGGATGCCAACTCGTGTAGGTATAGCTTGTGGCCGCGAGTTTGCCTTGCCATGACCATGGAGCTATGCTTGTCTTTTTGTTCCTGCTCTTGTCGCCTCGTTAGCCCGCTCTGTTGGATCCTGTCTTGCCCGTGACGATTGGATCAAAGATCGGACTAACCCTTTTTGTTAGAAAGCTATGGTCTGTGTTGTACCTTGGACTCGTGTGTACAACCTTCTTCCCCGAAGAGGTGTTCGAGGACATGACATGGATGTGCCTAGCTAACTCCCCTACCCTTTCCGTTTTTGTGCTACCTTCTTCTCGGCTCCCGACGTTGTTGTGTCGTGTGGATCAAGAGAACTGTAGCTGTCCAATCTCTTTGTGCTACCGCTCTCTACCATAGCGGGCAAGCCGAAGTATATTGGAGCCAAGTCACAATAGTGTTGTTCGTTCTTGTTTGCTTCTCGTGTCCAATTATGACTTGCGGGATAAGGCTACAAGAGCCAAACCCGTTGTTCTTCCTTTGTTGGGCCAGTCCTTCGATTCCCGTCCTTTCCTTGACGCCCGGATCAAAGGTTGTGAGCCGTGGTGTTTGCTATGGATAAGTTCTGGCTTGGCCATGACCTAAGCTTGCACGTAGCAAACCACCACTCTTGTTTCTTTGGCCCGAGGAATCGGACATCCACCGAGAGGGCTAAGTCGTGCGTCTTTTAGTGTCGTTGGTGTTCTTGGTTCTTCCTGCGTCTTGTCGTCCTTTCGAGTGTTGAGTGTTCTCTTGCTTTGCGTGTCGCTTCGCGGAGTAGCTGACAATCGGACCAAAGTACGTGGACGACGACAAGGACTGTGGAGTGGACCTAGGAGGAGGAGACCCCGTTGATTGACTACACCAACAGATGGAGAATTGTACCACTACTACCACTACAGCACAGGTGTCATGGCAGCACCCTCTTTTAGAGAATCCTATTAGACATTGCATAATATTTAGAACTGCTAGCGCTTTATATTTATTCCTTTGCTAGTATATTGATGAATGCTTTGCCTGAGCCAATATTTTTATCTTGATTGCAACCCACTCTACCATATCACCCAGCTTTGCGCTCTCGCTCACTTATATATATGATTACCTGCCTGCTTGCTTGCAGTTTACACCACTATACTTATTATACTCCACTTTGCATTATGTCTGGGATGTGATGCGGGTGGTGAACTCCCTGGGAATGGTTTGGCTTGGGGTGCCAGACTTGGTGGTGTGTGCGAGCGTGCTGCATGTGTCCTGGGTGCGTGGAGGGTGAGGGTTGTGTCGACCGAGCTGGAATGATGACGAGCCTGGGGCGAGTCTTGCCGTGTGATGCGACCTGGGCATCCTATGATGTGATTACCTGTGGGGGGTAAATATATGTGATGAGGTGGTTCTGGGTGTGAACCTCGGAGAGGTGGAGCCCAGAATGGAGGTGCTGTGGTGGCACGTTAAATGGAAACCCTATTTGGATGACATTCTGGCTTGGTCAATCCTAAGGACTTACTAGCTCCTAGTTACGTCAGGACTCCTTACGTCCCACTCGCTCTATATGGTGTCGAGACGGTTGGACTGCTTGGTGGAACGATGCCATTACTGCTACGTTGTGAGGTGATAGGGTGGGCCGTATGGATGATGGAATGCCTGTACCGTCCTAGTCGACAGCACCACTTATTTTG
Source organism: Saccharum hybrid cultivar R570 (assembly GCA_038087645.1). NCBI lineage: Eukaryota > Viridiplantae > Streptophyta > Magnoliopsida > Poales > Poaceae > Saccharum > Saccharum hybrid cultivar. The sequence continues at coordinate 5,859,699 of JAQSUU010000744.1, forward strand.
TATTGGATACCACAGAGTAGGATACCACTTGGGTTCGGTGCTGCCTCTCCCAGTCTCAGCGTAGCCGGTTCGCCGGAGCGCCCCAGGGCTGAGTGGCAGGATGGTATCGTTTTCGCCTAGCAAGCAACCGGAATTCTGCCTAGGAGATTCGCGGCTCCGAGGATGGCTAATCTTGTGGGTATGTAAAACCTCTGCAGAGTGTATGGTTGATCAATCGATACATATGCCGACTTGTCGGCTATGGACCTGTCCTGTGTTCTGTCCGCTAGAATAGGAGATGAGTCCTTCTTTTCTTCCCCCTGGGTATGTGTGTCTTCCGGTCGTGAGCCGTGGGGCTGCGGGCCGTTGAGACAGGCTGAGTGGGAGTTGGCCTGCCGACACGAGTGTGAGAGGTGGTGAGGTGGTGGTGGTGTGGAGATGGTTTGGAAAGGATGGGTTGGTGGATGGATGTGGATGTGTGGTTTGGGAATGTGTTAAAACTGGATAATTATATTATTATTATTATTATTATTGTTATTATTATTATTATTATTGTTATTATTATTATTATTATTACTTAATGATACTTCACATGTGCTAAGGATGCAAACCACAGCCAAATATTAGGATCGCCAGATCCCTTGTTTTATCTTCCCACTAAAGCTCATCGGTGCTGACCATGGCCTGCACACATCTGGCGGTGTGCAGATTTCCTGCTTCTCAGAGATGCTGACTTTAGAAGGATTAGGAGGTCTCGTGCCTACGCTCAAGTTGGGTTCGAAGGATGGACTCTACGCCAACTCTGATGACGCCGTGAAGGAGGAGCCTTCACTCGATAGACTTCCGCTAGATTAACTCTGTAATAGGTTTGATCAACAGTGATGTAATCCCATTTAAACTTGTAATCTTACGATGTATCACTATGATATCAACTGATATATGATAATATGATAAAATCAGCTCTTGGTTTTATCATATTATAACTCATTCTGTGGATTTTCCCTTCGAGGAAAATCGAGGATGTTTTAGATTCCGTATAGCAAACCTCTTCATCTGCGCATGCATGCAATAGAACTTGGATACATGGTTCTACCGCTTCCCACACAGATGTTAAGTGCGGCTGAACGACCGGCGACGTCATCGAAATGCTGGGCTATAAAATCTAGAGATTGGCATGTACGGACACGCACGTGCGCGCGCGCACACACACTGGTATCTTGCGGTGTGGCACTTCATTAATTGTAGCAAATTGTTTCAGTTGCACCAAGCAATCCATGTATATGTATATATGTGACACACACACACGTACTATACTTGCAATGAGATATCAAGACATTATTTATGTATTAGTAGAATTCATATAACTTGCTCTATAAGCCAAGAATCGCATAATCTAAACTTCAGATGTGTCTGCCTATATATAGACACCGTAATCAATATAGGAGATGAACGTACGGAGATGTACAACTGATATTCTCCTTGTGGTACCAATGAAGATAAACAGAACCAGGATTGGGTATTCCATGGCAGCTGCCGTTTGTATAGTTCTTCTTCTCGTAACATTTCCAACCCTCGCTTCTTGTGAGTGCGAAGCAGGTACGTATATCATGTGCTTCGGTTTTACTTTGCAAATTTCATGTATATATACTAGTTGTCATTATCTAAAAAAATGTATACTAGTTGTGTTTTGTTTTATATTAATGGATTGTTGCGTGCATGCGCAGATGAAGAGGTTTGCTAAACGGAATCGCCTTGCTGCGAGAAGAATGCATGCTGTGACAGATCCAAAAAGGATTGCATCTGTCGGCGCTCCAGGCCTCCTTTTTGCATCTGTAGGAGCGTACATTCTTCTCGCAGCGTGGCGATTCCGTATAGCAAACCTCTTCATCTGCGCTTGCACGCAATAGAACTTGGCTACATGGTTCTACCGCTTCCCGCACGGATGTTAAGTGCGGCTGAACGACCGGCGACCTCGTCGAAATGCTGGGCTATAAAATCTAGAGCATTGGCATGTACGGACACGCACGTGCGCGCGCGCACACACACTGGTATCTTGCATTGTGGCACTTCATTAATTGTAGCAAATTGTTTCAGTTGCACCAAGCAGTCCATGTATATGTATATATGTGACACACACACACGTACTATACTTGCATTGAGATATCAAGATATTATTTATGTATTAGTACAATTCATATAACTTACTCTATAAGCCAAGAATCGCATAATCTAAAGTTCAGATGTGTCTGCCTATATATAGACACCGTAATCAATATAGGAGATGAACGCACAGAGAGGCTACAACTGATATTCTCCTTGTGGTACCAATGAAGATAAATAGAACCAGGATTGGGAACTCCATGGTAGCGGCCGTTCTATAATTCTTCTCGTAACATTTCCTACCCTCGCTTCTTGTGAGTGCGAAGCTGGTACGTATATCATGTGCTTCAGTTTTACTTTGCAAATTTCATGTATATATATACTAGTTGTCATTATCTAAAAAAATGTATACTAGTTGTGTTTTGTTTTATATTAATGGATTGTTGCGTGCATGCGTAGATGAAGAGGTTTGCTATACGGAATCCCCACGCTGCGAGAAGAACGCATGCTCTGACAGATGCAAAAAGGATGGCATCTGTCGGAGCTCCAGGCCTCCTTTTTGCATCTGTAGGAGCATACATTCTTCTCGCAGCGCGGCGATTCCGTATAGCAAACCTCTTCATCTGTGCATGCATGCAATAGAACTTGGGTACATGGTTCTACCGCTTCCCGCACAGATGTTAAGTGCGGCTGAACGACCGGCGACGTCGTCGAAATGTTGGGCTATAAAATCTAGAGCATTGGCATGTACGGACACGCATGTGCGTGCGCACGCACGCACTGGTATCTTGCAGTGTGGCACTTCATTAATTGTAGCAAATTGTTTCAGTTGCACCAAGCAATCCATGTATATGTATATATGTGACAAACACACACGTACTATACTTGCATTGAGATATCAAGATATTATTTATGTATTAGTAGAATTCATATAACTTACTTGATAAGCCAAGAATCGCATAATCTAAAGTTCAGATGTGTCTGCCTATATATAGACACCGTAATCAATATGGGAGATGAACGTACAGAAAGGTACAACTGATATTCTCCTGGTGGTACCAATGAAGATAAACAGAACCAGGATTGGGTACTCCATGTCAGCGGCCGTTTGTATAATTCTTCTTCTCATAACATTTCCTACCCACACTTCTTGTGAGTGCGAAGCAGGTACGTATATCATATGCTTCAGTTTTACTTTGCAAATTTCATGTATATATACTAGTTGTCATTATCTAAAAAACTGTATACTAGTTGTGTTTTGTTTTATATTAATGGATTGTTGCGTGCATGCGCAGATGAAGAGGTTTGCTATACATTATCGCCACGCTGCGAGAAGAATGCATGCTCTGACAGATGCAAAAAGGATGGCATCTATCGGAGCTCCAGGCCTCCTTTTTGCATCTGTTGGAGCATACATTCTTCTTGCAGCGCGGCGATTCCGTATAGCAAACCTCTTCATCTGTGCATGCATGCAAGAGAACTTGGGTACATGGTTCTACCGCTTCCCGCACAGATGTTAAGTGCGGCTGAACGACCGGCGACGTCGTTGAAATGTTGGGCTATAAAATCTAGAGCATTGGCATGTACGGACACGCACGCGCGCGCGCACACGCTCTGGTATCTTGCAGTGTGGCACTTCATTAATTGTAGCAAATTGTTTCAGTTGCACCAAGCAATCCATGTATATGTATATATGTGACACGCACATACACACTATACTTGCGTTGAGATATCAAGGTATTATTTATGTATTAGTAGAATTCATATAACTTAGTCGATAAGCCAAGAATCGTATAATCTAAACTTCAGATGTGTCTGCCTATATATAGACACCGTAATCAATATGGGAGATGAACGTACAGAGAGGTACAACTGATATTCTCCTTGTGGTCCCAATGAAGATAAACAGAACTATGATTGGGTACTCCATGGCAGCTGCCGTTTGTAAGTTCTTCTTCTCGTAACATTTCCTACCCTCGCTTCTTGTGAGTGCGAAGCAGGTACGTATATCATGTGCTTCAGTTTTACTTTGCAAATTTCATGTATATTTACTAGTTGTCATTATCTAAAAAAATGTATACTAGTTGTGTTTTGTTTTATATTAATGGATTGTTGCGTGCATGCGCAGATGAAGAGGTTTGCTATACGGAATCACCACGCTGCGAGAAGAACGCATGCTCTGACAGATGCAAAAAGGATGGCATCTGTCGGAGCTCCAGGCCTCCTTTTTGCATCTGTTGGAGCATACATTCTTCTCGTAGCGCGGCGATTCCGTATAGCAAACCTCTTCATCTGTGCATGCATGCAATAGAACTTGGGTACATGGTTCTACCGCTTCCCGCACAGATGTTAAGTGCGGCTGAACGACCGGCGACGTCGTCGAAATGTTGGGCTATAAAATCTAGAGCATTGGCATGTACGGACACGCATGTGCGCGCGCGCGCACGCACTGGTATCTTGCAGTGTGGCACTTCATTAATTGTAGCAAATTGTTTCAGTTGCACCAAGCAATCCATGTATATGTATATATGTGACAAACACACACGTACTATACTTGCATTGAGATATCAAGATATTATTTATGTATTAGTAGAATTCATATAACTTACTTGATAAGCCAAGAATCGCATAATCTAAAGTTCAGATGTGTCTGCCTATATATAGACACCGTAATCAATATAGGAGATGAACGTACAGAAAGGTACAACTGATATTCTCCTGGTGGTACCAATGAAGATAAACAGAACCAGGATTGGGTACTCCATGTCAGCGGCCGTTTGTTTAATTCTTCTTCTCATAACATTTCCTACCCACGCTTCTTGTGAGTGCGAAGCAGGTACGTATATCATGTGCTTCAGTTTTACTTTGCAAATTTCATGTATATATACTAGTTGTCATTATCTAAAAAAATGTATACTAGTTGTGTTTTGTTTTATATTAATGGATTGTTGCGTGCATGCGCAGATGAAGAGGTTTGCTATACGGAATCGCCACGCTGCGAGAAGAATGCATGCTCTGACAGATGCAAAAAGGATTCCATCTGTCAGAGCTCCAGGCCTCCTTTTTGCATCTGTTGGAGCATACATTCTTCTTGCAGCGCGGCGATTCCGTATAGCAAACCTCTTCATCTGCGCATGCATGCAATAGAACTTGGCTACATGGTTGTACCGCTTCCCGCACAGATGTTCAGTGCGGCTGAACCACCGGCGACGTCGTCGAAATGCTGGACTATAAAATCTAGAGCATTGGCATGTACGGACACGCACGCTCGCGCGTGCACACACTGGTATCTTGCAGTGTGGCACTTCATTAATTGTAGCAAATTGTTTCAGTTGCACCAAGCAATCCATGTATATGTATATATGTGACACACACACACGTACTATACTTGCGTTGAGATATCAAGGTATTATTTATGTATTAGTAGAATTCATATAACTTAGTCGATAAGCCAAGAATCGCATAATCTAAACTTCAGATGCGTCTGCCTATATATATACACCATAATCAATATAGGAGATGAACGTACAGAGAGGTACAACTGATATTCTCCTTGTGGTACCAATGAAGATAAACAAAATAGGATTGGGTACTCCATGGCAGCTGCCGTTTGTAAGTTCTTCTCGTAACATTTCCTACCCTCGCTTCTTGTGAGTGCGAAGCAGGTACGTCTATCATGTGCTTCAGTTTTACTTTGCAAATTTCATGTATATATACTAGTTGTCATTATCTAAAAAAATGTATACTAGTTGTGTTTTGTTTTATATTAATGGATTGTTGCGTGCATGCGCAGATGAAGATGTTTGCTATACGGAATCACCACGCTGAGAGAAGAATGCATGCTCTGACAGATGCAAAAAGGATGGCATTTGTCGGAGCTCTAGGCCACCTTTTTGCATCTGTTGGAGCATACATTCTTCTCGCAGCGCGGCGATTCCGTATAGCAAACCTCTTCATCTGTGCATGCATGCAATAGAACTTGGCTACATGGTTCTACCGTTTCCCGCACAGATGTTAAGTGCGGTTGAACGACTGGTGACGTCGTCGAAAGGCTGGGCTATAAAATTAAAGCATTGGCATGTACGGACACGCACGTGCGCGCGCGCACACACACTGGTATCTTGCAGTGTGGCACTTCATTAATTATAGCAAATTGTTTCAGTTGCACCAAGCAATCCATGTATATGTGTATATGTGACACACACACACGTACTATACTTGCATTGAGATATCAAGATATTATTTATGTATTAGTAGAATTCATATAACTTACTTGATAAGCCAAGAGTCGCATAATCTAAAGTTCAGATGTGTCTGCCTACATATAGACACCGTAATCAATATAGGAGATGAATGTACAGAGAGGTACAACTGATATTCTCCTGGTGGTACCAATGAAGATAAACGGAACCAGGATTGGGTACTCCATGTCAGCGGCCGTTTGTATAATTCTTCTTCTCATAACATTTCCTACCCACGCTTCTTCTGAGTGCGAAGCAGGTACGTATATCATGTGCTTCAGTTTTACTTTGCAAATTTCATGTATATATACTAGTTATCATTATCTAAAAAAATGTATACTAGTTGTGTTTTGTTTTATATTAATGGATTGTTGCGTGCATGCGCAGATGAAGAGGTTTGCTATACGGAATCGCCACGCTGCGAGAAGAATGCATGCTCTGACAGATGCAAAAAGGATTGCATCTATCGGAGCTCTAGGCCTCCTTTTTGCATCTGTTGGAGCATACATTCTTCTCGCAGCGCGGCGATTCTGTATAGCAAACCTCTACATCTGTGCATGCATGCAATAGAACTTGGCTACATGGTTGTACCGCTTCCCGCACAGACGTTAAGTGCGGCTGAACGACCGGCGACATCGTCGAAATGCTGGGCTATAAAATCTAGAGCATTGGCTAGTACGGACACGCACGTGCGCGCGCGCACACACACTGGTATCTTGCAGTGTGGCACTTCATTGATTGTAGCAAATTGTTTCAGTTGCACCAAGCAATCCATGTATATGTATATATGTGACACGCACACACGTACTATACTTGCATTGAGATATCAAGGTATTGTTTATGTATTAGTAGAATTCGTATAACTTAGTCGATAAGCCAAGAATCGCATAATCTAAACTTCAGATGTGTCTGCCTATATATAGACACCGTAATCAATATAGGAGATGAACGTACAGAGAGGTACAACTGATATTCTCCAGGTGGTACCAATGAAGATAAACAGAACTAGGATTGGGTACTCCATGGCAGCTGCCGTTTGTAAGTTCTTCTTCTCGTAACATTTTCTACCCTCGCTTCTTGTGAGTGCGAAGCAGGTACGTATATCATGTGCTTCAGTTTTACTTTGCAAATTTCATGTATATATACTAGTTGTCATTATCTAAAAAAATGTATACTAGTTGTGTTTTGTTTTATATTAATGGATTGTTGCGTGCATGCGCAGATGAAGAGGTTTGCTATACATTATCGCTACGCTGCGAGAAGAATGCATGCTCTGACAGATGCAAAAAGGATTGCATCTATCGGAGCTCCAGGCCTCCTTTTTGCATCTGTTGGAGCATACATTCTTCTTACAGCGCGGCGATTCCGTATAGCAAACCTCTTCATCTGCGCGTGCATGCAATAGAACTTGGCTACATGGTTGTACCGCTTCCCGCACAGATGTTAAGTGCGGCTGAACCACCGGCGACATCGTCGAAACGCTGGACTATAAAATCTAGAGCATTGGCATGTACGGACACGCACGCGAGCGCGCGCACACACTGGTATCTTGCAGTGTGGCACTTCATTAATTGTAGCAAATTGTTTCAGTTGCACCAAGTAATCCATGTATATGTATAAACAAACACACACACACACACACTATACTTGCGTTGAGATATCAAGGTATTATTTATGTATTAGTAGAATTCATATAACTTACTCGATAAGCCAAGAATCGCATAACCTAAACTTCAGATGTGTCTGCCTATATATAGACACCGTAATCAATATAGGAGATGAACGTACAGAGAGGTACAACTGATATTCTCCTTGTGGTACCAATGAAGATAAACAGAACTAGGATTGGGTACTCCATGGCAGCTGCCGTTTGTAAGTTCTTCTCGTAACATTTCCTAACCTCGCTTCTTGTGAGTGCGAAGCAGGTACGTATATCATGTGCTTCAGTTTTACTTTGCAAATTTCATGTATATATACTAGTTGTGATTATCTAAAAAATGTATATTAGTTGTGTTTTGTTTTATATTAATGGATTGTTGCGTGCATGCGCAGATGAAGAGGTTTGCTATACGGAATCGCCACGCTGCGAGAAGAATGCATGCTCTGACAGATGCAAAAAGGATTGCATCTATCGGAGCTCCAGGCCTCTTTTTTGCATATGTTGGAGCATACATTCTTCTCGCTGCGCGGCGATTCCGTTTAGCAAACCTCTTCATCTGTGCATGCATGCAATAGAACTTGGCTACATGGTTCTACCGCTTCCCGCACAGATGTTGAGTGCGGCTGAACGACCGGCGACGTCGTCGAAATGCTGGGCTATAAAATCTAGAGCATTGCATGTACGGACACGCACGTGCGCGCGCACACACACTGGTATCTTGCAGTGTGGCACTTCATTAATTGTAGCAAATTGTTTCAGTTGCACCAAGCAATCCATGTATATGTATATATGTGACACACACACACACGTACTATACTTGCATTGAGATATCAAGATAGTATTTATGTATTAGTAGAATTCATATAACTTACTTGATAAGCCAAGAATCGCATAATCTAATGTTCAGATGTGTCTGCCTATATATAGACACCGTAATCAATATAGGAGATGAACGTACGGAGAGGTAGAACTGACATTCTCCTTGTGGTACCAATGAAGATAAACAGAATCAGGATTGGGTACTCCATGTCAGCGGCCATTTGTACAATTCTTCTTCTCATAACATTTCCTACCCACGCTTCTTGTGAGTGCGAAGCAGGTACGTATATCATGTGCTTCAGTTTTACTTTGCAAATTTCATGTATATATACTAGTTGTCATTATCTAAAAAAATGTATACTAGTTGTGTTTTGTTTTATATTAATGGATTGTTGCGTGCATGCGCAGATGAAGAGAATTGCTATACGGAATCGCCACGCTGCGAGAAGAATGCATGCTCTGACAGATGCAAAAATGATTGCATCTATCGGAGCTCTAGGCCTCCTTTTTGCATCTGTTGGAGCATACATTCTTCTCGCAGCGCGGCGATTCTGTATAGCAAACCTCTTCATCTGTGCATGCATGCAATAGAACTTGGCAACATGGTTGTACCGCTTCCCGCACAGACGTTAAGTGCGGCTAAACGACCGGCGACGTCGTCGAAATGCTGGGCTATAAAATCTAGAGCATTGGCATGTACGGACACGCACGTGCGCGCGCGCACACACTGGTATCTTGCAGTGTGGCACTTCATTGAATGTAGCAAATTGTTTCAGTTGCACCAAGCAATCCATGTATATGTATATATGTGACACGCACACACATACTATACTTGCATTGAGATATCAAGGTATTGTTTATGTATTAGTAGAATTCATATAACTTAGTCGATAAGCCAAGAATCGCATAACCTAAACTTCAGATGTGTCTGCCTATATATAGACACCGTAATCAATATAGGAGATGAACGTACGGAGAGGTACAACTGATATTCTCCTGGTGGTACCAATGAAGATAAATAGAACTAGGATTGGGTACTCCATGGCAGCTGCCGTTTGTAAGTTCTTCTTCTCGTAACATTTTCTACCCTCGCTTCTTGTGAGTGCGAAGCAGGTACGTATATCATGTGCTTCAGTTTTACTTTGCAAATTTCATGTATATATACTAGTTGTCATTATCTAAAAAAATGTATACTAGTTGTGTTTTGTTTTATATTAATGGATTGTTGCGTTCATGCGCAGATGAAGAGGTTTGCTATACGGAATCACCACGCTGCGAGAAGAATGCATGCTCTGACAGATGCAAAAAGGATTGCATCTATCGGAGCTCTAGGCCTCCTTTTTGCATCTGTTGGAGCATACATTCTTCTCGCAGCGTGGCGATTCTGTATAGCAAACCTCTTCATCTGTGCATGCATGCAATAGAACTTGGCTACATGGTTGTACCGCTTCCCGCACAGACGTTAAGTGCGGCTGAACGACCGGCAACGTCATCGAAATGCTGGGCTATAAAATCTAGAGCATTGGCATGTACGGACACGCACGTGCGCGCGCGCACACACACTGGTATCTTGCAGTGTGGCACTTCATTGATTGTAGCAAATTGTTTCAGTTGCACCAAGCAATCGATGTATATGTATATATGTGACACGCACACACGTACTATACTTGCATTGAGATATCAAGGTATTGTTTATGTATTTGTAGAATTCATATAACTTAGTCGATAAGCCAAGAATCGCATAATCTAAACTTCAGATGTGTCTGCCTATATATAGACACCGTAATCAATATAGGAGATGAACGTACGGAGAGGTACAACTGATATTCTCCTTGTGGTCCCAATGAAGATAAATAGAACTAGGATTGGGTACTCCATGGCAGCTGCCGTTTGTAAGTTCTTCTTCTCGTAACATTTTCTACCCTCGCTTCTTGTGAGTGCGAAGCAGGTACGTATATCATGTGCTTCAGTTTTACTTTGCAAATTTCATGTATATATACTAGTTGTCATTATCTAAAAAAATGTATACTAGTTGTGTTTTGTTTTATATTAATGGATTGTTGCGTTCATGCGCAGATGAAGAGGTTTGCTATACGGAATCACCACGCTGCGAGAAGAATGCATGCTCTGACAGATGCAAAAAGGATTGCATCTATCGGAGCTCTAGGCCTCCTTTTTGCATCTATTGGAGCATACATTCTTCTCGCAGCGTGGCGATTCTGTATAGCAAACCTCTTCATCTGTGCATGCATGCAATAGAACTTGGCTACATGGTTGTACCGCTTCCCGCACAGACGTTAAGTGCGGCTGAACGACTGGCAACGTCATCGAAATGCTGGGCTATAAAATCTAGAGCATTGGCATGTACGGACACGCACGTGCGCGCGCGCACACACACTGGTATCTTGCAGTGTGGCACTTCATTGATTGTAGCAAATTGTTTCAGTTGCACCAAGCAATCCATGTATATGTATATATGTGACACGCACACACGTACTATACTTGCATTGAGATATCAAGGTATTGTTTATGTATTTGTAGAATTCATATAACTTAGTCGATAAGCCAAGAATCGCATAATCTAAACTTCAGATGTGTCTGCCTATATATAGACACCGTAATCAATATAGGAGATGAACGTACAGAGAGGTACAACTGATATTCTCCTTGTGGTCCCAATGAAGATAAACAGAACTAGGATTGGGTACTCCATGGCAGCTGCCGTTTGTAAGTTCTTCTTCTCGTAACATTTTCTACCCTCGCTTCTTGTGAGTGCGAAGCAGGTACGTATATCATGTGCTTTAGTTTTACTTTGCAAATTTCATGTATATATACTAGTTGTCATTATCTAAAAAAATGTATACTAGTTGTGTTTTGTTTTATATTAATGGATTGTTGCGTGCATGCGCAGATGAAGAGGTTTGCTATACATTATCGCTACGCTGCGAGAAGAATGCATGCTCTGACAGATGCAAAAAGGATTGCATCTATCGGAGCTCTAGGCCTCCTTTTTGCATCAGTTGGAGCATACATTCACAACCGGAGCCGGCTGCTTTGCCGAGGGCCCCAGGCTCTCGGCAAAGCCTCTAAGACCCTCGGCAAAGCCTTTGCCGAGCGCAGCTCTCGGCAAAGCGCCCTCGGCAAAAATCCGATCGGCAAAGGCTTCTTTGCCGAGAGCCGTTTATCGGGCACTCGGCAAAGCGCGAAATAAAAAAATGCGAAAAAAACCTGGAAAAAATTTTTTCAATCGGGGGAGAGGGCCCCCTGAAACCCTAAGTTGGAGCCGCGTAACCTCCCAGCGGCCGCCGCCACCACACATCACGCGCACGCGCCAATCCCCTACCTCGGCATCCGTACCACCAGCCGATCCGTCGATGCGTGTCCCCGGCCGTCCCATCAACGGCACGCACGCCGAGACGGACCCTAACCCTAGCCTCCGCGCCCTATAAGAATTGAAGCCGCCGCCCTGTCTTCTGGGGCTCCCAGCAAGCGCCGCCGGAACCTCTCTTCCTCCATGCTCGCAGCATCGTCTCCGCTGGCTGACGCCGGACGTGCACGCGCGTTTGCCAGCGCCCGCCGCCCCGCTGAAGCTGCCGCTCGCCACGAGCGCACGCTCACGCTCACGAGGTCGCTCCGCCGTGCCTCTCTGCACTCCAGCATCCGCCGAGCCACGCTCCTTCATCCTCGCCACGCCAAGCTTCCACCACGACGCACGAGGCCACGTCAAGCCGCCATCGTCGCCCTGAGCTCCAGCGAGCCTGCGCCACCGACCGCGCCAACCTGGACCCCCGCACCGACGCCATCATTCCGCTGCCACTCCGACGCGCCAAGCCCCACCGCGTCGCAGTCCAGCGGCCTCGACTCCAAGCCACAATGCCTTGCTGCTTCCTCTACGTCACGCCGGCCTCGAGCACACCAGCATAGCTGCCTCTGTCCTCGCTCCGTACCGCGACCCTGACCTCCCGCTCAGCCAGCACGCCAACGCCTGCCCGCGCCGCGGTCGCGTTCGCCACCGGACCGAGCTCGCCGCCTCACTGGAGCCGTGCGCCGTCGCCTCGTGCCCTCCAGAGCCGAGCTCCACCTCCACCCCGACGCCGCGCGCGCACGTCGCCACGGCCGTGTAGCGCCACGGCGCCCTCGGTGCCACACTGCGACCCCGTCTTCGACGCCCAGTGGAGCCGGCTACCTCCGTCCCGCATCCACGAGCGCCGACCGCAGCCGCGTCGTCCTCGCCCTGTAGCCCCACGTCGACCACCTGCTGCTCCGGCCGCGTCTTCGTCACCTGCAGCGCTCCTTCACCAACTCCGGCGTGCAGCAAGTCGTGCCGTCGTCCATGAACCGCCAGCCACCGTCCAGCAACGCCCCGGCGACCCAGTGCCCTGCCAAAGCTCATCCTCCAGGTGCCGGTGAGCCACAACACCTAAAGGCCCCCTTCTTTTTCTCCTTGCCATTGTTTCGGACTGAGATCGGCCTTCGTGCCGCGTTCTACGCCTTGCAGGAGAACACAGCCAGCAGTGGCTAGCCCTGGCCGCTTACCGCCCCGTCCGGCTACCTCCGGCCACCTCCTGGCCACCAGCAGCCGCGTCCGGCCAACCGCAGCCAGCTGCAGCCAAGACCTGCCAGCCACAGCAGGCCAGCGGCCGGCCAGAGCTGGCCATGGCTGGCCATAGCTGGCCAGAAGTGGCTACAGCTGGCCACAGCTGGCCGGAAGCCCCTGCAGCAGGCCATGGACCTACCACAACCTCCGGCTTCGCTCCACCAACGTCTCCAAGCCGGCCACCAACCCGAAGCACGAACCGCAAGCACGGCCAACCTCTACTACGTCTACGGCCCCGAACCGAACCCCGGCAGGCAAACAACGTAGCTGTGCTGCCTGCATCGAGCCCTACCCGCGTCAAGCGTTTTGCCTTTCGCAAGCCCACGGTGAGCCACCGCCGTGCTCCTTTTCCAACCTCGACCTTGCTTGCTAGCCATGGCGTTCCAACCATGGAACGCCTAGGCTGAGGCCATCTCCGGCCTTTGGACACACAAGCACACACACATGACTGACCCGAGCCAAATAGAACCACTGGAGCTCGCCGCTGCCATCGCCGGAGCGCATACTTCGCTCCGGTGCCGCGCTAGACCTTGTCGGAGCCTACTTTGCTCCGATAAGGATAGGATACCGCCACGACCTCACCACGCCGGAGCCTACTTTGTTCCGGTGCCGCTTAGACCTCGTCGGAGCCTACTTTGCTCCGGTGGAGATAGGAGCCGCCGTTCCGCCACCGTCGTAGCTCGGTTTCTGCTACCGTCTCGCCGCCGCGCTCACCCTCACATGCTAGCCACCTCGGAGAACCTCGTTTTCACCACGCCGTGACCTCGCCATTGAAACCTTGCGCCACTGTCTTGGCGTCGCCGTTCTCGCCGAACCCGGCCATCTCGCAGGACGAGAAAGGGGCCGTGGAGCATCGCCTTGTCATCTGGAGATAAGCCGTGAAGACCTACGAAGCCGTAGCCGCCTGTGGTACCGTCTCCCATGCTCGCCGGATTTGGGCGGAGCGCCGCCGTGCGTCGGAGCCGTATGCGGACTCTGCCATGTTGCTTGTTCATCACCGCAGTCCTTTCCAAGCCACCGTCGTGCGCACGCCGTGCGCTGGAACCCTGTCACCACCGCTCCGACCATACCGATTCTCGGGAACCGGCCGTTGAGATCTATCGGGACCCACCTGTTATACATGGATGCCGCTGGACCAGCTCTGGATACCCCGTATGTTTCGCCTAGCCTTGCCGGGTTGACCTTTTTGCCATGTCGTCGACATGATGAGCCATACTCAACGTCCCGGTAGCCTTGCCTTGCAAGCGCATGCCGTTGAGAAACCCCGCGCCCCTGTCCGCTGCGAGCTGTGACTCTTTGAGACGAGCCATGTTATCGTTTGGACTTCCATGTCCTTGCCACATGATCAAATCATAGTCGATGTCTCACCGAGACCATGGAAAACCCTTCTGTTACCTTTTCGTATATGTATATCCGCCTTATTGGACCCTACTCTCATGACCTATCTGTCTTTGATCGTCTTACAGGATCCATCTATCTCCAAGCTATGGAAATGTGCTACTCCGCTGTCGTGTCGAGTTGTTGTGTCTTTTGTCGTGTCTTGGTTCTTTTCGCTGGTTGTTTGTTTGGCTGTGTCGTGCCTTTGAGCCGGCTGAGGGATCGTACCTCGTTCGGATATTGCGATCGCGGGATTCGTCTCGCCATGGCCGTGATGCCGAGTGTAACTCGACCCCTCGCTTTTCGGTTGACTCCTTAGTACTATGAGTGTTAGTTCCTATCCTCGGCCCTAGGATATGGTCGTGATCGATTCAAATCGATATCGATGCGGATATTACCCGCTCACTTTGAGCCCTTCGCGACCTAGTCTGTGGGAGATGACCTAGGAGATAACAATCGTGGAACGATGGATGCCAACTCGTGTAGGTATAGCTTGTGGCCGCGAGTTTGCCTCGCCATGACCATGGAGCTATGCTTGTCTTTTTGTTCCTGCTCTTGTCGCCTCGTTAGCCCGCTCTGTTGGATCCTGTCTTGCCCGTGACGATTGGATCAAAGATCGGACTAACCCTTTTTGTTAGAAAGCTATGGTCTGTGTTGTACCTTGGACTCGTGTGTACAACCTTCTTCCCCGAAGAGGTGTTCGAGGACATGACATGGATGTGCCTAGCTAACTCCCCTGCCCTTTCTGTTTTTGTGCTACCTTCTTCTCGGCTCCCGACGTTGTTGTGTCGTGTGGATCAAGAGAACTGTAGCTGTCCAATCTCTTTGTGCTACCGCTCTCTACCATAGCGGGCAAGCCGAAGTATATTGGAGCCAAGTCACAATAGTGTTGTTCGTTCTTGTTTGCTTCTCGTGTCCAATTATGACTTGCGGGATAAGGCTACAAGAGCCAAACCCGTTGTTCTTCCTTTGTTGGGCCAGTCCTTCGATTCCCGTCCTTTCCTTGACGCCCGGATCAAAGGTTGTGAGCCGTGGTGTTTGCTATGGATAAGTTCTGGCTTGGCCATGACCTAAGCTTGCACGTAGCAAACCACCACTCTTGTTTCTTTGGCCCGAGGAATCGGACATCCACCGAGAGGGCTAAGTCGTGCGTCTTTTAGTGTCGTTGGTGTTCTTGGTTCTTCCTGCGTCTTGTCGTCCTTTCGAGTGTTGAGTGTTCTCTTGCTTTGCGTGTCGCTTCGCGGAGTAGCTGACAATCGGACCAAAGTACGTGGACGACGACAAGGACTGTGGAGTGGACCTAGGAGGAGGAGACCCCGTTGATTGACTACACCAACAGATGGAGAATTGTACCACTACTACCACTACAGCACAGGTGTCATGGCAGCACCCTCTTTTAGAGAATCCTATTAGACATTGCATAATATTTAGAACTGCTAGCGCTTTATATTTATTCCTTTGCTAGTATATTGATGAATGCTTTGCCTGAGCCAATATTTTTATTTTGATTGCAACCCACTCTACCATATCACCCAGCTTTGCGCTCTCGCTCACTTATATATATGATTACCTGCCTGCTTGCTTGCAGTTTACACCACTATACTTATTATACTCCACTTTGCATTATGTCTGGGATGTGATGCGGGTGGTGAACTCCCTGGGAATGGTTTGGCTTGGGGTGCCAGACTTGGTGGTGTGTGCGAGCATGCTGCGTGTGTCCTGGGTGCGTGGAGGGTGAGGGTTGTGTCGACCGAGCTGGAATAATGACGAGCCTGGGGCGAGTCTTGCCGTGTGATGCGACCTGGGCATCCTATGATGTGATTACCTGTGGGGGGTAAATATATGTGATGAGGTGGTTCTGGGTGTGAACCTCGGAGAGGTGGAGCCCAGAATGGAGGTGCTGTGGTGGCACGTTAAATGGAAACCCTATTTGGATGACATTCTGGCTTGGTCAATCCTAAGGACTTACTAGCTCCTAGTTACGTCAGGACTCCTTACGTCCCACTCGCTCTATATGGTGTCGAGACGGTTGGACTGCTTGGTGGAACGATGCCATTACTGCTACGTTGTGAGGTGATAGGGTGGGCCGTATGGATGATGGAATGCCTGTACCGTCCTAGTCGACAGCACCACTTATTTTGTATTGGATACCACAGAGTAGGATACCACTTGGGTTCGGTGCTACCTCTCCCAGTCTCAGCGTAGCCGGTTCGCCGAAGCGCCCCAGGGCTGAGTGGCAGGATGGTATCATTTTCGCCTAGCAAGCAACCGGAATTCTGCCTAGGAGATTCGCGGCTCCGAGGATGGCTAATCTTGTGGGTATGTAAAACCTCTGCAGAGTGTATGGTTGATCAATCGATACATATGCCGACTTGTCGGCTATGGACCTGTCCTGTGTTCTGTCCGCTAGAATAGGAGATGAGTCCTTCTTTTCTTCCCCCTGGGTATGTGTGTCTTCCGGTCGTGAGCCGTGGGGCTGCGGGCCGTTGAGACAGGCTGAGTGGGAGTTGGCCTGCCGACACGAGTGTGAGAGGTGGTGAGGTGGTGGTGGTGTGGAGATGGTTTGGAAAGGATGGGTTGGTGGATGGATGTGGATGTGTGGTTTGGGAATGTGTTAAAACTGGATAATTATATTATTATTATTATTATTATAATTATTATTATTATTATTATTATTATTATTATTATTGTTATTATTATTATTATTATTACTTGATGATACTTCGCATGTGCTAAGGATGCAAACCACAGCCAAATATTAGGATCGCCAGATCCCTTGTTTTATCTTCCCACTAAAGCTCATCGTTGCTGACCATGGCCTGCACACATCTGGCGGTGTGCAGATTTCCTGCTTCTCAGAGATGCTGACTTTAGAAGGATTAGGAGGTCTCGTGCCTACGCTCAAGTTGGGTTCGAAGGATGGACTCTATGCCAACTCTGATGACGCCGTGAAGGAGGAGCCTTCACTCGATAGACTTCCGCTAGATTAACTCTGTAATAGGTTTGATCAACAGTGATGTAATCCCTTTTAAACTTGTAATCTTACGATGTATGACTATGATATCAACTGATATATGATAATATGATAAAATCAGCTCTTGGTTTTATCATATTATAACTCATTCTGTGGATTTTCCCTTCGAGGAAAATCGAGGATGTTTTAGATTCCGTATAGCAAACCTCTTCATCTGCGCATGCATGCAATAGAACTTGGATACATGGTTCTACCGCTTCCCACACAGATGTTAAGTGCGGCTGAACGACCGGCGACGTCATCGAAATGCTGGGCTATAAAATCTAGAGATTGGCATGTACGGACACGCACGTGCGCGCGCGCACACACACTGGTATCTTGCGGTGTGGCACTTCATTAATTGTAGCAAATTGTTTCAGTTGCACCAAGCAATCCATGTATATGTATATATGTGACACACACACACGTACTATACTTGCAATGAGATATCAAGACATTATTTATGTATTAGTAGAATTCATATAACTTGCTCTATAAGCCAAGAATCGCATAATCTAAACTTCAGATGTGTCTGCCTATATATAGACACCGTAATCAATATAGGAGATGAACGTACGGAGATGTACAACTGATATTCTCCTTGTGGTACCAATGAAGATAAACAGAACCAGGATTGGGTATTCCATGGCAGCTGCCGTTTGTATAGTTCTTCTTCTCGTAACATTTCCAACCCTCGCTTCTTGTGAGTGCGAAGCAGGTACGTATATCATGTGCTTTGGTTTTACTTTGCAAATTTCATGTATATATACTAGTTGTCATTATCTAAAAAAATGTATACTAGTTGTGTTTTGTTTTATATTAATGGATTGTTGCGTGCATGCGCAGATGAAGAGGTTTGCTAAACGGAATCGCCTTGCTGCGAGAAGAATGCATGCTGTGACAGATCCAAAAAGGATTGCATCTGTCGGCGCTCCAGGCCTCCTTTTTGCATCTGTAGGAGCGTACATTCTTCTCGCAGCGTGGCGATTCCGTATAGCAAACCTCTTCATCTGCGCTTGCATGCAATAGAACTTGGCTACATGGTTCTACCGCTTCCCGCACGGATGTTAAGTGCGGCTGAACGACCGGCGACATCGTCGAAATGCTGGGCTATAAAATCTAGAGCATTGGCATGTACGGACACGCACGTGCGCGCGCGCACACACACTGGTATCTTGCATTGTGGCACTTCATTAATTGTAGCAAATTGTTTCAGTTGCACCAAGCAGTCCATGTATATGTATATATGTGACACACACACGTACTATACTTGCATTGAGATATCAAGATATTATTTATGTATTAGTACAATTCATATAACTTACTCTATAAGCCAAGAATCGCATAATCTAAAGTTCAGATGTGTCTGCCTATATATAGACACCGTAATCAATATAGGAGATGAACGCACAGAGAGGCTACAACTGATATTCTCCTTGTGGTACCAATGAAGATAAATAGAACCAGGATTGGGAACTCCATGGTAGCGGCCGTTCTATAATTCTTCTCGTAACATTTCCTACCCTCGCTTCTTGTGAGTGCGAAGCTGGTACGTATATCATGTGCTTCAGTTTTACTTTGCAAATTTCATGTATATATATACTAGTTGTCATTATCTAAAAAAATGTATACTAGTTGTGTTTTGTTTTATATTAATGGATTGTTGCGTGCATGCGTAGATGAAGAGGTTTGCTATACGGAATCCCCACGCTACGAGAAGAACGCATGCTCTGACAGATGCAAAAAGGATGGCATCTGTCGGAGCTCCAGGCCTCCTTTTTGCATCTGTAGGAGCATACATTCTTCTCGCAGCGCGGCGATTCCGTATAGCAAACCTCTTCATCTGTGCATGCATGCAATAGAACTTGGGTACATGGTTCTACCGCTTCCCGCACAGATGTTAAGTGCGGCTGAACGACCGGCGACGTCGTCGAAATGTTGGGCTATAAAATCTAGAGCATTGGCATGTACGGACACGCATGTGCGCGCGCACGCACGCACTGGTATCTTGCAGTGTGGCACTTCATTAATTGTAGCAAATTGTTTCAGTTGCACCAAGCAATCCATGTATATGTATATATGTGACAAACACACACGTACTATACTTGCATTGAGATATCAAGATATTATTTATGTATTAGTAGAATTCATATAACTTACTTGATAAGCCAAGAATCGCATAATCTAAAGTTCAGATGTGTCTGCCTATATATAGACACCGTAATCAATATGGGAGATGAACGTACAGAAAGGTACAACTGATATTCTCCTGGTGGTACCAATGAAGATAAACAGAACCAGGATTGGGTACTCCATGTCAGCGGCCGTTTGTATAATTCTTCTTCTCATAACATTTCCTACCCACACTTCTTGTGAGTGCGAAGCAGGTACGTATATCATATGCTTCAGTTTTACTTTGCAAATTTCATGTATATATACTAGTTGTCATTATCTAAAAAACTGTATACTAGTTGTGTTTTGTTTTATATTAATGGATTGTTGCGTGCATGCGCAGATGAAGATGTTTGCTATACGGAATCACCACGCTGAGAGAAGAATGCATGCTCTGACAGATGCAAAAAGGATGGCATTTGTCGGAGCTCTAGGCCTCCTTTTTGCATCTGTTGGAGCATACATTCTTCTCGCAGCGCGGCGATTCCGTATAGCAAACCTCTTCATCTGTGCATGCATGCTAGAGAACTTGGCTACATGGTTCTACCGTTTCCCGCACAGATGTTAAGTGCGGTTGAACGACTGGTGACGTCGTCGAAAGGCTGGGCTATAAAATTAAAGCATTGGCATGTACGGACACGCACGTGCGCGCGCGCACACGCACTGGTATCTTGCAGTGTGGCACTTCATTAATTATAGCAAATTGTTTCAGTTGCACCAAGCAATCCATGTATATGTGTATATGTGACACACACACACGTACTATACTTGCATTGAGATATCAAGATATTATTTATGTATTAGTAGAATTCATATAACTTACTTGATAAGCCAAGAATCGCATAATCTAAAGTTCAGATGTGTCTGCCTACATATAGACACCGTAATCAATATAGGAGATGAATGTACAGAGAGGTACAACTGATATTCTCCTGGTGGTACCAATGAAGATAAACGGAACCAGGATTGGGTACTCCATGTCAGCGGCCGTTTGTATAATTCTTCTTCTCATAACATTTCCTACCCACGCTTCTTCTGAGTGCGAAGCAGGTACGTATATCATGTGCTTCAGTTTTACTTTGCAAATTTCATGTATATATACTAGTTATCATTATCTAAAAAAATGTATACTAGTTGTGTTTTGTTTTATATTAATGGATTGTTGCGTGCATGCGCAGATGAAGAGGTTTGCTATACGGAATCGCCACGCTCTGAGAAGAATGCATGCTCTGACAGATGCAAAAAGGATTGCATCTATCGGAGCTCTAGGCCTCCTTTTTGCATCTGTTGGAGCATACATTCTTCTCGCAGCGCGGCGATTCTGTATAGCAAACCTCTACATCTGTGCATGCATGCAATAGAACTTGGCTACATGGTTGTACCGCTTCCCGCACAGACGTTAAGTGCGGCTGAACGACCGGCGACGTCGTCGAAATGCTGGGCTATAAAATCTAGAGCATTGGCTTGTACGGACACGCACGTGCGCGCGCGCACACACACTGGTATCTTGCAGTGTGGCACTTCATTGATTGTAGCAAATTGTTTCAGTTGCACCAAGCAATCCATGTATATGTATATATGTGACACGCACACACGTACTATACTTGCATTGAGATATCAAGGTATTGTTTATGTATTAGTAGAATTCGTATAACTTAGTCGATAAGCCAAGAATCGCATAATCTAAACTTCAGATGTGTCTGCCCATATATAGACACCGTAATCAATATAGGAGATGAACGTACAGAGAGGTACAACTGATATTCTCCAGGTGGTACAAATGAAGATAAACAGAACTAGGATTGGGTACTCCATGGCAGCTGCCGTTTGTAAGTTCTTCTTCTCGTAACATTTTCTACCCTCGCTTCTTGTGAGTGCGAAGCAGGTACGTATATCATGTGCTTCAGTTTTACTTTGCAAATTTCATGTATATATACTAGTTGTCATTATCTAAAAAAATGTATACTAGTTGTGTTTTGTTTTATATTAATGGATTGTTGCGTGCATGCGCAGATGAAGAGGTTTGCTATACATTATCGCTACGCTGCGAGAAGAATGCATGCTCTGACAGATGCAAAAAGGATTGCATCTATCGGAGCTCCAGGCCTCCTTTTTGCATCTGTTGGAGCACACATTCTTCTTGCAGCGCGGCGATTCCGTATAGCAAACCTCTTCATCTGCGCGTGCATGCAATAGAACTTGGCTACATGGTTGTACCGCTTCCCGCACAGATGTTAAGTGCGGCTGAACCACCGGCGACATCGTCGAAACGCTGGACTATAAAATCTAGAGCATTGGCATGTACGGACACGCACGCGAGCGCGCGCACACACTGGTATCTTGCAGTGTGGCACTTCATTAATTGTAGCAAATTGTTTCAGTTGCACCAAGTAATCCATGTATATGTATAAACAAACACACACACACACACACTATACTTGCGTTGAGATATCAAGGTATTATTTATGTATTAGTAGAATTCATATAACTTACTCGATAAGCCAAGAATCGCATAATCTAAACTTCAGATGTGTCTGCCTATATATAGACACCGTAATCAATATAGGGGATGAACGTACAGAGAGGTACAACTGATATTCTCCTTGTGGTACCAATGAAGATAAACAGAACTAGGATTGGGTACTCCATGGCAGCTGCCGTTTGTAAGTTCTTCTCGTAACATTTCCTAACCTCGCTTCTTGTGAGTGCGAAGCAGGTACGTATATCATGTGCTTCAGTTTTACTTTGCAAATTTCATGTATATATACTAGTTGTGATTATCTAAAAAATGTATATTAGTTGTGTTTTGTTTTATATTAATGGATTGTTGCGTGCATGCGCAGATGAAGAGGTTTGCTATACGGAATCGCCACGCTGCGAGAAGAATGCATGCTCTGACAGATGCAAAAAGGATTGCATCTATCGGAGCTCCAGGCCTCTTTTTTGCATATGTTGGAGCATACATTCTTCTCGCTGCGCGGCGATTCCGTTTAGCAAACCTCTTCATCTGTGCATGCATGCAATAGAACTTGGCTACATGGTTCTACCACTTCCCGCACAGATGTTGAGTGCGGCTGAACGACCGGCGACGTCGTCGAAATGCTGGGCTATAAAATCTAGAGCATTGGCATGTACGGACACGCACGTGCGCGCGCACACACACTGGTATCTTGCAGTGTGGCACTTCATTAATTGTAGCAAATTGTTTCAGTTGCACCAAGCAATCCATGTATATGTATATATGTGACACACACACACACGTACTATACTTGCATTGAGATATCAAGATAGTATTTATGTATTAGTAGAATTCATATAACTTGATAAGCCAAGAATCGCATAATCTAATGTTCAGATGTGTCTGCCTATATATAGACACCGTAATCAATATAGGAGATGAACGTACGGAGAGGTAGAACTGATATTCTCCTTGTGGTACCAATGAAGATAAACAGAATCAGGATTGGGTACTCCATGTCAGCGGCCGTTTGTACAATTCTTCTTCTCATAACATTTCCTACCCACGCTTCTTGTGAGTGCGAAGCAGGTACGTATATCATGTGCTTCAGTTTTACTTTGCAAATTTCATGTATATATACTAGTTGTCATTATCTAAAAAAATGTATACTAGTTGTGTTTTGTTTTATATTAATGGATTGTTGCGTTCATGCGCAGATGAAGAGGTTTGTTATACGGAATCACCACGCTGCGAGAAGAATGCATGCTCTGACAGATGCAAAAAGGATTGCATCTATCGGAGCTCTAGGCCTCCTTTTTGCATCTGTTGGAGCATACATTCTTCTCGCAGCGTGGCGATTCTGTATAGCAAACCTCTTCATCTGTGCATGCATGCAATAGAACTTGGCTACATGGTTGTACCGCTTCCCGCACAGACGTTAAGTGCGGCTGAACGACCGGCAACGTCATCGAAATGCTAGGCTATAAAATCTAGAGCATTGGCATGTACGGACACGCACGTGCGCGCGCGCAAACACACTGGTATCTTGCGGTGTGGCACTTCATTGATTGTAGCAAATTGTTTCAGTTGCACCAAGCAATCGATGTATATGTATATATGTGACACGCACACACGTACTATACTTGCATTGAGATATCAAGGTATTGTTTATGTATTAGTAGAATTCATATAACTTAGTCGATAAGCCAAGAATCACATAATCTAAACTTCAGATGTGTCTGCCTATATATAGACACCGTAATCAATATAGGAGATGAACGTACAGAGAGGTACAACTGATATTCTCCTTGTGGTCCCAATGAAGATAAACAGAACTAGGATTGGGTACTCCATGGCAGTTGCCGTTTGTAAGTTCTTCTTCTCGTAACATTTTCTACCCTCGCTTCTTGTGAGTGCGAAGCAGGTACGTATATCATGTGCTTCAGTTTTACTTTGCAAATTTCATGTATATATACTAGTTGTCATTATCTAAAAAAATGTATACTAGTTGTGTTTTGTTTTATATTAATGGATTGTTGCGTGCATGCCCAGATGAAGAGGTTTGCTATACGGAATCACCACGCTGCGAGAAGAATGCATGCTCTGACAGATGCAAAAAGGATTGCATCTATCGGAGCTCTAGGCCTCCTTTTTGCATCTATTGGAGCATACATTCTTCTCGCAGCGTGGCGATTCTGTATAGCAAACCTCTTCATCTGTGCATGCATGCAATAGAACTTGGCTACATGGTTGTACCGCTTCCCGCACAGACGTTAAGTGCGGCTGAACGACTGGCAACGTCATCGAAATGCTGGGCTATAAAATCTAGAGCATTGGCATGTACGGACACGCACGTGCGCGCGCGCACACACACTGGTATCTTGCAGTGTGGCACTTCATTGATTGTAGCAAATTGTTTCAGTTGCACCAAGCAATCCATGTATATGTATATATGTGACACGCACACACGTACTATACTTGCATTGAGATATCAAGGTATTGTTTATGTATTTGTAGAATTCATATAACTTAGTCGATAAGCCAAGAATCGCATAATCTAAACTTCAGATGTGTCTGCCTATATATAGACACCGTAATCAATATAGGAGATGAACGTACAGAGAGGTACAACTGATATTCTCCTTGTGGTCTGTCACACCCGGTTTTCTAAAGAACAAAACCAGGCTAATCATATGTGTGCCCAGGAAGTCCACACATATGCCAGAATGAAAAAGTATCAGAAACAATGTTATTATATAACGTATACATAGCTATATTAACACTTACATCAGAGTATCGCGGAACGGTGACTAAACTTCGGGCTCCATTCTTCTCAGGGACGGCTGACTGGGGGTAACATATGCCTAGCACTTCTACTAGTCTTCTGGAAACTCCACTACACCTTTGTCCTTCTTCCGAGTAGCATCTTACTACACACTGGAGTGTTGGGGAAATAGCAAGAGTGAGTCCATGTCGAACTCAACAAGTATAACATAGGGTTCATGAGGCTCAAAAAGGCTAGACACTGTTTGATTGCGTTTAGCTTTTAATCATCATATAATTAGCAATTGAGTAGCATCAAGGTATTCCAATTCCCATTAATGAATCAATGATCAATTGTAATAAGGATAATGAATAGCATTAACATGAGCATAATAATAATCAACAATAATTAAGCATGATATAATAATGGTGATCAACTATTCTGTAAGAATCCCCAAGGCCGCTCGTATCCGTGAGCAGGCTAGTATACCAGTTTTTAACTCTGCGCAGAGGTGTACACTTTCACTGTGAGTCATGATTTCCAAATGCATGGGTTAATTACTCCCAAAACACTGAAAACCATATAAAGCCACTCAAAAGTTCGTCTAACAAGTTAGGGCCATTAGATTCACTCGACAGGCAGATGTAGAACCCCCCTTCCCTGTGGCACAACAACCGCAGCCTATACACACTAGGCCAGGGGCTCGCACTACACCCAAAGTGGCAAGCCATTCTTACGCCATTTAAGGTAACCTCTAACAAGCTAGAAAAGGTCTCTTGAACAACTAGAGCCAGAGCCATATAGCCCTCACAGCTGTACTGTATATCCCGGTTATCACTTACAGGTAAGTCCTTACGGAGAGAAACCAGAGCAACAATATAACCCCTTGCTCTAGCCCCCTTTCAACAGTAATAAAATCATCTTAATGGTTGATTGCATAATCCATTAGTCAAATTACAAGATCATTGTTCATAATTAAGCGCTAGCAGTAGCTACCCAAATGCACAACCCATAGGCGACAAGGAAACAAGATATCAATAGCTAAGTTATAATCTCTATGGTTGTCAAGGAAGACACATGCATATGTATGATAATTTCAGTGAATAGGACAACAAGGATGGTCCCATGTTATACTTGCCTTGATCAAAGCTTTCCTGTTGATACTGCTGGTCTAGCTCAAAATAATACTTCTGATCGTCAAGAAATTGCTCACCGTCTATACTTGATCGTCAAGCATCAACACACAATCATCCGAGCAATCATACACAAAGCAAACAAAGAGACATAATTAAAACAATACACCAACAGTAGCAAAATAATATAAAAAGTTTGTAAAACCCTTCTACACGTTACTACGATCACACAGACGTAAAGATCACGAAATTCGGATTTAAAACATGAAAGTTATGAATTTTCTAAGATTTCCTATAGATAAATAATTATTTTAATATAAACTCGAAAATTAAACTTTCCAAACCTACTGCACAACTATATTAACATGTAGAGCTTGCAAATACGAACCTAACGCAACTTGAACGGGTCAAATCGGAGTTAAAACGAAGATTTTATGATCAAAACAAGTTTAGTGGCAAAACTGTAAATAGTATCATCTTCTACCTTGAGCTGGGAGGAGCTCCGGTCAGCCATGGTGGTACCTCGCCGGAGAAAAACAAGATGAGATGGGAACTCGATGAAACAGCGATGGATTCGTGCAAACGGATATACCACGATGTAGAGAACGACGAGGGCTACCTCTTGGTGGTGGTGGCTGGCGTCGGAACGCGACGGTTTGGCCGGAAAAGCTCGTCGGAAGTTCGCCGGAACGCAAGCTGTAGATGCAGAACTTCGGCAAGAGGTGGAGGGAGCTACGAGCGGCGGCTCGCGATAAGGGTTGTACTTCTGAAACCAGGGCGTCGAGGGCTACGCCGGCATATATATAGTCGTAGGGTTTAGAAACTTTTCGGATTTTCTTAATTTCGGGATTATTTTAATTCCGTGAATAAAATAATTCCAGAAAATCTAAAATTACCTTTTTGGCCGTGAAAAATAATCCGGAGCTCAGAAAAATCACGGGAAAAATCCTGGAGACTCTTGGAGAGATAAGGAACTCAACTAAATGAGTTTGAGCTCATGAAAAGATTGATGAAGAGATCAAGGAAAAAGATTAAGCTCACGGAAATTGAAATTTTAAATCCAGAAAATGCCAAAAAAATTTCCGGTGAGAAGTAAACGTCGTCCTATGGTATTTTGAAAATAATAGCACTCACCAACACCAAAGACAAGCATCACACAAACACCACATTATCAAATTAATATGAAAAAGTTTAAAACCACAATTATCTATATTTAAATTAGCAGCAACTTAACTTATCTAATAAATTTATTCAAATATTGAAATTATTTATTTTATTTAGTATTTTTCATGCACAACCCAAAATAGGAAATTTTGGGTGTGACAAATCTACCCCACTTAACAGGAATCTCGTCCCGAGATTCGGAGAGACTAGGGAGAAAGATAAAGTTGATCTGCAAGTCTTCACTTTTCTTTCGTCAACTCCTATCCAATGATGATGCCACAAACTCATAACCAACTTTGTAAATGTCTCCTTTAGACCCTTATGATTCTTGTAGATGGTTCTAACAGGTTACCCACCCTGAAAAAGGATACCTGCGCTCGATAATGACTTTGCAACCATGTAGATAGCTGATGCTTCCAGATGACGAAAATAGAACGTATAAAACCTCCATCTTGTATCGCCTTTAGTTCGGCAACCCCTCTTAAGAAGAGATCAACTGGAGAACACCAATGGATAGATTACATGTGTTTCTGAGTGATAACTACCATCATGTCCTTCTATCATCTCAAAGATATTCATGAGCATATGCAAGAACAAGTAACTTGTACTTCCTCGCGAGCAGAAAAATGGCAGTGCAGAAATACAGTTATAACTCAAGTTCTACGAATCCAATGATGTTGTAGCTTATACCGTTGGAAAGCTTATCAAATTTACTACAACTTTCTTATAGAATACTTCTCCAGATTCTACAGTTAACATGGTCGAAAACTGTGCACAACAGAAACTATTCCAGATTGCTGACAGCATAGATACGTCGCCTTGTGATTTTCATAAATCCCAAACCATAATAGCTATCAGGGTGGTTCTTACGGTCCGAGAAAAATATTGAAGTCTACTATTGTCCAGAATTTATCCATGATTTTTGGGCATCCAAAAATAGAGGTATAAGCTAAGGAAGACAGACTGCTCTAAAAAGACAGGATAAGATACAAATGAGATTCAGAGAGATTAGAGAGATAGATAACACTAATCTTTAAATCTTCATGCTTCTTTGATTTATGTTGATGAGATATAAGACATGGATCGAGGATAGCCAAAAGATGACAAGAAAGATAAAGTTTGATCTTTAGTTCTTCATGCCTCTTCATGCCTCGTCACTTGAGATATTCAGGACTTGCTGTTGTTGATAGCAGATGCTACCCCACTTAACAAAGATCTTGTTTCACCTGACGATGTCATTGAAGGAAACACTTTCTCTAAGGCTTGCTGCTATCGATGAGTCCTTCACTTAAAACTTACTAAACATACTTGATATGGGGGTGATGTCATCTAAGTTTTTATGAAACTAACTATAGACTTCCAATCATAGAGATAACCACTTCTTCCAAGTGAAGCTCTAGGACATACGAAACATTCATCTTGCAACACTCACAACTTTGCTACCCCCTTAAGAAAAAGAAACTAGGGGACACCAAAGTAAATCACATCCCTTTTATACTAGATAACCATAATCATCTCTAATGTAAGATTCCCAGGAAAATCAATGAGATTCAAAGATATCCAATGATATATTCACTTGTACAAGATAAGGAAGTAATGCAGAAAATTTCTGGGCGAATTCCAATTTTAGCAGTTCAGTAAATCTGGCATAACTCGAGCTACAAAGATCCAAATGAAGTGATCTTTACATGGTTGGAAAGCTTATGAAATTATCTACAACTTTTATTAATAACACTTTTCCAGGTTCTGTTATTAAATTAATCAAAAACAGAGCTTAGCCAAAACTGTTCCAGAATTCCAGACTGTGCAGTAACCTCAACTTAGAACAGGTATATCTCTTAGCTCAAAATAGGTAAAAAGGTAAATCCAGTGGGTTTGGAAAGATACAGAAGTCTAGTTATTCCCAGTAAAATTTCATAAGTTTCTCATGTCCATATCTTGAGATATAACAGAAACATTGCAGACTGCTATAGAAATCAGCATGCGGAGTATTACATAAAACCTACCTCACTTAGCATAGATCAAGCTACTCCTCAAGACTTATACCTTCCGAGCCACCTTTGAAATATGAGAACAAGGATAACACACAAGCAACACATCAAGCAAAACAAACACACATCACATCATCGATACTACACGTGCTTCTTCAACAATGGTGGTCATCCTAATGGCACCTTGGAGATGATGAAAGGCCATCGAACTTTTGAACAAGGTAAGAGCAGAAAACTTTTAGTAAAATCAACATAAAACAAAATCTAATGGAGTAAGAAATAATAGCTTAAAGGAAGCTATATCAAGGAGGGGATACAACAAGACAAGGAAGAGAAAATAGTCAAAATCAATGAGTCAAGGTATGACAAATTAGTTTTATAGTAAAATAAGTTTTAGAATACGTCCAGTGCTACTTGGCATACGTCCTACAGTCAACACCGCTCTGATACCACTCTGTCACACCCGGTTTTCTAAAGAACAAAACCAGGCTAATCATATGTGTGCCCAGGAAGTCCACACATATGCCAGAATGAAAAAGTATCAGAAACAATGTTATTATATAACGTATACATAGCTATATTAACACTTACATCAGAGTATCATGGAACGGTGACTAAACTTCGGGCTCCATTCTTCTCAGGGACGGCTGACTGGGGGTAACATATGCCTAGCACTTCTACTAGTCTTCTGGAAACTCCACTACACCTTTGTCCTTCTTCCGAGTAGCATCTTACTACACACTGGAGTGTTGGGGAAATAGCAAGAGTGAGTCCATGTCGAACTCAACAAGTATAACACAGGGTTCATGAGGCTCAAAAAGGCTAGACACTGTTTGATTGCGTTTAGCTTTTAATCATCATATAATTAGCAATTGAGTAGCATCAAGGTATTCCAATTCCCATTAATGAATCAATGATCAATTGTAATAAGGATAATGAATAGCATTAACATGAGCATAATAATAATCAACAATAATTAAGCATGATATAATAATGGTGATCAACTATTCTGTAAGAATCCCCAAGGCCGCTCGTATCCGTGAGCAGGCTAGTATACCAGTTTTTAACTCTGCGCAGAGGTGTACACTTTCACTGTGAGTCATGATTTCCAAATGCATGGGTTAATTACTCCCAAAACACTGAAAACCATATAAAGCCACTCAAAAGTTCGTCTAACAAGTTAGGGCCATTAGATTCACTCGGCAGGCAGATGTAGAACCCCCCTTCCCTGTGGCACAACAACCGCAGCCTATACACACTAGGCCAGGGGCTCGCACTACACCCAAAGTGGCAAGCCATTCTTACGCCATTTAAGGTAACCTCTAACAAGCTAGAAAAGGTCTCTTGAACAACTAGAGCTAGAGCCATATAGCCCTCACAGCTGTACTGTATATCCCGGTTATCACTTACAGGTAAGTCCTTACGGAGAGAAACCAGAGCAACAATATAACCCCTTGCTCTAGCCCCCTTTCAACAGTAATAAAATCATCTTAATGGTTGATTGCATAATCCATTAGTCAAATTACAAGATCATTGTTCATAATTAAGCGCTAGCAGTAGCTACCCAAATGCACAACCCATAGGCGACAAGGAAACAAGATATCAATAGCTAAGTTATAATCTCTATGGTTGTCAAGGAAGACACATGCATATGTATGATAATTTCAGTGAATAGGACAACAAGGATGGTCCCATGTTATACTTGCCTTGATCAAAGCTTTCCTGTTGATACTGCTGGTCTGGCTCAAAATAATACTTCTGATCGTCAAGAAATTGCTCACCGTCTATACTTGATCGTCAAGCATCAACACACAATCATCCGAGCAATCATACACAAAGCAAACAAAGAGACATAATTAAAACAATACACCAACAGTAGCAAAATAATATAAAAAGTTTGTAAAACCCTTCTACACGTTACTACGATCACACAGACGTAAAGATCACGAAATTCGGATTTAAAACATGAAAGTTATGAATTTTCTAAGATTTCCTATAGATAAATAATTATTTTAATATAAACTCGAAAATTAAACTTTCCAAACCTACTGCACAACTATATTAACATGTAGAGCTTGCAAATACGAACCTAACGCAACTTGAACGGGTCAAATCGGAGTTAAAACGAAGATTTTATGATCAAAACAAGTTTAGTGGCAAAACTGTAAATAGTATCATCTTCTACCTTGAGCTGGGAGGAGCTCCGGTCAGCCATGGTGGTACCTCGCCGGAGAAAAACAAGATGAGATGGGAACTCGATGAAACAGCGATGGATTCGTGCAAACGGATATACCACGATGTAGAGAACGACGAGGGCTACCTCTTGGTGGTGGTGGCTGGCGTCGGAACGCGACGGTTTGGCCGGAAAAGCTCGTCGGAAGTTCGCCGGAACGCAAGCTGTAGATGCAGAACTTCGGCAAGAGGTGGAGGGAGCTACGAGCGGCGGCTCGCGATAAGGGTTGTACTTCTGAAACCAGGGCGTCGAGGGCTACGCCGGCATATATATAGTCGTAGGGTTTAGAAACTTTTCGGATTTTCTTAATTTCGGGATTATTTTAATTCCGTGAATAAAATAATTCCAGAAAATCTAAAATTACCTTTTTGGTCGTGAAAAATAATTCGGAGCTCAGAAAAATCACGGGAAAAATCCTGGAGACTCTTGGAGAGATAAGGAACTCAACTAAATGAGTTTGAGCTCATGAAAAGATTGATGAAGAGATCAAGGAAAAAGATTAAGCTCACGGAAATTGAAATTTTAAATCCAGAAAATGCCAAAAAAATTTCCGGTGAGAAGTAAACGTCGTCCTATGGTATTTTGAAAATAATAGCACTCACCAACACCAAAGACAAGCATCACACAAACACCACATTATCAAATTAATATGAAAAAGTTTAAAACCACAATTATCTATATTTAAATTAGCAGCAACTTAACTTATCTAATAAATTTATTCAAATATTGAAATTATTTATTTTATTTAGTATTTTTCATGCACAACCCAAAATAGGAAATTTTGGGTGTGACATGGTCCCAATGAAGATAAACAGAACTAGGATTGGGTACTCCATGGCAGCTGCCGTTTGTAAGTTCTTCTTCTCATAACATTTTCTACCCTCGCTTCTTGTGAGTGCGAAGCAGGTACGTATATCATGTGCTTTAGTTTTACTTTGCAAATTTCATGTATATATACTAGTTGTCATTATCTAAAAAAATGTATACTAGTTGTGTTTTGTTTTATATTAATGGATTGTTGCGTGCATGCCCAGATGAAGAGGTTTGCTATACGGAATCACCACGCTGCGAGAAGAATGCATGCTCTGACAGATGCAAAAAGGATTGCATCTATCGGAGCTCCAGGCCTCCTTTTTGCATATGTTCGAGCATACATTCTTCTCGCAGCGCGGCGATTCCGTATAGCAAACCTCTTCATCTGTGCATGCATGCAATAGAACTTGGGTACATGGTTCTACCGCTTCCCGCACAGATGTTAAGTGCGGCTGAACGACCGGCGACGTCGTCGAAATGTTGGGCTATAAAATCTAGAGCATTGGCATGTACGGACACGCATGTGCGCGCGCGCGCACGCACTGGTATCTTGCAGTGTGGCACTTCATTAATTGTAGCAAATTGTTTCAGTTGCACCAAGCAATCCATGTATATGTATATATGTGACAAACACACACGTACTATACTTGCATTGAGATATCAAGATATTATTTATGTATTAGTAGAATTCATATAACTTACTTGATAAGCCAAGAATCGCATAATCTAAAGTTCAGATGTGTCTGCCTATATATAGACACCGTAATCAATATAGGAGATGAACGTACAGAAAGGTACAACTGATATTCTCCTGGTGGTACCAATGAAGATAAACAGAACCAGGATTGGGTACTCCATGTCAGCGGCCGTTTGTATAATTCTTCTTCTCATAACATTTCCTACCCACGCTTCTTGTGAGTGCGAAGCAGGTACGTATATCATGTGCTTCAGTTTTACTTTGCAAATTTCAAGTATATATACTAGTTGTCATTATCTAAAAAAATGTATACTAGTTGTGTTTTGTTTTATATTAATGGATTGTTGCGTGCATGCGTAGATGAAAAGGTTTGCTATACGGAATCGCCACGCTGCGAGAAGAATGCATGCTCTGACAGATGCAAGGATTGCATCTGTCAGAGCTCCAGGCCTCCTTTTTTCATCTGTCGGAGCATACATTCTTCTTGCAGCGCGGCGATTCCGTATAGCAAACCTTTTCATCTGCGTATGCATGCAATAGAACTTGGCTACATGGTTCTACCGCTTCCCGCACAGATGTTAAGTGCGGCTGAATGACTGGCAACATCGTCGAAATGCTGGGCTATAAAATCTAGAGCATTGGCATGTACGGACACGCACGTGCGCGCGCGCACACACACTGGTATCTTGCAGGGTGGCACTTCATTAATTGTAGCAAATTGTTTCAGTTGCACCAAGCAATCCATGTATATGTATATATGTGACACACACACGTACTATGCTTGCAATGAGATATCAAGATATTATTTATGTATTATTAGAATTCATATAACTTACTCGATAAGCCAAGAATCGCATAATCTAAACTTCAGATGTGTCTGCCTATATATAGACACCGTAATCAATATAGGAGATGAACGTACAGAGAGGTACAACTGATATTCTCCTTGTGGTACTAATGAAGATAAACGGAACCAGGATTGGGTACTCCATGGCAGCTGCCGTTTGTACAGTTCTTCTTCTCGTAACATTTCCTACCCTCGCATCTTGTGAGTGCGAAGGAGGTACGTATATCATGTGCTTCAGTTTTACTTTGCAAATTTCATGTATATATATACTAGTTGTCATTATCTTAAAAAAATGTGTACTAGTTGTGTTTTGTTTTATATTAATGGATTGTTGCGTGCATGCGCAGATGAAGAGGTTTGCTATTCGGAATCGCCACGCTGCGAGAAGAATGCATGCTCTGATAGATGCAAAAAGGATTGCATCTGTCGGAGCTCCAGGCCTCCTTTTTGCATCTGTTGGAGCATACATTCTTCTCGCATCGCGGCGATTCCGTATAGCAAACCTCTTCATCTGTGCATGCATGCAATAGAACTTGGCTACATGGTTCTACCGCTTCCCGTACAGATGTTAAGTGCGGCTGAACGACTGGCGACGTCGTCGAAATGCTGGGCTATAAAATTAAAGCATTGGCATGTACGGACACGCACGTGCGCGCGCGCACACACACTGGTATCTTGCAGTGTGGCACTTCATTAATTGTAGCAAATTGTTTCAGTTGCACCAAGCAATCCATGTATATGTATATATGTGACACACACACGTACTATACTTGCATCGAGATATCAAGATATTATTTATGTATTAGTAGAACTCATATAACTTACTTGATAAACCAAGAATCGCATAATCTAAAGTTCAGATGTGTCTGCCTATATATAGACACCGTAATCAATATAGGAGATGAACGTACAGATGCAAAAAGGATTGCATCTATCGGAGCTCTAGGCCTCCTTTTTGCATCTATTGGAGCATACATTCTTCTCGCAGCGTGGCGATTCTGTATAGCAAACCTCTTCATCTGTGCATGCATGCAATAGAACTTGGCTACATGGTTGTACCGCTTCCCGCACAGACGTTAAGTGCGGCTGAACGACTGGCAACGTCATCGAAATGCTGGGCTATAAAATCTAGAGCATTGGCATGTACGGACACGCACGTGCGCGCGCGCACACACACTGGTATCTTGCAGTGTGGCACTTCATTGATTGTAGCAAATTGTTTCAGTTGCACCAAGCAATCCATGTATATGTATATATGTGACACGCACACACGTACTATACTTGCATTGAGATATCAAGGTATTGTTTATGTATTTGTAGAATTCATATAACTTAGTCGATAAGCCAAGAATCGCATAATCTAAACTTCAGATGTGTCTGCCTATATATAGACACCGTAATCAATATAGGAGATGAACGTACAGAGAGGTACAACTGATATTCTCCTTGTGGTCGCAATGAAGATAAACAGAACTAGGATTGGGTACTCCATGGCAGCTGCCGTTTGTAAGTTCTTCTTCTCGTAACATTTTCTACCCTCGCTTCTTGTGAGTGCGAAGCAGGTACGTATATCATGTGCTTTAGTTTTACTTTGCAAATTTCATGTATATATACTAGTTGTCATTATCTAAAAAAATGTATACTAGTTGTGTTTTGTTTTATATTAATGGATTGTTGCGTGCATGCCCAGATGAAGAGGTTTGCTATACGGAATCACCACGCTGCGAGAAGAATGCATGCTCTGACAGATGCAAAAAGGATTGCATCTATCGGAGCTCCAGGCCTCCTTTTTGCATATGTTCGAGCATACATTCTTCTCGCAGCGCGGCGATTCCGTATAGCAAACCTCTTCATCTGTGCATGCATGCAATAGAACTTGGGTACATGGTTCTACCGCTTCCCGCACAGATGTTAAGTGCGGCTGAACGACCGGCGACGTCGTCGAAATGTTGGGCTATAAAATCTAGAGCATTGGCATGTACGGACACGCATGTGCGCGCGCGCGCACGCACTGGTATCTTGCAGTGTGGCACTTCATTAATTGTAGCAAATTGTTTCAGTTGCACCAAGCAATCCATGTATATGTATATATGTGACAAACACACACGTACTATACTTGCATTGAGATATCAAGATATTATTTATGTATTAGTAGAATTCATATAACTTACTTGATAAGCCAAGAATCGCATAATCTAAAGTTCAGATGTGTCTGCCTATATATAGACACCGTAATCAATATAGGAGATGAACGTACAGAAAGGTACAACTGATATTCTCCTGGTGGTACCAATGAAGATAAACAGAACCAGGATTGGGTACTCCATGTCAGCGGCCGTTTGTATAATTCTTCTTCTCATAACATTTCCTACCCACGCTTCTTGTGAGTGCGAAGCAGGTACGTATATCATGTGCTTCAGTTTTACTTTGCAAATTTCATGTATATATACTAGTTGTCATTATCTAAAAAAATGTATACTAGTTGTGTTTTGTTTTATATTAATGGATTGTTGCGTGCATGCGTAGATGAAAAGGTTTGCTATACGGAATCGCCACGCTGCGAGAAGAATGCATGCTCTGACAGATGCAAGGATTGCATCTGTCAGAGCTCCAGGCCTCCTTTTTTCATCTGTCGGAGCATACATTCTTCTTGCAGCGCGGCGATTCCGTATAGCAAACCTTTTCATCTGCGCATGCATGCAATAGAACTTGGCTACATGGTTCTACCGCTTCCCGCACAGATGTTAAGTGCGGCTGAATGACTGGCAACGTCGTCGAAATGCTGGGCTATAAAATCTAGAGCATTGGCATGTACGGACACGCACGTGCGCGCGCGCACACACACTGGTATCTTGCAGGGTGGCACTTCATTAATTGTAGCAAATTGTTTCAGTTGCACCAAGCAATCCATGTATATGTATATATGTGACACACACACGTACTATGCTTGCAATGAGATATCAAGATATTATTTATGTATTATTAGAATTCATATAACTTACTCGATAAGCCAAGAATCGCATAATCTAAACTTCAGATGTGTCTGCCTATATATAGACACCGTAATCAATATAGGAGATGAACGTACAGAGAGGTACAACTGATATTCTCCTTGTGGTACTAATGATGATAAACGGAACCAGGATTGGGTACTCCATGGCAGCTGCCGTTTGTACAGTTCTTCTTCTCGTAACATTTCCTACCCTCGCATCTTGTGAGTGCGAAGGAGGTACGTATATCATGTGCTTCAGTTTTACTTTGCAAATTTCATGTATATATATACTAGTTGTCATTATCTTAAAAAAATGTGTACTAGTTGTGTTTTGTTTTATATTAATGGATTGTTGCGTGCATGCGCAGATGAAGAGATTTGCTATACGGAATCACCACGCTGCGAGAAGAATGCATGCTCCGACAGATGCAAAAAGGATTGCATCTATCGGAACTCCAGGCCTCCTTTTTGAATCTGTTCGAGCATACATTCTTCTCGCAGCGCGGCGATTCCGTATAGCAAACCTCTTCATCTGTGCATGCATGCAATAGAACTTGGGTACATGGTTCTACCGCTTCCCGCACAGATGTTAAGTGCGGCTGAACGACCGGCGACGTCGTCGAAATGTTGGGCTATAAAATCTAGAGCATTGGCATGTACGGACACGCATGTGCGCGCGCGCGCACGCACTGGTATCTTGCATTGTGGCACTTCACTAATTGTAGCAAATTGTTTCAGTTGCACCAAGCAATCCATGTATATGTATATATGTGACAAACACACACGTACTATACTTGCATTGAGATATCAAGATATTATTTATGTATTAGTAGAATTCATATAACTTACTTGATAAGCCAAGAATCGCATAATCTAAAGTTCAGATGTGTCTGCCAATATATAGACACCGTAATCAATATAGGAGATGAACGTACAGAGAGGTACAACTGATATTCTCCAGGTGGTACCAATGAAGATAAACAGAACCAGGATTGGGTACTCCATGTCAGCGGCCGTTTGTATAATTCTTCTTCTCATAACATTTCCTACCCATGCTTCTTGTGAGTGCGAAGCAGGTACGTATATCATGTGCTTCAGTTTTACTTTGCAAATTTCATGTATATATACTAGTTGTCATTATCTAAAAAAATGTATACTAGTTGTGTTTTGTTTTATATTAATGGATTGTTGCGTGCATGCGCAGATGAAGAGGTTTGCTATACGGAATCGCCACGCTGCGAGAAGAATGCATGCTCTGACAGATGCAAGGATTGCATCTGTCAGAGCTCCAGGCCACCTTTTTTCATCTGTCGGAGCATAGATTCTTCTTGCAGCGCGGCGATTCCGTATAGCAAACCTTTTCATCTGCGCATGCATGCAATAGAACTTGGCTACATGGTTCTACCGCTTCCCGCACAGATGTTAACTGCGGCTGAACGACTGGCGACGTCGTCGAAATGCTGGGCTATAAAATCTAGAGCATTGGCATGTACGGACACGCACGTGCGCGCGCGCACACACACTGGTATCTTGCAGTGTGGCACTTCATTAATTGTAGCAAATTGTTTCAGTTGCACCAAGCAATCCATGTATATGTATATATGTGACACACACACGTACTATACTTGCAATGAGATATCAAGATATTATTTATGTATTATTAGAATTCATATAACTTACTCGATAAGCCAGGAATCGCATAATCTAAACTTCAGATGTGTCTGCCTATATATAGACACCGTAATCAATATAGGAGATGAACGTACAGAGAGGTACAAGTGATATTCTCCTTGTGGTACTAATGAAGATAAACGGAACCAGGATTGGGTACTCCATGGCAGCTGCCGTTTGTACAGTTCTTCTTCTCGTACCATTTCCTACCCTCGCATCTTGTGAGTGCGAAGCAGGTACGTATATCATGTGCTTCAGTTTTACTTTGCAAATTTCATGTATATATATACTAGTTGTCATTATCTTAAAAAAATGCGTACTAGTTGTGTTTTGTTTTATATTAATGGATTGTTGCGTGCATGCGCAGATGAAGAGGTTTGCTATTCGGAATCGCCACGCTGCGAGAAGAATGCATGCTCTGATAGATGCAAAAAGGATTGCATCTGTCGGAGCTCCAGGCCTCCTTTTTGCATCTGTTGGAGCATACATTCTTCTCGCAGCGCGGCGATTCCGTATAGCAAACCTCTTCATCTGTGCATGCATGCAATAGAACTTGGCTACATGGTTCTACCGCTTCCCGCATAGATGTTAAGTGCGGCTGAACGACTGGCGACGTCGTTGAAATGCTGGGCTATAAAATTAAAGCATTGGCATGTACGGACATGCACGTGCGCGCGCGCACACACACTGGTATCTTGCAGTGTGGCACTTCATTCATTGTAGCAAATTGTTTCAGTTGCACCAAGCAATCCATGTATATGTATATATGTGACACACACACACGTACTATACTTGCATTGAGATATCAAGATATTATTTATGTATTAGTAGAACTCATATAACTTACTTGATAAGCCAAGAATCGCATAATCTAAAGTTCAGATGTGTCTGCCAATATATAGACACCGTAATCAATATAGGAGATGAACGTACAGAGAGGTACAACTGATATTCTCCTGGTGGTACCAATGAAGATAAACAGAACCAGGATTGGGTACTCCATGTCAGCGGCCGTTTGTATAATTCTTCTTCTCATAACATTTCCTACCCACGCTTCTTGTGAGTGCGAAGCAGGTACGTATATCATGTGCTTCAGTTTTACTTTGCAAATTTCATGTATCTATACTAGTTGTCATTATCTAAAAAAATGTATACTAGTTGTGTTTTGTTTTATATTAATGGATTGTTGCGTGCATGCGCAGATGAAGAGGTTTGCTATACATTATCGCCACACTGCGAGAAGAATGCATGCTCTGACAGATGCAAAAAGGATTGCATCTATCGGAGCTGTAGGCCTCCTTTTTGCATCTGTTGGAGCATACGTTCTTCTCGCAGCGCGGCGATTCTGTATAGCAAACCTCTTCATCTGTGCATGCATGCAATAGAACTTGGCTACATGGTTGTACCACTTCCCGCACAGACGTTAAGTGCGGCTGAACGACC
The DNA here is from genome assembly GCA_038087645.1 of Saccharum hybrid cultivar R570. Taxonomy (NCBI): domain Eukaryota; kingdom Viridiplantae; phylum Streptophyta; class Magnoliopsida; order Poales; family Poaceae; genus Saccharum; species Saccharum hybrid cultivar. The sequence goes on from JAQSUU010000744.1 coordinate 5,899,863, forward strand.
GGCAACGTCATCGAAATGCTGGGCTATAAAATCTAGAGCATTGGCATGTACGGACACGCACGTGCGCGCGCGCACACACTGGTATCTTGCAGTGTGGCACTTCATTGATTGTAGCAAATTGTTTCAGTTGCACAAAGCAATCCATGTATATGTATATATGTGACACGCACACACGTACTATACTTGCATTGAGATATCAAGGTATTGTTTATGTATTAGTAGAATTCATATAACTTAGTCGATAAGCCAAGAATCGCATAATCTAAACTTCAGATGTGTCTGCCTATATATAGACACCGTAATCAATATAGGAGATGAACGTACAGAGAGGTACAACTGATATTCTCCAGGTGGTACCAATGAAGGTAAACCGAACCAGGATTGGGTACTCCATGTCAGCGGCCGTTTGTATAATTCTTCTCCTCATAACATTTCCTACCCACGCTTCTTGTGAGTGCGAAGCAGGTATGTATATCATGTGCTTCAGTTTTACTTTGCAAATTTCATGTATATATACTAGTTGTCATTATCTAAAAAAATATATACTAGTTGTGTTTTGTTTTATATTAATGGATTGTTGCGTGCATGCGCAGATAAAGAGGTTTGCTATACGGAATCACCACGCTGCGAGAAGAATGCATGCTCTGACAGATGCAAAAAGGATTGCATCTATCGGAGCTCCAGGCCTCCTTTTTTGCATCTGTTCGAGCATACATTCTTCTCGCAGCGCGGCGATTCCGTATAGCAAACCTCTTCATCTGTGCATGCATGCAATAGAACTTGGGTACATGGTTCTACCGCTTCCCGCACAGATGTTAAGTGCGGCTGAACGACCGACGACGTCGTCGAAATGTTGGGCTATAAAATCTAGAGCATTGGCATGTACGGACACGCATGTGCGCGCGCGCGCACGCACTGGTATCTTGCAGTGTGGCACTTCATTAATTGTAGCAAATTGTTTCAGTTGCACCAAGCAATCCATGTATATGTATGTATGTGACAAACACACACGTACTATACTTGCAATGAGATATCAAGATATTATTTATGTATTAGTAGAATTCATATAACTTACTTGATAAGCCAAGAATCGCATAATCTAAACTTCAGATGTGTCTGCCTATATATAGACACCGTAATCAATATAGGAGATGAACGTACAGAGAGGTATAACTGATATTCTCCTTGTGGTACTAATGAAGATAAACGGAACCAGGACTGGGTACTCCATGGCAGCTGCCGTTTGTACAGTTCTTCTTCTCGTAACATTTCCTACCCTCGCATCTTGTGAGTGCGAAGCAGGTACGTATATCATGTGCTTCAGTTTTACTTTGCAAATTTCATGTATATATATACTAGTTGTCATTATCTTAAAAAAATGTGTACTAGTTGTGTTTTGTTTTATATTAATGGATTGTTGCGTGCATGCGCAGATGAAGAGGTTTGCTATTCGGAATCGCCACGCTGCGAGAAGAATGCATGCTCTGATAGATGCAAAAAGGATTGCATCTGTCGGAGCTCCAGGCCTCCTTTTTGCATCTGTTGGAGCATACATTCTTCTCGCAGCGCGGCGATTCCGTATAGCAAACCTCTTCATCTGTGCATGCATGCAATAGAACTTGGCTACATGGTTCTACCGCTTCCCGCACAGATGTTAAGTGCCGCTGAACGACTGGCGACGTCGTCAAAATGCTGGGCTATAAAATTAAAGCATTGGCATGTACGGACACGAACGTGCGCGCGCGCACACACACTGGTATCTGGCAGTGTGGCACTTCATTAATTGTAGCAAATTGTTTCAGCTGCACCAGGCAATCGATGTATATGTATATATGTGACACACACACACGTACTATACTTGCATTGAGATATCAAGATATTATTTATGTATTAGTAGAACTCATATAACTTACTTGATAAGCCAAGAATCGCATAATCTAAAGTTCAGATGTGTCTGCCTATATATAGACACCGTAATCAATATAGGAGATGAACGTACAGAGAGGTACAACTGATATTCTCCTGGTGGTACCAACGAAGATAAACAGAACCAGGTTTGGATACTCCATGTCAGCGGCCGTTTGTATAACTCTTCTTCTCATAACATTTCCTAACCACGCTTCTTGTGAGTGCGAAGCAGGTACGTATATCATGTGCTTCAGTTTTACTTTGCAAACTCCATGTATATATACTAGTTGTCATTATCTAAAAAAATGTATACTAGTTGTGTTTTGTTTTATATTAATGGATTGTTGCGTGAATGCACAGATGAAGAGGTTTGCTCTACATTATCGCCACGCTGCGAGAAGAATGCATGCTCTGACAGATGCAAAAAGGATTGCATCTATCGGAGCTCTAGGCCTCCTTTTTGCATCTGTTGGAGCATACATTCTTCTCGCAGCGCGGCGATTCTGTATAGCAAACCTCTTCATCTGTGCATGCATGCAATAGAACTTGGCTACATGGTTGCACCGCTTCCCGCACAGACGTTAAGTGCGGCTGAACGACCGGCAACGTCATCGAAATGCTGGGCTATAAAATCTAGAGCATTGGCATGTACGGACACGCACGTGCGCGCGCGCACACACTGGTATCTTGCAGTGTGGCACTTCATTGATTGTAGCAAATTGTTTTAGTTGCACCAAGCAATCCATGTATATGTATATATGTGACACGCACACACGTACTATACTTGCATTGAGATATCAAGGTATTGTTTATGTATTAGTAGAATTCATATAACTTAGTCGATAAGCCAAGAATCGCATAATCTAAACTTCAGATGTGTCTGCCTATATATAGACACCGTAATCAATATAGGAGATGAACGTACAGAGAGGTACAACTGATATTCTCCAGGTGGTACCAATGAAGGTAAACAGAACCAGGATTGGGTACTCCATGTCAGCGGCCGTTTGTATAATTCTTCTTCTCATAACATTTCCTACCCACGCTTCTTGTGAGTGCGAAGCAGGTATGTATATCATGTGCTTCAGTTTTACTTTGCAAATTTCATGTATATATACTAGTTGTCATTATCTAAAAAAATGTATAATAGTTGTGTTTTGTTTTATATTAATGGATTGTTGCGTGCATGCGCAGATAAAGAGGTTTGCTATACGGAATCACCACGCTGCGAGAAGAATGCATGCTTTGACAGATGCAAAAAGGATTGCATCTATCGGAGCTCCAGGCCTCCTTTTTTGCATCTGTTCGAGCATACATTCTTCTCGCAGCGCGGCGATTCCGTATAGCAAACCTCTTCATCTGTGCTTGCATGCAATAGAACTTGGGTACATGGTTCTACCGCTTCCCGCACAGATGTTAAGTGCGGCTGAACGACCGGCGACGTCGTCGAAATGTTGGGCTATAAAATCTAGAGCATTGGCATGTATGGACACGCATGTGCGCGCGCGCACGCACTGGTATCTTGCAGTGTGGCACTTCATTAATTGTAGCAAATTGTTTCAGTTTCACCAAGCAATCCATGTATATGTATATATGTGACACACACACACGTACTATACTTGCATTGAGATATCAAGGTATTGTTTATGTATTAGTAGAATTCATATAACTTAGTCGATAAGCCAAGAATCACATAATCTAAACTTCAGATGTGTCTGCCTATATATAGACACCGTAATCAATATAGGAGATGAACGTACAGAGAGGTACAACTGATATTCTCCTTGTGGTCCCAATGAAGATAAACAGAACTAGGATTGGGTACTCCATGGCAGCTGCCGTTTGTAAGTTCTTCTTCTCGTAACATTTTCTGCCCTCGCTTCTTGTGAGTGCGAAGCAGGTACGTATATCATGTGCTTCAGTTTTACTTTGGAAATTTCATGTATATATACTAGTTGTCATTATCTAAAAAAATGTATACTTGTTGTGTTTTGTTTTATATTAATGGATTGTTGCGTGCATGCGCAGATGAAGAGATTTGCTATACGGAATCACCACGCTGCGAGAAGAATGCATGCTCCGACAGATGCAAAAAGGATTGCATCTATCGGAACTCCAGGCCTCCTTTTTGAATCTGTTCGAGCATACATTCTTCTCGCAGCGCGGCGATTCCGTATAGCAAACCTCTTCATCTGTGCATGCATGCAATAGAACTTGGGTACATGGTTCTACCGCTTCCCGCACAGATGTTAAGTGCGGCTGAACGACCGGCGACGTCGTCGAAATGCTGGGCTATAAAATCTAGAGCATTGGCATGTACGGACACGCATGTGCGCGCGCGCGCACGCACTGGTATCTTGCATTGTGGCACTTCACTAATTGTAGCAAATTGTTTCAGTTGCACCAAGCAATCCATGTATATGTATATATGTGACAAACACACACGTACTATACTTGCATTGAGATATCAAGATATTATTTATGTATTAGTAGAATTCATATAACTTACTTGATAAGCCAAGAATCGCATAATCTAAAGTTCAGATGTGTCTGCCAATATATAGACACCGTAATCAATATAGGAGATGAACGTACAGAGAGGTACAACTGATATTCTCCAGGTGGTACCAATGAAGGATAAACAGAACCAGGATTGGGTACTCCATGTCAGCGGCCGTTTGTATAATTCTTCTTCTCATAACATTTCCTACCCATGCTTCTTGTGAGTGCGAAGCAGGTACGTATATCATGTGCTTCAGTTTTACTTTGCAAATTTCATGTATATATACTAGTTGTCATTATCTAAAAAAATGTATACTAGTTGTGTTTTGTTTTATATTAATGGATTGTTGCGTGCATGCGCAGATGAAGAGGTTTGCTATACGGAATCGCCACGCTGCGAGAAGAATGCATGCTCTGACAGATGCAAGGATTGCATCTGTCAGAGCTCCAGGCCACCTTTTTTCATCTGTCGGAGCATAGATTCTTCTTGCAGCGCGGCGATTCCGTATAGCAAACCTTTTCATCTGCGCATGCATGCAATAGAACTTGGCTACATGGTTCTACCGCTTCCCGCACAGATGTTAACTGCGGCTGAACGACTGGCGACGTCGTCGAAATGCTGGGCTATAAAATCTAGAGCATTGGCATGTACGGACACGCACGTGCGCGCGCGCACACACACTGGTATCTTGCAGTGTGGCACTTCATTAATTGTAGCAAATTGTTTCAGTTGCACCAAGCAATCCATGTATATGTATATATGTGACACACACACGTACTATACTTGCAATGAGATATCAAGATATTATTTATGTATTATTAGAATTCATATAACTTACTCGATAAGCCAAGAATCGCATAATCTAAACTTCAGATGTGTCTGCCTATATATAGACACCGTAATCAATATAGGAGATGAACGTACAGAGAGGTACAACTGATATTCTCCTTGTGGTACTAATGAAGATAAACGGAACCAGGATTGGGTACTCCATGGCAGCTGCCGTTTGTACAGTTCTTCTTCTCGTAACATTTCCTACCCTCGCATCTTGTGAGTGCGAAGCAGGTATGTATATCATGTGCTTCAGTTTTACTTTGCAAATTTCATGTATATATATACTAGTTGTCATTATCTTAAAAAAATGTGTACTAGTTGTGTTTTGTTTTATATTAATGGATTGTTGCGTGCATGCGCAGATGAAGAGGTTTGCTATTTGGAATCGCCACGCTGCGAGAAGAATGCATGCTCTGATAGATGCAAAAAGGATTGCATCTGTAGGAGCTCCAGGCCTCCTTTCTGCATCTGTTGGAGCATACATTCTTCTCGCAGCGCGACGATTCCGTATAGCAAACCTCTTCATCTGTGCTTGCATGCAATAGAACTTGGCTACATGGTTCTACCGCTTCCCGCACAGATGTTAAGTGCGGCTGAACGACTGGCGACGTCGTCGAAATGCTGGGCTATAAAATTAGAGCATTGGCATGTACGGACACGCACGTGCGCGCGCGCACACACACTGGTATCTTGCAGTGTGGCACTTCATTAATTGCAGCAAATTTTTTCAGTTGCACCAAGCAATCCATGTATATGTATATATGTGACACACACACACGTACTATACTTGCATTGAGATATCAAGATATTATTTATGTATTAGTAGAACTCATATAACTTACTTGATAAGCCAAGAATCGCATAATCTAAAGTTCAGATGTGTCTGCCTATATATAGACACCGTAATCAATATAGGAGATGAACGTACAGAGTGGTACAACTGATATTCTCCTGGTGGTACCAATGAAGATAAACAGAACCAGGATTGGGTACTCCATGTCAGCGGCCGTTTGTATAATTCTTCTTCTCATAACATTTCCTACCCACGCTTCTTGTGAGTGCGAAGCAGGTACGTATATCATGTGCTTCAGTTTTACTTTGCAAATTTCATGTATATATACTAGTTGTCATTATCTAAAAAAATGTATACTAGTTGTGTATTGTTTTATATTAATGGATTGTTGCGTGCATGCGCAGATAAAGATGTTTGCTATACATTATCGCTACGCTGCGAGAAGAATGCATGCTCTGACAGATGCAAAAAGGATTGCATCTATCGGAGCTCTAGGCCTCCTTTTTGCATCTGTGGGAGCATACATTCTTCTCGCAGCGCGGCGATTCTGTATAGCAAACCTCTTCATCTGTGCATGCATGCAATAGAACTTGGCTACATGGTTGTACCACTTCCCGCACAGATGTTAAGTGCGGCTGAACGACCGACGACGTCGTCGAAATGCTGGGCTATAAAATCTATAGCATTGGCATGTACGGACGCGCATGTGCGCGCGCGCGCACGCTCTGGTATCTTGCAGTGTGGCACTTCATTAATTGTAGCAAATTGTTTCAGTTGCACCAAGCAATCCATGTATATGTATATATGTGACAAACACACACGTACTATACTTGCATTGAGATATCAAGATATTATTTATGTATTAGTATAATTCATATAACCTACTTGATAAGCCAAGAATCGCATAATCTAAAGTTCCGATGTGTCTGCCTATATATAGACACCGTAATCAATATAGGAGATGAACGTACAGAGAGGTACAACTGATATTCTCCGGGTGGTACCAATGAAGATAAACAGAACCAGGATTGGGTACTCCATGTCAGCGGCCGTTTGTATAATTCTTCTTCTCATAACATTTCCTACCCACGCTTCTTGTGAGTGCGAAGCAGGTACGTATATCATGTGCTTCAGTTTTACTTTGCAAATTTCATGTATATATACTAGTTGTCATTATCTAAAAAAATGTATACTAGTTGTGTTTTGTTTTATATTAATGGATTGTTGCGTGCATGCGCAGATGAAGAGGTTTGCTATACGGAATTGCCACGCTGCGAGAAGAATGCATGCTCTGACAGATGCAAGGATTGCATCTGTAAGAGCTCCTCCAGGCCTCCTTTTTGCATCTGTCGGAGCATACATTCTTCTTGCAGCGCGGCGATTCCGTATAGCAAACCTCTTCATCTGCGCATGCATGCAATAGAACTTGGGTACATGGTTCTACCGCTTCCCGCACAGATGTTAAGTGCGGCTGAACGACTGGCGACGTCGTCGAAATGTTGGGCTATAAAATCTAGAGCATTGGCATGTACGGACACGCACGTGCGCACGCACACACACTGGTATGTTGCAGTGTGGCACATCATTAATTGTAGCAAATTGTTTCAGTTGCACCAAGCAATCCATGTATATGTATATATGTGACACACACACGTACTATACTTGCAATGAGATATCAAGATATTATTTATGTATTATTAGAATTCATTTAACTTACTCGATAAGCCAAGAATCGCATAATCTAAACTTCAGATGTGTCTGCCTATATATAGACACCGTAATCAATATAGGAGATGAACGTACAGAGAGGTACAACTGATATTCTCCTTGTGGTACTAATGAAGATAAACGGAACCAGGATTGGGTACTCCATGGCAGCTGCCGTTTGTACAGTTCTTCTTCTCGTAACATTTCCTACCCTCGCATCTTGTGAGTGCGAAGCAGGTACGTATATCATGTGCTTCAGTTTTACTTTGCAAATTTCATGTATATATATACTAGTTGTCATTATCTTAAAAAAATGTGTACTAGTTGTGTTTTGTTTTATATTAATGGATTGTTGCGTGCATGCGCAGATGAAGAGGTTTGCTATTCGGAATCGCCACGCTGCGAGAAGAATGCATGCTCTGATAGATGCAAAAAGGATTGCATCTGTCGGAGCTCCAGGCCTCCTTTTTGCATCTGTTGGAGCGTACATTCTTCTCGCAGCGCGGCGATTCTGTATAGCAAACCTCTTCATCTGTGCATGCATGCAATAGAACTTGGGTACATGGTTCTACCGCTCCCCGCACAGATGTTAAGTGCGGCTGAACGACCGGCGACGTCGTCGAAATGTTGGGCTATAAAATCTAGAGCATTGGCATGTACGGACACGCATGTGCGCGCGTGCGCACGCACTGGTATCTTGCAGTGTGGCACTTCATTAATTGTAGCAAATTGTTTCAGTTGCACCAAGCAATCCATGTATATGTATATATGTGACAAACACACACGTATTATACTTGCATTGAGATATCAAGATATTATTTATGTATTAGTAGAATTCATATAACTTACTTGATAAGCCAAGAATCGCATAATCTAAAGTTCAGATGTGTCTGCCTATATATAGACACCGTAATCAATATAGGAGATGAACGTACAGAGAGGTACAACTGATATTCTCCAGGTGGTACCAATGAAGATAGACAGAACCAGGATTGGGTACTCCATGTCAGCGGCCGTTTGTATAATTCTTCTTCTCATAACATTTCCTACCCACGCTTCTTGTGAGTGCGAAGCAGGTACATATATCATGTGCTTCAGTTTTACTTTGCAAATTTCATGTATATATACTAGTTGTCATTATCTAAAAAAATGTATACTAGTTGTGTTTTGTTTTATATTAATGGATTGTTGCGTGCATGCGCAGATGAAGAGGTTTGCTATACGGAATTGCCACGCTGCGAGAAGAATGCATGCTCTGACAGATGCAAGGATTGCATCTGTCAGAGCTCCAGGTAGGGGTGGATATCGAGCCAAATGCACTTTTTTCCGAGCATTTTTCGAAATTGACATAATCATATTTATCATGGTCTCCTTAATTGTTTGAGACCCAACTTCGAGCCGAGCTTAACGAGCCGAGCCTAACGAGCCGAGCCGAGGTCGAAAGTCGCTCCAAATGAGCTCAATGTTAAGTTAAAAGAAAAATGACTTCAATCAGAGCATTTTTGTATCGAGCCACCGAGCTGGCTCAACGAGCATTTTGTCCAGCCCTAGCTCCAGGCCTCCTTTTTGCATCTGTCGGAGCATACATTCTTCTTGCAGCGCGGCGATTCCGTATAGCAAACCTCTTCATCTGCGCATGCATGCAATAGAACTTGGGTACATGGTTCTACCGCTTCCCGCACAGATGTTAAGTGCGGCTGAACGACTGGCGACGTCGTCGAAATGCTGGGCTATAAAATCTAGAGCATTGGCATGTACGGACACGCACGTGCGCACGCACACACACTGGTATGTTGCAGTGTGGCACATCATTAATTGTAGCAAATTGTTTCAGTTGCACCAAGCAATCCATGTATATGTATATATGTGACACACACACGTACTATACTTGCAATGAGATATCAAGATATTATTTATGTATTATTAGAATTCATTTAACTTACTCGATAAGCCAAGAATCGCATAATCTAAACTTCAGATGTGTCTGCCTATATATAGACACCGTAATCAATATAGGAGATGAACGTACAGAGAGGTACAACTGATATTCTCCTTGTGGTACTAATGAAGATAAACGGAACCAGGATTGGGTACTCCATGGCAGCTGCCGTTTGTACAGTTCTTCTTCTCGTAACATTTCCTACCCTCGCATCTTGTGAGTGCGAAGCAGGTACGTATATCATGTGCTTCAGTTTTACTTTGCAAATTTCATGTATATATATACTAGTTGTCATTATCTTAAAAAAATGTGTACTAGTTGTGTTTTGTTTTATATTAATGGATTGTTGCGTGCATGCGCAGATGAAGAGGTTTGCTATTCGGAATCGCCACGCTGCGAGAAGAATGCATGCTCTGATAGATGCAAAAAGGATTGCATCTGTCGGAGCTCCAGGCCTCCTTTTTGCATCTGTTGGAGCGTACATTCTTCTCGCAGCGCGGCGATTCCGTATAGCAAACCTCTTCATCTGTGCATGCATGCAATAGAACTTGGGTACATGGTTCTACCGCTCCCCGCACAGATGTTAAGTGCGGCTGAACGACCGGCGACGTCGTCGAAATGTTGGGCTATAAAATCTAGAGCATTGGCATGTACGGACACGCATGTGCGCGCGTGCGCACGCACTGGTATCTTGCAGTGTGGCACTTCATTAATTGTAGCAAATTGTTTCAGTTGCACCAAGCAATCCATGTATATGTATATATGTGACAAACACACACGTACTATACTTGCATTGAGATATCAAGATATTATTTATGTATTAGTAGAATTCATATAACTTACTTGATAAGCCAAGAATCGCATAATCTAAAGTTCAGATGTGTCTGCCTATATATAGACACCGTAATCAATATAGGAGATGAACGTACAGAGAGGTACAACTGATATTCTCCAGGTGGTACCAATGAAGATAGACAGAACCAGGATTGGGTACTCCATGTCAGCGGCCGTTTGTATAATTCTTCTTCTCATAACATTTCCTACCCACGCTTCTTGTGAGTGCGAAGCAGGTACATATATCATGTGCTTCAGTTTTACTTTGCAAATTTCATGTATATATACTAGTTGTCATTATCTAAAAAAATGTATACTAGTTGTGTTTTGTTTTATATTAATGGATTGTTGCGTGCATGCGCAGATGAAGAGGTTTGCGATACGGAATTGCCACGCTGCGAGAAGAATGCATGCTCTGACAGATGCAAGGATTGCATCTGTCAGAGCTCCAGGCCTCCTTTTTGCATCTGTCGGAGCATACATTCTTCTTGCAGCGCGGCGATTCCGTATAGCAAACCTCTTCATCCGCGCATGCATGCAATAGAACTTGGCTACATGGTTCTACCGCTTCCCGCACAGATGTTAAGTGCGGCTGAACGACTGGCGACGTCGTCGAAATGCTGGGCTATAAAATCTAGAGCATTGGCATGTACGGACACGCACGTGCGCGCGCGCACACACACTGGTATGTTGCAGTGTGGCACTTCATTAATTGTAGCAAATTGTTTCAGTTGCACCAAGCAATCCATGTATATGTATATATGTGACACACACACGTACTATACTTGCGATGAGATATCAAGATATTATTTATGTATTATTAGAATTCATATAACTTACTCGATAAGCCAAGAATCGCATAATCTAAACTTCAGATGTGTCTACCTATATATAGACACCGTAATCAATATAGGAGATGAACGTACAGAGAGGTACAACTGATATTCTCCTTGTGGTACTAATGAAGATAAACGGAACCAGGATTGGGTACTCCATGGCAGCTCCCGTTTGTACAGTTCTTCTTCTCGTAACATTTCCTACCCTCGCATCTTGTGAGTGCGAAGCAGGTACGTATATCATGTGCTTCAGTTTTACTTTGTAAATTTCATGTATATATATACTAGTTGTCATTATCTTAAAAAAATGTGTACTAGTTGTGTTTTGTTTTATATTAATGGATTGTTGCGTGCAAGCGCAGATGAAGAGGTTTGCTATTCGGAATCGCCACGCTGCGAGAAGAATGCATGCTCTGATAGATGCAAAAAGGATTGCATCTATCGGAGCTCCAGGCCTCCTTTTTTGCATCTGTTCGAGCATACATTCTTCTCGCAGCGCGGCGATTCCGTATAGCAAACCTCTTCATCTGTGCTTGCATGCAATAGAACTTGGGTACATGGTTCTACCGCTTCCCGCACAGATGTTAAGTGCGGCTGAACGACCGGCGACGTCGTCGAAATGTTGGGCTATAAAATCTAGAGCATTGGCATGTATGGACACGCATGTGCGCGCGCGCACGCACTGGTATCTTGCAGTGTGGCACTTCATTAATTGTAGCAAATTGTTTCAGTTTCACCAAGCAATCCATGTATATGTATATATGTGACACACACACGTACTATACTTGCATTGATATATGAAGATATTATTTATGTATTAGTAGAACTCATATAACTTACTTGATAAGCCAAGAATCGCATAATCTAAAGTTCAGATGTGTCTGCCTATATATAGACACCGTAATCAATATAGGAGATGAACGTACAGAGAGGTACAACTGATATTCTCCTGGTGGTACCAATGAAGATAAAAAGAACCAGGATTGGGTACTCCATGTCAGCGGCCGTTTGTATAATTCTTCTTCTCATAACATTTCCTACCCACGCTTCTTGTGAGTGCGAAGCAGGTACGTATATCATGTGCTTTAGTTTTACTTTGCAAATTTCATGTATATATACTAGTTGTCATTATCTAAAAAAATGTATACTAGTTGTGTTTTGTTTTATATTAATGGATTGTTGCGTGCATGCGCAGATGAAGAGGTTTGCTATACATTATCGCTACGCTGCGAGAAGAATGCATGCTCTGACAGATGCAAAAAGGATTGCATCTATCGGAGCTCTAGGCCTCCTTTTTGCATCAGTTGGAGCATACATTCTTCTCGCAGCGCGGCGATTCCGTATAGCAAACCTCTTCATCTGTGCATGCATGCAATAGAACTTGGGTACATGGTTCTACCGCTTCCCGCACAGATGTTAAGTGCGGCTGAACGACCGGCGACGTCGTCGAAATGCTGGGCTATAAAATCTAGAGCATTGGCATGTACGGACGCGCATGTGCGCGCGCGCACGCTCTGGTATCTTGCAGTGTGGCACTTCATTAATTGTAGCAAATTGTTTCAGTTGCACCAAGCAATCCATGTATATGTATATATGTGACAAACACACACGTACTATACTTGCATTGAGATATCAAGATATTATTTATGTATTAGTATAATTCATATAACCTACTTGATAAGCCAAGAATCGCATAATCTAAAGTTCCGATGTGTCTGCCTATATATAGACACCATAATCAATATAGGAGATGAACGTACAGAGAGGTACAACTGATATTCTCCAGGTGGTACCAATGAAGATAAACAGAACCAGGATTGGGTACTCCATGTCAGCGGCCGTTTGTATAATTCTTCTTCTCATAACATTTCCTACCCACGCTTCTTGTGAGTGCGAAGCAGGTACGTATATCATGTGCTTCAGTTTTACTTTGCAAATTTCATGTATATATACTAGTTGTCATTATCTAAAAAAATGTATACTAGTTGTGTTTTGTTTTATATTAATGGATTGTTGCGTGCATGTGCAGATGAAGAGGTTTACTATATGGAATTGCCACGCTGCGAGAAGAATGCATGCTCTGACAGATGCAAGGATTGCATCTGTCAGAGCTCCAGGCCTCCTTTTTGCATCTGTCGGAGCATACATTCTTCTTGCAGCGCGGCGATTCCGTATAGCAAACCTCTTCATCTGCGCATGCATGCAATAGAACTTGGGTACATGGTTCTACCGCTTCCCGCACAGATGTTAAGTGCGGCTGAACGACTGGCGACGTCGTCGAAATGCTGGGCTATAAAATCTAGAGCATTGGCATGTACGGACACGCACGTGCGCGCGCGCACACACACTGGTATGTTGCAGTGTGGCACATCATTAATTGTAGCAAATTGTTTCAGTTGCACCAAGCAATCCATGTATATGTATATATGTGACACACACACGTACTATACTTGCAATGAGATATCAAGATATTATTTATGTATTATTAGAATTCATATAACTTACTCGATAAGCCAAGAATCGCATAATCTAAACTTCAGATGTGTCTGCCTATATATAGACACCGTAATCAATATAGGAGATGAACGTACAGAGAGGTACAACTGATATTCTCCTTGTGGTACTAATGAAGATAAACGGAACCAGGATTGGGTACTCCATGGCAGCTGCCGTTTGTACAGTTCTTCTTCTCGTAACATTTCCTACCCTCGCATCTTGTGAGTGCGAAGCAGGTATGTATATCATGTGCTTCAGTTTTACTTTGCAAATTTCATGTATATATATACTAGTTGTCATTATCTTAAAAAAATGTGTACTAGTTGTGTTTTGTTTTATATTAATGGATTGTTGCGTGCATGCGCAGATGAAGAGGTTTGCTATTTGGAATCGCCACGCTGCGAGAAGAATGCATGCTCTGATAGATGCAAAAAGGATTGCATCTGTAGGAGCTCCAGGCCTCCTTTCTGCATCTGTTGGAGCATACATTCTTCTCGCAGCGCGACGATTCCGTATAGCAAACCTCTTCATCTGTGCTTGCATGCAATAGAACTTGGCTACATGGTTCTACCGCTTCCCGCACAGATGTTAAGTGCGGCTGAACGACTGGCGACGTCGTCGAAATGCTGGGCTATAAAATTAGAGCATTGGCATGTACGGACACGCACGTGCGCGCGCACACACACTGGTATCTTGCAGTGTGGCACTTCATTAATTGCAGCAAATTTTTTCAGTTGCACCAAGCAATCCATGTATATGTATATATGTGACACACACACACGTACTATACTTGCATTGAGATATCAAGATATTATTTATGTATTAGTAGAACTCATATAACTTACTTGATAAGCCAAGAATCGCATAATCTAAAGTTCAGATGTGTCTGCCTATATATAGACACCGTAATCAATATAGGAGATGAACGTACAGAGTGGTACAACTGATATTCTCCTGGTGGTACCAATGAAGATAAACAGAACCAGGATTGGGTACTCCATGTCAGCGGCCGTTTGTATAATTCTTCTTCTCATAACATTTCCTACCCACGCTTCTTGTGAGTGCGAAGCAGGTACGTATATCATGTGCTTCAGTTTTACTTTGCAAATTTCATGTATATATACTAGTTGTCATTATCTAAAAAAATGTATACTAGTTGTGTATTGTTTTATATTAATGGATTGTTGCGTGCATGCGCAGATAAAGATGTTTGCTATACATTATCGCTACGCTGCGAGAAGAATGCATGCTCTGACAGATGCAAAAAGGATTGCATCTATCGGAGCTCTAGGCCTCCTTTTTGCATCTGTGGGAGCATACATTCTTCTCGCAGCGCGGCGATTCTGTATAGCAAACCTCTTCATCTGTGCATGCATGCAATAGAACTTGGCTACATGGTTGTACCACTTCCCGCACAGATGTTAAATGCGGCTGAACGACCGACGACGTCGTCGAAATGCTGGGCTATAAAATCTATAGCATTGGCATGTACGGACGCGCATGTGCGCGCGCGCGCACGCTCTGGTATCTTGCAGTGTGGCACTTCATTAATTGTAGCAAATTGTTTCAGTTGCACCAAGCAATCCATGTATATGTATATATGTGACAAACACACACGTACTATACTTGCATTGAGATATCAAGATATTATTTATGTATTAGTATAATTCATATAACCTACTTGATAAGCCAAGAATCGCATAATCTAAAGTTCCGATGTGTCTGCCTATATATAGACACCGTAATCAATATAGGAGATGAACGTACAGAGAGGTACAACTGATATTCTCCGGGTGGTACCAATGAAGATAAACAGAACCAGGATTGGGTACTCCATGTCAGCGGCCGTTTGTATAATTCTTCTTCTCATAACATTTCCTACCCACGCTTCTTGTGAGTGCGAAGCAGGTACGTATATCATGTGCTTCAGTTTTACTTTGCAAATTTCATGTATATATACTAGTTGTCATTATCTAAAAAAATGTATACTAGTTGTGTTTTGTTTTATATTAATGGATTGTTCCGTGCATGCGCAGATGAAGAGGTTTGCTATACGGAATTGCCACGCTGCGAGAAGAATGCATGCTCTGACAGATGCAAGGATTGCATCTGTCAGAGCTCCTCCAGGCCTCCTTTTTGCATCTGTCGGAGCATACATTCTTCTTGCAGCGCGGCGATTCCGTATAGCAAACCTCTTCATCTGCGCATGCATGCAATAGAACTTGGGTACATGGTTCTACCGCTTCCCGGACAGATGTTAAGTGCGGCTGAACGACTGGCGACGTCGTCGAAATGCTGGGCTATAAAATCTAGAGCATTGGCATGTACGGACACGCACGTGCGCACGCACACACACTGGTATGTTGCAGTGTGGCACATCATTAATTGTAGCAAATTGTTTCAGTTGCACCAAGCAATCCATGTATATGTATATATGTGACACACACACGTACTATACTTGCAATGAGATATCAAGATATTATTTATGTATTATTAGAATTCATTTAACTTACTCGATAAGCCAAGAATCGCATAATCTAAACTTCAGATGTGTCTGCCTATATATAGACACCGTAATCAATATAGGAGATGAACGTACAGAGAGGTACAACTGATATTCTCCTTGTGGTACTAATGAAGATAAACGGAACCAGGATTGGGTACTCCATGGCAGCTGCCGTTTGTACAGTTCTTCTTCTCGTAACATTTCCTACCCTCGCATCTTGTGAGTGCGAAGCAGGTACGTATATCATGTGCTTCAGTTTTACTTTGCAAATTTCATGTATATATATACTAGTTGTCATTATCTTAAAAAAATGTGTACTAGTTGTGTTTTGTTTTATATTAATGGATTGTTGCGTGCATGCGCAGATGAAGAGGTTTGCTATTCAGAATCGCCACGCTGCGAGAAGAATGCATGCTCTGATAGATGCAAAAAGGATTGCATCTGTCGGAGCTCCAGGCCTCCTTTTTGCATCTGTTGGAGCGTACATTCTTCTCGCAGCGCGGCGATTCCGTATAGCAAACCTCTTCATCTGTGCATGCATGCAATAGAACTTGGGTACATGGTTCTACCGCTCCCCGCACAGATGTTAAGTGCGGCTGAACGACCGGCGACGTCGTCGAAATGTTGGGCTATAAAATCTAGAGCATTGGCATGTACGGACACGCATGTGCGCGCGTGCGCACGCACTGGTATCTTGCAGTGTGGCACTTCATTAATTGTAGCAAATTGTTTCAGTTGCACCAAGCAATCCATGTATATGTATATATGTGACAAACACACACGTATTATACTTGCATTGAGATATCAAGATATTATTTATGTATTAGTAGAATTCATATAACTTACTTGATAAGCCAAGAATCGCATAATCTAAAGTTCAGATGTGTCTGCCTATATATAGACACCGTAATCAATATAGGAGATGAACGTACAGAGAGGTACAACTGATATTCTCCAGGTGGTACCAATGAAGATAGACAGAACCAGGATTGGGTACTCCATGTCAGCGGCCGTTTGTATAATTCTTCTTCTCATAACATTTCCTACCCACGCTTCTTGTGAGTGCGAAGCAGGTACATATATCATGTGCTTCAGTTTTACTTTGCAAATTTCATGTATATATACTAGTTGTCATTATCTAAAAAAATGTATACTAGTTGTGTTTTGTTTTATATTAATGGATTGTTGCGTGCATGCGCAGATGAAGAGGTTTGCTATACGGAATTGCCACGCTGCGAGAAGAATGCATGCTCTGACAGATGCAAGGATTGCATCTGTCAGAGCTCCAGGTAGGGGTGGATATCGAGCCAAATGCACTTTTTTCCGAGCATTTTTCGAAATTGACATAATCATATTTATCATGGTCTCCTTAATTGTTTGAGACCCAACTTCGAGCCGAGCTTAACGAGCCGAGCCTAACGAGCCGAGCCGAGGTCGAAAGTCGCTCCAAATGAGCTCAATGTTAAGTTAAAAGAAAAATGACTTCAATCAGAGCATTTTTGTATCGAGCCACCGAGCTGGCTCAACGAGCATTTTGTCCAGCCCTAGCTCCAGGCCTCCTTTTTGCATCTGTCGGAGCATACATTCTTCTTGCAGCGCGGCGATTCCGTATAGCAAACCTCTTCATCTGCGCATGCATGCAATAGAACTTGGGTACATGGTTCTACCGCTTCCCGCACAGATGTTAAGTGCGGCTGAACGACTGGCGACGTCGTCGAAATGCTGGGCTATAAAATCTAGAGCATTGGCATGTACGGACACGCACGTGCGCACGCACACACACTGGTATGTTGCAGTGTGGCACATCATTAATTGTAGCAAATTGTTTCAGTTGCACCAAGCAATCCATGTATATGTATATATGTGACACACACACGTACTATACTTGCAATGAGATATCAAGATATTATTTATGTATTATTAGAATTCATTTAACTTACTCGATAAGCCAAGAATCGCATAATCTAAACTTCAGATGTGTCTGCCTATATATAGACACCGTAATCAATATAGGAGATGAACGTACAGAGAGGTACAACTGATATTCTCCTTGTGGTACTAATGAAGATAAACGGAACCAGGATTGGGTACTCCATGGCAGCTGCCGTTTGTACAGTTCTTCTTCTCGTAACATTTCCTACCCTCGCATCTTGTGAGTGCGAAGCAGGTACGTATATCATGTGCTTCAGTTTTACTTTGCAAATTTCATGTATATATATACTAGTTGTCATTATCTTAAAAAAATGTGTACTAGTTGTGTTTTGTTTTATATTAATGGATTGTTGCGTGCATGCGCAGATGAAGAGGTTTGCTATTCGGAATCGCCACGCTGCGAGAAGAATGCATGCTCTGATAGATGCAAAAAGGATTGCATCTGTCGGAGCTCCAGGCCTCCTTTTTGCATCTGTTGGAGCGTACATTCTTCTCGCAGCGCGGCGATTCCGTATAGCAAACCTCTTCATCTGTGCATGCATGCAATAGAACTTGGGTACATGGTTCTACCGCTCCCCGCACAGATGTTAAGTGCGGCTGAATGACCGGCGACGTCGTCGAAATGTTGGGCTATAAAATCTAGAGCATTGGCATGTACGGACACGCATGTGCGCGCGTGCGCACGCACTGGTATCTTGCAGTGTGGCACTTCATTAATTGTAGCAAATTGTTTCAGTTGCACCAAGCAATCCATGTATATGTATATATGTGACAAACACACACGTACTATACTTGCATTGAGATATCAAGATATTATTTATGTATTAGTAGAATTCATATAACTTACTTGATAAGCCAAGAATCGCATAATCTAAAGTTCAGATGTGTCTGCCTATATATAGACACCGTAATCAATATAGGAGATGAACGTACAGAGAGGTACAACTGATATTCTCCAGGTGGTACCAATGAAGATAGACAGAACCAGGATTGGGTACTCCATGTCAGCGGCCGTTTGTATAATTCTTCTTCTCATAACATTTCCTACCCACGCTTCTTGTGAGTGCGAAGCAGGTACATATATCATGTGCTTCAGTTTTACTTTGCAAATTTCATGTATATATACTAGTTGTCATTATCTAAAAAAATGTATACTAGTTGTGTTTTGTTTTATATTAATGGATTGTTGCGTGCATGCGCAGATGAAGAGGTTTGCGATACGGAATTGCCACGCTGCGAGAAGAATGCATGCTCTGACAGATGCAAGGATTGCATCTGTCAGAGCTCCAGGCCTCCTTTTTGCATCTGTCGGAGCATACATTCTTCTTGCAGCGCGGCGATTCCGTATAGCAAACCTCTTCATCCGCGCATGCATGCAATAGAACTTGGCTACATGGTTCTACCGCTTCCCGCACAGATGTTAAGTGCGGCTGAACGACTGGCGACGTCGTCGAAATGCTGGGCTATAAAATCTAGAGCATTGGCATGTACGGACACGCACGTGCGCGCGCGCACACACACTGGTATGTTGCAGTGTGGCACTTCATTAATTGTAGCAAATTGTTTCAGTTGCACCAAGCAATCCATGTATATGTATATATGTGACACACACACGTACTATACTTGCGATGAGATATCAAGATATTATTTATGTATTATTAGAATTCATATAACTTACTCGATAAGCCAAGAATCGCATAATCTAAACTTCAGATGTGTCTACCTATATATAGACACCGTAATCAATATAGGAGATGAACGTACAGAGAGGTACAACTGATATTCTCCTTGTGGTACTAATGAAGATAAACGGAACCAGGATTGGGTACTCCATGGCAGCTCCCGTTTGTACAGTTCTTCTTCTCGTAACATTTCCTACCCTCGCATCTTGTGAGTGTGAAGCAGGTACGTATATCATGTGCTTCAGTTTTACTTTGTAAATTTCATGTATATATATACTAGTTGTCATTATCTTAAAAAAAGTGTACTAGTTGTGTTTTGTTTTATATTAATGGATTGTTGCGTGCAAGCGCAGATGAAGAGGTTTGCTATTCGGAATCGCCACGCTGCGAGAAGAATGCATGCTCTGATAGATGCAAAAAGGATTGCATCTGTCGGAGCTCCAGGCCTCCTTTTTGCATCTGTTGGAGCATACATTCTTCTCGCAGCGCGACGATTCCGTATAGCAAACCTCTTCATCTGTGCATGCATGCAATAGAACTTGGCTACATGGTTCTACCGCTTCCCGCACAGATGTTAAGTGCGGCTGAACGACTGGCGACGTCGTCGAAATGCTGGGCTATAAAATTAAAGCATTGCCATGTACGGACACGCACGTGCGCGCGCACACACACTGGTATCTTGCAGTGTGGCACTTCATTAATTGTAGCAAATTTTTTCGGTTGCACCAAGCAATCCATGTATATGTATATATGTGACACACACACACGTACTATACTTGCATTGAGATATGAAGATATTATTTATGTATTAGTAGAACTCATATAACTTACTTGATAAGCCAAGAATCGCATAATCTAAAGTTCAGATGTGTCTGCCTATATATAGACACTGTAATCAATATAGGAGATGAACGTACAGAGAGGTACAACAGATATTCTCCTGGTGGTACCAATGAAGATAAAAAGAACCAGGATTGGGTACTCCATGTCAGCGGCCGTTTGTATAATTCTTCTTCTCATAACATTTCCCACCCACGCTTCTTGTGAGTGCGAAGCAGGTACGTATATCATGTGCTTCAGTTTTACTTTGCAAATTTCATGTATATATACTAGTTGTCATTATCTAAAAAAATGTATACTAGTTGTGTTTTGTTTTATATTAATGGATTGTTGCGTGCATGCGCAGATGAAGAGGTTTGCTATACATTATCGCTACGCTGCGAGAAGAATGCATGCTCTGACAGATGCAAAAAGGATTGCATCTATCGGAGCTCTAGGCCTCCTTTTTGCATCAGTTGGAGCATACATTCTTCTCGCAGCGCGGCGATTCCGTATAGCAAACCTCTTCATCTGTGCATGCATGCAATAGAACTTGGGTACATGGTTCTACCGATTCCCGCACAGATGTTAAGTGCGGCTGAACGACCGGCGACGTCGTCGAAATGCTGGGCTATAAAATCTAGAGCATTGGCATGTACGGACACGCATGTGCGCGCGCGCACGCTCTGGTATCTTGCAGTGTGGCACTTCATTAATTGTAGCAAATTGTTTCAGTTGCACCAAGCAATCCATGTATATGTATATATGTGACAAACACACACGTACTATACTTGCATTGAGATATCAAGATATTATTTATGTATTAGTAGAATTCATATAACCTACTTGATAAGCCAAGAATCGCATAATCTAAAGTTTCGATGTGTCTGCCTATATATAGACACCGTAATCAATATAGGAGATGAACGTACAGAGAGGTACAACTGATATTCTCCAGGTGGTACCAAGGAAGATAAACAGAACCAGGATTGGGTACTCCATGTCAGCGGCCGTTTGTATAATTCTTCTTCTCATAACATTTCCTACCCACGCTTCTTGTGAGTGCGAAGCAGGTACGTATATCATGTGCTTCAGTTTTACTTTGCAAATTTGATGTATATATACTAGTTGTCATTATCTAAAAAAATGTATACTAGTTGTGTTTTGTTTTATATTAATGGATTGTTGCGTGCATGCGCAGATGAAGAGGTTTGCTATACATTATCGCTACGCTGCGAGAAGAATGCATGCTCTGACAGATGCAAAAAGGATTGCATCTATCGGAGCTCTAGGCCTCCTTTTTGCATCAGTTGGAGCATACATTCACAACCGGAGCCGGCTGCTTTGCCGAGGGCCCCAGGCTCTCGGCAAAGCCTCTAAGACCCTCGGCAAAGCCTTTGCCGAGCGCAGCTCTCGGCAAAGCGCCCTCGGCAAAAATCCGATCGGCAAAGGCTTCTTTGCCGAGAGCCGTTTATCGGGCACTCGGCAAAGCCTTTGCCGAGAGCCCGACGCTCGGCAAAGCGCGAAATAAAAAAATGCGAAAAAAACCTGGAAAAAATTTTTCAATCGGGGGAGAGGGCCCACTGGCCAGCGCCCGCCCGTCTCCGTCGAAGTCGCAAGTCGCGGCATTTTTCGCGCAAAATTCGCGGCTACGCGGTCGGTGGGATTCGAACTCGTGACCTCTCCCTCACGCGATACCTCCTCTGCCACCTGCACTACACACTCACATGCGTCTATATGCCGTTTCAGTTACTCAAATATTATACTAAACCAAGTGAAAATTGATTGTTTGAGCCCCTAAACGAATTCAAATCAAAAAGTTGTCAACCACAAAGTTTCATAACTTTTCGAGCACTACATTTTTCATATAGAAAGTTTTTCCATCCGAGGTCTTTTGAAAAATTCAAATTTTAAAATTTTGAATTTCAAACGTAGTTTTGCATGACAAGATGAATTCAAATGAAAAAGTGGTCAACTACAATGTTTCATAACTTTTTGAGATCTACAAATTTCATTTAGGAAGTTTTTCCATCCGAGGTCTTTTGAAAAAATCGAATTTTAAAATTTTAAAATTTTGAATTTCAAACGTAGTTTTCCATGACAAGATGAATTCAAATTAAAAAGTGGTCAACTACAATGTTTCATAACCTTTCGAGATCTACAAACTTCATTTAGGAAGTTTTTCCATCCGAAATTGTGGTGCTAACATTGTTCACAAATCTTATATATCTCTCTTGTAGTTTCATGGAACTACATGAGAGACATATAGATTTTGTGAACAACGTAATTATTACTTTGTCGAATAAAGAAATGACCAATATAAAGTTTGTAGATCATGAAAAGTTATGAAACTTTGTAGTTGAAAACTTTTTTATTTGAATTCGTTTAGGGCACCAAAATGTGGTTTGAAAAATTGCTTTGCCGAGTGTTTTACTTTGGCACTCGGCAAAGAAGCCTTTGCCGAGTGCTTTTTTTTGGCTCTCGGCAAAGAAGTTTCTTTGCCGAGCGTTTTTGTTTGGCTCTCGGCAAAGAAACTTCTTTGCCGAGAGCCGTTTATCGGACGCTCGGCAAAGGCTTCTTTGCCGAGTGCAGAGGCTTTGCCGAGTGTTTTTTATTTGGCTCTCGGCAAAGCCTCCAGCGCTCGGCAAAGCCTCCAGCGCTCGGCAAAGAAGTGGATTCCGGTAGTGATTCTTCTCGCAGCGCGGCGATTCCGTATAGCAAACCTCTTCATCTGTGCATGCATGCAATAGAACTTGGGTACATGGTTCTACCGCTTCCCGCACAAATGTTAAGTGCGGCTGAACGACCGGCGACGTCGTCGAAATATTGGGCTATAAAATCTAGAGCATTGGCATGTACGGACACTTATGTGCGCGCGCGCGCACGCTCTGGTATCTTGTAGTGTGGCACTTCATTAATTGTAGCAAATTGTTTCAGTTGCACCAAGCAATCCATGTATATGTATATATGTGACAAACACACACGTACTATACTTGCATTGAGATATCAAGATATTATTTATGTATTAGTAGAATTCATATAACCTACTTGATAAGCCAAGAATCGCATAATCTAAAGTTCCGATGTGTCTGCCTATATATAGACACCGTAATCAATATAGGAGATGAACGTACAGAGAGGTACAACTGATATTCTCCAGGTGGTACCAATGAAGATAAACAGAACCAGGATTGGGTACTCCATGTCAGCGGCCGTTTGTATAATTCTTCTTCTCATAACATTTCCTACCCACGCTTCTTGTGAGTGCGAAGCAGGTACGTATATCATGTGCTTCAGTTTTACTTTGCAAATTTCATGTATATATACTAGTTGTCATTATCTAAAAAAATGTATACTAGTTGTGTTTTGTTTTATATTAATGGATTGTTGCGTGCAAGCGCAGATGAAGAGGTTTGCTATTCGAAATCGCCACGCTGCGAGAAGAATGCATGCTCTGATAGATGCAAAAAGGATTGCATCTGTCGGAGCTCCAGGCCTCCTTTTTGCATCTGTTGGAGCGTACATTCTTCTCGCAGCGCGGCGATTCCGTATAGCAAACCTCTTCATCTGTGCATGCATGCAATAGAACTTGGGTACATGGTTCTACCGCTTCCCGCACAGATGTTAAGTGCGGCTGAACGACCGGCGACGTCGTCGAAATGTTGGGCTATAAAATCTAGAGCATTGGCATGTACGGACACGCATGTGCGCGCGTGCGCACGCACTGGTATCTTGCAGTGTGGCACTTCATTAATTGTAGCAAATTGTTTCAGTTGCACCAAGCAATCCATGTATATGTATATATGTGACAAACACACACGTACTATACTTGCATTGAGATATCAAGATATTATTTATGTATTAGTAGAATTCATATAACCTACTTGATAAGCCAAGAATCGCATAATCTAAAGTTCCGATGTGTCTGCCTATATATAGACACCGTAATCAATATAGGAGATGAACGTACAGAGAGGTACAACTGATATTCTCCAGGTGGTACCAATGAAGATAAACAGAACCAGGATTGGGTACTCCATGTCAGCGGCCGTTTGTATAATTCTTCTTCTCATAACATTTCCTACCCACGCTTCTTGTGAGTGCGAAGCAGGTACGTATATCATGTGCTTCAGTTTTACTTTGCAAATTTCATGTATATATACTAGTTGTCATTATCTAAAAAAATGTATACTAGTTGTGTTTTGTTTTATATTAATGGATTGTTGCGTGCAAGCGCAGATGAAGAGGTTTGCTATTCGAAATCGCCACGCTGCGAGAAGAATGCATGCTCTGATAGATGCAAAAAGGATTGCATCTGTCGGAGCTCCAGGCCTCCTTTTTGCATCTGTTGGAGCGTACATTCTTCTCGCAGCGCGGCGATTCCGTATAGCAAACCTCTTCATCTGTGCATGCATGTAATAGAACTTGGGTACATGGTTCTACCGCTTCCCGCACAGATGTTAAGTGCGGCTGAACGACCGGCGACGTCGTCGAAATGTTGGGCTATAAAATCTAGAGCATTGGCATGTACGGACACGCATGTGCGCGCGTGCGCACGCACTGGTATCTTGCAGTGTGGCACTTCATTAATTGTAGCAAATTGTTTCAGTTGCACCAAGCAATCCATGTATATGTATATATGTGACAAACACACACGTACTATACTTGCATTGAGATATCAAGATATTATTTATGTATTAGTAGAATTCATATAACTTACTTGATAAGCCAAGAATCGCATAATCTAAAGTTCAGATGTGTCTGCCTATATATAGACACCGTAATCAATATAGGAGATGAACGTACAGAGAGGTACAACTGATATTCTCCAGGTGGTACCAATGAAGATAGACAGAACCAGGATTGGGTACTCCATCTCAGCGGCCGTTTGTATAATTCTTCTTCTCATAACATTTCCTACCCACGCTTCTTGTGAGTGCGAAGCAGGTACATATATCATGTGCTTCAGTTTTACTTTGCAAATTTCATGTATATATACTAGTTGTCATTATCAAAAAAAATGTATACTAGTTGTGTTTTGTTTTATATTAATGGATTGTTGCGTGCATGCGCAGATGAAGAGGTTTGCGATACAGAATTGCCACGCTGCGAGAAGAATGCATGCTCTGACAGATGCAAGGATTGCATCTGTCAGAGCTCCAGGCCTCCTTTTTGCATCTGTCGGAGCATACATTCTTCTTGCAGCGCGGCGATTCCGTATAGCAAACCTCTTCATCCGCGCATGCATGCAATAGAACTTGGCTACATGGTTCTACCGCTTCCCGCACAGATGTTAAGTGCGGCTGAACGACTGGCGACGTCGTTGAAATGCTGGGCTATAAAATTAGAGCATTGGCATGTACGGACACGCACGTGCGCGCGCGCACACACACTGGTATCTTGCAGTGTGGCACTTCATTAATTGCAGCAAATTTTTTCAGTTGCACCAAGCAATCCATGTATATGTATATATGTGACACACACACACGTACTATACTTGCATTGAGATATCAAGATATTATTTATGTATTAGTAGAACTCATATAACTTACTTGATATGCCAAGAATCGCATAATCTAAAGTTCAGATGTGTCTGCCTATATATAGACACCGTAATCAATATAGGAGATGAACGTACAGAGAGGTACAACTGATATTCTCCTGGTGGTACCAATGAAGATAAACAGAACCAGGATTGGGTACTCCATGTCAGCGGCCGTTTGTATAATTCTTCTTCTCATAACATTTCCTACCCACGCTTCTTGTGAGTGCGAAGCAGGTACGCATATCATGTGCTTTAGTTTTACTTTGCAAATTTCATGTATATATACTAGTTGTCATTATCTAAAAAAATGTATACTAGTTGTGTTTTGTTTTATATTAATGGATTGTTGCGTGCATGCACAGATGAAGAGGTTTGCTATACATTATCGCTACGCTGCGAGAAGAATGCATGCTCTGACAGATGCAAAAAGGATTGCATCTATCGGAGCTCTAGGCCTCATTTTTGCATCTGTTGGAGCATACATTCTTCTCGCAGCGCGGCGATTCTGTATAGCAAACCTCTTCATTTGTGCATGCATGCAGTAGAACTTGGGTACATGGTTCTACCGCTTCCCGCACAGATGTTAAGTGTGGCTGAACGACCGGCGACGTCGTCGAAATGTTGGGCTATAAAATCTAGAGCATTGGCATGTACGGACACGGATGTAAGCGTGCGCACGCACTGGTATCTTGCAGTGTGGCACTTCATTAATTGTAGCAAATTGTTTCAGTTGCACCAAGCAATCCATGTATATGTATATATGTGACAAACACACACGTACTATACTTGCATTGAGATATCAAGATATTATTTATGTATTAGTAGAACTCATATAACTTACTTGATATGCCAAGAATCGCATAATCTAAAGTTCAGATGTGTCTGCCTATATATAGACACCGTAATCAATATAGGAGATGAACGTACAGAGAGGTACAACTGATATTCTCCAGGTGGTACCAATGAAGATAAACAGAACCAGGATTGGGTACTCCATGTCAGCGGCCGTTTGTATAATTCTTCTTCTCATAACATTTCCTACCCACGCTTCTTGTGAGTGCGAAGCAGGTACGTATATCATGTGCTTCAGTTTTACTTTGCAAATTTCATGTATATATACTAGTTGTCATTATCTAAAAAAATGTATACTAGTTGTGTTTTGTTTTATATTAATGGATTGTTGCGTGCAAGCGCAGATGAAGAGGTTTGCTATTCGGAATCGCCACGCTGCGAGAAGAATGCATGCTCTGATAGATGCAAAAAGGATTGCATCTGTCGGAGCTCCAGGCCTCCTTTTTGCGTCTGTTGGAGCGTACATTCTTCTCGCAGCGCGGCGATTCCGTATAGCAAACCTCTTCATCTGTGCATGCATGCAATAGAACTTGGGTACATGGTTCTACCGCTTCCCGCACAGATGTTAAGTGCGGCTGAACGACCGGCGACGTCGTCGAAATGTTGGGCTATAAAATCTAGAGCATTGGCATGTACGGACACGCATGTGCGCGCGTGCGCATGCACTGGTATCTTGCAGTGTGGCACTTCATTAATTGTAGCAAATTGTTTCAGTTGCACCAAGCAATCCATGTATATGTATATATGTGACAAACACACACGTACTATACTTGCATTGAGATATCAAGATATTATTTATGTATTAGTAGAATTCATATAACTTACTTGATAAGCCAAGAATCGCATAATCTAAAGTTCAGATGTGTCTGCCTATATATAGATACCGTAATCAATATAGGAGATGAACGTACAGAGAGGTACAACTGATATTCTCCAGGTGGTACCAATGAAGATAGACAGAACCAGGATTGGGTACTCCATGTCAGCGGCCGTTTGTATAATTCTTCTTCTCATAACATTTCCTACCCACGCTTCTTGTGAGTGCGAAGCAGGTACATATATCATGTGCTTCAGTTTTACTTTGCAAATTTCATGTATATATACTAGTTGTCATTATCTAAAAAAATGTATACTAGTTGTGTTTTGTTTTATATTAATGGATTGTTGCGTGCATGCGCAGATGAAGAGGTTTGCTATACAGAATTGCCACGCTACGAGAAGAATGCATGCTCTGACAGATGCAAAAAGGATTGCATCTATCAGAGCTCCAGGCCTCCTTTTTGCATCTGTCGGAGCATACATTCTTCTTGCAGCGCGGCGATTCCGTATAGCAAACCTCTTCATCCGCGCATGCATGCAATAGAACTTGGCTACGTGGTTCTACCGCTTCCCGCACAGATGTTAAGTGCGGCTGAACGACTGGCGACGTCGTCGAAATGCTGGGCTATAAAATTAGAGCATTGGCATGTACGTACACGCACGTGCGCGCGCGCACACACACTGGTATCTTGCAGTGTGGCACTTCATTAATTGCAGCAAATTTTTTCAGTTGCACCAAGCAATCCATGTATATGTATATGTATATATGTGACACACACACACGTACTATACTTGCATTGAGATATCAAGATATTATTTATGTATTAGTAGAACTCATATAACTTACTTGATATGCCAAGAATCGCATAATCTAAAGTTCAGATGTGTCTGCCTATATATAGACACCGTAATCAATATAGGAGATGAACGTACAGAGAGGTACAACTGATATTCTCCTGGTGGTACCAATGAAGATAAACAGAACCATGATTGGGTACTCCATGTCAGCGGCCGTTTGTATAATTCTTCTTCTCATAACATTTCCTACCCACGCTTCTTGTGAGTGCGAAGCAGGTACGCATATCATGTGCTTTAGTTTTACTTTGCAAATTTCATGTATATATACTAGTTGTCATTATCTAAAAAAATGTATACTAGTTGTGTTTTGTTTTATATTAATGGATTGTTGCGTGCATGCACAGATGAAGAGGTTTGCTATACATTATCGCTACGCTGCGAGAAGAATGCATGCTCTGACAGATGCAAAAAGGATTGCATCTATCGGAGCTCTAGGCCTCATTTTTGCATCTGTTGGAGCATACATTCTTCTCGCAGCGCGGCGATTCTGTATAGCAAACCTCTTCATCTGTGCATGCATGCAGTAGAACTTGGGTACATGGTTCTACCGCTTCCCGCACAGATGTTAAGTGTGGCTGAACGACCGGCGACGTCATCGAAATGTTGGGCTATAAAATCTAGAGCATTGGCATGTACGGACACGGATGTGCGCGTGCGCACGCACTGGTATCTTGCAGTGTGGCACTTCATTAATTGTAGCAAATTGTTTCAGTTGCACCAAGCAATCCATGTATATGTATATATGTGACAAACACACACGTACTATACTTGCATTGAGATATCAAGATATTATTTATGTATTAGTAGAATTCATATAACCTACTTGATAAGCCAAGAATCGCATAATCTAAAGTTTCGATGTGTCTGCCTATATATAGACACCGTAATCAATATAGGAGATGAACGTACAGAGAGGTACAACTGATATTCTCCAGGTGGTACCAATGAAGATAAACAGAACCAGGATTGGGTACTCCATGTCAGCGGCCGTTTGTATAATTCTTCTTCTCATAACATTTCCTACCCACGCTTCTTGTGAGTGCGAAGCAGGTATGTATATCATGTGCTTCAGTTTTACTTTGCAAATTTCATGTATATATACTAGTTGTCATTATCTAAAAAAAATGTATACTAGTTGTGTTTTGTTTTATATTAATGGATTGTTGCGTGCATGCGCAGATGAAGAGGTTTGCTATACGGAATCACCACGCTGCGAGAAGAATGCATGCTCTGACAGATGCAAAAAGGATTGCATCTATCGGAGCTCCAGGCCTCCTTTTTGCATCAGTTGGAGCATACATTCACAACCGGAGCCGGCTGCTTTGCCGAGGGCCCCAGGCTCTCGGCAAAGCCTCTAAGACCCTCGGCAAAGCCTTTGCTGAGCGCAGCTCTCGGCAAAGCGCCCTCGGCAAAAATCCGATCGGCAAAGGCTTCTTTGCCGAGAGCCGTTTATCGGGCACTCGGCAAAGCCTTTGCCGAGAGCCCGACGCTCGGCAAAGCGCGAAATAAAAAAATGCGAAAAAAACCTGGAAAAAAATTTTCAATCGGGGGAGAGGGCCCACTGGCCAGCGCCCGCCCGTCTCCGTCGAAGTCGCAAGTCGCGGCATTTTTCGCGCAAAATTCGCGGCTACGCGGTCGGTGGGATTCGAACTCGTGACCTCTCCCTCACGCGATACCTCCTCTGCCACCTGCACTACACACTCACATGCGTCTATATGCCGTTTCAGTTACTCAAATATTATACTAAACCAAGTGAAAATTGATTGTTTGAGCCCCTAAACGAATTCAAATCAAAAAGTTGTCAACCACAAAGTTTCATAACTTTTCGAGCACTACATTTTTCATATAGAAAGTTTTTCCATCCGAGGTCTTTTGAAAAATTCAAATTTTAAAATTTTGAATTTCAAACGTAGTTTTGCATGACAAGATGAATTCAAATGAAAAAGTGGTCAACTACAATGTTTCATAACTTTTTGAGATCTACAAATTTCATTTAGGAAGTTTTTCCATCCGAGGTCTTTTGAAAAAATCGAATTTTAAAATTTTAAAATTTTGAATTTCAAACGTAGTTTTCCATGACAAGATGAATTCAAATTAAAAAGTGGTCAACTACAATGTTTCATAACCTTTCGAGATCTACAAACTTCATTTAGGAAGTTTTTCCATCCGAAATTGTGGTGCTAACATTGTTCACAAATCTTATATATCTCTCTTGTAGTTTCATGGAACTACATGAGAGACATATAGATTTTGTGAACAACGTAATTATTACTTTGTCGAATAAAGAAATGACCAATATAAAGTTTGTAGATCATGAAAAGTTATGAAACTTTGTAGTTGAAAACTTTTTTATTTGAATTCGTTTAGGGCACCAAAATGTGGTTTGAAAAATTGCTTTGCCGAGTGTTTTACTTTGGCACTCGGCAAAGAAGCCTTTGCCGAGTGCTTTTTTTTGGCTCTCGGCAAAGAAGTTTCTTTGCCGAGCGTTTTTGTTTGGCTCTCGGCAAAGAAACTTCTTTGCCGAGAGCCGTTTATCGGACGCTCGGCAAAGGCTTCTTTGCCGAGTGCAGAGGCTTTGCCGAGTGTTTTTTATTTGGCTCTCGGCAAAGCCTTCTTTGCCGAGCGCCCGAAAAAAAAACGCTCGGCAAAGCCTCCGGCGCTCGGCAAAGAAGTGGATTCCGGTAGTGATTCTTCTCGCAGCGCGGCGATTCCGTATAGCAAACCTCTTCATCTGTGCATGCATGCAATAGAACTTGGGTACATGGTTCTACCGCTTCCCGCACAGATGTTAAGTGCGGCTGAACGACCGGCGACGTCGTCGAAATATTGGGCTATAAAATCTAGAGCATTGGCATGTACGGACACGCATGTGCGCGCGTGCGCACGCTCTGGTATCTTGCAGTGTGGCACTTCATTAATTGTAGCAAATTGTTTCAGTTGCACCAAGCAATCCATGTATATGTATATATGTGACAAACACACACGTACTATACTTGCATTGAGATATCAAGATATTATTTATGTATTAGTAGAATTCATATAACCTACATGATAAGCCAAGAATCGCATAATCTAAAGTTCCGATGTGTCTGCCTATATATAGACACCGTAATCAATATAGGAGATGAACGTACAGAGAGGTACAACTGATATTCTCCAGGTGGTACCAATGAAGATAAACAGAACCAGGATTGGGTACTCCATGTCAGCGGCCGTTTGTATAATTCTTCTTCTCATAACATTTCCTACCCACGCTTCTTGTGAGTGCGAAGCAGGTACGTATATCATGTGCTTCAGTTTTACTTTGCAAATTTCGTGTATGTATACTAGTTGTCATTATCTAAAAAAATGTATACTAGTTGTGTTTTGTTTTATATTAATGGATTGTTGCGTGCAAGCGCAGATGAAGAGGTTTGCTATTCGGAATCGCCACGCTGCGAGAAGAATGCATGCTCTGATAGATGCAAAAAGGATTGCATCTGTCGGAGCTCCATGCCTCCTTTTTGCATCTGTTGGAGCGTACATTCTTCTCGCAGCGCGGCGATTCCGTATAGCAAACCTCTTCATCTGTGCATGCATGCAATAGAACTTGGGTACATGGTTCTACCGCTTCCCGCACAGATGTTAAGTGCGGCTGAACGACCGGCGACGTCGTCGAAATGTTGGGCTATAAAATCTAGAGCATTGGCATGTACGGACACGCATGTGCGCGCGTGCGCACGCACTGGTATCTTGCAGTGTGGCACTTCATTAATTGTAGCAAATTGTTTCAGTTGCACCAAGCAATCCATGTATATGTATATATGTGACAAACACACACGTACTATACTTGCATTGAGATATCAAGATATTATTTATGTATTAGTAGAATTCATATAACTTACTTGATAAGCCAAGAATCGCATAATCTAAAGTTCAGATGTGTCTGCCTATATATAGACACCGTAATCAATATAGGAGATGAACGTACAGAGAGGTACAACTGATATTCTCCAGGTGGTACCAATGAAGATAGACAGAACCAGGATTGGGTACTCCATCTCAGCGGCCGTTTGTATAATTCTTCTTCTCATAACATTTCCTACCCACGCTTCTTGTGAGTGCGAAGCAGGTACATATATCATGTGCTTCAGTTTTACTTTGCAAATTTCATGTATATATACTAGTTGTCATTATCTAAAAAAATGTATACTAGTTGTGTTTTGTTTTATATTAATGGATTGTTGCGTGCATGCGCAGATGAAGAGGTTTGCGATACAGAATTGCCACGCTGCGAGAAGAATGCATGCTCTGATAGATGCAAGGATTGCATCTGTCAGAGCTCCAGGCCTCCTTTTTGCATCTGTCGGAGCATACATTCTTCTTGCAGCGCGGCGATTCCCTATAGCAAACCTCTTCATCCGCGCATGCATGCAATAGAACTTGGCTACATGGTTCTACCGCTTCCCGCACAGATGTTAAGTGCGGCTGAACGACTGGCGACGTCGTCGAAATGCTGGGCTATAAAATTAGAGCATTGGCATGTACGGACACGCACGTGCGCGCGCACACACACTGGTATCTTGCAGTGTGGCACTTCATTAATTGCAGCAAATTTTTTCAGTTGCACCAAGCAATCCATGTATATGTATATATGTGACACACACACACGTACTATACTTGCATTGAGATATCAAGATATTATTTATGTATTAGTAGAACTCATATAACTTACTTGATATGCCAAGAATCGCATAATCTAAAGTTCAGATGTGTCTGCCTATATATAGACACCGTAATCAATATAGGAGATGAACGTACAGAGAGGTACAACTGATATTCTCCTGGTGGTACCAATGAAGATAAACAGAACCAGGATTGGGTACTCCATGTCAGCGGCCGTTTGTATAATTCTTCTTCTCATAACATTTCCTACCCACGCTTCTTGTGAGTGCGAAGCAGGTACGCATATCATGTGCTTTAGTTTTACTTTGCAAATTTCATGTATATATACTAGTTGTCATTATCTAAAAAAATGTATACTAGTTGTGTTTTGTTTTATATTAATGGATTGTTGCGTGCATGCACAGATGAAGAGGTTTGCTATACATTATCGCTACGCTGCGAGAAGAATGCATGCTCTGACAGATGCAAAAAGGATTGCATCTATCGGAGCTCTAGGCCTCATTTTTGCATCTGTTGGAGCATACATTCTTCTCGCAGCGCGGCGATTCTGTATAGCAAACCTCTTCATCTGTGCATGCATGCAGTAGAACTTGGGTACATGGTTCTACCGCTTCCCGCACAGATGTTAAGTGTGGCTGAACGACCGGCGACGTCATCGAAATGTTGGGCTATAAAATCTAGAGCATTGGCATGTACGGACACGGATGTGCGCGTGCGCACGCACTGGTATCTTGCAGTGTGGCACTTCATTAATTGTAGCAAATTGTTTCAGTTGCACCAAGCAATCCATGTATATGTATATATGTGACAAACACACACGTACTATACTTGCATTGAGATATCAAGATATTATTTATGTATTAGTAGAATTCATATAACCTACTTGATAAGCCAAGA
The DNA here is from genome assembly GCA_038087645.1 of Saccharum hybrid cultivar R570. Taxonomy (NCBI): domain Eukaryota; kingdom Viridiplantae; phylum Streptophyta; class Magnoliopsida; order Poales; family Poaceae; genus Saccharum; species Saccharum hybrid cultivar. The sequence continues at coordinate 5,934,288 of JAQSUU010000744.1, forward strand.
ATCGCATAATCTAAAGTTTCGATGTGTCTGCCTATATATAGACACCGTAATCAATATAGGAGATGAACGTACAGAGAGGTACAACTGATATTCTCCAGGTGGTACCAATGAAGATAAACAGAACCAGGATTGGGTACTCCATGTCAGCGGCCGTTTGTATAATTCTTCTTCTCATAACATTTCCTACCCACGCTTCTTGTGAGTGCGAAGCAGGTACGTATATCATGTGCTTCAGTTTTACTTTGCAAATTTCATGTATATATACTAGTTGTCATTATCTAAAAAAATGTATACTAGTTGTGTTTTGTTTTATATTAATGGATTGTTGCGTGCATGCGCAGATGAAGAGGTTTGCTATACGGAATCACCACGCTGCGAGAAGAATGCATGCTCTGACAGATGCAAAAAGGATTGCATCTATCGGAGCTCCAGGCCTCCTTTTTGCATCAGTTGGAGCATACATTCACAACCGGAGCTGGCTGCTTTGCCGAGGGCCCCAGGCTCTCGGCAAAGCCTCTAAGACCCTCGGCAAAGCCTTTGCTGAGCGCAGCTCTCGGCAAAGCGCCCTCGGCAAAAATCCGATCGGCAAAGGCTTCTTTGCCGAGAGCCGTTTATCGGGCACTCGGCAAAGCCTTTGCCGAGAGCCCGACGCTCGGCAAAGCGCGAAATAAAAAAATGCGAAAAAAACCTGGAAAAAAATTTTCAATCGGGGGAGAGGGCCCACTGGCCAGCGCCCGCCCGTCTCCGTCGAAGTCGCAAGTCGCGGCATTTTTCGCGCAAAATTCGCGGCTACGCGGTCGGTGGGATTCGAACTCGTGACCTCTCCCTCACGCGATACCTCCTCTGCCACCTGCACTACACACTCACATGCGTCTATATGCCGTTTCAGTTACTCAAATATTATACTAAACCAAGTGAAAATTGATTGTTTGAGCCCCTAAACGAATTCAAATCAAAAAGTTGTCAACCACAAAGTTTCATAACTTTTCGAGCACTACATTTTTCATATAGAAAGTTTTTCCATCCGAGGTCCTTTGAAAAATTCAAATTTTAAAATTTTGAATTTCAAACGTAGTTTTGCATGACAAGATGAATTCAAATGAAAAAGTGGTCAACTACAATGTTTCATAACTTTTTGAGATCTACAAATTTCATTTAGGAAGTTTTTCCATCCGAGGTCTTTTGAAAAAATCGAATTTTAAAATTTTAAAATTTTGAATTTCAAACGTAGTTTTCCATGACAAGATGAATTCAAATTAAAAAGTGGTCAACTACAATGTTTCATAACCTTTCGAGATCTACAAACTTCATTTAGGAAGTTTTTCCATCCGAAATTGTGGTGCTAACATTGTTCACAAATCTTATATATCTCTCTTGTAGTTTCATGGAACTACATGAGAGACATATAGATTTTGTGAACAACGTAATTATTACTTTGTCGAATAAAGAAATGACCAATATAAAGTTTGTAGATCATGAAAAGTTATGAAACTTTGTAGTTGAAAACTTTTTTATTTGAATTCGTTTAGGGCACCAAAATGTGGTTTGAAAAATTGCTTTGCCGAGTGTTTTACTTTGGCACTCGGCAAAGAAGCCTTTGCCGAGTGCTTTTTTTTGGCTCTCGGCAAAGAAGTTTCTTTGCCGAGCGTTTTTGTTTGGCTCTCGGCAAAGAAACTTCTTTGCCGAGAGCCGTTTATCGGACGCTCGGCAAAGGCTTCTTTGCCGAGTGTAGAGGCTTTGCCGAGTGTTTTTTATTTGGCTCTCGGCAAAGCCTTCTTTGCCGAGCGCCCAAAAAAAAACGCTCGGCAAAGCCTCCGGCGCTCGGCAAAGAAGTGGATTCCGGTAGTGATTCTTCTCGCAGCGCGGCGATTCCGTATAGCAAACCTCTTCATCTGTGCATGCATGCAATAGAACTTGGGTACATGGTTCTACCGCTTCCCGCACAGATGTTAAGTGCGGCTGAACGACCGGCGACGTCGTCGAAATATTGGGCTATAAAATCTAGAGCATTGGCATGTACGGACACGCATGTGCGCGCGCGCACGCTCTGGTATCTTGCAGTGTGGCACTTCATTAATTGTAGCAAATTGTTTCAGTTGCACCAAGCAATCCATGTATATGTATATATGTGACAAACACACACGTACTATACTTGCATTGAGATATCAAGATATTATTTATGTATTAGTAGAATTCATATAACCTACTTGATAAGCCAAGAATCGCATAATCTAAAGTTCCGATGTGTCTGCCTATATATAGACACCGTAATCAATATAGGAGATGAACGTACAGAGAGGTACAACTGATATTCTCCAGGTGGTACCAATGAAGATAAACAGAACCAGGATTGGGTACTCCATGTCAGCGGCCGTTTGTATAATTCTTCTTCTCATAACATTTCCTACCCACGCTTCTTGTGAGTGCGAAGCAGGTACGTATATCATGTGCTTCAGTTTTACTTTGCAAATTTCATGTATATATACTAGTTGTCATTATCTAAAAAAATGTATACTAGTTGTGTTTTGTTTTATATTAATGGATTGTTGCGTGCAAGCGCAGATGAAGAGGTTTGCTATTCGGAATCGCCAAGCTGCGAGAAGAATGCATGCTCTGATAGATGCAAAAAGGATTGCATCTGTCGGAGCTCCAGGCCTCCTTTTTGCATCTGTTGGAGCGTACATTCTTCTCGCAGCGCGGCGATTCCGTATAGCAAACCTCTTCATCTGTGCATGCATGCAATAGAACTTGGGTACATGGTTCTACCGCTTCCCGCACAGATGTTAAGTGCGGCTGAACGACCGGCGACGTCGTCGAAATGTTGGGCTATAAAATCTAGAGCATTGGCATGTACGGACACGCATGTGCGCGCGTGCGCACGCACTGGTATCTTGCAGTGTGGCACTTCATTAATTGTAGCAAATTGTTTCAGTTGCACCAAGCAATCCATGTATATGTATATATGTGACAAACACACACGTACTATACTTGCATTGAGATATCAAGATATTATTTATGTATTAGTAGAATTCATATAACTTACTTGATAAGCCAAGAATCGCATAATCTAAAGTTCAGATGTGTCTGCCTATATATAGACACCGTAATCAATATAGGAGATGAACGTACAGAGAGGTACAACTGATATTCTCCAGGTGGTACCAATGAAGATAGACAGAACCAGGATTGGGTACTCCATCTCAGCGGCCGTTTGTATAATTCTTCTTCTCATAACATTTCCTACCCACGCTTCTTGTGAGTGCGAAGCAGGTACATATATCATGTGCTTCAGTTTTACTTTGCAAATTTCATGTATATATACTAGTTGTCATTATCTAAAAAAATGTATACTAGTTGTGTTTTGTTTTATATTAATGGATTGTTGCGTGCATGCGCAGATGAAGAGGTTTGCGATACAGAATTGCCACGCTGCGAGAAGAATGCATGCTCTGACAGATGCAAGGATTGCATCTGTCAGACCTCCAGGCCTCCTTTTTGCATCTGTCGGAGCATACATTCTTCTTGCAGCGCGGCGATTCCGTATAGCAAACCTCTTCATCCGCGCATGCATGCAATAGAACTTGGCTACATGGTTCTACCGCTTCCCGCACAGATGTTAAGTGCGGCTGAACGACTGGCGACGTCGTCGAAATGCTGGGCTATAAAATTAGAGCATTGGCATGTACGGGCACGCACGTGCGCGCGCACACACACTGGTATCTTGCAGTGTGGCACTTCATTAATTGCAGCAAATTTTTTCAGTTGCACCAAGCAATCCATGTATATGTATATATGTGACACACACACACGTACTATACTTGCATTGAGATATCAAGATATTATTTATGTATTAGTAGAACTCATATAACTTACTTGATATGCCAAGAATCGCATAATCTAAAGTTCAGATGTGTCTGCCTATATATAGACACCGTAATCAATATAGGAGATGAACGTACAGAGAGGTACAACTGATATTCTCCTGGTGGTACCAATGAAGATAAACAGAACCAGGATTGGGTACTCCATGTCAGCGGCCGTTTGTATAATTCTTCTTCTCATAACATTTCCTACCCACGCTTCTTGTGAGTGCGAAGCAGGTACGCATATCATGTGCTTTAGTTTTACTTTGCAAATTTCATGTATATATACTAGTTGTCATTATCTAAAAAAATGTATACTAGTTGTGTTTTGTTTTATATTAATGGATTGTTGCGTGCATGCACAGATGAAGAGGTTTGCTATACATTATCGCTACGCTGCGAGAAGAATGCATGCTCTGACAGATGCAAAAAGGATTGCATCTATCGGAGCTCTAGGCCTCATTTTTGCATCTGTTGGAGCATACATTCTTCTCGCAGCGCGGCGATTCTGTATAGCAAACCTCTTCATCTGTGCATGCATGCAGTAGAACTTGGGTACATGGTTCTACCGCTTCCCGCACAGATGTTAAGTGTGGCTGAACGACCGGCGACGTCATCGAAATGTTGGGCTATAAAATCTAGAGCATTGGCATGTACGGACACGGATGTGCGCGTGCGCACGCACTGGTATCTTGCAGTGTGGCACTTCATTAATTGTAGCAAATTGTTTCAGTTGCACCAAGCAATCCATGTATATGTATATATGTGACAAACACACACGTACTATACTTGCATTGAGATATCAAGATATTATTTATGTATTAGTAGAATTCATATAACCTACTTGATAAGCCAAGAATCGCATAATCTAAAGTTTCGATGTGTCTGCCTATATATAGACACCGTAATCAATATAGGAGATGAACGTACAGAGAGGTACAACTGATATTCTCCAGGTGGTACCAATGAAGATAAACAGAACCAGGATTGGGTACTCCATGTCAGCGGCCGTTTGTATAATTCTTCTTCTCATAACATTTCCTACCCACGCTTCTTGTGAGTGCGAAGCAGGTACGTATATCATGTGCTTCAGTTTTACTTTGCAAATTTCATGTATATATACTAGTTGTCATTATCTAAAAAAATGTATACTAGTTGTGTTTTGTTTTATATTAATGGATTGTTGCGTGCATGCGCAGATGAAGAGGTTTGCTATACGGAATCACCACGCTGCGAGAAGAATGCATGCTCTGACAGATGCAAAAAGGATTGCATCTATCGGAGCTCCAGGCCTCCTTTTTGCATCAGTTGGAGCATACATTCACAACCGGAGCTGGCTGCTTTGCCGAGGGCCCCAGGCTCTCGGCAAAGCCTCTAAGACCCTCGGCAAAGCCTTTGCTGAGCGCAGCTCTCGGCAAAGCGCCCTCGGCAAAAATCCGATCGGCAAAGGCTTCTTTGCCGAGAGCCGTTTATCGGGCACTCGGCAAAGCCTTTGCCGAGAGCCCGACGCTCGGCAAAGCGCGAAATAAAAAAATGCGAAAAAAACCTGGAAAAAAATTTTCAATCGGGGGAGAGGGCCCACTGGCCAGCGCCCGCCCGTCTCCGTCGAAGTCGCAAGTCGCGGCATTTTTCGCGCAAAATTCGCGGCTACGCGGTCGGTGGGATTCGAACTCGTGACCTCTCCCTCACGCGATACCTCCTCTGCCACCTGCACTACACACTCACATGCGTCTATATGCCGTTTCAGTTACTCAAATATTATACTAAACCAAGTGAAAATTGATTGTTTGAGCCCCTAAACGAATTCAAATCAAAAAGTTGTCAACCACAAAGTTTCATAACTTTTCGAGCACTACATTTTTCATATAGAAAGTTTTTCCATCCGAGGTCTTTTGAAAAATTCAAATTTTAAAATTTTGAATTTCAAACGTAGTTTTGCATGACAAGATGAATTCAAATGAAAAAGTGGTCAACTACAATGTTTCATAACTTTTTGAGATCTACAAATTTCATTTAGGAAGTTTTTCCATCCGAGGTCTTTTGAAAAAATCGAATTTTAAAATTTTAAAATTTTGAATTTCAAACGTAGTTTTCCATGACAAGATGAATTCAAATTAAAAAGTGGTCAACTACAATGTTTCATAACCTTTCGAGATCTACAAACTTCATTTAGGAAGTTTTTCCATCCGAAATTGTGGTGCTAACATTGTTCACAAATCTTATATATCTCTCTTGTAGTTTCATGGAACTACATGAGAGACATATAGATTTTGTGAACAACATAATTATTACTTTGTCGAATAAAGAAATGACCAATATAAAGTTTGTAGATCATGAAAAGTTATGAAACTTTGTAGTTGAAAACTTTTTTATTTGAATTCGTTTAGGGCACCAAAATGTGGTTTGAAAAATTGCTTTGCCGAGTGTTTTACTTTGGCACTCGGCAAAGAAGCCTTTGCCGAGTGCTTTTTTTTTGGCTCTCGGCAAAGAAGTTTCTTTGCCGAGCATTTTTGTTTGGCTCTCGGCAAAGAAACTTCTTTGCCGAGAGCCGTTTATCGGACGCTCGGCAAAGGCTTCTTTGCCGAGTGCAGAGGCTTTGCCGAGTGTTTTTAATTTGGCTCTCGGCAAAGCCTTCTTTGCCGAGCGCCCGAAAAAAAAACGCTCGGCAAAGCCTCCGGCGCTCGGCAAAGAAGTGGATTCCGGTAGTGATTCTTCTCGTAGCGCGGCGATTCCGTATAGCAAACCTCTTCATCTGTGCATGCATGCAATAGAACTTGGGTACATGGTTCTACCGCTTCCCGCACAGATGTTAAGTGCGGCTGAACGACCGGCGACGTCGTCGAAATATTGGGCTATAAAATCTAGAGCATTGGCATGTACGGACACGCATGTGCGCGCGCGCGCACGCTCTGGTATCTTGCAGTGTGGCACTTCATTATTTGTAGCAAATTGTTTCAGTTGCACCAAGCAATCCATGTATATGTATATATGTGACAAACACACACGTACTATACTTGCATTGAGATATCAAGATATTATTTATGTATTAGTAGAATTCATATAACCTACTTGATAAGCCAAGAATCGCATAATCTAAAGTTCCGATGTGTCTGCCTATATATAGACACCGTAATCAATATAGGAGATGAACGTACAGAGAGGTACAACTGATATTCTCCAGGTGGTACCAATGAAGATAAACAGAACCAGGATTGGGTACTCCATGTCAGCGGCCGTTTGTATAATTCTTCTTCTCATAACATTTCCTACCCACGCTTCTTGTGAGTGCGAAGCAGGTACGTATATCATGTGATACAGTTTTACTTTGCAAATTTCATGTATATATACTAGTTGTCATTATCTAAAAAAATGTATACTAGTTGTGTTTTGTTTTATATTAATGGATTGTTGCGTGCAAGCGCAGATGAAGAGGTTTGCTATTCGGAATCGCCACGCTGCGAGAAGAATGCATGCTCTGATAGATGCAAAAAGGATTGCATCTGTCGGAGCTCCAGGCCTCCTTTTTGCATCTGTTGGAGCGTACATTCTTCTCGCAGCGCGGCGATTCCGTATAGCAAACCTCTTCATCTGTGCATGCATGCAATAGAACTTGGGTACATGGTTCTACCGCTTCCCGCACAGATGTTAAGTGCGGCTGAACGACCGGCGACGTCGTCGAAATGTTGGGCTATAAAATCTAGAGCATTGGCATGTACGGACACGCATGTGCGCGCGTGCGCACGCACTGGTATCTTGCAGTGTGGCACTTCATTAATTGTAGCAAATTGTTTCAGTTGCACCAAGCAATCCATGTATATGTATATATGTGACAAACACACACGTACTATACTTGCATTGAGATATCAAGATATTATTTATGTATTAGTAGAATTCATATAACTTACTTGATAAGCCAAGAATCGCATAATCTAAAGTTCAGATGTGTCTGCCTATATATAGACACCGTAATCAATATAGGAGATGAACGTACAGAGAGGTACAACTGATATTCTCCAGGTGGTACCAATGAAGATAGACAGAACCAGGATTGGGTACTCCATCTCAGCGGCCGTTTGTATAATTCTTCTTCTCATAACATTTCCTACCCACGCTTCTTGTGAGTGCGAAGCAGGTACATATATCATGTGCTTCAGTTTTACTTTGCAAATTTCATGTATATATACTAGTTGTCATTATCTAAAAAAATGTATACTAGTTGTGTTTTGTTTTATATTAATGGATTGTTGCGTGCATGCGCAGATGAAGAGGTTTGCGATACAGAATTGCCACGCTGCGAGAAGAATGCATGCTCTGACAGATGCAAGGATTGCATCTGTCAGAACTCGAGGCCTCCTTTTTGCATCTGTCGGAGCATACATTCTTCTTGCAGCGCGGCGATTCCGTATAGCAAACCTCTTTATCCGCGCATGCATGCAATAGAACTTGGCTACATGGTTCTACCGCTTCCCGCACAGATGTTAAGTGCGGCTGAACGACTGGCGACGTCGTCGAAATGCTGGGCTATAAAATTAGAGCAATGGCATGTACGGACACGCACGTGCGCGCGCACACACACTGGTATCTTGCAGTGTGGCACTTCATTAATTGCAGCAAATTTTTTCAGTTGCACCAAGCAATCCATGTATATGTATATATGTGACACACACACACGTACTATACTTGCATTGAGATATCAAGATATTATTTATGTATTAGTAGAACTCATATAACTTACTTGATATGCCAAGAATCGCATAATCTAAAGTTCAGATGTGTCTGCCTATATATAGACACCGTAATCAATATAGGAGATGAACGTACAGAGAGGTACAACTGATATTCTCCTGGTGGTACCAATGAAGATAAACAGAACCAGGATTGGGTACTCCATGTCTGCGGCCGTTTGTATAATTCTTCTTCTCATAACATTTCCTACCCACGCTTCTTGTGAGTGCGAAGCAGGTACGCATATCATGTGCTTTAGTTTTACTTTGCAAATTTCATGTATATATACTAGTTGTCATTATCTAAAAAAATGTATACTAGTTGTGTTTTGTTTTATATTAATGGATTGTTGCGTGCATGCACAGATGAAGAGGTTTGCTATACATTATCGCTACGCTGCGAGAAGAATGCATGCTCTGACAGATGCAAAAAGGATTGCATCTATCGGAGCTCTAGGCCTCATTTTTGCATCTGTTGGAGCATACATTCTTCTCGCAGCGCGGCGATTCTGTATAGCAAACCTCTTCATCTGTGCATGCATGCAGTAGAACTTGGGTACATGGTTCTACCGCTTCCCGCACAGATGTTAAGTGTGGCTGAACGACCGGCGACGTCATCGAAATGTTGGGCTATAAAATCTAGAGCATTGGCATGTACGGACACGGATGTGCGCGTGCGCACGCACTGGTATCTTGCAGTGTGGCACTTCATTAATTGTAGCAAATTGTTTCAGTTGCACCAAGCAATCCATGTATATGTATATATGTGACAAACACACACGTACTATACTTGCATTGAGATATCAAGATATTATTTATGTATTAGTAGAACTCATATAACTTACTTGATATGCCAAGAATCGCATAATCTAAAGTTCAGATGTGTCTGCCTATATATAGACACCGTAATCAATATAGGAGATGAACGTACAGAGAGGTACAACTGATATTCTCTAGGTGGTACCAATGAAGATAAACAGAACCAGGATTGGGTACTCCATGTCAGCGGCCGTTTGTATAATTCTTCTTCTCATAACATTTCCTACCCACGCTTCTTGTGAGTGCGAAGCAAGTACGTATATCATGTGCTTCAGTTTTACTTTGCAAATTTCATGTATATATACTAGTTGTCATTATCTAAAAAAATGTATACTAGTTGTGTTTTATTTTATATTAATGGATTGTTGCGTGCATGCGCAGATGAAGAGGTTTGCTATACGGAATCACCACGCTGCGAGAAGAATGCATGCTCTGACAGATGCAAAAAGGATTGCATCTATCGGAGCTCCAGGCCTCCTTTTTGCATCTGTTCGAGCATACATTCTTCTCACAGCGCTGCGATTCCGTATAGCAAACCTCTTCATCTGTGCATGCATGCAATAGAACTTGGGTACATGGTTCTACCGCTTCCCGCACAGATGTTAAGTGCGGCTGGACGACCGGCGACGTCGTCGAAATGTTGGGCTATAAAATCTAGAGCATTGGCATGTACGGACACGCACGTGCGCGCGCGCGCACGCACTGTTATCTTGCAGTGTGGCACTTCATTAATTGTAGCAAATTGTTTCAGTTGCACCAAGCAATCCACGTATATTTATATATGTGACAAACACACACGTACTATACTTGCATTGAGATATCAAGATATTATTTATGTATTAGTAGAACTCATATAACTTACTTGATAAGCCAAGAATCGCATAATCTAAAGTTCAGATGTGTCTGCCTATATATAGACACCGTAATCAATATAGGAGATGAACGTACAGAGAGGTACAACTGATATTCTCCTGGTGGTACCAATGAAGATAAACAGAACCAGGATTGGGTACTCCATGTCAGCGGCCGTTTGTATAATTCTTCTTCTCATAACATTTCCTACCCACGCTTCTTGTGAGTGCGAAGCAGGTACGTATATCATGTGCTTTAGTTTTACTTTGCAAATTTCATGTATATATACTAGTTGTCATTATCTAAAAAAATGTATACTAGTTGTGTTTTGTTTTATATTAATGGATTGTTGCGTGCATGCACAGATGAAGAGGTTTGCTATACATTATCGCTACGCTGCGAGAAGAATGCATGCTCTGACAAATGCAAAAAGGATTGCATCTATCGGAGCTCTAGGCCTCATTTTTGCATCTGTTGGAGCATACATTCTTCTCGCAGCGCGGCGATTCTGTATAGCAAACCTCTTCATCTGTGCATGCATGCAGTAGAACTTGGGTACATGGTTCTACCGCTTCCCGCACAGATGTTAAGTGTGGCTGAACGACCGGCGACGTCTGTCACACCCATTTTTAAGGACAAAAATAGGATGTATAAAAGACTCATGTGCGCCCCAGGAATCAGTCGCACACATAAGTTGACAAATTACATAGTATCATCACAGTGCTTATTACATAACGAATAAGTATTTAAGACATAGTCTTGAACAATAAGTAATAATAACTAATAGTAATTCTTCAGCGGAAACTCCACACAGGGACACGGTTGACTGGTTGACACCAAGACTAGTACTCATTCCGATAATCTTCCTCTATATCTTCATCTGTTATGGTGGAAATAGCAAGGGTGAGTCCATGTCGAACTCCACAAATATAACACAGGGTTCATGAGGCTCAAAAAGGCTAGACACTGTTTAACTGCATTTAGCTTTTAATCACATATATTAGCAATTGAGTAGCATCAAGATAAACCACTTCCCATTAAAGAACCAATGATCAATTGTAATAATGATAACGAATAGCATTAACATGAGCATAATAATAATCAACAATAATTAAACATGATATAGCAATGGTGATCATCTATCTGTAAATGTTCCAAGGCCGCTCGTATCCGTGAGCACGGCTAGTATACCAGTTTTTAACTCTGCGCAGAGGTGTACACTTTCACTGTAAGTCATGATTTCCAAATGAGTGGGGAGATCAAGCCCAAACACCTGAGAACCATATAAAGCCACTCAAAAGTTCGTCTAACAAGTTAGGGCCATTAGATTCACTCGGCAGGCAGATGTAGAACCCCCCTTCCCTGTGGCACAACAACCGCAGCCTATACACACTAGGCCAGGGGCTCGCACTACACCCAAAGTGGCAAGCCATTCTTACGCCATTTAAGGTAACCACTAACAAGCTAGAAAAGGTCTCTTGAACAACTAAAGCCAGAGCCATATAGCCCTCACAGCTGTACTGTATGTCCCGGATGGTCATGTACAGATAAGTCCTTATGGAGAGAAACCAGAGCAACAATATAACCCCTTGCTCTAGCCCCCTTTTCAACAGTAATAAAATCATCTTAATGGTTGATTGCATAATCCATTAGTCAAATTACAAGATCATTGTTCATAATTAAGCACTAGCAATAGCTACCCAAATGCATACCCAAGGTTGACAAGGAATCAAGATATCAAAAGCTAAGTTATAATCTCTATGGTTGTCAAGGAAGACACATGCATATGTATGATAATTTCAGTGAATAGGACAACAAGGATGGTCCCATGTTATACTTGCCTTGATCAAAGCTATCCAAGTGATACTGCTAACTTGGCTCAAAGTAATACTCCGAATCGTCCAAATACTGCTCACCTTCTATATTCGATCATCAATCAACACATACATGCATCCAATCAAACATACACGAAGCAAACAAAGAGGTATAATTAGAACAGTACACCAACAGTAACAAAACAGTAATAAAAGCTTATAAAACTCTTCTACACGTTTCTACGATCACACAGACGCAAAGATCACCAAATTCGGAGTTAAAACGTGAAAGTTATGAATTTTCTAAGATTTCCTATAAATAAATAAATACTTAATTATAAACTCGAAAAATAAATTATCAAAACTAACTGTACAACTACACTAACATGTAGAGCTCGCAAATACGAACCTAACGCAATTTGAACGGATCAAATCGGAGTTAAAACGAAGATTTTATGACCAAAACAATTCTAATGGCAAAACTGTAAATACCTGAAAACGTATTTTTGACTTAACCGGAAGAGAATACGCTTTCAAAACACGAAAACGCATTTTCAGAAATACGCTATGGACCGCGGGTTGATATCTAAAGAGCTGAGGGTCTCTTTAACAAATTTACCCGCGAAGGGGTAAGTTCTAATCTGGGCCCTTGATTTCAAATCGGACGGCTCACGTTCATCACCAACTCCACAGTAGAAAATCCGATCTCCTTCTCCAGGTCCGGCCGGCGGCCTCCATGGCCGGCCACCCGAGCTCACCGGAAAACTCCGGATTCGCCGTTCCCGACCACCAAACATCCCCCAACCGACACCAACCGAACGAGAAGCTTCCCCCGAACCTATCTACATAGCTTAGGAAAGCTACAACAGCTCGAAATCGGGATGCGGCTTGGATAGGGCGGCGGCGCCATTACCGGCCACGGGGAAACTCCAAACCTCACGGTAAAATGCACAAGAATTCAAAAGAAACACATGGGAAGGGAGAGGAGGAGCTAACGAACTCACCTAAGCGAAGAAGAAAGGCACCAGACTAACCGCAACCGACGGCGACGTTCAACCGAAACCCGCCTAGGTTTTCCAACTCGCCAACTCGATTTCACGTGGATGAACTCGTGTTTTAGATGAAAAACGGAAATAGGAAACATGCGGCTATCAATTTTATAGCTTCACCTCGTCGATTTCGGGTAGGATACAAAGATACGCGATTTGATTCGGTTGAGGCATAGCTCGTGTCCGTCCCGGTTACGACCGGAGGAAGAGGACGCGGCTGCCACCTGGGGCCCACCCGTCAGCGACTGAAGAAAGGGAGAGGCGCGCGGCTGGCTCGGCTGGCTTGGCTGCTGGGCTCGGCTGCTGGGCCGGGACGCGACGGCGCTGGACGGCCCACGCGGGCAGGCGCGGGAGAGCAGGCCGTCCGACGGCCTTCGGGCCAAGAAGGTAAGTTGTTTTTGTTTTTTTTTTCTTTTGTTTCTTTTCAAACCTTTTCAAATAGAGTTTCAAATTCAAATCAAAATAAAATAAACCCACACCACAAAATAAAATAAATGCAGCAGCATGAATGCATCACCAAAATAGTTTTTAAAATTTTAATTTGCCCTAATTGTTATCTAATTTCTTCAAAATTCATTATCTCTAAAATTTGGGTGTTACAAATTCTACCCCCCTTAAAAGAATATCGTCCTCGAGATTGAACTGCTTACTCAAACAACTGCGGATATGATTTCCTCAATTCATCCTCTCTTTCCCAAGTTGCCTCTGCTTCTGAATATCGATTCCACTGCACCTTGCACATCTTAATAACCCGACTTCGAGTAACTCTCTCAGCAGTTTCTAAAATCTTGATCGGAAACTCTTCATATGTAAGATCTTCATTAACAGTCAATTCTTCTAAAGGTATCTGCTCCTCAGGCACACGTAAACACTTCTTAAGTTGTGAAACATGGAACACATCATGTACTCCAGATAAATTATCAGGCAACTCTAATTGATAAGCAACTTCCCCACGTCTAGTAATAACTTTAAATGGTCCAACATACCTTGGTGCTAGTTTACCTTTCATGTTAAACCTCTTCACACATTTCATAGGTGACACCTTCAAATAGACATAATCACCTACCTCAAAAACTAAATCTCTTCTTCTATTGTCAGCATAACTCTTCTGACGAGACTGCGCTACTCTCAAATTCTCTCGAATCACTCGCACTTGATCTTCTGCGTTTCTAAGAACATCTGTACCAAACACCTGAGATTCACCTGTCTGATCCCAAAACAATGGAGTTCTACACTTACGTCCATACAAAGCTTCAAACGGTGCCATCTTAAGACTCTGTTGATAACTATTATTGTAAGAAAATTCTGCATAAGGCAAACTCTTATCCCAACTAGTTCCATATTGCAATGCACAAGCTCTCAACATATCCTCTAATACCTGGTTGGTCCTTTCAGTCTGTCCATCTGTCTGTGGATGATATGCTGTACTAAAATTCAATTTTGTTCCCAATGATTCATGCACAGCTTTCCAAAAATGCGACGTAAACTGCGATCCTCGATCAGATACAATCTTCTTTGGAACTCCATGCAAACATACTATCCTCTCCATATACAACTCTGCCAATTTTGGTCCACGGTAAGTAGTCTTAACGGGTATAAAATGAGCAACTTTTGTTAATCGATCTACTATCACCCAAATAGAGTCATAACCTTTCTGAGTACGAGGTAACCCCACTATAAAGTCCATACCAACTTCTTCCCACTTCCATTCAGGAATCTTCATTGGTTGCAACAATCCAGCAGGTCTCTGATGCTCTGCTTTCACCCTCTGACAAGTGTCACATAATGCCACATACTCAGCCACATCTCGCTTTAATCCAAGCCACCAATATTTCTGTTTCAGATCCAAATACATCTTAGTACTACCAGGATGAATAGAATAAGCTGACTCATGAGCTTCGCGAAGAATTGCTTGTCTAACAGTTTGATCCTCAGGTACACACAGCCTCTTTCCAAACCACAAAATTCCATTATCATCCATCCGAAAACCTGGTGACTTACCAATCACTATATCTTCCGCTATCTTCTTTAGTTTCTCATCCTTCAACTGACCCTTGTAGATTTCTTGCTCTAAAGTAGGCTCTATTACTAATTCCATTGTATTAGTAACAATTCCCAAATTCAAATATTCAAATTCAGCACATAACTCACTAGTCATAGTCAATATCTGTATCTCATTGACATAGCTTTTCCTACTAAGAGCATCAGCTACTACATTAGCCTTACCAGGATGATAGTGTATCTCAATATCATAATCCTTGATCAATTCTAACCATCTGCGTTGCCTCAAATTCAGATCTGACTGAGTGAAAATATACTTCAAACTCTTATGATCAGTGTATATATCACTCTTATGTCCAATCAAATAATGTCTCCAAATCTTTAAAGCATGAACTACAGCTGCTAACTCCAAATCATGTGTAGGATAATTCAACTCATGCTTTCTCAACTGCCTAGATGCATAAGCCACAACTCTGCCTTCTTGCATAAGAACACATCCCAAACCTTGACAAGAAGCATCACAATAAATAGAAAACTTCTTACTCAAATCTGGCAAAACCAAAACAGGCGCTGTAGTCAACTTCTTCTTCAATTCCTCAAAACTAGCTTGACATTTATCTGACCACACAAACTTGGCATTCTTCTCTAATAGAGATGTCATAGGTTTAGCAAGTTTAGAAAACCCTTCAATGAATCGTCTGTAATATCCAGCTAATCCCAAGAAACTACAAATCTCGCTAACATCAATAGGTGGTTTCCAATTTAATACATCCTTTACTTTACCTGGATCCACTGATATCCCTCCATTAGAAACAATATGACCAAGGAAAGAAACTTCCTTCAACCAAAACTCACATTTACTTCGCTTCGCATACAGTTTATGCTCTCTAAGTTTCTGCAATACCAACCTCAAATGTTCAGCATGCTCTACTTCTGTCTTGGAAAATACCAGTATATCATCAATAAATACCACCACAAACTTATCCAAATATTCCATGAACACCTTATTCATCATGTACATAAAGTATGCAGGTGCATTGGTCAATCCAAATGACATAACAGTATACTCATACAATCCATACCTTGTAGTAAAAGCTGTCTTTGGAATATCAGAAACACGAATCTTCAACTGATGATAACCAGAACGTAAATCAATCTTAGAGAACACACAAGCACCTCTCAACTGATCAAACAAGTCATCAATCCTGGGCAAAGGATACTTATTCTTGATAGTTACCTCATTTAGTGATCTATAATCAACACACATCCTCTGACCGCCATCTTTCTTATCAATAAAAATAACTGGTGCTCCCCAAGGTGATGAACTAGGTCGAATAAAACCTTTATCTTGTAATTCTTTAATTTGTTTCTTAAGTTCTTCTAATTCATCTACTCCCATCCTATATGGTCGTTTGGCTATAGGTGCAGTTCCAGGAAGTAATTCTATAAGAAATTCAATGTCTCGGTCAGGTGGCATACCTGGCAATTCATCAGGGAAGACATCCGGAAATTCCTCAATCACTGAATTCTCCTTATTAGTATCTTCAAGCTGATTCACCACAGCGGTTGGTTGCTTCTGCACTGCTACATCCACATTGATTTTATCTCCATTAGGTGCAGTCACAACTACTACTTTCTGCTGACACTGAATCTCTGCCTGATTTGACTTCATCCAGTCCATACCCAATATCACATCAATACCAGATGTCCTCAACACTATAGGAGTTATCTTAAACTCTACCCCCCTTAATACCATACTAATTGGAAGACAATGATTACTGGTTTGCATGGTACCTCCAGGTGAATTTACTAAGAGAGGTTCTTTCATAGCTAGCATGGGTATACTATGCATTTTAACAAAAATGTTGGATATGAATGTATGAGATGCTCCAGAGTCAAAAAGAACAGTTGCAGGAGTGGAATGTACATTGAACGTACCAATCATAACTTCTGGTGCATCATGAACTGTATCAGAAGACACGTGATTCACCCTTCCAGTACCAGATTGCCTCTGGTTGCTCTTCTGGCTTTGAGGAGTCTGCTGGTTCTGCTTCTCAGGACAATGATAAGACATATGCCCCTCTTTACCACAGACAAAGCATCTAGTAGGCGTGCTGGGAGCACTATTCTTCATGGGGGTAACATTAGAATTTCCAGTGCGAGGAGTCTGTTGCCCAGTCTGCTGATACTGTTGACGTTGTGGATATGATGAACGCTGTTGTGACTGATTACTTTGCCAATTCTGGGACCACCTCTGATTCGGATTGCGATTCCATTGACTAACCGGTCCCTGAAACTTCTGATGAAAACCATGCTGAGAATTAGTGCGCTGACGGTTGTTGCTTCCTGAGCCTTGTACCTTCATTTTCCTCTTCCTGTCCATCTCTCTGCGCTCATTATCAAGCACAATAGCTTTATTTACCAGCTCTTGAAAACTAGCATAGTTGTTCCCCTTGAACTGCAAGCGAAGATCATAATAAATTCCCTTCAAGAAAAGACGCTGTTTGTCTGCATCTTCCCTCACTTCATTAGGAGCATAGCGAGCCAACTGGGTAAATCTATCATGATATTCACTAACGCTCATCTGTCCCATCCTAAGGTTTCTGAATTCTTCCTGCTTCAGCTCAATTATACCTTTAGGAATATGACGAGCTCGAAAATCTCTAACAAACTCATTCCAAGTGATAGGAGGAGCATTGTCAGGGCGTGCAGCTTGATACGACTCCCACCAAGTCTGAGCTGTCCCCTGTAACTGACCAGATGCATATAACACCTTCTCCATATCATTGCATTGGGCTATATTCAGCTGTTTCTCCACTGCTCTCACCCAATCATCTGCCTCTAAAGGATCAGCAGCATGAGAAAATACTGGAGGGCGTCCCTTTAAAAATTCCCCACGCTTATCCCTCACTTGCACAGGCGGTGGTACTCCTGCAGCGGGATTGTTCTGCATGTGCTGCATAAACATCTGCATCATCTGGTTCTGAGTTTGCATGAGTTCCTCCATAGTAATGGGTAGGTTAGCACCTCCACGACCTCTGCCATGACCTCTGCCTGACATCTGTTTCCAAAAACACAGAAATTGAAATTCAGTACAATCCGAAATGATGTATTCAATAGATAAGCAAAATCTGATTTTTCTGGGCGATCTCCAATTTCAGCAACTCAGTAAAACTGTCATATCTCGAGCTACAGATGTCCAATTCAGATGATCTTTACATGGTTGGAAAGCTTACAAAATTATCTACAACTTTTATTCACAACACTTCTTCTGATTCTGTCAATAAATTGGCCAAAAACTGAACTTAACCAAAACTGTTTCAAAATTCTAGACTGTGCAGTAACTCCAACTTGAAACAGGTATATCTCTTAGCTCATAATAGATATTAAGGTGATTCTTGCGGGGTTGGAAAGATATAAAAGTCTAATTATTCCCAGTAAAATTTCTTGAATTTCTCATGAACGGATTTTAAGTTATTTCTAAAACATCCCAGACTGATCCAAAAATCAGCAAAGGACAGAACTAAGTTAACCTCATATTCAACTAATATATTTTGATCAAACTTAATATTCTTAACCATGGAACTTGTAGGCATGTCTACAAAACTCCAGCACACATTACAAAGATCCAAATCACACATTATCATAATAACAATCCATCAATCACATAATTGTTCACACCACAAACTGACTCTCAAAACAAACCAAACTTAAAATTAACTCGCAACTACTATTGTTCCTATTACATAGGGATTTTTCCTATTTCCTAATTAAGCTTCTCATAAATCTTGGGATGACCTAACTCCGCCCTTAATTGATCAATCTCCTTATAAGCTTGCTCCTTAAGTTCTTTTTCCTTTAGCAACTCATCCTTCAAATCCACCTCATGGAGAGCCAATTCTCGAGCTAATCCCACCGTAGCTTGTAAAGTCAAGGAGGAATCATCTGCAGGCGGCACGGTCCAAATACCCTTGTCATGTATGAAACAAGGAAAATGCCGGAGTGCACCCTTTAACGTCTTGTCCGAGCGTAGACCATGGTAGTAAACAAATGCATTAAAAGCGACATCCTCCATGCTTATCTCCACAGTTGCCCGGCTCACTCTGGTAATGAACTTTGACTCCACCTTAGGCTCCTTAGTGGTAGGATCCCTTTTCTTAACCCATAACTCCGTTTCCCAATAGGAATCCATCCATGGATGACTATACTCTGCACTGCGATACTCCAACGTAGCTTCCTAGTCGTAATAGTAGTTGTCCAATGTTCTTGTCAACATGTCATGGAAGAAAGCATCAGCTTTAGGAACCATGATATGAAACTTCGTAGTCCACCCCATAACTACATCCTCCATTGGTGTATCACCAACTCTTGATTCAGCATCAGATAGCTCTTGATCGCCATCTTCATACGGCTCCTGAGGTTTGAAACGGGCAACGTACTGTGCAGCTGACAGACGGGGATGAGGAGGCATCTATAAGATTTAGACATAGATTAGATAGAATCAATGTATTTTCGCAATAGAATAAAGTAGAGGAAGCATAAAACTTTAGTAATTAACAAGGTGAAAAGAGGAAGCATGAATTAAGTGAAGTATGGATGCTATTAATGACCATTCTAACTAGGCTTGCGTCCTACAGTCAACACGGCTCTGATACCAATCTGTCACACCCATTTTTAAGGACAAAAATAGGATGTATAAAAGACTCATGTGCGCCCCAGGAATCAGTCGCACACATAAGTTGACAAATTACATAGTATCATCACAGTGCTTATTACATAACGAATAAGTATTTAAGACATAGTCTTGAACAATAAGTAATAATAACTAATAGTAATTCTTCAGCGGAAACTCCACACAGGGACACGGTTGACTGGTTGACACCAAGACTAGTACTCATTCCGATAATCTTCCTCTATATCTTCATCTGTTATGGTGGAAATAGCAAGGGTGAGTCCATGTCGAACTCCACAAATATAACACAGGGTTCATGAGGCTCAAAAAGGCTAGACACTGTTTAACTGCATTTAGCTTTTAATCACATATATTAGCAATTGAGTAGCATCAAGATAAACCACTTCCTATTAAAGAACCAATGATCAATTGTAATAATGATAACGAATAGCATTAACATGAGCATAATAATAATCAACAATAATTAAACATGATATAGCAATGGTGATCATCTATCTGTAAATGTTCCAAGGCCGCTCGTATCCGTGAGCACGGCTAGTATACCAGTTTTTAACTCTGCGCAGAGGTGTACACTTTCACTGTAAGTCATGATTTCCAAATGAGTGGGGAGATCAAGCCCAAACACCCGAGAACCATATAAAGCCACTCAAAAGTTCGTCTAACAAGTTAGGGCCATTAGATTCACTCGGCAGGCAGATGTAGAACCCCCCTTCCCTGTGGCACAACAACCGCAGCCTATACACACTAGGCCAGGGGCTCGCACTACACCCAAAGTGGCAAGCCATTCTTACGCCATTTAAGGTAACCACTAACAAGCTAGAAAAGGTCTCTTGAACAACTAAAGCCAGAGCCATATAGCCCTCACAGCTGTACTGTATGTCCCGGATGGTCATGTACAGATAAGTCCTTATGGAGAGAAACCAGAGCAACAATATAACCCCTTGCTCTAGCCCCCTTTTCAACAGTAATAAAATCATCTTAATGGTTGATTGCATAATCCATTAGTCAAATTACAAGATCATTGTTCATAATTAAGCACTAGCAATAGCTACCCAAATGCATACCCAAGGTTGACAAGGAATCAAGATATCAAAAGCTAAGTTATAATCTCTATGGTTGTCAAGGAAGACACATGCATATGTATGATAATTGCAGTGAATAGGACAACAAGGATGATCCCATGTTATACTTGCCTTGATCAAAGCTATCCAAGTGATACTGCTGACTTGGCTCAAAGTAATACTCCGAATCGTCCAAATACTGCTCACCTTCTATATTCGATCATCAATCAACACATACATGCATCCAATCAAACATACACGAAGCAAACAAAGAGGTATAATTAGAACAGTACACCAACAGTAACAAAACAGTAATAAAAGCTTATAAAACTCTTCTACACGTTTCTACGATCACACAGACGCAAAGATCACCAAATTCGGAGTTAAAACGTGAAAGTTATGAATTTTCTAAGATTTCCTATAAATAAATAAATACTTAATTATAAACTCGAAAAATAAATTATCAAAACTAACTGTACAACTACACTAACATGTAGAGCTCGCAAATACGAACCTAACGCAATTTGAACGGATCAAATCGGAGTTAAAACGAAGATTTTATGATCAAAACAATTCTAATGGCAAAACTGTAAATACCTGAAAACGTATTTTTGACTTAACCGGAAGAGAATACGCTTTCAAAACACGAAAACGCATTTTCAGAAATACGCTATGGACCGTGGGTTGATATCTAAAGAGCTGAGGGTCTCTTTAACAAATTTACCCGCGAAGGGGTAAGTTCTAATCTGGGCCCTTGATTTCAAATCGGACGGCTCACGTTCATCACCAACTCCACAGTAGAAAATCCGATCTCCTTCTCCAGGTCCGGCCGGCGGCCTCCATGGCCGGCCACCCGAGCTCGCCGGAAAACTCCGGATTCGCCGTTCCCGACCACCAAACATCCCCCAACCGACACCAACCGAACGAGAAGCTTCCCCCGAACCTATCTACATAGCTTAGGAAAGCTACAACAGCTCGAAATCGGGATGCGGCTTGGATAGGGCGGCGGCGCCATTACCGGCCACGGGGAAACTCCAAACCTCACGGTAAAATGCACAAGAATTCAAAAGAAACACATGGGAAGGGAGAGGAGGAGCTAACGAACTCACCTAAGCGAAGAAGAAAGGCACCAGACTAACCGCAACCGACGGCGACGTTCAACCGAAACCCGCCTAGGTTTTCCAACTCGCCAACTCGATTTCACGTGGATGAACTCGTGTTTTAGATGAAAAACGGAAATAGGAAACATGCGGCTATCAATTTTATAGCTTCACCTCGTCGATTTCGGGTAGGATACAAAGATACGCGATTTGATTCGGTTGAGGCATAGCTCGTGTCCGTCCCGGTTACGACCGGAGGAAGAGGACGCGGCTGCCACCTGGGGCCCACCCGTCAGCGACTGAAGAAAGGGAGAGGCGCGCGGCTGGCTCGGCTGGCTTGGCTGCTGGGCTCGGCTGCTGGGCCGGGACGCGACGGCGCTGGACGGCCCACGCGGGCAGGCGCGGGAGAGCAGGCCGTCCGACGGCCTTCGGGCCAAGAAGGTAAGTTGTTTTTGTTTTTTTTTTCTTTTATTTCTTTTCAAACCTTTTCAAATAGAGTTTCAAATTCAAATCAAAATAAAATAAACTCACACCACAAAATAAAATAAATGCAGCAGCATGAATGCATCACCAAAATAGTTTTTAAAATTTCAATTTGCCCTAATTGTTATCTAATTTCTTCAAAATTCATTATCTCTAAAATTTGGGTGTTACAACGTCGTCGAAATGTTGGGCTATAAAATCTAGAGCATTGGCATGTACGAACACGGATGTGCGCGTGCGCACGCACTGGTATCTTGCAGTGTGGCACTTCATTAATTGTAGCAAATTGTTTCAGTTGCACCAAGCAATCCATGTATATGTATATATGTGACAAACACACACGTACTATACTTGCATTGAGATATCAAGATATTATTTATGTATTAGTAGAATTCATATAACCTACTTGATAAGCCAAGAATCGCATAATCTAAAGTTTCGATGTGTCTGCCTATATATAGACACCGTAATCAATATAGGAGATGAACGTACAGAGAGGTACAACTGATATTCTCCAGGTGGTACCAATGAAGATAAACAGAACCAGGATTGGGTACTCCATGTCAGCGGCCGTTTGTATAATTCTTCTTCTCATAACATTTCCTACCCACGCTTCTTGTGAGTGCGAAGCAGGTACGTATATCATGTGCTTCAGTTTTACTTTGCAAATTTCATGTATATATACTAGTTGTCATTATCTAAAAAAATGTATACTAGTTGTGTTTTGTTTTATATTAATGGATTGTTGCGTGCATGCGCAGATGAAGAGGTTTGCTATACATTATCGCTACGCTGCGAGAAGAATGCATGCTCTGACAGATGCAAAAAGGATTGCATCTATCGGAGCTCTAGGCCTCCTTTTTGCATCAGTTGGAGCATACATTCACAACCGGAGCCGGCTGCTTTGCCGAGGGCCCCAGGCTCTCGGCAAAGCCTCTAAGACCCTCGGCAAAGCCTTTGCCGAGCGCAGCTCTCGGCAAAGCGCCCTCGGCAAAAATCCGATCGGCAAAGGCTTCTTTGCCGAGAGCCGTTTATCGGGCACTCGGCAAAGCCTTTGCCGAGAGCCCGACGCTCGGCAAAGCGCGAAATAAAAAAATGCGAAAAAAACCTGGAAAAAAAATTTTCAATCGGGGGAGAGGGCCCACTGGCCAGCGCCCGCCCGTCTCCGTCGAAGTCGCAAGTCGCGGCATTTTTCGCGCAAAATTCGCGGCTACGCGGTCGGTGGGATTCGAACTCGTGACCTCTCCCTCACGCGATACCTCCTCTGCCACCTGCACTACACACTCACATGCGTCTATATGCCGTTTCAGTTACTCAAATATTATACTAAACCAAGTGAAAATTGATTGTTTGAGCCCCTAAACGAATTCAAATCAAAAAGTTGTCAACCACAAAGTTTCATAACTTTTCGAGCACTACATTTTTCATATAGAAAGTTTTTCCATCCGAGGTCCTTTGAAAAATTCAAATTTTAAAATTTTGAATTTCAAACGTAGTTTTGCATGATAAGATGAATTCAAATGAAAAAGTGGTCAACTACAATGTTTCATAACTTTTTGAGATCTACAAATTTCATTTAGGAAGTTTTTCCATCCGAGGTCTTTTGAAAAAATCAAATTTTAAAATTTTAAAATTTTGAATTTCAAACGTAGTTTTCCATGACAAGATGAATTCAAATTAAAAAGTGGTCAACTACAATGTTTCATAACCTTTCGAGATCTACAAACTTCATTTAGGAAGTTTTTCCATCCGAAATTGTGGTGCTAACATTGTTCACAAATCTTATATATCTCTCTTGTAGTTTCATGGAACTACATGAGAGACATAGATTTTGTGAACAATGTAATTATTACTTTGTCGAATAAAGAAATGACTAATATAAAGTTTGTAGATCATGAAAAGTTATGAAACTTTGTAGTTGAAAACTTTTTTATTTGAATTCGTTTAGGGCACCAAAATGTGGTTTGAAAAATTGCTTTGCCGAGTGTTTTACTTTGGCACTCGGCAAAGAAGCCTTTGCCGAGTGCTTTTTTTTGGCTCTCGGCAAAGAAGTTTCTTTGCCGAGCGTTTTTGTTTGGCTCTCGGCAAAGAAACTTCTTTGCCGAGAGCCGTTTATCGGACGCTCGGCAAAGGCTTCTTTGCCGAGTGCAGAGGCTTTGCCGAGTGTTTTTTATTTGGCTCTCGGCAAAGCCTTCTTTGCCGAGCGCCCGAAAAAAAAACGCTCGGCAAAGCCTCCGGCGCTCGGCAAAGAAGTGGATTCCGGTAGTGATTCTTCTCGCAGCGCGGCGATTCCGTATAGCAAACCTCTTCATCTGTGCATGCATGCAATAGAACTTGGGTACATGGTTCTACCGCTTCCCGCACAGATGTTAAGTGCGGCTGAACGACCGGCGACGTCGTCGAAATATTGGGCTATAAAATCTAGAGCATTGGCATGTACGGACACGCATGTGCGCGCGCGCGCACGCTCTGGTATCTTGCAGTGTGGCACTTCATTAATTGTAGCAAATTGTTTCAGTTGCACCAAGCAATCCATGTATATGTATATATGTGACAAACACACACGTACTATACTTGCATTGAGATATCAAGATATTATTTATGTATTAGTAGAATTCATATAACCTACTTGATAAGCCAAGAATCGCATAATCTAAAGTTCCGATGTGTCTGCCTATATATAGACACCGTAATCAATATAGGAGATGAACGTACAGAGAGGTACAACTGATATTCTCCAGGTGGTACCAATGAAGATAAACAGAACCAGGATTGGGTACTCCATGTCAGCGGCCGTTTGTATAATTCTTCTTCTCATAACATTTCCTACCCACGCTTCTTGTGAGTGCGAAGCAGGTACGTATATCATGTGCTTCAGTTTTACTTTGCAAATTTCATGTATATATACTAGTTGTCATTATCTAAAAAAATGTATACTAGTTGTGTTTTGTTTTATATTAATGGATTGTTGCGTGCAAGCGCAGATGAAGAGGTTTGCTATTCGGAATCGCCACGCTGCGAGAAGAATGCATGCTCTGATAGATGCAAAAAGGATTGCATCTGTCGGAGCTCCAGGCCTCCTTTTTGCATCTGTTGGAGCGTACATTCTTCTCGCAGCGCGGCGATTCCGTATAGCAAACCT
This sequence comes from Saccharum hybrid cultivar R570, assembly GCA_038087645.1. NCBI lineage: Eukaryota > Viridiplantae > Streptophyta > Magnoliopsida > Poales > Poaceae > Saccharum > Saccharum hybrid cultivar. The sequence continues at coordinate 5,959,889 of JAQSUU010000744.1, forward strand.
CTTCATCTGTGCATGCATGCAATAGAACTTGGGTACATGGTTCTACCGCTTCTCGCACAGATGTTAAGTGCGGCTGAACGACCGGCGACGTCGTCGAAATGTTGGGCTATAAAATCTAGAGCATTGGCATGTACGGACACGCATGTGCGCGCGTGCGCACGCACTGGTATCTTGCAGTGTGGCACTTCATTAATTGTAGCAAATTGTTTCAGTTGCACCAAGCAATCCATGTATATGTATATATGTGACAAACACACACGTACTATACTTGCATTGAGATATCAAGATATTATTTATGTATTAGTAGAATTCATATAACTTACTTGATAAGCCAAGAATCGCATAATCTAAAGTTCAGATGTGTCTGCCTATATATAGACACCGTAATCAATATAGGAGATGAACGTACAGAGAGGTACAACTGATATTCTCCAGGTGGTACCAATGAAGATAGACAGAACCAGGATTGGGTACTCCATCTCAGCGGCCGTTTGTATAATTCTTCTTCTCATAACATTTCCTACCCACGCTTCTTGTGAGTGCGAAGCAGGTACATATATCATGTGCTTCAGTTTTACTTTGCAAATTTCATGTATATATACTAGTTGTCATTATCTAAAAAAATGTATACTAGTTGTGTTTTGTTTTATATTAATGGATTGTTGCGTGCATGCGCAGATGAAGAGGTTTGCGATACAGAATTGCCACGCTGCGAGAAGAATGCATGCTCTGACAGATGCAAGGATTGCATCTGTCAGAGCTCCAGGCCTCCTTTTTGCATCTGTCGGAGCATACATTCTTCTTGCAGCGCGGCGATTCCGTATAGCAAACCTCTTCATCCGCGTATGGATGCAATAGAACTTGGCTACATGGTTCTACCGCTTCCCGCACAGATGTTAAGTGCGGCTGAACGACTGGCGACGTCGTCGAAATGCTGGGCTATAAAATTAGAGCATTGGCATGTACGGACACGCACGTGCGCGCGCGCACACACACTGGTATCTTGCAGTGTGGCACTTCATTAATTGCAGCAAATTTTTTCAGTTGCACCAAGCAATCCATGTATATGTATATATGTGACACACACACACGTACTATACTTGCATTGAGATATCAAGATATTATTTATGTATTAGTAGAACTCATATAACTTACTTGATATGCCAAGAATCGCATAATCTAAAGTTCAGATGTGTCTGCCTATATATAGACACCGTAATCAATATAGGAGATGAACGTACAGAGAGGTACAACTGATATTCTCCTGGTGGTACCAATGAAGATAAACAGAACCAGGATTGGTTACTCCATGTCAGCGGCCGTTTGTATAATTCTTCTTCTCATAACATTTCCTACCCACGCTTCTTGTGAGTGCGAAGCAGGTACGCATATCATGTGCTTTAGTTTTACTTTGCAAATTTCATGTATATATACTAGTTGTCATTATCTAAAAAAATGTATACTAGTTGTGTTTTGTTTTATATTAATGGATTGTTGCGTGCATGCACAGATGAAGAGGTTTGCTATACATTATCGCTACGCTGCGAGAAGAATGCATGCTCTGACAGATGCAAAAAAGGATTGCATCTATCGGAGCTCTAGGCCTCATTTTTGCATCTGTTGGAGCATACATTCTTCTCGCAGCGCGGCGATTCTGTATAGCAAACCTCTTCATCTGTGCATGCATGCAGTAGAACTTGGGTACATGGTTCTACCGCTTCCCGCACAGATGTTAAGTGTGGCTGAACGACCGGCGACGTCATCGAAATGTTGGGCTATAAAATCTAGAGCATTGGCATGTACGGACACGGATGTGCGCGTGCGCACGCACTGGTATCTTGCAGTGTGGCACTTCATTAATTGTAGCAAATTGTTTCAGTTGCACCAAGCAATCCATGTATATGTATATATGTGACAAACACACACGTACTATACTTGCATTGATATATCAAGATATTATTTATGTATTAGTAGAACTCATATAACTTACTTGATATGCCAAGAATCGCATAATCTAAAGTTCAGATGTGTCTGCCTATATATAGACACCGTAATCAATATAGGAGATGAACGTACAGAGAGGTACAACTGATATTCTCCAGGTGGTACCAATGAAGATAAACAGAACCAGGATTGGGTACTCCATGTCAGCGGCCGTTTGTATAATTCTTCTTCTCATAACATTTCCTACCCACGCTTCTTGTGAGTGCGAAGCAGGTACGTATATCATGTGCTTCAGTTTTACTTTGCAAATTTCATGTATATATACTAGTTGTCATTATCTAAAAAAATGTATACTAGTTGTGTTTTATTTTATATTAATGGATTGTTGCGTGCATGCGCAGATGAAGAGGTTTGCTATACGGAATCACCACGCTGCGAGAAGAATGCATGCTCTGACAGATGCAAAAAGGATTGCATCTATCGGAGCTCCAGGCCTCCTTTTTGCATCTGTTCGAGCATACATTCTTCTCACAGCGCTGTGATTCCGTATAGCAAACCTCTTCATCTGTGCATGCATGCAATAGAACTTGGGTACATGGTTCTACCGCTTCCCGCACAGATGTTAAGTGCGGCTGGACGACCGGCGACGTCGTCGAAATGTTGGGCTATAAAATCTAGAGCATTGGCATGTACGGACACGCACGTGCGCGCGCGCGCACGCACTGTTATCTTGCAGTGTGGCACTTCATTAATTGTAGCAAATTGTTTCAGTTGCACCAAGCAATCCACGTATATTTATATATGTGACAAACACACACGTACTATACTTGCATTGAGATATCAAGATATTATTTATGTATTAGTAGAACTCATATAACTTACTTGATAAGCCAAGAATCGCATAATCTAAAGTTCAGATGTGTCTGCCTATATATAGACACCGTAATCAATATAGGAGATGAACGTACAGAGAGGTACAACTGATATTCTCCTGGTGGTACCAATGAAGATAAACAGAACCAGGATTGGGTACTCCATGTCAGCGGCCGTTTGTATAATTCTTCTTCTCATAACATTTCCTACCCACGCTTCTTGTGAGTGCGAAGCAGGTACGCATATCATGTGCTTTAGTTTTACTTTGCAAATTTCATGTATATATACTAGTTGTCATTATCTAAAAAAATGTATACTAGTTGTGTTTTGTTTTATATTAATGGATTGTTGCGTGCATGCACAGATGAAGAGGTTTGCTATACATTATCGCTACGCTGCGAGAAGAATGCATGCTCTGACAGATGCAAAAAAGGATTGCATCTATCGGAGCTCTAGGCCTCATTTTTGCATCTGTTGGAGCATACATTCTTCTCGCAGCGCGGCGATTCTGTATAGCAAACCTCTTCATCTGTGCATGCATGCAGTAGAACTTGGGTACATGGTTCTACCGCTTCCCGCACAGATGTTAAGTGTGGCTGAACGACCGCCGACGTCATCGAAATGTTGGGCTATAAAATCTAGAGCATTGGCATGTACGGACACGGATGTGCGCGTGCGCACGCACTGGTATCTTGCAGTGTGGCACTTCATTAATTGTAGCAAATTGTTTCAGTTGCACCAAGCAATCCATGTATATGTATATATGTGACAAACACACACGTACTATACTTGCATTGATATATCAAGATATTATTTATGTATTAGTAGAACTCATATAACTTACTTGATATGCCAAGAATCGCATAATCTAAAGTTCAGATGTGTCTGCCTATATATAGACACCGTAATCAATATAGGAGATGAACGTACAGAGAGGTACAACTGATATTCTCCAGGTGGTACCAATGAAGATAAACAGAACCAGGATTGGGTACTCCATGTCAGCGGCCGTTTGTATAATTCTTCTTCTCATAACATTTCCTACCCACGCTTCTTGTGAGTGCGAAGCAGGTACGTATATCATGTGCTTCAGTTTTACTTTGCAAATTTCATGTATATATACTAGTTGTCATTATCTAAAAAAATGTATACTAGTTGTGTTTTATTTTATATTAATGGATTGTTGCGTGCATGCGCAGATGAAGAGGTTTGCTATACGGAATCACCACGCTGCGATAAGAATGCATGCTCTGACAGATGCAAAAAGGATTGCATCTATCGGAGCTCCAGGCCTCCTTTTTGCATCTGTTCGAGCATACATTCTTCTCACAGCGCTGTGATTCCGTATAGCAAACCTCTTCATCTGTGCATGCATGCAATAGAACTTGGGTACATGGTTCTACCGCTTCCCGCACAGATGTTAAGTGCGGCTGGACGACCGGCGACGTCGTCGAAATGTTGGGCTATAAAATCTAGAGCATTGGCATGTACGGACACGCACGTGCGCGCGCGCGCACGCACTGTTATCTTGCAGTGTGGCACTTCATTAATTGTCGCAAATTGTTTCAGTTGCACCAAGCAATCCACGTATATTTATATATGTGACAAACACACACGTACTATACTTGCATTGAGATATCAAGATATTATTTATGTATTAGTAGAACTCATATAACTTACTTGATAAGCCAAGAATCGCATAATCTAAAGTTCAGATGTGTCTGCCTATATATAGACACCGTAATCAATATAGGAGATGAACGTACAGAGAGGTACAACTGATATTCTCCTGGTGGTACCAATGAAGATAAACAGAACCAGGATTGGGTACTCCATGTCAGCGGCCGTTTGTATAATTCTTCTTCTCATAACATTTCCTACCCACGCTTCTTGTGAGTGCGAAGCAGGTACGTATATCATGTGCTTCAGTTTTACTTTGCAAATTTCATGTATATATACTAGTTGTCATTATCTAAAAAAATGTATACTAGTTGTGTTTTGTTTTATATTAATGGATTGTTGCGTGCATGCGCAGATGAAGAGGTTTGCTATACGGAATCACCACGCTGCGAGAAGAATGCATGCTCTGACAGATGCAAAAAGGATTGCATCTATCGGAGCTCCAGGCCTCCTTTTTGCATCTGTTCGAGCATACATTCTTCTCACAGCGCGGCGATTCCGTATAGCAAACCTCTTCATCTGTGCATGCATGCAATAGAACTTGGGTACATGGTTCTACCGCTTCCCGCACAGATGTTAAGTGTGGCTGAACGACCGGCGACGTCGTCGAAATGTTGGGCTATAAAATCTAGAGCATTGGCATGTACGGACACGGATGTGCGCGTGCGCACGCACTGGTATCTTGCAGTGTGGCACTTCATTAATTGTAGCAAATTGTTTCAGTTGCACCAAGCAATCCATGTATATGTATATATGTGACAAACACACACGTACTATACTTGCATTGAGATATCAAGATATTATTTATGTATTAGTAGAACTCATATAACTTACTTGATAAGCCAAGAATCGCATAATCTAAAGTTCAGATGTGTCTGCCTATATATAGACACCGTAATCAATATAGGAGATGAACGTACAGAGAGGTACAACTGATATTCTCCTGGTGGTACCAATGAAGATAAACAGAACCAGGATTGGGTACTCCATGTCAGCGGCTGTTTGTATAATTCTTCTTCTCATAACATTTCCTACCCACGCTTCTTGTGAGTGCGAAGCAGGTACGTATATCATGTGCTTCAGTTTTACTTTGCAAATTTCATGTATATATACTAGTTGTCATTATCTAAAAAAATGTATACTAGTTGTGTTTTGTTTTATATTAATGGATTGTTGCGTGCATGCGCAGATGAAGAGGTTTGCTATACGGAATCACCACGCTGCGAGAAGAATGCATGCTCTGACAGATGCAAAAAGGATTGCATCTATTGGAGCTCCAGGCCTCCTTTTTGCATCTGTTCGAGCATACATTCTTCTCGCAGCGCGGCGATTCCGTATAGCAAATCTCTTCATCTGTGCATGCATGCAATAGAACTTGGGTACATGGTTCTACCGCTTCCCGCACAGATGTTAAGTGTGGCTGAACGACCGGCGACGTCGTCGAAATGTTGGGCTATAAAATCTAGAGCATTGGCATGTACGGACACGCACGTGCGCGCGCGCACGCACTGGTATCTTGCAGTGTGGCACTTCATTAATTGTAGCAAATTGTTTCAGTTGCACCAAGCAATCCACGTATATTTATATATGTGACAAACACACACGTACTATACTTGCATTGAGATATCAAGATATTATTTATGTATTAGTAGAACTCATATAAGTTACTTGATAAGCCAAGAATCGCATAATCTAAAGTTCAGATGTGTCTGCCTATATATAGACACCGTAATCAATATAGGAGATGAACTTACAGAGAGGTACAACTGATATTCTCCTGGTGGTACCAATGAAGATAAACAGAACCAGGATTGGGTACTCCATGTCAGCGGCCGTTTGTATAATTCTTCTTCTCATAACATTTCCTACCCACGCTTCTAGTGAGTGCGAAGCAGGTACGTATATCATGTGATTAGTTTTACTTTGCAAATTTCATGTATATATACTAGTTGTCATTATCTAAAAAAATTTATATTAGTTGTGTTTTGTTTTATATTAATGGATTGTTGCGTGCATGCACAGATGAAGAGGTTTGCTATACATTATCGCTACGCAGCGAGAAGAATGCATGCTCTGACAGATGCAAAAAGGATTGCATCTATCGGAGCTCTAGGCCTCCTTTTTGCATCTGTTCGAGCATACATTCTTCTCGCAGCGCGGCGATTCTGTATAGCAAACCTCTTCATCTGTGCATGCATGCAATAGAACTTGGGTACATGGTTCTACCGCTTCCCGCACAGATGTTAAGTGCGGCTGAACGACCGGCGACGTCGTCGAAATGCTGGGCTATAAAATCTAGAGCATTGGCATGTACGGACACGCATGTGCGCGCGCGCACGCACTGGTATCTTGCAGTGTGGCACTTCATTAATTGTAGCAAATTGTTTCAGTTGCACCAAGCAATCCATGTATATGTATATATGTGACAAACACACACGTACTATACTTGCATTGAGATATCAAGATATTATGTATGTATTAGTAGAACTCATATAACTTACTTGATAAGCCAAGAATCGCATAATCTAAAGTTCAGATGTGTCTGCCTATATATAGACACCGTAATCAATATAGGAGATGAACGTACAGAGAGGTACAACTGGTATTCTCCAGGTGGTACCAATGAAGATAAACAGAACCAGGATTGGGTACTCCATGTCAGCGGCCGTTTGTATAATTCTTCTTCTCATAACATTTCCTACCCACGCTTCTTGTGAGTGCGAAGCAGGTACGTATATCATGTGCTTCAGTTTTACTTTGCAAATTTCATGTATATATACTAGTTGTCATTATCTAAAAAAATGTATACTAGTTGTGTTTTGTTTTATATTAATGGATTGTTGCGTGCATGCGCAGATGAAGAGGTTTGCTATACGGAATCACCACGCTGCGAGAAGAATGCATGCTCTGACAGATGCAAAAAGGATTGCATCTATCGGAGCTCCAGGCCTCCTTTTTGCATCTGTTCGAGCATACATTCTTCTCACAGCGCGGCGATTCCGTATAGCAAACCTCTTCATCTGTGCATGCATGCAATAGAACTTGGGTACATGGTTCTACCGCTTCCCGCACAGATGTTAAGTGCGGCTGGACGACCGGCGACGTCGTCGAAATGTTGGGCTATAAAATCTAGAGCATTGGCATGTACGGACACGCACGTGCGCGCGCGCACGCACTGGTATCTTGCAGTGTGGCACTTCATTAATTGTAGCAAATTGTTTCAGTTGCACCAAGCAATCCACGTATATTTATATATGTGACAAACACACACGTACTATACTTGCATTGAGATATCAAGATATTATTTATGTATTAGTAGAACTCATATAACTTACTTGATAAGCCAAGAATCGCATAATCTAAAGTTCAGATGTGTCTGCCTATATATAGACACCGTAATCAATATAGGAGATGAACGTACAGAGAGGTACAACTGATATTCTCCTGGTGGTACCAATGAAGATAAACAGAACCAGGATTGGGTACTCCATGTCAGCGGCCGTTTGTATAATTCTTCTTCTCATAACATTTCCTACCCACGCTTCTTGTGAGTGCGAAGCAGGTACGTATATCATGTGCTTCAGTTTTACTTTGCAAATTTCATGTATATATACTAGTTGTCATTATCTAAAAAAATGTATACTAGTTGTGTTTTATTTTATATTAATGGATTGTTGCGTGCATGCGCAGATGAAGAGGTTTGCTATACGGAATCACCACGCTGCGAGAAGAATGCATGCTCTGACAGATGCAAAAAGGATTGCATCTATCGGAGCTCCAGGCCTCCTTTTTGCATCTGTTCGAGCATACATTCTTCTCACAGCGCTGCGATTCCGTATAGCAAACCTCTTCATCTGTGCATGCATGCAATAGAACTTGGGTACATGGTTCTACCGCTTCCCGCACAGATGTTAAGTGCGGCTGGACGACCGGCGACGTCGTCGAAATGTTGGGCTATAAAATCTAGAGCATTGGCATGTACGGACACGCACGTGCGCGCGTGCGCACGCACTGTTATCTTGCAGTGTGGCACTTCATTAATTGTAGCAAATTGTTTCAGTTGCACCAAGCAATCCACGTATATTTATATATGTGACAAACACACACGTACTATACTTGCATTGAGATATCAAGATATTATTTATGTATTAGTAGAACTCATATAAGTTACTTGATAAGCCAAGAATCGCATAATCTAAAGTTCAGATGTGTCTGCCTATATATAGACACCGTAATCAATATAGGAGATGAACGTACAGAGAGGTACAACTGATATTCTCCTGGTGGTACCAATGAAGATAAACAGAACCAGGATTGGGTACTCCATGTCAGCGGCCGTTTGTATAATTCTTCTTCTCATAACATTTCCTACCCACGCTTCTTGTGAGTGCGAAGCAGGTACGTATATCATGTGCTTCAGTTTTACTTTGCAAATTTCATGTATATATACTAGTTGTCATTATCTAAAAAAATGTATACTAGTTGTGTATTGTTTTATATTAATGGATTGTTGCGTGCATGCGCAGATGAAGATGTTTGCTATACATTATCGCTACGCTGCGAGAAGAATGCATGCTCTGACAGATGCAAAAAGGATTGCATCTATCGGAGCTCTAGGCCTCCTTTTTGCATCAGTTGGAGCATACATTCTTCTCGCAGCGTGGCGATTCTGTATAGCAAACCTCTTCATCTATGCATGCATGCAATAGAACTTGGGTACATGGTTCTACCGCTTCCCGCACAGATGTTAAGTGCGGCTGAACGACCGGCGACGTCGTCGAAATGCTGGGCTATAAAATCTAGAGCATTGGCATGTACGGACACGCATGTGCGCGCGCGCACGCACTGGTATCTTGCAGTGTGGCACTTCATTAATTGTAGCAAATTGTTTCAGTTGCACCAAGCAATCCATGTATATGTATATATGTGACAAACACACACGTACTATACTTGCATTGAGATATCAAGATATTATGTATGTATTAGTAGAACTCATATAACTTACTTGATAAGCCAAGAATCGCATAATCTAAAGTTCAGATGTGTCTGCCTATATATAGACACCGTAATCAATATAGGAGATGAACGTACAGAGAGGTACAACTGATATTCTCCAGGTGGTACCAATGAAGATAAACAGAACCAGGATTGGGTACTCCATGTCAGCGGCCGTTTGTATAATTCTTCTTCTCATAACATTTCCTACCCACGCTTCTTGTGAGTGCGAAGCAGGTACGTATATCATGTGCTTCAGTTTTACTTTGCAAATTTCATGTATATATACTAGTTGTCATTATCTAAAAAAATGTATACTAGTTGTGTTTTGTTTTATATTAATGGATTGTTGCGTGCATGCGCAGATGAAGAGGTTTGCTATACGGAATCACCACGCTGCGAGAAGAATGCATGCTCTGACAGATGCAAAAAGGATTGCATCTATCGGAGCTCCAGGCCTCCTTTTTGCATCTGTTCGAGCATACATTCTTCTCACAGCGCGGCGATTCCGTATAGCAAACCTCCTCATCTGCGCATGCATGCAATAGAACTTGGGTACATGGTTCTACCGCTTCCCGCACAGATGTTAAGTGCGGCTGGACGACCGGCGATGTCGTCGAAATGTTGGGCTATAAAATCTAGAGCATTGGCATGTACGGACACGCATGTGCGCGCGCGCGCACGCACTGGTATCTTGCAGTGTGGCACTTCATTAATAGTAGCAAATTGTTTCAGTTGCACCAAGCAATCCACGTATATTTATATATGTGACAAACACACACGTACTATACTTGCATTGAGATATCAAGATATTATTTATGTATTAGTAGAACTCATATAACTTACTTGATAAGCCAATAATCGCATAATCTAAAGTTCAGATGTGTCTGCCTATATATAGACACCGTAATCAATATAGGAGATGAACGTACAGAGAGGTACAACTGATATTCTCCTGGTGGTACCAATGAAGATAAACAGAACCAGGATTGGGTACTCCATGTCAGCGGCCGTTTGTATAATTCTTCTTCTCATAACATTTCCTACCCACGCTTCTTGTGAGTGCGAAGCAGGTACGTATATCATGTGCTTCAGTTTTACTTTGCAAATTTCATGTATATATACTAGTTGTCATTATCTAAAAAAATGTATACTAGTTGTGTTTTATTTTATATTAATGGATTGTTGCGTGCATGCGCAGATGAAGAGGTTTGCTATACGGAATCACCACGCTGCGAGAAGAATGCATGCTCTGACAGATGCAAAAAGGATTGCATCTATCGGAGCTCCAGGCCTCCTTTTTGCATCTGTTCGAGCATACATTCTTCTCACAGCGCTGCGATTCCGTATAGCAAACCTCTTCATCTGTGCATGCATGCAATAGAACTTGGGTACATGGTTCTACCGCTTCCCGCACAGATGTTAAGTGCGGCTGGACGACCGGCGACGTCGTCGAAATGTTGGGCTATAAAATCTAGAGCATTGGCATGTACGGACACGCACGTGCGCGCGCGCGCACGCACTGTTATCTTGCAGTGTGGCACTTCATTAATTGTAGCAAATTGTTTCAGTTGCACCAAGCAATCCACGTATATTTATATATGTGACAAACACACACGTACTATACTTGCATTGAGATATCAAGATATTATTTATGTATTAGTAGAACTCATATAACTTACTTGATAAGCCAAGAATCGCATAATCTAAAGTTCAGATGTGTCTGCCTATATATAGACACCGTAATCAATATAGGAGATGAACGTACAGAGAGGTACAACTGATATTCTCCTGGTGGTACCAATGAAGATAAACAGAACCAGGATTGGGTACTCCATGTCAGCGGCCGTTTGTATAATTCTTCTTCTCATAACATTTCCTACCCACGCTTCTTGTGAGTGCGAAGCAGGTACGTATATCATGTGCTTCAGTTTTACTTTGCAAATTTCATGTATATATACTAGTTGTCATTATCTAAAAAAATGTATACTAGTTGTGTATTGTTTTATATTAATGGATTGTTGCGTGCATGCGCAGATGAAGATGTTTGCTATACATTATCGCTACGCTGCGAGAAGAATGCATGCTCTGACAGATGCAAAAAGGATTGCATCTATCGGAGCTCTAGGCCTCCTTTTTGCATCAGTTGGAGCATACATTCTTCTCGCAGCGTGGCGATTCTGTATAGCAAACCTCTTCATCTATGCATGCATGCAATAGAACTTGGGTACATGGTTCTACCGCTTCCCGCACAGATGTTAAGTGCGGCTGAACGACCGGCGACGTCGTCGAAATGCTGGGCTATAAAATCTAGAGCATTGGCATGTACGGACACGCATGTGCGCGCGCGCACGCACTGGTATCTTGCAGTGTGGCACTTCATTAATTGTAGCAAATTGTTTCAGTTGCACCAAGCAATCCATGTATATGTATATATGTGACAAACACACACGTACTATACTTGCATTGAGATATCAAGATATTATTTATGTATTAGTAGAATTCATATAACCTACTTGATAAGCCAAGAATCGCATAATCTAAAGTTTCGATGTGTCTGCCTATATATAGACACCGTAATCAATATAGGAGATGAACGTACAGAGAGGTACAACTGATATTCTCCAGGTGGTACCAATGAAGATAAACAGAACCAGGATTGGGTACTCCATGTCAGCGGCCGTTTGTATAATTCTTCTTCTCATAACATTTCCTACCCACGCTTCTTGTGAGTGCGAAGCAGGTACGTATATCATGTGCTTCAGTTTTACTTTGCAAATTTCATGTATATATACTAGTTGTCATTATCTAAAAAAATGTATACTAGTTGTGTTTTGTTTTATATTAATGGATTGTTGCGTGCATGCGCAGATGAAGAGGTTTGCTATACATTATCGCTACGCTGCGAGAAGAATGCATGCTCTGACAGATGCAAAAAGGATTGCATCTATCGGAGCTCTAGGCCTCCTTTTTGCATCTGTTGGAGCATACATTCACAACCGGAGCCGGCTGCTTTGCCGAGGGCCCCAGGCTCTCGGCAAAGCCTCTAAGACCCTCGGCAAAGCCTTTGCCGAGCGCAGCTCTCGGCAAAGCGCCCTCGGCAAAAATCCGATCGGCAAAGGCTTCTTTGCCGAGAGCCGTTTATCGGGCACTCGGCAAAGCCTTTGCCGAGAGCCCGACGCTCGGCAAAGCGCGAAATAAAAAAATGCGAAAAAAACCTGGAAAAAAATTTTCAATCGGGGGAGAGGGCCCACTGGCCAGCGCTCGCCCGTCTCCGTCGAAGTCGCAAGTCGCGGCATTTTTCGCGCAAAATTCGCGGCTACGCGGTCGGTGGGATTCGAACTCGTGACCTCTCCCTCACGCGATACCTCCTCTGCCACCTGCACTACACACTCACATGCGTCTATATGCCGTTTCAGTTACTCAAATATTATACTAAACCAAGTGAAAATTGATTGTTTGAGCCCCTAAACGAATTCAAATCAAAAAGTTGTCAACCACAAAGTTTCATAACTTTTCGAGCACTACATTTTTCATATAGAAAGTTTTTCCATCCGAGGTCTTTTGAAAAATTCAAATTTTAAAATTTTGAATTTCAAACGTAGTTTTGCATGACAAGATGAATTCAAATGAAAAAGTGGTCAACTACAATGTTTCATAACTTTTTGAGATCTACAAATTTCATTTAGGAAGTTTTTCCATCCGAGGTCTTTTGAAAAAATCAAATTTTAAAATTTTAAAATTTTGAATTTCAAACGTAGTTTTCCATGACAAGATGAATTCAAATTAAAAAGTGGTCAACTACAATGTTTCATAACCTTTCGAGATCTACAAACTTCATTTAGGAAGTTTTTCCATCCGAAATTGTGGTGCTAACATTGTTCACAAATCTTATATATCTCTCTTGTAGTTTCATGGAACTACATGAGAGACATATAGATTTTGTGAACAATGTAATTATTACTTTGTCGAATAAAGAAATGACCAATATAAAGTTTGTAGATCATGAAAAGTTATGAAACTTTGTAGTTGAAAACTTTTTTATTTGAATTCGTTTAGGGCACCAAAATGTGGTTTGAAAAATTGCTTTGCCGAGTGTTTTACTTTGGCACTCGGCAAAGAAGCCTTTGCCGAGTGCTTTTTTTTGGCTCTCGGCAAAGAAGTTTCTTTGCCGAGCGTTTTTGTTTGGCTCTCGGCAAAGAAACTTCTTTGCCGAGAGCCGTTTATCGGACGCTCGGCAAAGGCTTCTTTGCCGAGTGCAGAGGCTTTGCCGAGTGTTTTTTATTTGGCTCTCGGCAAAGCCTTCTTTGCCGAGCGCCCGAAAAAAAAACGCTCGGCAAAGCCTCCGGCGCTCGGCAAAGAAGTGGATTCCGGTAGTGATTCTTCTCGCAGCGCGGCGATTCCGTATAGCAAACCTCTTCATCTGTGCATGCATGCAATAGAACTTGGGTACATGGTTCTACCGCTTCCCGCACAGATGTTAAGTGCGGCTGAACGACCGGCGACGTCGTCGAAATATTGGGCTATAAAATCTAGAGCATTGGCATGTACGGACACGCATGTGCGCGCGCGCGCACGCTCTGGTATCTTGCAGTGTGGCACTTCATTAATTGTAGCAAATTGTTTCAGTTGCACCAAGCAATCCATGTATATGTATATATGTGACAAACACACACGTACTATACTTGCATTGAGATATCAAGATATTATTTATGTATTAGTAGAATTCATATAACCTACTTGATAAGCCAAGAATCGCATAATCTAAAGTTCCGATGTGTCTGCCTATATATAGACACCGTAATCAATATAGGAGATGAACGTACAGAGAGGTACAACTGATATTCTCCAGGTGGTACCAATGAAGATAAACAGAACCAGGATTGGGTACTCCATGTCAGCGGCCGTTTGTATAATTCTTCTTCTCATAACATTTCCTACCCACGCTTCTTGTGAGTGCGAAGCAGGTACGTATATCATGTGCTTCAGTTTTACTTTGCAAATTTCATGTATATATACTAGTTGTCATTATCTAAAAAAATGTATACTAGTTGTGTTTTGTTTTATATTAATGGATTGTTGCGTGCAAGCGCAGATGAAGAGGTTTGCTATTCGGAATCGCCACGCTGCGAGAAGAATGCATGCTCTGATAGATGCAAAAAGGATTGCATCTGTCGGAGCTCCAGGCCTCCTTTTTGCATCTGTTGGAGCGTACATTCTTCTCGCAGCGCGGCGATTCCGTATAGCAAACCTCTTCATCTGTGCATGCATGAAATAGAACTTGGGTACATGGTTCTACCGCTTCTCGCACAGATGTTAAGTGCGGCTGAACGACCGGCGACATCGTCGAAATGTAGGGCTATAAAATCTAGAGCATTGGCATGTACGGACACGCATGTGCGCGCGTGCGCACGCACTGGTATCTTGCAGTGTGGCACTTCATAAATTGTAGCAAATTGTTTCAGTTGCACCAAGCAATCCATGTATATGTATATATGTGACAAACACACACGTAGTATACTTGCATTGAGATATCAAGATATTATTTATGTATTAGTAGAATTCATATAACTTACTTGATAAGCCAAGAATCGCATAATCTAAAGTTCAGATGTGTCTGCCTATATATAGACACCGTAATCAATATAGGAGATGAACGTACAGAGAGGTACAACTGATATTCTCCAGGTGGTACCAATGAAGATAGACAGAACCAGGATTGGGTACTCCATCTCTGCGGCCGTTTGTATAATTCTTCTTCTCATAACATTTCCTACCCACGCTTCTTGTGAGTGCGAAGCAGGTACATATATCATGTGCTTCAGTTTTACTTTGCAAATTTCATGTATATATACTAGTTGTCATTATCTAAAAAAATGTATACTAGTTGTGTTTTGTTTTATATTAATGGATTGTTGCGTGCATGCGCAGATGAAGAGGTTTGCGATACAGAATTGCCACGCTGCGAGAAGAATGCATGCTCTGACAGATGCAAGGATTGCATCTGTCAGAGCTCCAGGCCTCCTTTTTGCATCTGTCGGAGCATACATTCTTCTTGCAGCGCGGCGATTCTGTATAGCAAACCTCTTCATCCGCGCATGGATGCAATAGAACTTGGCTACATGGTTCTACCGCTTCCCGCACAGATGTTAAGTGCGGCTGAACGACTGGCGACGTCGTCGAAATGCTGGGCTATAAAATTAGAGCATTGGCATGTACGGACACGCACGTGCGCGCGCGCACACACACTGGTATCTTGCAGTGTGGCACTTCATTAATTGCAGCAAATTTTTTCAGTTGCACCAAGCAATCCATGTATATGTATATATGTGACACACACACACGTACTATACTTGCATTGAGATATCAAGATATTATTTATGTATTAGTAGAACTCATATAACTTACTTGATATGCCAAGAATCGCATAATCTAAAGTTCAGATGTGTCTGCCTATATATAGACACCGTAATCAATATAGGAGATGAACGTACAGAGAGGTACAACTGATATTCTCCTGGTGGTACCAATGAAGATAAACAGAACCAGGATTGGTTACTCCATGTCAGCGGCCGTTTGTATAATTCTTCTTCTCATAACATTTCCTACCCACGCTTCTTGTGAGTGCGAAGCAGGTACGCATATCATGTGCTTTAGTTTTACTTTGCAAATTTCATGTATATATACTAGTTGTCATTATCTAAAAAAATGTATACTAGTTGTGTTTTGTTTTATATTAATGGATTGTTGCGTGCATGCACAGATGAAGAGGTTTGCTATACATTATCGCTACGCTGCGAGAAGAATGCATGCTCTGACAGATGCAAAAAAGGATTGCATCTATCGGAGCTCTAGGACTCATTTTTGCATCTGTTGGAGCATACATTCTTCTCGCAGCGCGGCGATTCTGTATAGCAAACCTCTTCATCTGTGCATGCATGCAGTAGAACTTGGGTACATGGTTCTACCGCTTCCCGCACAGATGTTAAGTGTGGCTGAACGACCGGCGACGTCATCGAAATGTTGGGCTATAAAATCTAGAGCATTGGCATGTACGGACACGGATGTGCGCGTGCGCACGCACTGGTATCTTGCAGTGTGGCACTTCATTAATTGTAGCAAATTGTTTCAGTTGCACCAAGCAATCCATGTATATGTATATATGTGACAAACACACACGTACTATACTTGCATTGATATATCAAGATATTATTTATGTATTAGTAGAACTCATATAACTTACTTGATAAGCCAAGAATCGCATAATCTAAAGTTCAGATGTGTCTGCCTATATATAGACACCGTAATCAATATAGGAGATGAACGTACAGAGAGGTACAACTGATATTCTCCAGGTGGTACCAATGAAGATAAACAGAACCAGGATTGGGTACTCCATGTCAGCGGCCGTTTGTATAATTCTTCTTCTCATAACATTTCCTACCCACGCTTCTTGTGAGTGCGAAGCAGGTACGTATATCATGTGCTTCAGTTTTACTTTGCAAATTTCATGTATATATACTAGTTGTCATTATCTAAAAAAATGTATACTAGTTGTGTTTTATTTTATATTAATGGATTGTTGCGTGCATGCGCAGATGAAGAGGTTTGCTATACGGAATCACCACGCTGCGAGAAGAATGCATGCTCTGACAGATGCAAAAAGGATTGCATCTATCGGAGCTCCAGGCCTCCTTTTTGCATCTGTTCGAGCATACATTCTTCTCACAGCGCTGCGATTCCGTATAGCAAACCTCTTCATCTGTGCATGCATGCAATAGAACTTGGGTACATGGTTCTACCGCTTCCCGCACAGATGTTAAGTGCGGCTGGACGACCGGCGACGTCGTCGAAATGTTGGGCTATAAAATCTAGAGCATTGGCATGTACGGACACGCACGTGCGCGCGCGCACGCACTGTTATCTTGCAGTGTGGCACTTCATTAATTGTAGCAAATTGTTTCAGTTGCACCAAGCAATCCACGTATATTTATATATGTGACAAACACACACGTACTATACTTGCATTGAGATATCAAGATATTATTTATGTATTAGTAGAACTCATATAACTTACTTGATAAGCCAAGAATCGCATAATCTAAAGTTCAGATGTGTCTGCCTATATATAGACACCGTAATCAATATAGGAGATGAACGTACAGAGAGGTACAACTGATATTCTCCTGGTGGTACCAATGAAGATAAACAGAACCAGGATTGGGTACTCCATGTCAGCGGCCGTTTGTATAATTCTTCTTCTCATAACATTTCCTACCCACGCTTCTTGTGAGTGCGAAGCAGGTACGTATATCATGTGCTTCAGTTTTACTTTGCAAATTTCATGTATATATACTAGTTGTCATTATCTAAAAAAATGTATACTAGTTGTGTTTTGTTTTATATTAATGGATTGTTGCGTGCATGCGCAGATGAAGAGGTTTGCTATACGGAATCACCACGCTGCGAGAAGAATGCATGCTCTGACAGATGCAAAAAGGATTGCATCTATCGGAGCTCCAGGCCTCCTTTTTGCATCTGTTCGAGCATACATTCTTCTCACAGCGCGGCGATTCCGTATAGCAAACCTCTTCATCTATGCATGCATGCAATAGAACTTGGGTACATGGTTCTACCGCTTCCCGCACAGATGTTAAGTGCGGCTGAACGACCGGCGACGTCGTCGAAATGCTGGGCTATAAAATCTAGAGCATTGGCATGTACGGACACGGATGTGCGCGCGCGCACGCACTGGTATCTTGCAGTGTGGCACTTCATTAATTGTAGCAAATTGTTTCAGTTGCACCAAGCAATCCATGTATATGTATATATGTGACAAACACACACGTACTATACTTGCATTGAGATATCAAGATATTATGTATGTATTAGTAGAACTCATATAACTTACTTGATAAGCCAAGAATCGCATAATCTAAAGTTCAGATGTGTCTGCCTATATATAGACACCGTAATCAATATAGGAGATGAACGTACAGAGAGGTACAACTGATATTCTCCTGGTGGTACCAATGAAGATAAACAGAACCAGGATTGGGTACTCCATGTCAGCGGCCGTTTGTATAATTCTTCTTCTCATAACATTTCCTACCCACGCTTCTTGTGAGTGCGAAGCAGGTACGTATATCATGTGCTTCAGTTTTACTTTGCAAATTTCATGTATATATACTAGTTGTCATTATCTAAAAAAATGTATACTAGTTGTGTTTTGTTTTATATTAATGGATTGTTGCGTGCATGCGCAGATGAAGAGGTTTGCTATACGGAATCACCACGCTGCGAGAAGAATGCATGCTCTGACAGATGCAAAAAGGATTGCATCTATCGGAGCTCCAGGCCTCCTTTTTGCATCTGTTCGAGCATACATTCTTCTCACAGCGCGGCGATTCCGTATAGCAAACCTCTTCATCTGTGCATGCATGCAATAGAACTTGGGTACATGGTTCTACCGCTTCCCGCACAGATGTTAAGTGCGGCTGGACGACCGGCGACGTCGTCGAAATGTTGGGCTATAAAATCTAGAGCATTGGCATGTACGGACACGCACGTGCGCGCGCGCGCACGCACTGGTATCTTGCAGTGTGGCACTTCATTAATTGTAGCAAATTGTTTCAGTTGCACCAAGCAATCCACGTATATTTATATATGTGACAAACACACACGTACTATACTTGCATTGAGATATCAAGATATTATTTATGTATTAGTAGAACTCATATAAGTTACTTGATAAGCCAAGAATCGCATAATCTAAAGTTCAGATGTGTCTGCCTATATATAGACACCGTAATCAATATAGGAGATGAACTTACAGAGAGGTACAACTGATATTCTCCTGGTGGTACCAATGAAGATAAACAGAACCAGGATTGGGTACTCCATGTCAGCGGCCGTTTGTATAATTCTTCTTCTCATAACATTTCCTACCCACGCTTCTAGTGAGTGCGAAGCAGGTACGTATATCATGTGATTAGTTTTACTTTGCAAATTTCATGTATATATACTAGTTGTCATTATCTAAAAAAATTTATATTAGTTGTGTTTTGTTTTATATTAATGGATTGTTGCGTGCATGCACAGATGAAGAGGTTTGCTATACATTATCGCTACGCTGCGAGAAGAATGCATGCTCTGACAGATGCAAAAAGGATTGCATCTATCGGAGCTCTAGGCCTCGTTTTTGCATCTGTTCGAGCATACATTCTTCTCGCAGCGCGGCGATTCCGTATAGCAAACCTCTTCATCTGTGCATGCATGCAATAGAACTTGGGTACATGGTTCTACCGCTTCCCGCACAGATGTTAAGTGCGGCTGAACGACCGGCGACGTCGTCGAAATGTGGGGCTATAAAATCTAGAGCATTGGCATGTACGGACACGCACGTGCGCGCGCGCGCACTGGTATCTTGCAGTGTGGCACTTCATTAATTGTAGCAAATTGTTTCAGTTGCACCAAGCAATCCACGTATATGTATATATGTTTCAAACACACACGTACTATACTTGCATTGAGATATCAAGATATTATTTATGTATTAGTAGAACTCATATGACTTACTTGATAAGCCAAGAATCGCATAATCTAAAATTCAGATGTGTCTGCCTATATATAGACACCGTAATCAATATAGGAGATGAACGTACAGAGAGGTACAACTGATATTCTCCTGGTGGTACCAATGAAGATAAACAGAACCAGGATTGGGTACTCCATGTCAGCGGCCGTTTGTATAATTCTTCTTCTCATAACATTTCCTACCCACGCTTCTTGTGAGTGCGAAGCAGGTACGTATATCATGTGCTTCAGTTTTACTTTGCAAATTTCATGTATATATACTAGTTGTCATTATCTAAAAAAATGTATACTAGTTGTGTATTGTTTTATATTAATGGATTGTTGCGTGCATGCGCAGATGAAGATGTTTGCTATACATTATCGCTACGCTGCGAGAAGAATGCATGCTCTGACAGATGCAAAAAGGATTGCATCTATCGGAGCTCTAGGCCTCCTTTTTGCATCAGTTGGAGCATACATTCTTCTCGCAGCGTGGCGATTCTGTATAGCAAACCTCTTCATCTGTGCATGCATGCAATAGAACTTGGGTACATGGTTCTACCGCTTCCCGCACAGATGTTAAGTGCGGCTGAACGACCGGCGACGTCGTCGAAATGCTGGGCTATAAAATCTAGAGCATTGGCATGTACGGACACGCATGTGCGCGCGCGCACGCACTGGTATCTTGCAGTGTGGCACTTCATTAATTGTAGCAAATTGTTTCAGTTGCACCAAGCAATCCATGTATATGTATATATGTGACAAACACACACGTACTATACTTGCATTGAGATATCAAGATATTATGTATGTATTAGTAGAACTCATATAACTTACTTGATAAGCCAAGAATCGCATAATCTAAAGTTCAGATGTGTCTGCCTATATATAGACACCGTAATCAATATAGGAGATGAACGTACAGAGAGGTACAACTGATATTCTCCAGGTGGTACCGATGAAGATAAACAGAACCAGGATTGGGTACTCCATGTCAGCGGCCGTTTGTATAATTCTTCTTCTCATAACATTTCCTACCCACGCTTCTTGTGAGTGCGAAGCAGGTACGTATATCATGTGCTTCAGTTTTACTTTGCAAATTTCATGTATATATACTAGTTGTCATTATCTAAAAAAATGTATACTAGTTGTGTTTTGTTTTATATTAATGGATTGTTGCGTGCATGCGCAGATGAAGAGGTTTGCTATACGGAATCACCACGCTGCGAGAAGAATGCATGCTCTGACAGATGCAAAAAGGATTGCATCTATCGGAGCTCCAGGCCTCCTTTTTGCATCTGTTCGAGCATACATTCTTCTCACAGCGCGGCGATTCCGTATAGCAAACCTCTTCATCTGTGCATGCATGCAATAGAACTTGGGTACATGGTTCTACCGCTTCCCGCACAGATGTTAAGTGCGGCTGGACGACCGGCGACGTCGTTGAAATGTTGGGCTATAAAATCTAGAGCATTGGCATGTACGGACACGCACGTGCGCGCGCGCACGCACTGGTATCTTGCAGTGTGGCACTTCATTAATTGTAGCAAATTGTTTCAGTTGCACCAAGCAATCCACGTATATTTATATATGTGACAAACACACACGTACTATACTTGCATTGAGATATCAAGATATTATTTATGTATTAGTAGAACTCATATAACTTACTTGATAAGCCAAGAATCGCATAATCTAAAGTTCAGATGTGTCTGCCTATATATAGACACCGTAATCAATATAGGAGATGAACGTACAGAGAGGTACAACTGATATTCTCCTGGTGGTACCAATGAAGATAAACAGAACCAGGATTGGGTACTCCATGTCAGCGGCCGTTTGTATAATTCTTCTTCTCATAACATTTCCTACCCACGCTTCTTGTGAGTGCGAAGCAGGTACGTATATCATGTGCTTCAGTTTTACTTTGCAAATTTCATGTATATATACTAGTTGTCATTATCTAAAAAAATGTATACTAGTTGTGTTTTATTTTATATTAATGGATTGTTGCGTGCATGCGCAGATGAAGAGGTTTGCTATACGGAATCACCACGCTGCGAGAAGAATGCATGCTCTGACAGATGCAAAAAGGATTGCATCTATCGGAGCTCCAGGCCTCCTTTTTGCATCTGTTCGAGCATACATTCTTCTCACAGCGCTGCGATTCCGTATAGCAAACCTCTTCATCTGTGCATGCATGCAATAGAACTTGGGTACATGGTTCTACCGCTTCCCGCACAGATGTTAAGTGCGGCTGGACGACCGGCGACGTCGTCGAAATGTTGGGCTATAAAATCTAGAGCATTGGCATGTACGGACACGCACGTGCGCGCGCGCGCACGCACTGTTATCTTGCAGTGTGGCACTTCATTAATTGTAGCAAATTGTTTCAGTTGCACCAAGCAATCCACGTATATTTATATATGTGACAAACACACACGTACTATACTTGCATTGAGATATCAAGATATTATTTATGTATTAGTAGAACTCATATAACTTACTTGATAAGCCAAGAATCGCATAATCTAAAGTTCAGATGTGTCTGCCTATATATAGACACCGTAATCAATATAGGAGATGAACGTACAGAGAGGTACAACTGATATTCTCCTGGTGGTACCAATGAAGATAAACAGAACCAGGATTGGGTACTCCATGTCAGCGGCCGTTTGTATAATTCTTCTTCTCATAACATTTCCTACCCACGCTTCTTGTGAGTGCGAAGCAGGTACGTATATCATGTGCTTCAGTTTTACTTTGCAAATTTCATGTATATATACTAGTTGTCATTATCTAAAAAAATGTATACTAGTTGTGTATTGTTTTATATTAATGGATTGTTGCGTGCATGCGCAGATGAAGATGTTTGCTATACATTATCGCTACGCTGCGAGAAGAATGCATGCTCTGACAGATGCAAAAAGGATTGCATCTATCGGAGCTCTAGGCCTCCTTTTTGCATCAGTTGGAGCATACATTCTTCTCGCAGCGTGGCGATTCTGTATAGCAAACCTCTTCATCTGTGCATGCATGCAATAGAACTTGGGTACATGGTTCTACCGCTTCCCGCACAGATGTTAAGTGCGGCTGAACGACCGGCGACGTCGTCGAAATGCTGGGCTATAAAATCTAGAGCATTGGCATGTACGGACACGCATGTGCGCGCGCGCACGCACTGGTATCTTGCAGTGTGGCACTTCATTAATTGTAGCAAATTGTTTCAGTTGCACCAAGCAATCCATGTATATGTATATATGTGACAAACACACACGTACTATACTTGCATTGAGATATCAAGATATTATGTATGTATTAGTAGAACTCATATAACTTACTTGATAAGCCAAGAATCGCATAATCTAAAGTTCAGATGTGTCTGCCTATATATAGACACCGTAATCAATATAGGAGATGAACGTACAGAGAGGTACAACTGATATTCTCCAGGTGGTACCAATGAAGATAAACAGAACCAGGATTGGGTACTCCATGTCAGCGGCCGTTTGTATAATTCTTCTTCTCATAACATTTCCTACCCACGCTTCTTGTGAGTGCGAAGCAGGTACGTATATCATGTGCTTCAGTTTTACTTTGCAAATTTCATGTATATATACTAGTTGTCATTATCTAAAAAAATGTATACTAGCTGTGTTTTGTTTTATATTAATGGATTGTTGCGTGCATGCGCAGATGAAGAGGTTTGCTATACGGAATCACCACGCTGCGAGAAGAATGCATGCTCTGACAGATGCAAAAAGGATTGCATCTATCGGAGCTCCAGGCCTCCTTTTTGCATCTGTTCGAGCATACATTCTTCTCACAGCGCGGCGATTCCGTATAGCAAACCTCTTCATCTGTGCATGCATGCAATAGAACTTGGGTACATGGTTCTACCGCTTCCCGCACAGATGTTAAGTGCGGCTGGACGACCGGCGACGTCGTCGAAATGTTGGGCTATAAAATCTAGAGCATTGGCATGTACGGACACGCACGTGCGCGCGCGCGCACGCACTGGTATCTTCAGTGTGGCACTTCATTAATTGTAGCAAATTGTTTCAGTTGCACCAAGCAATCCACGTATATTTATATATGTGACAAACACACACGTACTATACTTGCATTGAGATATCAAGATATTATTTATGTATTAGTAGAACTCATATAAGTTACTTGATAAGCCAAGAATCGCATAATCTAAAGTTCAGATGTGTCTGCCTATATATAGACACCGTAATCAATATAGGAGATGAACTTACAGAGAGGTACAACTGATATTCTCCTGGTGGTACCAATGAAGATAAACAGAACCAGGATTGGGTACTCCATGTCAGCGGCCGTTTGTATAATTCTTCTTCTCATAACATTTCCTACCCACGCTTCTAGTGAGTGCGAAGCAGGTACGTATATCATGTGATTAGTTTTACTTTGCAAATTTCATGTATATATACTAGTTGTCATTATCTAAAAAAATGTATACTAGTTGTGTTTTGTTTTATATTAATGGATTGTTGCGTGCATGCGCAGATGAAGAGGTTTGCTATACGGAATCACCACGCTGCGAGAAGAATGCATGCTCTGACAGATGCAAAAAGGATTGCATCTATCGGAGCTCCAGGCCTCCTTTTTGCATCTGTTCGAGCATACATTCTTCTCACAGCGCGGCGATTCCGTATAGCAAACCTCTTCATCTGTGCATGCATGCAATAGAACTTGGGTACATGGTTCTACCGCTTCCCGCACAGATGTTAAGTGCGGCTGGACGACCGGCGACGTCGTCGAAATGTTGGGCTATAAAATCTAGAGCATTGGCATGTACGGACACGCACGTGCGCGCGCGCGCACGCACTGGTATCTTGCAGTGTGGCACTTCATTAATTGTAGCAAATTGTTTCAGTTGCACCAAGCAATCCACGTATATTTATATATGTGACAAACACACACGTACTATACTTGCATTGAGATATCAAGATATTATTTATGTATTAGTAGAACTCATATAACTTACTTGATAAGCCAAGAATCGCATAATCTAAAGTTCAGATGTGTCTGCCTATATATAGACACCGTAATCAATATAGGAGATGAACGTACAGAGAGGTACAACTGATATTCTCCTGGTGGTACCAATGAAGATAAACAGAACCAGGATTGGGTACTCCATGTCAGCGGCCGTTTGTATAATTCTTCTTCTCATAACATTTCCTACCCACGCTTCTTGTGAGTGCGAAGCAGGTACGTATATCATGTGCTTCAGTTTTACTTTGCAAATTTCATGTATATATACTAGTTGTCATTATCTAAAAAAATGTGTACTAGTTGTGTTTTATTTTATATTAATGGATTGTTGCGTGCATGCGCAGATGAAGAGGTTTGCTATACGGAATCACCACGCTGCGAGAAGAATGCATGCTCTGACAGATGCAAAAAGGATTGCATCTATCGGAGCTCCAGGCCTCCTTTTTGCATCTGTTCGAGCATACATTCTTCTCACAGCGCGGCGATTCCGTATAGCAAACCTCTTCATCTGTGCATGCATGCAATAGAACTTGGGTACATGGTTCTACCGCTTCCCGCACAGATGTTAAGTGCGGCTGGACGACCGGCGACGTCGTCGAAATGTTGGGCTATAAAATCTAGAGCATTGGCATGTACGGACACGCACGTGCGCGCGCGCGCACGCACTGGTATCTTGCAGTGTGGCACTTCATTAATTGTAGCAAATTGTTTCAGTTGCACCAAGCAATCCACGTATATTTATATATGTGACAAACACACACGTACTATACTTGCATTGAGATATCAAGATATTATTTATGTATTAGTAGAACTCATATAACTTACTTGATAAGCCAAGAATCGCATAATCTAAAGTTCAGATGTGTCTGCCTATATATAGACACCGTAATCAATATAGGAGATGAACGTACAGAGAGGTACAACTGATATTCTCCTGGTGGTACCAATGAAGATAAACAGAACCAGGATTGGGTACTCCATGTCAGCGGCCGTTTGTATAATTCTTCTTCTCATAACATTTCCTACCCACGCTTCTTGTGAGTGCGAAGCAGGTACGTATATCATGTGCTTCAGTTTTACTTTGCAAATTTCATGTATATATACTAGTTGTCATTATCTAAAAAAATGTATACTAGTTGTGTTTTATTTTATATTAATGGATTGTTGCGTGCATGCGCAGATGAAGAGGTTTGCTATACGGAATCACCACGCTGCGAGAAGAATGCATGCTCTGACAGATGCAAAAAGGATTGCATCTATCGGAGCTCCAGGCCTCCTTTTTGCATCTGTTCGAGCATACATTCTTCTCACAGCGCTGCGATTCCGTATAGCAAACCTCTTCATCTGTGCATGCATGCAATAGAACTTGGGTACATGGTTCTACCGCTTCCCGCACAGATGTTAAGTGCGGCTGGACGACCGGCGACGTCGTCGAAATGTTGGGCTATAAAATCTAGAGCATTGGCATGTACGGACACGCACGTGCGCGCGCGCGCACGCACTGTTATCTTGCAGTGTGGCACTTCATTAATTGTAGCAAATTGTTTCAGTTGCACCAAGCAATCCACGTATATTTATATATGTGACAAACACACACGTACTATACTTGCATTGAGATATCAAGATATTATTTATGTATTAGTAGAACTCATATAACTTACTTGATAAGCCAAGAATCGCATAATCTAAAGTTCAGATGTGTCTGCCTATATATAGACACCGTAATCAATATAGGAGATGAACGTACAGAGAGGTACAACTGATATTCTCCTGGTGGTACCAATGAAGATAAACAGAACCAGGATTGGGTACTCCATGTCAGCGGCCGTTTGTATAATTCTTCTTCTCATAACATTTCCTACCCACGCTTCTTGTGAGTGCGAAGCAGGTACGTATATCATGTGCTTCGGTTTTACTTTGCAAATTTCATGTATATATACTAGTTGTCATTATCTAAAAAAATGTATACTAGTTGTGTATTGTTTTATATTAATGGATTGTTGCGTGCATGCGCAGATGAAGATGTTTGCTATACATTATCGCTACGCTGCGAGAAGAATGCATGCTCTGACAGATGCAAAAAGGATTGCATCTATTGGAGCTCTAGGCCTCCTTTTTGCATCAGTTGGAGCATACATTCTTCTCGCAGCGTGGCGATTCCGTATAGCAAACCTCTTCATCTGTGCATGCATGCAATAGAACTTGGGTACATGGTTCTACCGCTTCCCGCACAGATGTTAAGTGCGGCTGAACGACCGGCGACGTCGTCGAAATGCTGGGCTATAAAATCTAGAGCATTGGCATGTACGGACACGCATGTGCGCGCGCGCACGCACTGGTATCTTGCAGTGTGGCACTTCATTAATTGTAGCAAATTGTTTCAGTTGCACCAAGCAATCCATGTATATGTATATATGTGACAAACACACACGTACTATACTTGCATTGAGATATCAAGATATTATGTATGTATTAGTAGAACTCATATAACTTACTTGATAAGCCAAGAATCGCATAATCTAAAGTTCAGATGTGTCTGCCTATATATAGACACCGTAATCAATATAGGAGATGAACGTACAGAGAGGTACAACTGATATTCTCCAGGTGGTACCAATGAAGATAAACAGAACCAGGATTGGGTACTCCATGTCAGCGGCCGTTTGTATAATTCTTCTTCTCATAACATTTCCTACCCACGCTTCTTGTGAGTGCGAAGCAGGTACGTATATCATGTGCTTCGGTTTTACTTTGCAAATTTCATGTATATATACTAGTTGTCATTATCTAAAAAAATGTATACTAGTTGTGTTTTGTTTTATATTAATGGATTGTTGCGTGCATGCGCAGATGAAGAGGTTTGCTATACGGAATCACCACGCTGCGAGAAGAATGCATGCTCTGACAGATGCAAAAAGGATTGCATCTATCGGAGCTCCAGGCCTCCTTTTTGCATCTGTTCGAGCATACATTTTTCTCACAGCGCGGCGATTCCGTATAGCAAACCTCTTCATCTGTGCATGCATGCAATAGAACTTGGGTACATGGTTCTACCGCTTCCCGCACAGATGTTAAGTGCGGCTGGACGACCGGCGACGTCGTTGAAATGCTGGGCTATAAAATCTAGAGCATTGGCATGTACGGACACGCATGTGCGCGCGCGCACGCACTGGTATCTTGCAGTGTGGCACTTCATTAATTGTAGCAAATTGTTTCAGTTGCACCAAGCAATCCACGTATATTTATATATGTGACAAACACACACGTACTATACTTGCATTGAGATATCAAGATATTATTTATGTATTAGTAGAACTCATATAACTTACTTGATAAGCCAAGAATCGCATAATCTAAAGTTCAGATGTGTCTGCCTATATATAGACACCGTAATCAATATAGGAGATGAACGTACAGAGAGGTACAACTGATATTCTCCAGGTGGTACCAATGAAGATAAACAGAACCAGGATTGGGTACTCCATGTCAGCGGCCGTTTGTATAATTCTTCTTCTCATAACATTTCCTACCCACGCTTCTTGTGAGTGCGAAGCAGGTACGTATATCATGTGCTTCAGTTTTACTTTGCAAATTTCATGTATATATACTAGTTGTCATTATCTAAAAAAATGTATACTAGTTGTGTTTTGTTTTATATTAATGGATTGTTGCGTGCATGCGCAGATGAAGAGGTTTGCTATACGGAATCACCACGCTGCGAGAAGAATGCATGCTCTGACAGATGCAAAAAGGATTGCATCTATCGGAGCTCCAGGCCTCCTTTTTGCATCTGTTCGAGCATACATTCTTCTCACAGCGCGGCGATTCCGTATAGCAAACCTCTTCATCTGTGCATGCATGCAATAGAACTTGGGTACATGGTTCTACCGCTTCCCGCACAGATGTTAAGTGCGGCTGGACGACCGGCGACGTCGTCGAAATGTTGGGCTATAAAATCTAGAGCATTGGCATGTACGGACACGCACGTGCGCGCGCGCACGCACTGGTATCTTGCAGTGTGGCACTTCATTAATTGTAGCAAATTGTTTCAGTTGCACCAAGCAATCCACGTATATTTATATATGTGACAAACACACACGTACTATACTTGCATTGAGATATCAAGATATTATTTATGTATTAGTAGAACTCATATAACTTACTTGATAAGCCAAGAATCGCATAATCTAAAGTTCAGATGTGTCTGCCTATATATAGACACCGTAATCAATATAGGAGATGAACGTACAGAGAGGTACAACTGATATTCTCCTGGTGGTACCAATGAAGATAAACAGAACCAGGATTGGGTACTCCATGTCAGCGGCCGTTTGTATAATTCTTCTTCTCATAACATTTCCTACCCACGCTTCTTGTGAGTGCGAAGCAGGTACGTATATCATGTGCTTCAGTTTTACTTTGCAAATTTCATGTATATATACTAGTTGTCATTATCTAAAAAAATGTGTACTAGTTGTGTTTTATTTTATATTAATGGATTGTTGCGTGCATGCGCAGATGAAGAGGTTTGCTATACGGAATCACCACGCT
Source organism: Saccharum hybrid cultivar R570 (assembly GCA_038087645.1). Lineage (NCBI taxonomy): Eukaryota > Viridiplantae > Streptophyta > Magnoliopsida > Poales > Poaceae > Saccharum > Saccharum hybrid cultivar. Next base: position 5,989,529 of record JAQSUU010000744.1, read on the forward strand.
GCGAGAAGAATGCATGCTCTGACAGATGCAAAAAGGATTGCATCTATCGGAGCTCCAGGCCTCCTTTTTGCATCTGTTCGAGCATACATTCTTCTCACAGCGCTGCGATTCCGTATAGCAAACCTCTTCATCTGTGCATGCATGCAATAGAACTTGGGTACATGGTTCTACCGCTTCCCGCACAGATGTTAAGTGCGGCTGGACGACCGGCGACGTCGTCGAAATGTTGGGCTATAAAATCTAGAGCATTGGCATGTACGGACACGCACGTGCGCGCGCGCGCACGCACTGTTATCTTGCAGTGTGGCACTTCATTAATTGTAGCAAATTGTTTCAGTTGCACCAAGCAATCCACGTATATTTATATATGTGACAAACACACACGTACTATACTTGCATTGAGATATCAAGATATTATTTATGTATTAGTAGAACTCATATAACTTACTTGATAAGCCAAGAATCGCATAATCTAAAGTTCAGATGTGTCTGCCTATATATAGACACCGTAATCAATATAGGAGATGAACGTACAGAGAGGTACAACTGATATTCTCCTGGTGGTACCAATGAAGATAAACAGAACCAGGATTGGGTACTCCATGTCAGCGGCCGTTTGTATAATTCTTCTTCTCATAACATTTCCTACCCACGCTTCTTGTGAGTGCGAAGCAGGTACGTATATCATGTGCTTCAGTTTTACTTTGCAAATTTCATGTATATATACTAGTTGTCATTATCTAAAAAAATGTATACTAGTTGTGTATTGTTTTATATTAATGGATTGTTGCGTGCATGCACAGATGAAGAGGTTTGCTATACATTATCGCTACGCTGCGAGAAGAATGCATGCTCTGACAGATGCAAAAAGGATTGCATCTATCGGAGCTCTAGGCCTCCTTTTTGCATCTGTTCGAGCATACATTCTTCTCGCAGCGCTGCGATTCCGTATAGCAAACCTCTTCATCTGTGCATGCATGCAATAGAACTTGGGTACATGGTTCTACCGCTTCCCGCACAGATGTTAAGTGCGGCTGAACGACCGGCGACGTCGTCGAAATGTTGGGCTATAAAATCTAGAGCATTGGCATGTACGGACACGCACGTGCGCGCGTGCGCACGCACTGTTATCTTGCAGTGTGGCACTTCATTAATTGTAGCAAATTGTTTCAGTTGCACCAAGCAATCCACGTATATTTATATATGTGACAAACACACACGTACTATACTTGCATTGAGATATCAACATATTATTTATGTATTAGTAGAACTCATATAACTTACTTGATAAGCCAAGAATCGCATAATCTAAAGTTCAGATGTGTCTGCCTATATATAGACACCGTAATCAATATAGGAGATGAACGTACAGAGAGGTACAACTGATATTCTCCTGGTGGTACCAATGAAGATAAACAGAACCAGGATTGGGTACTCCATGTCAGCGGCCGTTTGTATAATTCTTCTTCTCATAACATTTCCTACCCACGCTTCTTGTGAGTGCGAAGCAGGTACGTATATCATGTGCTTTAGTTTTACTTTGCAAATTTCATGTATATATACTAGTTGTCATTATCTAAAAAAATGTATACTAGTTGTGTTTTGTTTTATATTAATGGATTGTTGCGTGCATGCACAGATGAAGAGGTTTGCTATACATTATCGCTACGCTGCGAGAAGAATGCATGCTCTGACAAATGCAAAAAGGATTGCATCTATCGGAGCTCTAGGCCTCATTTTTGCATCTGTTGGAGCATACATTCTTCTCGCAGCGCGGCGATTCTGTATAGCAAACCTCTTCATCTGTGCATGCATGCAGTAGAACTTGGGTACATGGTTCTACCGCTTCCCGCACAGATGTTAAGTGTGGCTGAACGACCGGCGACGTCGTCGAAATGTTGGGCTATAAAATCTAGAGCATTGGCATGTACGGACACGGATGTGCGCGTGCGAACGCACTGGTATCTTGCAGTGTGGCACTTCATTAATTGTAGCAAATTGTTTCAGTTGCACCAAGCAATCCATGTATATGTATATATGTGACAAACACACACGTACTATACTTGCATTGAGATATCAAGATATTATTTATGTATTAGTAGAACTCATATAACTTACTTGATAAGCCAAGAATCGCATAATCTAAAGTTCAGATGTGTCTGCCTATATATAGACACCGTAATCAATATAGGAGATGAACGTACAGAGAGGTACAACTGATATTCTCCAGGTGGTACCAATGAAGATAAACAGAACCAGGATTGGGTACTCCATGTCAGCGGCTGTTTGTATAATTCTTCTTCTCATAACATTTCCTACCCACGCTTCTTGTGAGTGCGAAGCAGGTACGTATATCATGTGCTTCAGTTTTACTTTGCAAATTTCATGTATATATACTAGTTGTCATTATCTAAAAAAATGTATACTAGTTGTGTTTTGTTTTATATTAATGGATTGTTGCGTGCATGCACAGATGAAGAGGTTTGCTATACGGAATCACCACGCTGCGAGAAGAATGCATGCTCTGACAGATGCAAAAAGGATTGCATCTATCGGAGCTCCAGGCCTCCTTTTTGCATCTGTTCGAGCATACATTCTTCTCGCAGCGCGGCGATTCCGTATAGCAAACCTCTTCATCTGTGCATGCATGCAATAGAACTTGGGTACATGGTTCTACCGCTTCCCGCACAGATGTTAAGTGCGGCTGAACGACCGGCGACGTCGTCGAAATGTTGGGCTATAAAATCTAGAGCATTGGCATGTACGGACACGCACGTGCGCGCGCGCACGCACTGGTATCTTGCAGTGTGGCACTTCATTAATTGTAGCAAATTGTTTCAGTTGCACCAAGCAATCCACGTATATTTATATATGTGACAAACACACACGTACTATACTTGCATTGAGATATCAAGATATTATTTATGTATTAGTAGAACTCATATAACTTACTTGATAAGCCAAGAATCGCATAATCTAAAGTTCAGATGTGTCTGCCTATATATAGACACCGTAATCAATATAGGAGATGAACTTACAGAGAGGTACAACTGATATTCTCCTGGTGGTACCAATGAAGATAAACAGAACCAGGATTGGGTACTCCATGTCAGCGGCCGTTTGTATAATTCTTCTTCTCATAACATTTCCTACCCACGCTTCTAGTGAGTGCGAAGCAGGTACGTATATCATGTGCTTTAGTTTTACTTTGCAAATTTCATGTATATATACTAGTTGTCATTATCTAAAAAAATTTATACTAGTTGTGTTTTGTTTTATATTAATGGATTGTTGCGTGCATGCACAGATGAAGAGGTTTGCTATACATTATCGCTACGCTGCGAGAAGAATGCATGCTCTGACAGATGCAAAAAGGATTGCATCTATCGGAGCTCTAGGCCTCCTTTTTGCATCTGTTCGAGCATACATTCTTCTCGCAGCGCTGCGATTCCGTATAGCAAACCTCTTCATCTGTGCATGCATGCAATAGAACTTGGGTACATGGTTCTACCGCTTCCCGCACAGATGTTAAGTGCGGCTGAACGACCGGCGACGTCGTCGAAATGTTGGGCTATAAAATCTAGAGCATTGGCATGTACGGACACGCACGTGCGCGCGCGCGCACGCACTGGTATCTTGCAGTGTGGCACTTCATTAATTGTAGCAAATTGTTTCAGTTGCACCAAGCAATCCACGTATATGTATATATGTGACAAACACACACGTACTATACTTGCATTGAGATATCAAGATATTATTTATGTATTAGTAGAACTCATATAACTTACTTGATAAGCCAAGAATCGCATAATCTAAAGTTCAGATGTGTCTGCCTATATATAGACACCGTAATCAATATAGGAGATGAACGTACAGAGAGGTACAACTGATATTCTCCTGGTGGTACCAATGAAGATAAACAGAACCAGGATTGGGTACTCCATGTCAGCGGCCGTTTGTATAATTCTTCTTCTCATAACATTTCCTACCCACGCTTCTTGTGAGTGCGAAGCAGGTACGTATATCATGTGCTTCAGTTTTACTTTGCAAATTTCATGTATATATACTAGTTGTCATTATCTAAAAAAATGTATACTAGTTGTGTATTGTTTTATATTAATGGATTGTTGCATGCATGCGCAGATGAAGATGTTTGCTATACATTATCGCTACGCTGCGAGAAGAATGCATGCTCTGACAGATGCAAAAAGGATTGCATCTATCGGAGCTCTAGGCCTCCTTTTTGCATCAGTTGGAGCATACATTCTTCTCGCAGCGTGGCGATTCTGTATAGCAAACCTCTTCATCTGTGCATGCATGCAATAGAACTTGGGTACATGGTTCTACCGCTTCCCGCACAGATGTTAAGTGCGGCTGAACGACCGGCGACGTCGTCGAAATGCTAGGCTATAAAATCTAGAGCATTGGCATGTACGGACACGCATGTGCGCGCGCGCACGCACTGGTATCTTGCAGTGTGGCACTTCATTAATTGTAGCAAATTGTTTCAGTTGCACCAAGCAATCCATGTATATGTATATATGTGACAAACACACACGTACTATACTTGCATTGAGATATCAAGATATTATTTATGTATTAGTAGAACTCATATAACTTACTTGATAAGCCAAGAATCGCATAATCTAAAGTTCAGATGTGTCTGCCTATATATAGACACCGTAATCAATATAGGAGATGAACGTACAGAGAGGTACAACTGATATTCTCCAGGTGGTACCAATGAAGATAAACAGAACCAGGATTGGGTACTCCATGTCAGCGGCCGTTTGTATAATTCTTCTTCTCATAACATTTCCTACCCACGCTTCTTGTGAGTGCGAAGCAGGTACGTATATCATGTGCTTCAGTTTTACTTTGCAAATTTCATGTATATATACTAGTTGTCATTATCTAAAAAAATGTATACTAGTTGTGTTTTGTTTTATATTAATGGATTGTTGCGTGCATGCGCAGATGAAGAGGTTTGCTATACGGAATCACCACGCTGCGAGAAGAATGCATGCTCTGACAGATGCAAAAAGGATTGCATCTATCGGTGCTCCAGGCCTCCTTTTTGCATCTGTTCGAGCATACATTCTTCTCACAGCGCGGCGATTCCGTATAGCAAACCTCTTCATCTGTGCATGCATGCAATAGAACTTGGGTACATGGTTCTACCGCTTCCCGCACAGATGTTAAGTGCGGCTGGACGACCGGCGACGTCGTCGAAATGTTGGGCTATAAAATCTAGAGCATTGGCATGTACGGACACGCACGTGCGCGCGCGCGCACGCACTGGTATCTTGCAGTGTGGCACTTCATTAATTGTAGCAAATTGTTTCAGCTGCACCAAGCAATCCACGTATATTTATATATGTGACAAACACACACGTACTATACTTGCATTGAGATATCAAGATATTATTTATGTATTAGTAGAACTCATATAACTTACTTGATAAGCCAAGAATCGCATAATCTAAAGTTCAGATGTGTCTGCCTATATATAGACACCGTAATCAATATAGGAGATGAACGTACAGAGAGGTACAGCTGATATTCTCCTGGTGGTACCAATGAAGATAAACAGAACCAGGATTGGGTACTCCATGTCAGCGGCCGTTTGTATAATTCTTCTTCTCATAACATTTCCTACCCACGCTTCTTGTGAGTGCGAAGCAGGTACGTATATCATGTGCTTTAGTTTTACTTTGCAAATTTCATGTATATATACTAGTTGTCATTATCTAAAAAAATGTATACTAGTTGTGTTTTGTTTTATATTAATGGATTGTTGCGTGCATGCACAGATGAAGAGGTTTGCTATACATTATCGCTACGCTGCGAGAAGAATGCATGCTCTGACAAATGCAAAAAGGATTGCATCTATCGGAGCTCTAGGCCTCCTTTTTGCATCTGTTCGAGCATACATTCTTCTCGCAGCGCGGCGATTCCGTATAGCAAACCTCTTCATCTGTGCATGCATGCAATAGAACTTGGGTACATGGTTCTACCGCTTCCCGCACAGATGTTAAGTGCGGCTGAACGACCGGCGACGTCGTCGAAATGTTGGGCTATAAAATCTAGAGCATTGGCATGTACGGACACGCACGTGCGCGCGCGCGCACGCACTGGTATCTTGCAGTGTGGCACTTCATTAATTGTAGCAAATTGTTTCAGTTGCACCAAGCAATCCACGTATATGTATATATGTGACAAACACACACGTACTATACTTGCATTGAGATATCAAGATATTATTTATGTATTAGTAGAACTCATATAACTTACTTGATAAGCCAAGAATCGCATAATCTAAAATTCAGATGTGTCTGCCTATATATAGACACCGTAATCAATATAGGAGATGAACGTACAGAGAGGTACAACTGATATTCTCCTGGTGGTACCAATGAAGATAAACAGAACCAGGATTGGGTACTCCATGTCAGCGGCCGTTTGTATAATTCTTCTTCTCATAACATTTCCTACCCACGCTTCTTGTGAGTGCGAAGCAGGTACGTATATCATGTGCTTCAGTTTTACTTTGCAAATTTCATGTATATATACTAGTTGTCATTATCTAAAAAAATGTATACTAGTTGTGTATTGTTTTATATTAATGGATTGTTGTATGCATGCGCAGATGAAGATGTTTGCTATACATTATCGCTACGCTGCGAGAAGAATGCATGCTCTGACAGATGCAAAAAGGATTGCATCTATCGGATCTCCAGGCCTCCTTTTTGCATCAGTTGGAGCATACATTCTTCTCGCAGCGCGGCGATTCCGTATAGCAAACCTCTTCATCTGTGCATGCATGCAATAGAACTTGGGTACATGGTTCTACCGCTTCCCGCACAGATGTTAAGTGCGGCTGAACGACCGGCGACGTCGTCGAAATGTTGGGCTATAAAATCTAGAGCATTGGCATGTACGGACACGCACGTGCGCGCGCGCACGCACTGGTATCTTGCAGTGTGGCACTTCATTAATTGTAGCAAATTGTTTCAGTTGCACCAAGCAATCCACGTATATGTATATATGTGACAAACACACACGTACTATACTTGCATTGAGATATCAAGATATTATTTATGTATTAGTAGAACTCATATAACTTACTTGATAAGCCAAGAATCGCATAATCTAAAGTTCAGATGTGTCTGCCTATATATAGACACCGTAATCAATATAGGAGATGAACGTACAGAGAGGTACAACTGATATTCTCCAGGTGGTACCAATGAAGATAAACAGAACCAGGATTGGGTACTCCATGTCAGCGGCCGTTTGTATAATTCTTCTTCTCATAACATTTCCTACCCACGCTTCTTGTGAGTGCGAAGCAGGTACGTATATCATGTGCTTCAGTTTTACTTTGCAAATTTCATGTATATATACTAGTTGTCATTATCTAAAAAAATGTATACTAGTTGTGTTTTGTTTTATATTAATGGATTGTTGCGTGCATGCGCAGATGAAGAGGTTTGCTATACGGAATCACCACGCTGCGAGAAGAATGCATGCTCTGACAGATGCAAAAAGGATTGCATCTATCGGAGCTCCAGGCCTCCTTTTTGCATCTGTTCGAGCATACATTCTTCTCACAGCGCGGCGATTCCGTATAGCAAACCTCTTCATCTGTGCATGCATGCAATAGAACTTGGGTACATGGTTCTACCGCTTCCCGCACAGATGTTAAGTGCGGCTGGACGACCGGCGACGTCGTCGAAATGTTGGGCTATAAAATCTAGAGCATTGGCATGTACGGACACGCACGTGCGCGCGCGCGCACGCACTGGTATCTTGCAGTGTGGCACTTCATTAATTGTAGCAAATTGTTTCAGCTGCACCAAGCAATCCACGTATATTTATATATGTGACAAACACACACGTACTATACTTGCATTGAGATATCAAGATATTATTTATGTATTAGTAGAACTCATATAACTTACTTGATAAGCCAAGAATCGCATAATCTAAAGTTCAGATGTGTCTGCCTATATATAGACACCGTAATCAATATAGGAGATGAACGTACAGAGAGGTACAACTGATATTCTCCTGGTGGTACCAATGAAGATAAACAGAACCAGGATTGGGTACTCCATGTCAGCGGCCGTTTGTATAATTCTTCTTCTCATAACATTTCCTACCCACGCTTCTTGTGAGTGCGAAGCAGGTACGTATATCATGTGCTTTAGTTTTACTTTGCAAATTTCATGTATATATACTAGTTGTCATTATCTAAAAAAATGTATACTAGTTGTGTTTTGTTTTATATTAATGGATTGTTGCGTGCATGCACAGATGAAGAGGTTTGCTATACATTATCGCTACGCTGCGAGAAGAATGCATGCTCTGACAAATGCAAAAAGGATTGCATCTATCGGAGCTCTAGTCCTCATTTTTGCATCTGTTGGAGCATACATTCTTCTCGCAGCGCGGCGATTCTGTATAGCAAACCTCTTCATCTGTGCATGCATGCAATAGAACTTGGGTACATGGTTCTACCGCTTCCCACACAGATGTTAAGTGCGGCTGAACGACCGGCGACGTCGTCGAAATGTTGGGCTATAAAATCTAGATCATTGGCATGTACGGACACGGATGTGCGCGCGCGCACGCACTGGTATCTTGCAGTGTGGCACTTCATTAATTGTAGCAAATTGTTTCAGTTGCACCAAGCAATCCATGTATATGTATATATGTGACAAACACACACGTACTATACTTGCATTGAGATATCAAGATATTATTTATGTATTAGTAGAACTCATATAACTTACTTGATAAGCCAAGAATCGCATAATCTAAAGTTCAGATGTGTCTGCCTATATATAGACACCGTAATCAATATAGGAGATGAACGTACAGAGAGGTACAACTGATATTCTCCAGGTGGTACCAATGAAGATAAACAGAACCAGGATTGGGTACTCCATGTCAGCGGCCGTTTGTATAATTCTTCTTCTCATAACATTTCCTACCCACGCTTCTTGTGAGTGCGAAGCAGGTACGTATATCATGTGCTTTAGTTTTACTTTGCAAATTTCATGTATATATACTAGTTGTCATTATCTAAAAAAATGTATACTAGTTGTGTTTTGTTTTATATTAATGGATTGTTGCGTGCATGCACAGATGAAGAGGTTTGCTATACATTATCGCTACGCTGCGAGAAGAATGCATGCTCTGACAAATGCAAAAAGGATTGCATCTATCGGAGCTCTAGTCCTCATTTTTGCATCTGTTGGAGCATACATTCTTCTCGCAGCGCGGCGATTCTGTATAGCAAACCTCTTCATCTGTGCATGCATGCAATAGAACTTGGGTACATGGTTCTACCGCTTCCCACACAGATGTTAAGTGCGGCTGAACGACCGGCGACGTCGTCGAAATGTTGGGCTATAAAATCTAGAGCATTGGCATGTACGGACACGGATGTGCGCGCGCGCACGCACTGGTATCTTGCAGTGTGGCACTTCATTAATTGTAGCAAATTGTTTCAGTTGCACCAAGCAATCCATGTATATGTATATATGTGACAAACACACACGTACTATACTTGCATTGAGATATCAAGATATTATTTATGTATTAGTAGAACTCATATAACTTACTTGATAAGCCAAGAATCGCATAATCTAAAGTTCAGATGTGTCTGCCTATATATAGACACCGTAATCAATATAGGAGATGAACGTACAGAGAGGTACAACTGATATTCTCCAGGTGGTACCAATGAAGATAAACAGAACCAGGATTGGGTACTCCATGTCAGCGGCCGTTTGTATAATTCTTCTTCTCATAACATTTCCTACCCACGCTTCTTGTGAGTGCGAAGCAGGTACGTATATCATGTGCTTCAGTTTTACTTTGCAAATTTCATGTATATATACTAGTTGTCATTATCTAAAAAAATGTATACTAGTTGTGTTTTGTTTTATATTAATGGATTGTTGCGTGCATGCGCAGATGAAGAGGTTTGCTATACGGAATCACCACGCTGCGACACGAATGCATGCTCTGACAGATGCAAAAAGGATTGCATCTATCGGAGCTCCAGGCCTCCTTTTTGCATCTGTTCGAGCATACATTCTTCTCGCAGCGCGGCGATTCCGTATAGCAAACCTCTTCATCTGTGCATGCATGCAATAGAACTTGGGTACATGGTTCTACCGCTTCCCGCACAGATGTTAAGTGCGGCTGAACGACCGGCGACGTCGTCGAAATGTTGGGCTATAAAATCTAGAGCATTGGCATGTACGGACACGCACGTGCGCGCGCGCGCACGCACTGGTATCTTGCAGTGTGGCACTTCATTAATTGTAGCAAATTGTTTCAGTTGCACCAAGCAATCCACGTATATTTATATATGTGACAAACACACACGTACTATACTTGCATTGAGATATCAAGATATTATTTATGTATTAGTAGTACTCATATAACTTACTTGATAAGCCAAGAATCGCATAATCTAAAGTTCAGATGTGTCTGCCTATATATAGACACCGTAATCAATATAGGAGATGAACGTACAGAGAGGTACAACTGATATTCTCCTGGTGGTACCAATGAAGATAAACAGAACCAGGATTGGGTACTCCATGTCAGCGGCCGTTTGTATAATTCTTCTTCTCATAACATTTCCTACCCACGCTTCTAGTGAGTGCGAAGCAGGTACGTATATCATGTGCTTTAGTTTTACTTTGCAAATTTCATGTATATATACTAGTTGTCATTATCTAAAAAAATGTATACTAGTTGTGTTTTGTTTTATATTAATGGATTGTTGCGTGCATGCACAGATGAAGAGGTTTGCTATACATTATCGCTACGCTGCGAGAAGAATGCATGCTCTGACAGATGCAAAAAGGATTGCATCTATCGGAGCTCTAGGCCTCCTTTTTGCATCTGTTCGAGCATACATTCTTCTCGCAGCGCGGCGATTCCGTATAGCAAACCTCTTCATCTGTGCATGCATGCAATAGAACTTGGGTACATGGTTCTACCGCTTCCCGCACAGATGTTAAGTGCGGCTGAACGACCGGCGACGTCGTCGAAATGTTGGGCTATAAAATCTAGAGCATTGGCATGTACGGACACGCACGTGCGCGCGCGCACGCACTGGTATCTTGCAGTGTGGCACTTCATTAATTGTAGCAAATTGTTTCAGTTGCACCAAGCAATCCACGTATATTTATATATGTGACAAACACACACGTACTATACTTGCATTGAGATATCAAGATATTATTTATGTATTAGTAGAACTCATATAACTTACTTGATAAGCCAAGAATCGCATAATCTAAAGTTCAGATGTGTCTGCCTATATATAGACACCGTAATCAATATAGGAGATGAACGTACAGAGAGGTACAACTGATATTCTCCAGGTGGTACCAATGAAGATAAACAGAACCAGGATTGGGTACTCCATGTCAGCGGCCGTTTGTATAATTCTTCTTCTCATAACATTTCCTACCCACGCTTCTTGTGAGTGCGAAGCAGGTACGTATATCATGTGCTTCAGTTTTACTTTGCAAATTTCATGTATATATACTAGTTGTCATTATCTAAAAAAATGTATACTAGTTGTGTTTTGTTTTATATTAATGGATTGTTGCGTGCATGCGCAGATGAAGAGGTTTGCTATACGGAATCACCACGCTGCGACACGAATGCATGCTCTGACAGATGCAAAAAGGATTGCATCTATCGGAGCTCCAGGCCTCCTTTTTGCATCTGTTCGAGCATACATTCTTCTCGCAGCGCGGCGATTCCGTATAGCAAACCTCTTCATCTGTGCATGCATGCAATAGAACTTGGGTACATGGTTCTACCGCTTCCCGCACAGATGTTAAGTGCGGCTGAACGACCGGCGACGTCGTCGAAATGTTGGGCTATAAAATCTAGAGCATTGGCATGTACGGACACGCACGTGCGCGCGCGCGCACGCACTGGTATCTTGCAGTGTGGCACTTCATTAATTGTAGCAAATTGTTTCAGTTGCACCAAGCAATCCACGTATATTTATATATGTGACAAACACACACGTACTATACTTGCATTGAGATATCAAGATATTATTTATGTATTAGTAGAACTCATATAACTTACTTGATAAGCCAAGAATCGCATAATCTAAAGTTCAGATGTGTCTGCCTATATATAGACACCGTAATCAATATAGGAGATGAACGTACAGAGAGGTACAACTGATATTCTCCTGGTGGTACCAATGAAGATAAACAGAACCAGGATTGGGTACTCCATGTCAGCGGCCGTTTGTATAATTCTTCTTCTCATAACATTTCCTACCCACGCTTCTAGTGAGTGCGAAGCAGGTACGTATATCATGTGCTTTAGTTTTACTTTGCAAATTTCATGTATATATACTAGTTGTCATTATCTAAAAAAATGTATACTAGTTGTGTTTTGTTTTATATTAATGGATTGTTGCGTGCATGCACAGATGAAGAGGTTTGCTATACATTATCGCTACGCTGCGAGAAGAATGCATGCTCTGACAGATGCAAAAAGGATTGCATCTATCGGAGCTCTAGGCCTCCTTTTTGCATCTGTTCGAGCATACATTCTTCTCGCAGCGCGGCGATTCCGTATAGCAAACCTCTTCATCTGTGCATGCATGCAATAGAACTTGGGTACATGGTTCTACCGCTTCCCGCACAGATGTTAAGTGCGGCTGAACGACCGGCGACGTCGTCGAAATGTTGGGCTATAAAATCTAGAGCATTGGCATGTACGGACACGCACGTGCGCGTGGTTCTACCGCTTCCCGCACAGATGTTAAGTGCGGCTGAACGACCGGCGACGTCGTCGAAATGTTGGGCTATAAAATCTAGAGCATTGGCATGTACGGACACGCACGTGCGCGCGCGCGCACGCACTGGTATCTTGCAGTGTGGCACTTCATTAATTGTAGCAAATTGTTTCAGTTGCACCAAGCAATCCACGTATATGTATATATGTGACAAACACACACGTACTATACTTGCATTGAGATATCTTGATATTATTTATGTATTAGTAGAACTCATATAACTTACTTGATAAGCCAAGAATCGCATAATCTAAAGTTCAGATGTGTCTGCCTATATATAGACACCGTAATCAATATAGGAGATGAACGTACAGAGAGGTACAACTGATATTCTCCTGGTGGTACCAATGAAGATAAACAGAACCAGGATTGGGTACTCCATGTCAGCGGCCGTTTGTATAATTCTTCTTCTCATAACATTTCCTACCCACGCTACTTGTGAGTGCGAAGCAGGTACGTATATCAAGTGCTTCAGTTTTACTTTGCAAATTTCATGTATATATACTAGTTGTCATTATCTAAAAAAAATGTATACTAGTTGTGTTTTGTTTTATATTAATGGATTGTTGCGTGCATGCGCAGATGAAGAGGTTTGCTATACGGAATCACCACGCTGCGAGAAGAATGCATGCTCTGACAGATGCAAAAAGGATTGCATCTATCGGAGCTCCAGGCCTCCTTTTTGCATCTGTTCGAGCATACATTCTTCTCGCAGCGCGGCGATTCCGTATAGCAAACCTCTTCATCTGTGCATGCATGCAATAGAACTTGGGTACATGGTTCTACCGCTTCCTGCACAGATGTTAAGTGCGGCTGAACGACCGGCGACGTCGTCGAAATGTTGGGCTATAAAATCTAGAGCATTGGCATGTACGGACACGCATGTGCGCGCGCGCACGCACTGGTATCTTGCAGTGTGGCACTTCATTAATTGTAGCAAATTGTTTCAGTTGCACCAAGGAATCCATGTATATGTATATATCTGACAAACACACACGTACTATACTTGCATTGAGATATCAATATATTATTTATGTATTAGTAGAATTCATATAACTTACTTGATAAGCCAAGAATCGCATAATATAAAGTTCAGATGTGTCTGCCTATATATAGACATCGTAATCAATATAGGAGATGAACGTACAGAGAGGTACAACTGATATTCTCCTGGTGGTACCAATGAAGATAAACAGAACCAGGATTGGGTACTCCATGTCAGCGGCCGTTTGTATAATTCTTCTTCTCGTAACATTTCCTGCCCACGCTTCTTGTGAGTGCGAAGCAGCTACGTATATCATGTGCTTCAGTTTTACTTTGCAAATTTCATGTATATATACTAGTTGTCATTATCTAAAAAAATGTATACTAGTTGTGTTTTGTTTTATATTAGTGGATTGTTGCGTTCATGCGCAGATGAAGAGGTTTGCTATACGGAATCGCCACGCTGCGAGAAGAATGCATGCTCTGACAGATGCAAGGATTGCATCTGTCAATGCTCCAGGCCTCATTTTTGCATCTGTCGGAGCATACATTCTTCTTGCAGCGCGGCGATTCCTTATAGCAAACCTCTTCATCTGCGCATGCATGCAATAGAACTTGGCTACATGGTTCTACCGCTTCCCGCACAGATGTTAAGTGCGGCTGAACTACTGGCGACATCGTCGAAATGCTGGGCTATAAAATCTAGAGCATTGGCATGTACGGACACGCACGTGCGCGCGCGCACACACACTGGTATCTTGCAGTGTGGCACTTCATTAATTGTAGCAAATTGTTTCAGTTGCACCAAGCAATCCATGTATATGTATATATGTGACACACACACGTACTATACTTGCAATGAGATATCAAAATATTGTTTATGTATTAGTAGAATTAATATAACTTACTCGATAAGCCAAGAATCGCATAATCTAAACTTCAGATGTGTCTGCCTATATATAGACACCGTAATCAATATAGGAGATGAACGTACAGAGAGGTATAACTGATATTCTCCTTGTGGTCCCAATGAAGATAAACAGAACTAGGATTGGGTACTCCATGGCAGCTGCCGTTTGTAAGTTCTTCTTCTTGTAACATTTTCTACCCTCGCTTCTTGTGAGTGCGAAGTAGGTACGTATATCATGTGCTTCAATTTTACTTTAAAAATTTCATGTATATATACTAGTTGTCATTATCTAAAAAAATGTATACAAGTTGTGTTTTGTTTTATATTAATGGATTGTTGCGTGCATGCGCAGATGAAGAGGTTTGCTATACGGAATCACCACGCTGCGAGAAGAATGCATGCTCTGACAGATGCAAAAAGGATTGCATCTATCGGAGCTCCAGGCCTCCTTTTTGCATCTGTTCGAGCATACATTCTTCTCGCAGCGCGGCGATTCCGTATAGCAAACCTCTTCATCTGTGCATGCATGCAATAGAACTTGGGTACATGGTTCTACCGCTTCCCGCACAGATGTTAAGTGCGGCTGAACGACCGGCGACGTCGTCGAAATGTTGGGCTATAAAATCTAGAGCATTGGCATGTACGGACACGCATGCGCGCGCGCACGCACTGGTATCTTACAGTGTGGCACTTCATTAATTGTAGCAAATTGTTTTAGTTGCACCAAGCAATCCATGTATATGTATATATGTGACAAACACACACGTACTATACTTGCATTGAGATATCAAGATATTATTTATGTATTAGTAGAATTCATATAACTTACTTGATAAGCCAAGAATCGCATAATCTAAAGTTCAGATGTGTCTGCCTATATATAGACACCGTAATCAATATAGGAGATGAACGTACAGAGAGGTACAACTGATATTCTCCAGGTGGTACCAATGAAGATAAACAGAACCAGGATTGCGTACTCCATGTCAGCGGCCGTTTGTATAATTCTTCTTCTCGTAACATTTCCTACCCACGCTTCTTGTGAGTGTGAAGCAGGTACGTATATCATGTGCTTCAGTTTTACTTTGCAAATTTCATGTATATATACTAGTTGTCATTATCTAAAAAAATGTATACTAGTTGTGTTTTGTTTTATATTAATGGATTGTTGCGTTCATGCGCAGATGAAAAGGTTTGCTATACGGAATCGCCACGCTGCGAGAAGAATGCATGCTCTGACAGATGCAAGGATTGCATCTGTCAGAGCTCCAGGCCTCCTTTTTGCATCTGTCGGAGCATACATTCTTCTTGCAGCGCGGCGATTCCGTATAGCAAACCTCTTCATCTGCGCATGCATGCAATAGAACTTGGCTATATGGTTCTACCGCTTCCCGCACAGATGTTAAGTGCGGCTAAACGACTGGCGACGTCGTCGAAATGCTGGGCTATAAAATCTAGAGCATTGGCATGTACGGACACGCACGTGCGCGCGCGCACACACACTGGTATCTTACAGTGTGGCACTTCATTAATTGTAGCAAATTGTTTCAGTTGCACCAAGCAATCCATGTATATGTATATATGTGACACACACACGTACTATACTTGCAATGAGATATCAAGATATTGTTTATGTATTAGTAGAATTCATATAACTTACTCGATAAGCCAAGAATCGCATAATCTAAACTTCAGATGTGTCTGCCTATATATAGACACCGTAATCAATATAGGAGATGAACGTACAGAGAGGTACAACTGATATTCTCCTTGTGGTACTAATGAAGATAAACGGAACCAGGATTGGGTACTCCATGGCAGCTGCCGTTTGTATAGTTCTTCTTCTCGTAACATTTCCTACCCTCGCTTCTTGTGAGTGAAAAGCAGGTACGTATATTATGTGCTTCAGTTTTACTTTGCAAATTTGATGTATATATACTAGTTGTCATTATCTAAAAAAAATGTATACTAGTTGTGTTTTGTTTTATATTAATGGATTGTTGTGTGCAGGCGCAGATGAAGAGGTTTGCTATACGGAATCGCCACGCTGCGAGGAGAATGCATGCTTTGACAGATGCAAAAAGGATTGCATCTATCGGAGCTCCAGGCCTCCTTTTTGCATCCGTTGGAGCATACATTCTTCTCGCAGCTCTGCTATTATGTATAGCAAAACTCTTCATCTGTGCATGCATGCAAAAGAACTTGGATACCTGGTTCTACCGCTTCCCGCACAGATGTTAAGTGCGGCTGAACGACTGGCGACGTCGTCGAAATGCTGGGCTATAAAATCTAGAGCATTGGCATGTACGGACACGCACGTGCGCGCGCGCACACACACTGGTATCTTGCAGTGTGACACTTTATTAATTGTAGCAAATTGTTTCAGTTGCACCAAGCAATCCATGTATATGTATATATGTGACAAACACACACGTACTATACTTGCATTGAGATATCAAGATAGTATTTATGTATTAGTAGAATTCATATAACTTACTTGATAAGCCAAGAATCGCATAATCTAAAGTTCAGATGTGTCAGCCTATATATAGACACCGTAATCAATATAGGAGATGAACGTACAGAGAGGTACAACTGATATTCTCCTGGTGGTACCAATGGAGATAAACAGAACTAGGATTGGGTACTCCATGTCAGCGACCGTTTGTATAACTCTTCTTCTCATAACATTTCCTACCCACGCTTCTTGTGAGTGCGAAGCAGGTACGTATATCATGTGCTTCAGTTTTACTTTGCAAATTTTATGTATATATACTAGTTGTCATTATTTAAAAAAATGTATACTAGTTGTGTTTTGTTTTATATTAATGGATTGTTGCGCGCATGTGCAGATGAAGAGGTTTGCTATACATTATCGCCACGCTGCGAGAACAATGCATGCTCTGACAGATGCAAAAAGGATTGCATCTGTCGGAGCCCTAGGCCTCCTTTTTGCATCTGTTGGAGCATACATTCTTCTCGCAGCGCGGCGATTCCGTATAGCAAACCTCTTCATCTGCGCATGCATGCAATAGAACTTGGCTACATGGTTGTACTGCTTCCCGCACAGACGTTAAGTGCGGCTGAACGACCGGCAACGTCGTCGAAATGCTGGGCTATAAAATCTAGAGCATTGGCATGTACGGACACGCAAGTGCGCGCGCGCACACACACTGGTATCTTGCAGTGTGGCACATCATTAGTTGTAGCAAATTGTTTCAGTTGCACCAAGCAATCCATGTATATGTATATATGTGACACGCACACACGTACTATACTTGCATTGAGATATCAAGATATTGTTTATGTATTAGTAGAATTCATATAACTTACTCGATAAGCCAAGAATCGCATAATCTAAACTTCAGATGTGTCTGGCTATATATAGACACCGTAATCAATATAGGAGATGAACGTACAGAGAGGTACAACTGATATTCTCCTTGTGGTACCAATGAAGATAAATAGAAACAGGATTGGGTACTCCATGGCAGCTGCCGTTTGTATAGTTCTTCTTCTCGTAACATTTCCTACCCTCGCTTCTTGTGAGTGCAAAGCAGGTACGTATATCATGTGCTTCAGTTTTACTTTGCAAATTTGATGTATATATACTAGTTGTCATTATCTAAAAAAATGTATACTAGTTGTGTTTTGTTTTATATTAATGGATTGTTGCCTGCATGCGCAGATGAAGAGGTTTGCTATACGGAATCGCCACGCTGCGAGAAGAATGCATGCTCTGACAGATGCAAAAAGGATTGCATCTGTCGGAGCTCCAGGCCTCCTTTTTGCATCCGTTGGAGCATACATTCTTCTCGCAGCTCTGCTATTCTGTATAGCAAACCTCTTCATCTGTGCATGCATGCAATAGAACATGGCTACATGGTTATACCGATTCCCGCACAGATGTTAAGTGCGGCTGAACGACCGGCGACGTCGTCGAAATGCTGGTCTATAGAATCTAGAACATTGGCATGTATGGAGACACATGCGCGCGCGCGCACACACTGGTATCTTGCTGTGTGGCACTTCATTAATTGTAGCAAATTGTTTCGGTTGCACCAAGCAATCCATGTATATGTATATATGTGACACACACACGCGTACTATACTTGCAATGAGATATCAAGATATTATTTATGTATTATCAGAATTCATATAACTTACTCGATAAGCCAAGAATCGCATAATCTAACCTTCAGATGTGTCTGGCTATATATAGACACCGTAATCAATATTGGAGATGAACGTACAGAGAGGTACAACTGACATTCTCCTTGAAGTACTAATGAAGATAAACGGAACCAGGATTGGGTACTCCATGGCAGCTGCCGTTTGTACAGTTCTTCTTCTCGTAACATTTCCTACCCTCGCTTCTTGTGAGTGCGAAGCAGGTACGTATATCATGTGCTTCAGTTTTACTTTGCAAATTTCATGTATATATATACTAGTTGTCATTATCTAAAAAAAATGTATACTAGTTGTGTTTTGTTTCATATTAATGGATTGTTGCGTGCATGCGCAGATGAAGAGGTTTGCTATTCGGAATCGCCACGCTGTGAGAAGAATGCATGCTCTGATAGACGCAAAAAGGATTGCATCTGTCGGAGCTCCAGGCCTCCTTTTTGCATCTGTTGGAGCATACATTCTTCTCGCAGCGCGGCGATTCCGTATAGCAAACCTCTTCATCTGCGCATGCATGCAATAGAACTTGGCTACATGGTTGGACTGCTTCCCGCATAGATGTTAAGTGCGGCTGAACCACCGGCGACGTCGTCGAAATGCTGGGCTATAAAATCTAGAGCATTGGCATGTAAGGATACGCACGCGCGCGCACACACACACTGGTACCTTGCAGTGTGGCACTTCATTAATTGTAGCAAATTGTTTCAGTTGCACCAAACAATCCATGTATATGTACACACACACACACGAACCTTGTTAATCTTCTCTACTAGATTATAGACACTACTGGAGATCGGCTCTTTGCCGAGTGCTTGGGGCACTCGGCAAAGGACCATTTACACTCGGCAAAGGCTTTGCCGAGTGCCGCACTCGGCAAAGTGCACTCGGCAAAGATTGACTCGGCAAAGAGTTCTTTCCCGAGTGCCAAAAATCGGCACTCGGCAAAGGCTTTGCCGAGTGTCAGGCCGGCACTCGGCAAACGTTTTTCCACCGTCTTGTCTGACGGCTTCTTTGCTGTGTGCCCCAAGCGGCACTCGGCAAAGATTTTTTGAAAAAAAATATTTTTTTCTTTGCCGAGTGCCGGCACTCGGCAAAGAAATAGTTAGGGGAAAAAATATTTTTTCCTGTAATTTCTTTGCCGAGTGGCGGCACCCGGCAAAGAATTTTTTTAAAAAAAATGTCTTTGCCGAGTGCCGGCACTCGGCAAAGAAAAAATTTGTTTTTTTAAAAATCTTTGCCGAGTGCAATGGCCGTTGCACTCGGCAAAGCTGGAAAACTGGGTCTCTAGTACCCACTTTTCCCAGCTTTGCCGAGTGCAATGGCAATTGCACTCGGCAAAGGGCTCTTTGCCGAGTGTCAGCACTCGGCAAAGGCCCCAGTTTTGCAATTTTTTTTTGTTTTTCGCTTTCCATCGACACAGACAAAAAAATATCACATATATCACACGCAGCACATGATATATCACCTCCATCATCCATAATCAATGACATACACATCCATCATCCATAATACACATCCACCATCCACAAAACACATCACATACAAATCCGATGTCCATAATCCAGCACCACCATCACAATATCCATCATAATTCATCACATACTGGTTCGACATAAGTCTAAGTCTAACACAAGTCCATGCAACATGCAATGAAACAAAGACACGGTACCTAGTGCGACCCTCCCCACCTGGAGCCCGAAGAGCCACCTTGCCCCCCGAGATAAGGAGGCCACTGTTGCGTCGGTGGAATATGGCCACTTGGCCAGGACTGTGGAGAAGGGTCGCCGTCAGGAGTCGGGTTTGAACCAAAGGACTGTGTCTGCACAAAGGAGAAGCGAATTCATTAGTAACTATAGGATGGCCTCAAAAGCTAATGGAATAAACAACAATATACTCACCGGAGTCCCTGCAGGAGGAGGCACAGCTTGAGCGAGCAGCGACGGGGGCACGACCACACCTGGCACGGACTGAAGGCTCGCCACGAACGAGAGCACGTCCTGTTCTCGATGTTGCATCTCCAGGATCTGTTGCTCCTGGGTCTGCGTCCGGGTCGCCAACGCCTGCAACTGGGCCTGCAACATTCCACCCGCAATGTTTAAACAAGGCAAAGGCAAGGTATACGTGTAAAAGAAACGAACGAGGAATAAAATGAGTAACCTGCATTTCCGCCATCTGCTGCATATGGCTCGGCTGCCGAGGTCGTATGGGGAGGGAGGAGCTCGTGCTGCTTGCTCGAATCTGGGCGAGGCTGGGAACGGAAGCGGAGTTGATTGTGCTGTCCGCCATCCAGTACCGGCCGTGCTGCTTCCCTCCTCCTAGCCTCATGATGATGTCCGTGTCCAGGGGCTCGGTGGTCGGATCAAAGTCCTCCCCATGGCGCTGGCGAGCTGCCGAGGTGTACTCGCTGAGCTTGCTGTGGACGCTCGCGTTGCTGTACGCCTCGGGCCCGTCCGTCGAGCTGTAGGTGACGTCTGGAGTCGTCGCCTTGCCCTTGTGTGCAAGGGCGTACGCCATGAACTCGTTGCACGGCTGGTTACCGTGCGCCTAGGACTGCGAGGAAAACATAAAGATGATTACAATAAATGAGAATTGAGTGTTAGTCCCAAAGATCATTACCCATCTCTCGGCGTACGCGTCGAGGCACAGGTTGCCTTGGTGGTGTGGCGGCCCAACCATCTGCAGGCGGCAGTCCCGACGGACATCGTGCTGGGACTCCCACCCCTCCGAGAGCCACCTGTCCACAATGGCCTCCCAGCACTCCATGTCCGATCGGCCCCAATCAAGGCACCGCGCGAGGTACTCCTCCTTGGTGAGCTGCCGCTTCCTGGCTTCGTCCTTGTGGCACACCTCACCAAGCACGTCGGCCGCGTGGTTGATGATGCACTGGAGCCGTGCCTCGTGGTGCAGGTCCGAGACAAGTTTCTTGTAGACCTTCTCCTGCACCACCGCCGCAACGTCCTCGTACCCGGCGTCGCACGTGAAGTAGCCTTGCATACAGACATCATGTATTTACCAATGAATGTGTAGTATTGACCATTTTAGTGGGACGAAGACTCACCTAGAACTCGGCCTTGATCCGCTGGGCAACGGTGCCGTACTGGGCGTCCTCGGCAGAGTAGAAGTGCGCCCACGTGTAGGGCGGCGTCCTCCGCCCAGCATGTAGAACCATGCCAGGGTAGCGCTTCCGAACCAGACCGCCCAGTGTCTGGTTAGGATGCCGGCCCCATCCGGACACACGCACCCAGTTGCTGCAAGTCATTAAGAAGGATTGTTAGTCTCAAGTTCGATTTTCAACATGTCATTTGAAATAGTAATGAAAACTTCAATGGTTACTTGGTGCCCCTGGGTCAAATCACCGGGCGCTGGTGAGGTAGGAGGGGGTCCGGCAGGCGCATGGGCCCACGCAAGTAGACTCCCGAAGAGGCAGAGCCAAAGCCAGTGGAAGTGGAACCCCCAGCCGCCGCCTCCATCTCGAGCGCCTCCTCCTCGGGCGCCTCCTCTTGCTCATGCGGCTCCTCCTCCACCGCTGGCGTCGACGTGGTAGCAGCCTGCTGCTCCTCCCTCCTAGGACGGCCGCGGCGGCGGGCGGGCGGCTCGGTGTCCTCGGGGGGCCTGGCGTACAACGAGGGGACCTGACGTCGTGGCCTGCCGCCTGACATTTTGTCAAGTGCCTGCAAATTGAAAGAGTAAACCAATTAGCACAGTTAAATTACAAGTACTTATAAAGAGATGCAAAATAGTAATAATAATAATATAATAATATGGTATTACATGAATTAGAAATAATCTTCACAATTGGCAGCGGATGGATCATAGTTCTCGTGGTCACTATCAATATTGTCGACAAGTATATCGGGCTCCTCTTCTTCACTCTCATCAGTGTCATCGAAAAAGTGTAAACGCTCAAGCAATTCTAGGTCCTTGGCATTTTGCACCTCTTCTCCCTCGTCCTCATCTCCATCGTCCTGATCAATATCATTGTCTACTTCCATGCCCATTAGCAAAAACATGTCTATGTCAAACCTCCCTTCTAGCCCCTCTGGTCGATAGAACTCCCGTGTGTTTGGGTCAACGTTGTAATCCGCATTGATTGGGACAGGCAGTTTGGAGTGCCGTGATACCAACTGCGCAACGTACCAACCCCTAAGATTGGTGTCTTTCTGGCACGTCCATGGGAGATAATAAACTTGCATGGCCTCTTGAGCCACAATATAGACATCCTCTCCTTGATAGACAGAATCCTGTCGAATTTCAACTAGTCCAAGCTCAGGGGTTGTTCTTGTGACATTATGATCGAACCAATGGCATTTGAATACGACTGGATTAGGACCTGTGCGACAGTCAAAATAGAGCTCGTAGATTGCATCTACTAAGTCATAGTAGTCCAGCCCATCGGTGCCGGGCGTACGAACTCCGGTATTCGTGGTTTTCCGATTGTGCCGACTCCGCTCGTGGTCTCTTGTGTGAAAGCGATAGCCATTCACATCATAAACGGTGTATGAGTTGACCTTGTGGGTGAAGCCTTTGGCGAGCCCTTGCAACTCAGCATCCATTTCCCCATCGGTGCGGGCCTGCAAGGTGAGGCCGGATAGTTCGTTACATTACACCTCGTAGGAGCAAAGTGGGATGTCAAAGATTGAACGAGGAAAATTGGTCGGTACCTTCGTAGCGAACCAGGCAATGAAATCGGGTCTACCATCTTTGAGAAGACTTTCTTCTTCTTGAGGGGAAGGAGCCCTACTCCCTCTCCAGTATGTATTCAGAAACTCCCTGAAAAAACAAGACAAGATGGTTGGGTACATGGATGATAGTGGCTAGGGCGTATGTAACAAGCTCATTGAGAACTTACTGCACATAAGGCTTCACTTCGTCAAGGCTCATCAGCATATAGAACATGATGATGCGCCACTCATTATGCGGCAAGGTCTTGGTTGTAAATGCGCTTGCGCCGCCGAGTTGCCCTTTGAAAAGGCTGAGATTCGATGAATTCTCGTCCGCGTTATAGCGAGGGACAGGATTGAGCACGCTGGGAAGGGCATCCTTATAGTATGCTGTTGTGAAGTTTGACACCTCCTCCAGAATAGATGCCTCCGCCACGGAAGCCTCAATTTTGGCTTTATTTCTACACTTTTTCCGAAGAATCTTTAAACATCTCTCGACTGTATAACACCAACGGAACTGCACGGGCCCCCCCATTCGTGCCTCGTATGGTAGGTGCAAGATCAGATGCTGCATCGCCAGGAAGAAGTCGGGTGGGAAGATTCTCTCGAGCTTGCAAAGCAACACAAGTCCACTTTCTCCAGGTCATCAATCACCTCCCGAGATAACTCCTTGGCACAAAGCTGGCGGAAGAAAAAGCTCAGCTCTGCTAGCACGCGCCACACATGATCGGGGACGTATCCCCGGGTCATCGCAGGAAGGAGCCGCTCAATCCATATGTGGTAGTCATGACTCTTCATCCCGAAGACTCGCATAGTGGACAGGTTCACTCCCCTACTCAAACTTGCCGCATGCCCATCCGGGAACATTAATGTCTTTAGCCACTGAAGCACTTCCTTCCTGTGGTCCTTTTTCAAGACCCAATCGACCGGGGTCCTTCTCCATTGCTTGCCGGGTGCGGGAGGCTTCATCACCTCCTTTGGTCTATCGCAAAGCGTTGCCAGGTCCAGTCTAGCCTTAACATTGTCCTTTGACTTATCAGGAAAGTCCATGAGTGTTACAAAAAGCGCTTCGGCGATATTCTTTTCTGTGTGCATTAAATCAATGTTGTGTGGAAGAAGAAGGTCTTTGAAATAGGGGAGCCTAGTCAAGCCCGATTTATGAGTCCACATGTGTTCATCATTGTATCCATAAAAACGGCCGTTGTTTTTGTCATATTTGAGAGCCTCTATCTGAGCACGGAGCTCGGAAGCGGTCATCATCTGAGGTTTAGGGTCGGTGACTTGAACACCTTTCCTAAAGTGTTTCACGTCTCGTCTGAATGCATGGTCAAGAGGGAGGAATTGACGATGTTGGTCAAAGGAAGAATACTTACCACCCTTCTTCAGCCAAGTGAACCTCACAGCTGTCTTGCATACTGGGCATGGGAACTTCCCGTGGACACACCACCCGCACAATATGCCATACGCCAGGAAGTCATGCAGGGAGTACTGGTACCACACATGCATTATGAAGTTCTTCTTTGTAACTCGGTCGTATGTCAGTACCCCTTTTTCCCAAGTAAGGAGCAATTCATCAATCAGGGGCTCCATGAACACACCCATCTTGTTCCCCGGGTGTCCAGGAATTATGAGCGACAAGAAGACGTTCTTGGGTTGAAACATGACACCAGAGGGGAGATTGAGGGGGATCACGAACCCGGGCCAACAAGTGTACGGGGATGACAGCAATCCATAGGGGTTGAACCCATCTGTTGCTAGCGCGACACGTACATTCCGAGCCTCCATAGCTTTATCACGATGTATACCATCGAAATAGGTCCATGCCTCGCCGTCCGATGGGTGTACCATCGTGTCAGGATTGTATCTTTTGCCATGTTTACGCCATGTCATCTGTTTCGCGGACTCCTCTGTCATGTACATCCTTTGGATCCTCGGTATGAAAGGAAGGTACCGTAGGACTGCAGCGGGGATAATCAGCTGCTCCTTCTTGCCATCACTAGTGTTGACCTCCAGATACCTTGAGGATTTGCACACTGGACAGTGCGTTGCTTCCTCGTGATCTTTCCTAAATAGGACGCACCCCTTCGGACAAGCATGGATGTTCTCATACGGCATCTTAAGTGCACGAAGAAGCTTCTGTGACTCGTACAAGTTCTTCGGCAGAATGTGACCCTCCGGAAGCAGTGATGCAAAAATTGCCAACATACCGTCGAAGTTGTCTCGACTCATGGCACACTGCGACTTAAATGCCATTAGGCGTCCAATCCAGTTGAGAAACCATTGTCTTCTCATGGAGGGGCTTCTGTGCCGAAGACAGCATATCGTAGTACACCTTTGCGGATTCCTCTGGCTCGTCCTCCACTCCTTCACCGAACCGTGCCTCATGAAAGTCATCCATCTAGTCTGCTACCCTGGCATCTCCATCAAAAGACTCGAGGCGTGGTCTCACCACCTCCTCTCTAGGACGACCGGCTTCACCATGGTGGATCCAAATGTGATAGTTTGGCGTGAATCCATACTTGCAAAGATCTTGCCCCACTTCCCTCCTGGACTTTCTAACATTGTTGTCACATTTGCAACAGGGACAAGGCATCCGGGCCGACCCTTTAGCAACCTTGCCAAATGCATGCTCCAAGAAAGCATTAGTGTTAGTCATCCATTCCGGGGTCATACTTGCGTGGCCCGTGTACATCCAATCACGGTTCTCCATCCTCTGGCATATACATATGTAAGCGAGTAATATAACCAGCAATTGCATCTGCTCGGCATTCCTAGCATCTAATAGGTGAGGATAGGTCCTAATCCCACAAACCGATCCGTAGATTAGGCTAGTTCCCATGTTCTGCTCGGATCCGAGACGGAATTTCGGCAGCACCTCCCCGCTGTTCTCCCGCTACACGTCCCGGAAGGGAGAGTGTGTATCCGGAGAACAACAGGGAGGTGGTGCCGAAACCCCATCTCGGATCCGAGCAGAACATGGAAACTAGCCTAATCTACGCATCCACGGGCTGTCCAAGAAACGTGGACAATCCAAAAGAGATACGGTCGCTGATATGCAAAGAGTTGCATACCTCAAACCGTATCTCTTTCGAACGGGAGACGCCTAACTGGGTTGCGCGAACATATAAAACATGCATGCAAAGGAGGAGGGGGTTATACCTAGGGTGGCGGTGGACTCAGGCTAGCGGGGCGGTGGCGAGTCGGTGCGGTGGCGAGGCGACGCGGTGCAGGCAGACCAGAACCGCCGACGAAGACGAACGGGGTCACCGAGTCCCTCCCATGGGTCCTTGTCCTGCAAAGACGGCAATTGGTTAGTGTCCATTCAAAATTTTGGCAGCACCTCCCCTGCATGGGGAGGTTCCCAAAACCTGCAAAAAAACATAGGCACGAAAGCCTACAAACACATATATACCAGACATAGGCACGAAGGCCAACAACAACATGTATACCATCACGAGACATGTACTTTAGTTCTATTTGCATGCATATGAATGTATTAAAGTAGTACAACAACTACTACTACTAACACTAACACTACTACTACTAACACTACGTACTAGTAACTACTACTACTTACTAACTACTACTACCACTTACTAACTACTACTAACACTACTACTTACTAACTACTACTAACACTACTAACTACTTCTACTAACACTACAAGTCTAGGGTATATACCTTCCCGATGAGAATGGCAAGAGCGAGTGACGACGGCGGGGACGACCGCAGCGGCGTGAGGGTCGACGGGACGAGGCCGGCGGGTCCTTCTCCTCTCCTTCTCCTTTCCTTCTCCTTCTCCTCCTCTCTTCTCCCTTTCACCTTCCTTCTCCTCCTCCTCCTCCTCTCTCTCTGCAGGGCCGGTGGCGGCGCGGTGGCGCCGGCCAGGCGGGCGGCGGCGCGGTGGCGTGGGCCGGCCGTGGGGCGGGGCGAGGCGCGCCGGCCGGCGGCGGGCGGGGCGCGGTGGCGGGGCGAGTCGTCCTGGCGAGGCGCGCCGGGCGGCGGCGGGCGGGGCGCGGCGGCGGGGCGAGGCGCGCCGGGCGGCGGCGAGCGGGGCGCGACGTCGGGGCAAGGCGGCGGCTCGAGGTGGCGGCGCGGCGGCGGGGCGAGGCGGCGGCAAGAGGCGGCGGCGCGTCGAGTGAGTGAGAGAGTGAGAGAGGGCCGGTTCGGCCCTTCGGTTTTGAACACGGCGACTCCTTTGCCGAGTGCCAGATCACGTGGCACTCGGCAAATGCAGTCTTCTTTGCCGAGTGCCAGATCACATGTGGAGATGTCCTGGTTTGTGTCAACATACGTGACAACGTGCTCGAAACTTTTTCCAATTTTTACCACGGCAGCCGCATACGATATGATGACAACCCGAGAAGTTTCATGATTTTCGGAATTCGTTTGCATTTTATATAATTAAAAAGCCACTCTCACGCAACTTGGAGCCGTTGCCACGTGAGCACGTTACTTGAAACTTCGTGACAGTTCATGGATTTAGCCTACATTTACACTAAGAAACAAGGATAACATTTTTGGAACCAATGAAATCGAATATTCGATGCACCTGCAGTTCAAACCTACGTTATGCGGAAAAATTGAAGAAAACAAAAAAAACCAACAAAATATACCAAAAAGCTATGAAAATGTCCCCATTTTGAACATGTTGTTCGTGGTACTGTACCAAGGCAGCAAAAAAAATTTGGAGTCAAAAAAAAAAGTTTGTCGAGTGCCAGATTTTGGCACTCGGCAAAGACAATTCTTTGCCGAGTGCTGGGTCTGACACTCGGCAAAGGGATGTCTTTACCGAGTGCCTGACGCCTGGCACTCGGCAAAGCCGACGGCGCCAGGTACCGTCAGCCTTCGGCCATCCTTTGCCGAGTGCCAGGCTTTGCCGAGTGTCTGGCACTCGGTAAAGGATGGCTTTGCCGAGTGCCAGACACTCGGCAAAGAAAGCCTTTGCCGAGTGCCTTCCTTTGCCGAGTGCCTATCTTTGCCGAGTGCGGCGCTCGGCAAAGAGGCCCTTTGCCGAGTGCGCGATATTTGGCACTCGGCAAAGGCGGAGGCACTCGGCAAAGAGCCGTTTTCCCGTAGTGAGATGATGTTTTAAAGGAACTCTGCGCTGCGCCTCTTTCCAAGCCTGCTACGACCCTCTCTCTTCACATCCTCTTCGTCACCCCTTTCTCTCCCTCGTGCCGGGCAGTAGCAGCGAGTCGGTGCTGGCGTTGCGGGACAGTAATTAACCTGGGACAGTAACCTGCACGTGAGCTACTTTATACTCCCTCCGTACCAATATATAAGGCGCGATTTGACTTGGTGCGGTCTTCTAGATCATACTTTATCCGTTAATTTATACTATTATATATCATTTATGGCAACAACAAAAGTATCATTAGAAAGTATTTGTAAAGACAAATCTAATGTTACCACTATTGTACTATAAATTTTTTATATTATTAGACTAATTATTAGTCAAAGATAACAAAGTTTGAATTTTGAAGTACGTGCATGCCTTATATCCTGGGACGGAGGGAGTATATCTGAACTAACTTATGAATTTCTACACATTGTTTGATCAAGTTATGAATCATATCTTTACATTTCATATATTCAGATCGATATTCTCCAAATATCTTTTCAGTTATTACAACTTAGCTTAGTATCCTGCTCTTGCAATTTCTGCATGTTGTCTGCATCTTACTGTTGCAAGCTGCTCTATATATCTTGGGGAACTATTGAACCTGGCCAACACTGGTGAATGTGACATGTGAAGTTTCACATAAGTAGAAGCAGTGGCGGAGTGTGCCCTTAAATTAAGGGGGGCAATTCAAGTTGCTGTATGCTGCTCTGGCTCCACGTACATACGAATAGTATGTTTTTTTTAGTAAATCGTACGAACGATATTGGAGAGTACTATGTATTTATAGTTGGGCCACATACGAATACTACTGAATAGCACATTTCTTGGGCCAACTGAGACAACATAGTTTCTTTAGATTGGGCCATCCAAGACAAAAGTCCACCAAGGCAATACCCCTTCATCCGCATCGCCTCCGCCGCGCTTTCCCTCTTCTTGACGACAGCCGCCATGAGAATATGAGATGGAGTTTTGAGGTTAGTTAAGGGGCGCACGCAGAGCAAGGGGGGCAAGAGCCCAGTTTTTCCACCACTAAGCTCCGCCCCTGAGTAGAAGTAAGATAACATGTGAATGTTGTAATGTCAGGTGCCAAGATCTATTGGTGATTTTTATCTGAAGAAACCATAGTACAGCCCATATTGAAGATCAACTTGCTCAAGTTACAAAGAAGCGGACAGCCGTCAACAAGAAGCTAAGACTTCCAAAGAAAAAAGTCATACAAAAACCAAAGGTGCCACTTGACAGCCCTTCGATGGGAACAAGAAGCAAGAAAGATTTCCTGCAGTCCTGCTATGAGCACGTGAAGTAAAAGAAGGCTCAGTCATTGATTTGTGATATATTCGCTCTATGTATGTGAGACCAATGTAGCACTGTCATGTGACCTTATTTATGTTAGACTATGGTGGATTTTATGTGACCTGTGAACTATGCATTTGTGTGACCTTATTTATGTGAGACTATGGTGGATTTTATTTGTGAATTATGAATTTGTGAATATATATGTGGTTATGTTGGTTATGTGATTATGTTGAAATTATATATGTGATCATATACTAAATATATACTATATATGCATTCAAAATTTATAATAAACAAGTAAAACCCTGTTTTTTTTTAATTTTTTCTCTTAGGGGCAAAACGGTCTTTTTACATGTCACTTAACACCGTCAAGTGCCCAGATTGGACGGAAGGCCAAATTGGTAAGAATTTTTTTTACTTTGAGGCCAACTAGACAAATTCAAAACAAAAAAAAGATCGGATAGGTAAAGCAACTTTTTTTTTAAAGGCCATCTAGATAATTCTCCCAAATTTTATCTCGTATCAGTTAGTCAGCATTCAAATCCTTGCAGGATATCTCTCCCAATTGCAGGAGATGGATTAGCCTTCCTGTTGGGTCCCGGCAGAGGAAAAAACCTTTATACATGATACATACATACATATATATATATATATATGTTCGATTACTGTTTGTGTCCTGTCTTACATTACATTATTATATAATTTGATCTGTTTTGAATATATTCTTCAGTTTGGTACTAGTTTTTTTCTCGATCACACAAAAGGTTTGCGCGTCTTAGTATTAAGATAGAAATGGAGTTCAATACAACACGCCATAGCGGCGCCCTAGAGGGTCAAATAGATTTACAAGGACGTTTGAACCCTCTAGCATACTTAAACTTTGAGGTTACATTGGACCGGTATCAACCTAAAAGCGACGCCGGCAAGAATGCCTACGCCCGGGCCGCCGCACGGCGATGATGGCGCTTGTGCGGCCCCACGTCGCCCTCCGGTGAGAACAACTCACGAAGTGCTTGCTCATTGCAGGGATCACCGTTGAAGACTTTGTCGTACGCATCCAGGGACGACGAGGACGAAGACTCCATCCCGCTAACAAGTCCCATGCGCCTCAAGGCGAGGAGCTCACCTCGCTTGGACACCGGGATATGAGACAGGCTCTGCTCCACGATACGCCTGCTAAGCTTGGGCAGCGGAGGCGGTGGAGGTGGCGGTGGCGGTGTAGGCAGCTCCAGGAGTGGCGGCGGCCTCGGCTTCGTGACCCTCTCAATGAAGCACATGAGGCGTGCGTCGGCGGAGGGAGGGTCGTCGGCGACCGTCGCGTCGCCCTGGGTTTCAACCCCGAACACCGCATCCACGATGGCGAGCTGGGCCCGTCGTGGCGACGTGACCTATGGAGGCTCCTGCACACTCGTCGACCCCGGCGCTGACACCGCCGGAGGAGGTGTGCCCACAAGCGATGCGCCCAGCCCCAACGAGATGGCTGCCGATGGGCGCAGCCGCACGATGAGTGAGGCAGCGATCTCCTCAAGCATCGGATCCACCCAAGCTGGAGGCCGCACGCAGATGCCCAGATCGAGTGCCAGCGGATCTGGAGGAACAAGCTCAGAGAGGTCTCATGCAGCAGAAAAGTCGATGACAGGGGTGCAGCCGTCGCGGCCGACCGACGCGTCGAGACCCGCCGGCTCACTCCGACGCCGCCACAGCCGCCACCGTCGCTTGGGGGTGCCCACTGCAACACCCCGCATGGCCCCATCTGAACCAACGCAGGGTGCCGGCTTACTCCGACGCCGCTTCTGTCGCCGCGGCCGTTTGCTGGCGCCCTCCGCGGTGCACCGCATAGCCCCCTCCAAGCCGTCGTGGGTCACAGATTGGGAGGCCAGCGGGTTGCATCCGCAAGCAGGGTGCTGACCGCTACTCTTGGCGGAAGATGCCGCCGCATGCTTGGGCCGCTTGCAGTCCCTAGCAATGTGGCGGAGGCCGTGGCAGCGCAAACAGCGACGCGGAAGCCAACAAGTCGCTACCCAGTGCGAGTAGGACAGGCAGTTGAAGCACCTGCCGTAGAGCTCCGTCGGTAGCTTCCGAGACTGCAACGTGTCGCGGCGATGGTCAGCCGGAGTGCCCGCAGGTCATGGCTCCACCCGAGGGAGGATCTCCCGCCACCCGTCGGCGTTGGGGGCGGAGACCTGTCCGCGACGTCCAGGCGCTGGCGGGCAGGGATGCGGCCATCCACAGGTCCATGAGGCAGGCCACACACCAACTGTGGTTGCGGCCGGCGGCGCTTTCCCCGCCTCCGCCCAGGCCCCGACCGCCCAACGTCCGTGCCACAACCGGAGCCCATGACTGGACGAGTGTGTGGCGGGGATGCAGCTACCGCTGAGCGACGGACGGCGTCGAGGTAGGTTGCGGGGTGGTCATTGTCGTAGTCGGACTCGTCGCCATCGTCATCTGCCCACCGACGGTGCTTCAAGCGCCCTCCGGCGATGCTCCCAGGGTAGAATGGAGCAGCTGCCGGAGAGAGAGGAGCAGGGGAGGCCGGTGGCTGAGGCCAACAGGGCGGCGCCCCAGCCTCCAGGCCGCGACAGCGATCGGAAGTAGGCCCCACGTGCAGCCACATCGCGGCGTCAACGTCCACGGCTGGCGGCGGCGTGGGCGTGCCTCCTGAAGGGCCTTCAGCGCCGGAACCGGTGGGGCCGGGCGATGACGCCACGGCGGGTCCTGACGCCTAAGACGGCGTGGACATGGAGGCCGCGGTGGTGGAGCCCAGTGCCGCCGCCGGCGTCGAAGAGGAGGCCACTGCAGCGGTGACGGCAGCCAGCAGCGTGGAGGCCGTGGCGGAGGGGCCTGTCGACGGCGCCGCGACAGCGCGTCCCGACGTCCATGGCGGCGGGGCGTTTGCGAGGGCCTCCGTCGTTGGGGGCGGGGAGGGCGCTTCAGCGCCGGAGCCCACCAGCTGCGCCGGCGGCGTCAGGGCGGCCCCCATGGCCGGCGCCTGCGCGGCGGCCCCGTCAAGGCCAGCAGCGGCGCTCAGATGGCAAGGCTCGGGGCTGGATTGTGGTGAGGAACCGGAACGGGAAGGGGAGGAGGCGGGGCGCCGCCGCCCCGGAGGGCACCAGGGTGGGTGAACCCTAGCGGCTGGTGAGCTGGGCCGAATCCGTGCGTTACAGTTGAATTTCGTGTCAAATTCTGGCTCAGTTTGGTACTAGTAGGAGTACTTTTTATTTCTTCCCAATATATCCGTGTACTAGTAATAAATAGGAAATGAAGCTCTATTTCGTCGTTTAGATTCTTATATAGTACTTGAAAAAAAGAGCGCTCTTGCCATCAATTTCTTCCCTTGACCAGCCACAAAATTGCGTAAGTATTTTATTATTTGATTTGACAATTGGCAGCGTGGATAGGATACACAAGCGGAGGTAGTGTGCACGTCCGTACGCGTACGGTACCAAAGGAACACATAGTAGTATGTGATATTTTGCCTCTACTCTTAGACAACAGATTTCTTTGCTGGTGCCTTTCCAAAGAAAGAAAAACTAGGGCCCTTCCCGCTAGCTGTTGGCATGCTTCCGGACATGGATGGACACAAAACACATGGTAGGTCGTCACGCGTGGCCAATGCTCGGCACAAATCGCCAAGCGTAGCGATTAGTGAGTGCAGTCTGCATCCGAAAGGTTCACAGTCCCATCCTATGATTCCATTCCACCAAATTGGCCGTAGCAAACTCTCCGGGCTGCACGTGGCAGCAGCAGCAGCAGCAGCAGCGCACAAACTGGTGGTCATCAGCGTGCAAGACAACAATTCACGCTGTTTTTTTTTTTCCAAATCACGTCGCCTGCACGCTTCAGCAGCACCATCAATTGGCTGCTTGTGTGACCTTCGGCTTGACTAGTAATATGCTCGTGCTAACGCTACGGCCACATTTAAACATACAATTTAAAATAATAAAAAAATATAAGGTGACAAATAAACTTAAATTTCTACAAGGGGTAAGTACCCTTGTCTTGCTAGAGGTAAACTATACAACTTTATAGCCCACCTTGTCGTGTGCCGCACGTCTCTATCTTGTGGGCCGGGCCACCTCCTTCCGAGCAGGCCCAAGGCTGGCCGTGAGGATATAGGGGGTCTATACACCCACAGCTAGTCCCCGAGCATCATGGATCTTGAGGAAAACACCGTCTTGACGCGTTCTGACCCGTGAGGCTTGAAGTCTTGATGCGCTCCGACCAGGTCTCCGACCAGGTTGACGGAAAGCCGACCACCGTGTCTGTCAAGTCGATGATGTGACGAAAGATGTATGTTGCTCCAGAAAAAGAAAAAAGCAGCCCGTGTCTGATAATGTGGGCCCATAGTAGCCTATGATACTTTGTATCGTTGGCGTAGGAGAAAATCCAGCTAAAATATAGCCAGAAAAAGGTAGGGTCATGCCTCCGGCACAAAGATAGGCCCAGTCACCGCCAGGTGATGTGGGCCCACGTAGTCCCCAAGCTTGTTAGAAGATGGGAAACATGTTGTGGCAAGCTTTTAAGAAAAAACTTGAATCCTGAACGATGGGGCCACAGTCACTGCTAGGTGACGTGGGCCCACGTAGTCCCCGAGCCTGATAGAAGGTGGAAACACGTTGTTACAGGGTCAAAAAGAATTCCTACAGCTCCGCTGCAGACCCAGTCCCCAGCTCCGCTGCAGACCTAGTCCCCAGCTCCGCTGGTCGACCAGGCTTACGAACCACAGCTCCGCTATGGGCCCAGTCCCCAGCTCCGCCGATTGACCGAGACTTGATTAAGCCTGATGTACTGAACAAGGCCCCGACGTGTTGCCCAGGATCAGCACCCTGATCCGACCAACATGGAGCAAGTTAATAATACACCAGCTTAATTGGACGAAGTGAAGACAAAGCAAAAACCGACCGCCAAGGGAGTCCCCAGCTCCGTTGGCGACACTCGCGCAAAGACGAACGTCGAGCAGTCCCCAGCTCCGCTAGCGATGCCCGCACGTAGAAGACGAACGTTGAGCAGTCCCAAGTGCAGCTGGTGATGCTCGCATGAAGAAGATGACCACCGAGCAGTCCCCAGCTCCGCTGGCGATGCTCGTAAGAAGACGACGACCGCCGAGCAGTCCCCAGCTCCGCTGGTGACGCTCACACGAAGAAGACGAACACCGAGCAGTCCCCAAATGCACTGGCGACGCTCGCAGCGTGGCTGACGATGAAATCCGAGCAACCTGTCCAACTGGTCGGTGAGCGTCGAGCAGTTCGACCAACTGGTCGACGGTGAAATCCGTCTACCAGGTGGTGCGACCACCTAGACGATGATCCATCGAATGGTCCAGTCACCTAGCGTGAATCATAAGCTCGTTGACCGAACCTTGCACCTGAAAAATAACGGTAATGCTTGGGTTAAGCCGTCTGATGGATGCTTATCCATCAGACGCCACGATTGGTGGGCTGCTATGACCGAAGGGCCCAACGCCGTGTCGTGCTTTCCGTAAAAATAAAAAAAGAAAATCACTCGGCTCACACTTCCCTTTCCCCTTTCATCTTCCCCGCAACGCACGCACACTCGCAGCCTTCGTCTCCGCCGCGTTCTCCTCCTCGTCCTCACGCCAGGCCATCACCATGGCTCACTGGGTGGCGCGGCAGCGGCAAGGACGGCTCCGCGGCAGACACGACCGGGACTGCTCCGCGGCGGACGCGCTCGCAGCCTACGTCGCTCTGCAGCAACAGGTTCGCCTTCACCTTCTCGCTTTGCGCATGTGAATCCATGAGGCGGCTGCCGCTGTGCCACTGTGACCATGGACAAATCATGAGGTGTGGATTTGGCTCCGACGTGGTCGTGAAGAAGGCGCTCCTGAAAGTATAATGGCCTAGGTGTTGGTGTCGCTCGCTAGGTGTTCGATGAAATGAATGATAGGGATATGGTTTTATGAAACTCGGGTTTGTGCATGTTGAGCGGACAAGCTATAGGGGCCATGGAGTTGTTAAACTTGGTGGCCTCGATATCCTTGATCTCTAGGCACAAGATTACTTTGGAAGTGGTTGCATTGGATGATTGGAAGGAGTCAAACAGACCTTGACATGCACTGCTTCCCAGTATCAGTGACACAAATGACAAACTCTTCAGAGAATGCACACCATCACTATAGGAAATGGCAGACTATATATGTACTAGTTTTAATTCGCAGCTGCACTGCACGTACATGTAAATATGCAGCTGCACTGCATATACATGTACTAGTTTTCTCCAAAAAAAGAAGCTATATCTATTATGAGGCATTGCATCTGAAGATAGTACTTGCATTTAATAGAGTATAAATAACAGAGCCCAAATTTTTTAGAGAGGCCAACATATAAAGCAAGAGGGTGAATTAAA
Source organism: Saccharum hybrid cultivar R570 (assembly GCA_038087645.1). Lineage (NCBI taxonomy): Eukaryota > Viridiplantae > Streptophyta > Magnoliopsida > Poales > Poaceae > Saccharum > Saccharum hybrid cultivar. Next base: position 6,025,915 of record JAQSUU010000744.1, read on the forward strand.
ATGCATTTCAATATGGCCATTACATTGCCTTGTGCCTTGCTATTTTGATGGTACATTCATGGTTTCTTCCATGTATTTCTCTGCTCCTGTTGAAATAGCACTACCACGATTGGTATTTGCTGATATGTTGAAGTAGCTTTATGTACACACTGAAGTATATATGTTGCAATATACTGCAACACCTATTTAATTACATTAGTTCTTGCACCATAATATATTTGTTTCATTGATAGTTTTGAAGTACCAAACCATATTCTGCTCTGCCATCCACTACTGAGCATAATCCACAACCACGACCAATGACTGAGCAAGATGACATCTTTGGTGTGAATTCGGCGCCAACGTTTCAGAAGTGGCTAGATCCCCAGGTCAGTTGTGTTGCCAAAGTTCCTATTAATCCTGTAATGTCTAGATCCCCATGGGGCTCGATGTAATAGCTGATGTAACCTTGGTTTCACAGTAAACTCTCTTTTGCTCTCTATGTCTGTTAGCGTTCTAAACTCCAAACTCTATGTATTTTCGTTCATGGTAATGGAAATGGGGTTCCACCCTTGTTCGAAAAAATGTTGCAGAATGTGCACTTATATATTTCAGTGCCATTTTCCACATGTTTCAGTTACTGTAGTTTATATGTTGCATATGGGTGTTACATACCTGTTCGACATGTATGGCAAAAGAAACAAAGGTGCATTTAGTGCTGCAGTGTCATTTTCTGCATTGTACATATTCGATGCACGCGCTCTTTGGCAATGTGTGAATATTTTTTTCTAAATGATTGACCCTCACTGTTTTCTACCTCATTGTAATTTATTTCTTTTGTGGTCCCTTTCAAGGTATGGCTATAGCCTTTATGTGATGCTTTATATATATATATATATATATATATATATATATATATATATATATATATATATATACAGAAGATCCATTCAATTTGATGTGGTTTGTATTTTCCAATGCCCTTTTCCTTTTTTTTCATTTTACTCATTCACAGTTGGCATCATTTTAGTTTTGGCATATTATTTTTTGTCCATGTTATGATGGCCGACTACAAGAAGCATGTGGCTGGCCTCCTCCTCCTATCGCCAATTGATGACTTTAATTTATCAAGGAGAATTGTAGAACTAGCCAAGGAAATCTCGTTACTCTATGTGTAGTTAATCTAGTGATACTAGAGTTCGTTGTACTTGGGTTTCTCATCTCCTGTTTTGGGTACTACACAATTGCATGTGAAGTATGGCAAAAGCACGTTAGTTTTCTGTTATGCCATTTTCTGAGCCTGTACTTGACCATGTTGAACTGGTGTTAGTGGTCTGTTGCAAGTACTTAAGTGATATGTGGCAATTCTGAAAATCCAAATTAAAATGTTTTTTTGCAGTTACTACCATCAGATGTTTTAGTGGTTCCAAATAATATGTTGCAAGTTCTTCCATCTTATGTTTGCTATGCTCCAAAATAATATGTGTTGCAATGCTCCTTATAACATGATGAGAGTGCCTGATAGACCATGTTCAACTAGTATTAGTAGCCTGTTGCAAGTAAGACATTGTGATGTTGCAATGCTCCAAAAGAGGGGAAGGGCTAGTGTGGTTGGGCCCCACTCTAGTTTAATGCAAGTTTTGCTCGTGGGAGAGATGGAGAGCTGGGGAATGGATTGGTTCGGTTGATTCTCTTGAGAGAATGGACACTTAGCATGGAATTTGGGGCGCGTTTATGTTGCTGAGTATATTACTGCGTACGTTACTGTTCAATCCTACAATTCCAATCTTGCCAAATTTGAGGAGTTGTTAAGGTGGGAACAAGAGGATGATTGTTGGCAGGCAACGTCACTGGAGTTGCAATGTAGGAAGGATCAAGAAAAAAGCAACAGATTCGACATGCCCCAACGGTCCAACCAACACCACAACCAGTGCTTGGACATGTAGATGGACGCCAGCGTCTGGACGCAACTATCTTTCGGGCGCACCCAATGTGCCCTTTCTCGTCCCCGCGTCCCCGCGTAACAGAAACATATATTTGCATCTTGTGGGCGCAACATCATTTTGATGCTTGGGCAAGTGGAGGCTCGACGGCATGCAGAGCTCGATGGCAGCACATGGTGAGTGGAGGCTTGTTGGTGTGGTAGCGGCACTTCGAGCTCGCTGGTGCAGCTGCGGCGCACGGAAATCCTCCCCTAGCCAATTTGCTAGAGCGTCTATCATGGAGGCCAGTAGTTGTGGCACATAAATGGAGCTCGCCGGTGCGGCCATGGCAACCTCTGCCCCTAGGATCCACATTGACATTGTGATCGTAGATGGGCTATTTCTCACCATGTTATAGATGGCCACTTCCTCTCCATGCTGAAAAAGATAACAAATGGATCCTAGAGTGTGGGGTACGAGTGTCCATCCACGATTGAGGCATTTAGCTTCACCAAGTTTCAACGTGGAATTTGTTCAAGTTTAAACACATCTAATATTCTTGTGTCCAAGTTTGTAACTTGTGCTCTCCAAACACCCTAACTTTTACTAAAACCTCTTTTGGAGCATTGCAACATCACAATATCTTACTTGCAACAGGCTACTAATACTAGTTGAACATGGTCCATCAGGCACTCTCATCATGTTATAAGGAGCATTGCAACACATATTATTTTGGAGCATAGCAAACATAAGATGGAAGAACTTGCAACATATTATTTGGAACCACTGAAACATCTGATGGTAGTAACTGCAAAAAAACATTTTAATTTGGATTTTTAGAATTGCAACATATCATTTAAGTACTTGCAACAGACCACTAAGACCAGTTCAACATGGTCGAGTACAGGCTCAGAAAATCGCATAACAGAAAATTGACGTGCTTTTGCCATACTTCACATGCAATTGTGTAGTACCCAAAATAGGAGATGAGAAACCCAAGTACAATGAACTCTAGTATCACTAGATTAACTACACATAGAGTAACAAGATCTCCTTGGCTAGTTCTACCATTCTCTTGATAAATTAAAGTCATCAATTGGCGATAGGAGGAGGAGGAGGCCAGCCACATGCTTCTTGTAGTCGGCCATCACAACCTGGACAAAAAATAATATGCCAAAACTAAAATGATGCCAACTGTGAACTAGTAAAATGAAAAAAAAGGAAAAGGGCATTGGAAAATACAAACCACATCAAATTGAATGGATCTTCTGCCCACCCTAATATATATATATATATATATATATATATATATATATATATATATATATATATATATATATATATATATATATATATATATATATAAAGCATCACATAAAGACTACAGCCATACCTTGAAAGGGACCACAAAAGAAATAAATTACAATGAGGTAGAAAACAGTGAGGGTCAATAATTTAGAAAAAAATATTCACACATTGCCAAAGAGGCGCACCATGCACTTATAGTGGCCAAACATTACTCTTGCACCATGCACTTATAGTGGCCGAACATTACTCTTGCAGTTGAAAAGGAAAAAAGGAAATAAACCAAAGCATACTTATTCGACTACAATCGATATGTTGTTCTTTAGGAGGTTGGGAGCATATTGCTGTAAAATTTATATGATCAAGTGGGTTAATTATGGAGGGGTCTATCGAATAGAGGACTAGCTGCACGGATTTCATATTACCTGTATGTTTGTAAGCCATGGAATTGTGCCCCATCAGGCTTATGAAGAGCTTCTTTCAAGTTCTCAAGAATTATTTAGATATTAAGTTCTTAGGATAAATACATCATTGGTCGTCGTGCTAGCTGAAGTGTTGTCCTCCTGCTCACTCTTTAGCCTTCTAGCATGTATGGACTCAAATTCCATTTTGATAAGTTCCTTGGTAACATTATTGTTCCCTGATGATGCAACCCGGATGCTAAACCTCATCTTCATTGCATAAGCATTGTAAACTCTTCTCTTCAATACTGTCGAATTCCATCCCCTTAAATGGCACAACAGGATATGAGCACACATCTTCTTCAAGATAAACTTCTTCCTCAGATGACACCTCCATATCAATATAGCCTCACATCAGTGGCATTGTTGAAGATACTTTGATTGATATCAATTTCACCTTGTCCTTGCATAACAGTGATGAGCCCCTTTAGGTGTGGCATAGATATGCAACTTAAAGGAACCTAATGAACAATGCTTGATGTAGTTAAAAAATATCTTACTTCTGCAACATTTTCACATGATGTATCACTACTAGAGATCTGCATTTCTATGACGATGGGTTTTCGTCATAGATAAGGCCAAAATCGTCATAGTTGCACGTCTATGACAAATCTATGACGAAAAGGCCATGGTCATAGAAGTCGCGTCACTTTTTATCTTCTGTGACGAATTAAAAAAGCCATCATAGATTGGGCCTATCTATGACGGAAATTTGACCGTCACAGATCCCCATCCGTCTGCCTAACTGACGCGAAGAAGACGGCGTAAACGACCGTTTGCTGACATGGCGTGCTCTTGTTCTTCCACGTCTAGGAACTCAAATACTCAATACAAGATAGAACAAGCACCTTAACTGCAAGGGGTACTGGTTCATCTTCAAAATCTGAATCTGTTTTGTGCGTATCGCCAAATCCTTCAACTACCTCGACTGGTGCAGGGATATCTTCAAAACCTTCATCTTGTCTAACCTTTGTCCTGGACTTTTTGGCCTTTGGAGACACAGGTTTTTGGCCCCAATATTGTCCAAGTTGTTGCATCTTCCGAAGATTCTCTGCTATTCGTGCAGCCTGCCCTCGTTCATAACCAGTTAGTGGCTATTCATCTAGATTTGAAAGGCATTTATTACCAAAGCTTGTATCGAATGTAAACATAACAAAGAGTATGCATGTAAGCACCTAACTACAGCTTATCCGCATGTCATCAATCCAATAAAGCTCATGTCAGCTACAATCATCAACTATAGGAAATAAGTAACACCATCGTTATCTACATATTCGAGGTTCAACCACTACAATAAAGCACATGTCACAGAAGGAATGTGGGTACCTTTTCCTTCGCGTTCCATAGCTATGCTTCGTCGTTGGCACCGTCTTCTCATCGTCGCCGCGGATCTGGTGCAGTAGTCGGTGACGGAGGGGTAGCAGATCCGGGATGTGGATCCGGATCCGGCAAGGGTTCGGTGACGGTCGGCCCTGACAGGTGCGGAGGTAAGGGATCTGGATCCGGCCTATACCGTCGTCGAGCCGTCCTTCCGCCGTGAGCTGACTTGCTGCAGAATTGAAGGGTATCCGCGGCTATTGGTAAGGAAAGGTATCAGAGGGTGCGGCTGGAGAGAGAGTAAAGCTGCTGTACCGATGGCGACTAGGGTTCGCAGCGGACTGGCAGATCTACGGGGCGGCTGGAGTGCAGATCTAGGGGGGCGCTAGAGCGGGAGAAGAAACGGTGCGTGCTGCTGCCGCTGGAGAATGCGAGATGGAAGCGGAGGCGGAGACGGCGACTCCTTGCGCTTTTAGGAGGCCATCACAATACCAGAAATGCCCTTGGCTAAAATCGATGGCGTGGTAAACCAACATACCAAGCGGAGGGCAAAAGAGAGACATCTAATTTTCGGAGCGGCTTGGCGGCACTGCTCGGCGTGGTCCCAAATTTTCGCCGCAATTCGAATTTTCGCGAGCGGGCAAATCGCCCCGTCTGTTCTGGGTAAACAGACTCACCCCCAAAAAAAGGAAAATCACGATAAATTTATTTCCCAAACAAATCAGGCAGGAGACCTGCCGATTTGTTGTAAGAATCCCGATAAATGGAGTAGTAAAAGGAATCTCGAAAACATATTCTAGTGCGTATCGTCACCCCGAAAAAGCAGCGTGCTGCACCCTTGCCTTCGCTAATCGCCACCGCCATGTCGTCCTCTGATTCGTCACTGAGGCACGGCGCCTCCGCGGCTCCGCCGCCTGCTGAGCCTGACCTTCATTGATCCGCCGCCGCGGCCCGTGTGACGACGTTCAGCTCCACCTGGATGGCTCAAAGACAAATAACAAGAAAACCCTACCAATTAATAAGATGTGGTGCCACATAAATAATTAACCCAAGAAGATACGGTAATGCCAATGCTTTACCAGCAAGCTGCGCAATCTTGCTTCGTCAGCCACGTCCGTCTCCTATATATCTTCCGTCGCATTGACGTGACGCCGCGAAGCGGCACTCGTTGGTCATGCCCAAGGTTGGTATTGGGGTGGTCCGCGATCCACGATGTATAACAACAGAAACCACGGGCGAGGGGGAAGGCGTTCCACGCACTAGCTTCTTTCTCCGCTGCTTCGTTCTGCTGCTCCATCTCTAATATTTCCCGAGATCCCGTTTCATTTCCTTCTCAAAACTTCTACCGTCCACCCAACTAGGGAGTACTGGCCAATCTTTGTACTCTGTTTTCTTTCTTCGCATATTATTCTCCCCATTTCTTTATCACGGATCATGGCTAACAATGATCGTTCTTGGGACATGTCCGTGTATCGCTGTCTTTCGCGAGCTTGGTGTTCGCCATGGCCGCCAAAGAAGGGTTGTAGTGCTTTCAGTGCATTCTTACTATTACAGTAGGTGGTACATTGCTTCTACCGTTGTTCATCAAATTTTATGCCATATAAATTATCGTCTTGCTGTAGATCATCTAGGGCCGTATGTGTTTGTTTCTGTTCGTTCAACTAATGATGCGGAGATTTTGGCTTCATACCGCCGCTTTGAGTTTCCTCATCGTATCCGCTTTCTTACAATCCGTCCGAATGATCCAGAGATCCACTGCGTTCGTGCGGTTCATGCAGTTCCTTTGAACTGACCAGCTACGACATGTTTTTTTTCTGAAATAGGTGTCATGTTCTGATTTGTGTTTTCAATGCTATCTTGAGACAATTGTGGTGCTCTGTATTCTATTAGCTGTAATAATATTCAAGTACCCTTTTTTTTAATGTAAACTGTATGCACTAACGAGTTCATTTCTCGTGTCGATCTAATGCATTTGATGATATAAATATTCATGAGATTGCCCTTCCTTTCATATTGGTTTCACTTTCCCACCTTTCGAACGATTGCAGTTGCTATTGCTCTAACCGATATCACGTTTATAGATAGTGAGCGAGGCGTCGGTTCCTATATTCTCTATTTTTGCGGCGAGGCGTCGGTTCCTATATTCGCTATTTTTGCGGCGACCTCCGTCCGCAACTCCGCACTCTTTCCATTCCCACTCCAGATCTAAAATCCGCAGGGTAAGCCTTCTGCGAAGCGCGCACGGCAGGGCGGTGATTCCTTGCCCGTGGTGAAGGAGGATGCCGCCGTGCCCGTGGTGAATCAAGATGATGCCGTGCCCGTGGTCAATCAAGATGAAGGTCCGGTGGATCCCTTTGGAGATAGAGACGCTTGGGCCATTGGCGTAATGAGGGAGGCTTTCAAGAAGATTGAAGGTGTGCCTGGGCACCCTCACCTTTCCTCTGGAGGAAAAGGTCAGCAATTACGTCTTCATTTTTTATCAAATCGCCGATGTTCTGCAACACCTACCAGCCTACCTGAAGAAGAATCATCCTGGCCTGCTACCAGAGCCGGATAGACGGTTTCGACACCAGCTCGCGACGCGGGGAATCAGCGTCGCCGACAACACCGAGAACCTGGTTCGTGGTGATGCTGAGCAAGTGGCTAACCGCATGACCACTGACCACGAAGATGGGCTCAGAGGCATAGAAGAAGACCCCGACGATGGGGAGTAGAGGATTACGGTACTCTTTACTCTAATGGGGCGCCGTGTTATCATGAATGAGACATATTTGGAGTTAAAATTGTATTCGTTATTGTCATGAACAGTTATGTGGTACTTGGTGAATAATTTGTGTAAATTCTTAAACTGGTGCTCATATAAATCATCTTTTAATATGTTGTTGCTGGTTTGAAGCCCGTGACGTGAAGTCCTGCGGCCGCACTTTTGAACGTGCCGAACATCACCATATATCTGCATTAGGTAGGAAGTACTATATTGTAAAGAAGATTTGGCTTGCATGTTTTCTACTATGATCTTTGGCACACAGGGTTTGGCATGTGCACAGTGTACAATGTTTTGAAGGAATGAAAGTTCAAATGCATGATTTTGCTAGCTAGGCTGGTTGGTGAAATGCTAATCTCACATGATTAGTGATCGATTGTTCCACATGCTGGCTGGTTGATGAAATGCTAATCTCACATGATTAGTGATCGATTGTTCTACATGCTGTTCCAGTTGCACGATCAAAGAACGCCACGTCACAAACTAGTAAAAATGTAGTATAGATGAAACAGAGACGCAACCATACTTCTTACTTGCTGACCAGGAAGGCATAAAAGAAGCCCCTGACGACGGTGATACCGACGTTGAGGAGTAGAGGATTACGGTACTCTTTACTTTAATGGGACGCCGTGTTATCATGAATGAGACATATTTGGAGTTAAAATTGTATTCGTTATTGTCACGAATAGTTATATGGTACTTGTGAATAATTTGTGTAAATTCTTAAACTGGTGCTCATATAAATCGTCTTTTAATATGCTGTTGTCAGTTTGAAGCCCGTGACATGAAGTCCGGTGGTCGCACATTTGAACGTGCCGGACAGCACCATATATCTACATTAGGTAGGAGTACTATATTGTAAAGAAGATTCGGCTTGCATCCATTGGACGTCATGTTTTCTACAAAGATCTTTGGCACACAGGGTTTGGCATGTGCACAGTGTACAATGTTGAGAACGAATGAAAGTTCAAATGCATGATTTTGCTAGCTAGGCTGGTTGGTGAAATGCTAATCTCACATGATTCGTTTGACTTATTTTACCTCAACATTTGACCATTCGTCTTATTCAAAATTTAGTGTAAAATTTCAGAGGACTGTTGCTTCGCAGATACTAGTAATGAAGTGTACAATATTGGTGCTAAGGTCCGGCGGTTAAAAATTGTGGCAACACGGATAGTATACATGAACTATACGCACGGCGGACTCATTATTGTTAAGCTTCAATATAACCTTCACACCTATTATCACAATATAGCAACAGCTTTATCCACGACTAAGGGAGCACGCAGACGATCAGAACCTATGAAACCATGGTAGTACTACTAGACATCCGCACGAGTGCTCACCAGATACTTCTCTTTGAAGTGGACTTCCTCAGGATTACTCTGAAACTCCTCGGCTCCTCGATTGGTAGGCAGAGAGCGAGACTATTCACGCCATGCTCGGGGTTGTGCGGGTACTGCTTGCGGCAGCTGGTACGGTCGAACACCTTGAAGTTAATCTATGCACGGCCGTCATATATATTGCATACTGCAATAGCTGGTACGGCCGTCATACCTATCTTGGAGGCCGAGGGTGCGGGCGAAGTGACTCCAGCCTCGGCGGAGGTAATACTTGCCACCATCGTTGAGGTCGTGGAACACCGCCACAGGCCGCCGGACCGGCCGTGATCGTCGTCTAGACAAATCTGCAGTTTCACGCGAAGTCCGATTGCCTGGGCCATCGCAGTCGGCAGCATCTGCGCGCACCAACAGATCGGAGTGAGCACAAGGAAAACGGGCACTTACCAGTTGTTCTTCATATGTTCCCGGATGAAGGATCTTCAAGCACTCCACCTCTTGGTTGCTCCGTCCTGCCATGACTTCAGACCTCCTCTCGTGAGGGCTTCTTGTTTCCTTTTCTGTTTTTCACCTAGACTCGCGCTCGCCTCGTCTCATCGGAGTAAATAGTGGAGGCGTGCTCAGTTTTTGGGGTGTGCTCTGTTTTTGCAGAGTGCTCTGTGTTTAGCAGACCATGGTTGCCAACGCCAGAATCTGTCGTACACGCCTTCTCCGGTGCAAATAGGTTGCCTCTCCTATTTGTGTTCGTGGCCAAAGTGGCCATGCCACCCTTGCCCACACGCCATAGACTATTTTTCTTGCCAACCTTTGCCAAATGACATAATTTTCACTCTAGATAAGTGAGCGGCTACAGAATTTATTTTGCACTCCCTTTTTATCTTTCATTTGTAAGTCAAATTCTTGGAGTAACAAAATCCATCTTATAAGCCGTGGTTTAGCATCGAAAAGCGAGCAGCTGTTTAAAAAGCAGCATGATCAGTCACCTTAGCTCCTACTAAGTTAAATCTAACTTGTCAATAGCAAAACCAGCAGCCTGGAGCTCTTTTTCAGTTGTTGCATTGTCACTTCAGTCGCGTCAAGCGTCCGACGGGTGTCAATTTGACCGGGCCGGACGAGTACTACTACTATTCCGAAGTATATGAGTACGAGTAGAAGTTTGGGCCTGGTCTGCTGTGCTACAAACAGGAGCAGCACCGGCTGTGGTTGCATGTGCATGGAGTACTATCCGTGTAGTAGTTGGATTCCTGAAGGCACACCTTCAACCACAGGCAGGGAGAGCGCAGCCGATCTGAACCTATGAAACAATGGTGGATTTGGATCTCTCTAGGAGTACCTAGCTGCATCCTCTACAGGAAACACGTATCCTCTGCAGTAGTAGTAAGAGAAATTTATTATTGAGGGACTATAATGCATTGTAAAAGGCGGAGACTTCGGAGCGATAAGGTTCGTCGGAAAAGACGTGACCATACGGAAAAATAAAGTAGAGTACTCCTTTGCAGAACAACGGATGCGCGGCGGACGCATTGTCATGTCTGAGGATTGTAACTCTGACCAATCGAAGCACTTGGCGATGCATCCCTAAACTGTCGGGCTAAGATGACTAGACAAATCTCTTCGGCACGTCGGGCAGGTGGTCGTCCAATCGAAGCACTTGGCGATGCAGTCTCGGTGGAATGCTCGACCGCAGTAGGGCACATTCACAGCATGGCCAGTAGCATCCTCTTCCAGGCAGATGCAGCAGTCCCGACACCCTGCTGGCGACGCCTCCGCGCAGAGCGTCAAGAGCACCGAGGACGCGCTGAACTCGACTTGTTGGGCCACCGCGAGCCGGATCGTCGCTTGGGCGCTGCCGCCATCCCGTCAGGCCCCGCGCGCCAGCTCCATGAGTAGAGGAATCGAGGACTCGGGAAGGATGTCCTCCCACATCCGGTCGGTGAGGTTGAGATCCTGCAGCGGCTTGACTGACCTCATCAAATTGCGGAGGACCTCACGGACCTCTACCTTGTAGATGGGGATGTCCGTGGCTTGATTTGTGGTGAAGGTCCTGTTGGCGCCGGCTCCTTCATAAACCATCTGGATCGCCCTCCGTTGACCGCCGGCTATGAGGGTCCTGGTGATCTTGCATTCCAGGGTCACAGAGAACGCTGCTGCACTGCCGCTCCTACGAGATGCCGGATCCAGGGACATTTGCATCCGCTCCGTTCTGGAATGGACCCTCATTGAGAAAGTGGAAAACTTGGCATCAGGAATTCCACGGGCACCCATTGATAGCAACAGAATATAGAGCAGAGGACGAAGAGCAAGCACGGGATAGTTTAGACGAGACAGGAAGTGCTTGGAATATTACAATAATTGTTTTTGTTTTTCGATACTTTCTTTCTCTCGCTCACGACTACTTATGCTGGTTGCATACGGCTCTTCTCAGGGGACAGACTTCACTTCCATTCTGGGCCCTGAACCTTGGTGTTAGGCTTCCTCTCGCGCGTGCTGCGTCTTGGGCCCATTTGGTCTTCCTTCTCCTGCACGGCGTTGTCGACGTGCACCTGGACAGCGTCTTCAGATGAGCTGCTGACATCCCCCCTCCGATAAGGGCCAGCTTGCCCCCAAGCTGGAGCCCTGGGAAAGCGTTGGCGAAGAGCTTCTACATCCTCCCAGGTGGCCAAGGCAGCTGGAAAGCCGGACCACTGAATCAACACTTGAAGACGGACGTCAGACCCCACCGTAGCGACCCGCTTCTGGAGAATGCGCTCCGGGACCTGCAGACCAGTGAAGGAGACTGGCATTGGGGAGGGAGAGTGAGAAACTGGTATGGCACCTTTCAGTTGAGAGACGTGGAACACGGGGTGCACAGCTGATTCGGTAGGGAGCTGAAGTCTGTAAGCCACCGAACCAATCCGCTCCTCAATCTTGTATGGACCGAAGAAGCGAAACGCCAATTTCTGATTAGCCCGAGGAGCCACAGATGTCTGGACATAGGGCTGGAGCTTCACATACACCCAATCACCCACAGAGAAAGCACGCTCAGTTCTGTTCTTGTCGGCTTGGTGCTTCATACGGAGCTGTGCACGAGCCAAATATTGTTGGATAAGTGGCTGCATAGCATGTTTCTGATTCATCCAGTCAGCAAGTGAAGAGACAAAGCAAGCAGCAGAGGAGTCAATGCCCAACTGTCTAGGAGAATGGCCATATAATGTTAGGAATGGGGACTGCTTCAGTGAAGAATGCCAGGTAGTATTATACCAAAACTCCGCGAGGTGTAGCCAGTCAAACCATCTTGTGGGAACAGCATTTGCAAAGCAACGAAGAAAGGTCTCCATGCATTGGTTCACCCGCTCGGTTTGGCCATCCGATTGGGGATGATAAGCTGAACTCATGCGCAATTCCACTCCAGCAAGAGTAAAGAGCTCCCGCCACAGCTGACTGGTGAAAATGCGGTCACGATCGGACACAATAGCTGTGGGTAATCCATGCAGGCGGTAGATGTGTTGCATGAACAATTTAGCAACCGACAGAGCAGTGAAAGGGTGTTTCAAGGCAACAAAATGGCTATACTTGGAGAATAAATCCACAACAACCAAGATGCAATTATATCCATGGGATAGTGGCAGACCTTCCACGAAGTCAAGAGAAATGACCTGCCAAGCTGCTGTTGGCGTTTGGAGAGGTTGGAGGAGTCCTGGATACTTAACTCGCTCGGGCTTCGCTTGTTGACAGACTGGACAGCTGTGAACAAACTGGGTCACTTGTTTCTTGAGACCCGGCCACGCAAACAGAGCTTGGATGCGTTTGACAGTAGCTGGAATGCCGGAGTGGCCACCAATCGGAGAGCTATGCATTTGTTCAATCAACTGTTGTTGTAATGTCTGATTATTGCCGACCCAAATCTTGTCCTTGTAGTGGATCAGACCGTCCACCAGAGAAAAATGGGGGACTGACGTAGCATTGGTGGCCAACTTGGTTAAGAGAGTCTTGGCTTGAACATCAGAGTCATACCCAGCTCGCAGGTCTGCACACCAGGATGGTGTCACAACCGATAGAGCCAAGCAGTGGTCAACTGAGTGTAAGCGCCTAGACAAGGCATCAGCAGCCCCATTATCCACCCCTTTCTTGTAGACCACCTTGTATCTCAAGCCCAACAGCTTTGTAAAGACCTTCTGCTGCCATATAGTGTGCAGCCGCTGGTCATTTAGGTGGACCAGGGCCTGCTGGTCAGTATGAATCTCAAATTCGGCCAACTGAAGATAGGAGCGCCATTTCTCCACAGCGACTAAAATAGCGAGATACTCTTTTTCGTAGGTGCTGAGTCCTTGAGTTTTGACCCCCAGTGGCTTGCTGACATAAGCTAATGGATGCCCATTTTGCAACAAAACAGCCCCCACTCCTGTCCAGCAGGCATCCGTTTCGATGGCAAAAGGCTTAGTGAAATCTGGAATGCCCAAAACTGGAGCAGCACATAAGGCTTGCTGCAAGGTTTGAAAAGCTGTCTGATGCTCATCTGTCCAAGTAAACAATGTATGCTTCTTGAGGAGGTTGGTTAATGGCCGGGCTATAATAGCGAAGTGTTTCACAAACTTGCGATAGAAGCCGGCTAAGCCTAGAAATCCTCGGAGCTCGCGCACATTTGTAGGCGTGGGCCATTGGAGTACTGCAGCGACTTTATCAGGATCGGTGTGGACTCCCTTGGAGCTCAGAATATGGCCAAGGTAGTGGATTTCTTGCTGGGCAAATTTGCATTTCTGTAGCTTGACAATCCACTGATCCTTAGCAAGCAATGTCAAGACAGCTCGCAGATGTTGGATATGTTCCTGATAAGAGTTACTGAAGACTAAGATGTCATCGAAGAAAACCACAACACATTTGCGCAGAAGCGGTGCCAAGGTGGAGTTCATCGCTCCCTGGAATGTGCCTGGAGCACCTGACAAGCCGAAGGGAACGACTGTGAATTCATAGTGCCCAGCATGAGTCGAGAAAGCTGTCTTGAATTCCTCGCCTGACTGCAACCTGATCTGGTGGTAGCCTGAGTGCAGGTCCAAGATGGAAAACCAGGAGGCAGACCCCAACTCATCCACTAGCTGCTCAAATATTGGAATTGGGTACACCGACTTGACTGTCATGGCGTTGAGATAGCGATAATCCACACAAAATCGCCAGGAGCCGTCTTTCTTGCGAACCAAAAGGACCGGTGACGAAAAGGGTGAAGTACTAGGTTGGATGAACCCTTTATCTAGCATGTCATGAACTTGGCGTTCAATCTCGTCCTTCAATGTGGGTGGATAGCGATAAGCTCGGATGTTAACTGGAGTTGCTCCACTGACCAAAGGTATACTATGATCACAGGCTCGAGGCGGTGGCAGAGCTGAAGGTGTGGAGAAAACCGATGGAAAGTCAGCTAGCAAAGCTGCGATATCTGATGGCAAGGGAGGCTCACTGACTGAAGAATCAGGAACATCGACAGCGTGCAACTGAAATACCATGTCAGTAGAAGCCGGGGCAACCAAGCCTTGCAAGAGAAGGGAACTGTCTTGATAAGGAAGTAACATCCACTTGGCTTGCCAATGTACCTGCATGGGACTATGCTTTTCCAACCAGTCCATTCCTAGGATGAGATCATAAGAATCTAGTTGCAAGATGCGCAAGTCATGACTGAAGGGGTGCTCGTTGATAGTAAACTGACAGTCCATAATTACTTCAGAGCAACGCATGATGTGACCATTAGCAACACGTACAGAGGCCTGTAGATGTGTGCGCTGAAGAAGAGGCAGCTTGGATGCGATGGAGTCAGCCAAGAAGGACGCCGAACTGCCGGAGTCTACCAAGATGACAACAGGAGAACCATGAATAGCGCCGTGGAATTGTATGGTCCGACCACCCGTTGATCCCAGTCGAGCATCCAAGGACAGAGCAAAAGACTGTTCTTCAGAATGTGCGTCAGGAGAATCTGGTATGTCATCAATGACCAGCGCGTCCCAGAACTCCTCCATGGCACGCAGCTGGATGGTGGGAGGACATTTGTGGCCTCGGAACCACTTTTCAGCGCAACGATCACAGAGACCTTGAGCCCTCCTGAATTTCCGAAGGTCAGCAAGCTTGTCAGCAGTGGTTGGTGTAGTAGTGGCCGACCCCGTCACGGCTTCAGTGGCCTTATCAGCTTGTGGCTGCTGAGGAACAGCATGTTTGAAATTGGTCTTGAATCCCTGGTTGTTGGCAAACCTGGGATATTCATGTTTCTTCTCCTGCTCCGACACCTCCTCCTGCAACAAGGCCAAAGCATACGCAGTATCGAGGTTTGCGGGACGCTGTAAAGCAACAACAGAGCGTATATCGGGCCGAAGACCATCCACAAAGCGAGTGGTATATGTATGCATGTCAGGGGTTTTAGTGTAAGCTTTTAGCTGATCAATCAAGGAAGAGAATTGTTCCACATAATCAATGACAGTAGTGATTTGGTATATGTGGAACATTTGACGGAGGAGGGTATCGTGCTGGTTCCGAGCAAAACGCTCAAGCAATAGTGAGCAAAATTCAGGCCAAGGAATCAAGTGAGTAGGTCGGTCCAAGGACTGAATCCAGCGTTTGGCGGCACCAGTGAAATGCATACCCGAGACCTTAACCCAGAGATGTGCAGGGACCCCATACATATCGAAATAATCCTCAGCTTGTGTTATCCAGAGTTTTGTGGTGTCGCCATCATAGGGAGGAAAAGGGAATTTAGGAAGGCGATGTAGGTTGGTGTGGTGTTCATCAGGCATGACAGTGTGTGAATGGTGCTCATGAAGTGGAACTGAATAATGCGCATGAATTGGAACAGTAGACACCGGAGCTTTGGAATTGGAAGGCATACCCTCTGCCGGGGAATGGATTGGGGAGAAATTTCCCCCAAATCCATCCACCCGTGTAGTCGGAGGAACGCCGTGCCCGCTGGGCCGAGCAGCCGAGTTGTCCGCAGGTGTTGAAGCGGCGGCCTGCTCCACAGTCGAAGGACCTAGGGAGATGACGCCCCCCACATCAGAGTTGTCGAGGAGGGACCGATCCATGTACTTGGTCAATTTGGTCATCTTCAGCTTTAGGTCGTCGACGGTGCCCTCCGACTCCTGGCGCCACGACTCCAGGGATCCAGTAGCCTTGACAACGGCGTTCAGGCGATTCTCCTGGCGGTGCTCCGCGGCGATGATGAGCTCGGAGTGCCGGATCTCGGAGTCAGTGATGCGCCGTTCCCAATCAAGGTCGGAGTCCGCGAAACGCTTGGAGAAGGAGTCCTCGATGTCGGCGAGCCGCTTGGAGAAGGACTCGTCGAAGTCGCCGAGGCGTTTCTCCACATCACGGGAGCTGTCGGCGAAGCGCGCGTCCCACTTGCGGTCCACGTCGGTGAAACGCGCGTCCCACTTGCGGTCCGCGTCGGCGAAGAGACGGTGCATCTCGTCGAGCAGCAGCTTCGAATCGGGATTCATGGCGCCTCTCCGACGAGCAAATCGTGTGTAATGTGGGTGGGGAGGCGGCTGTAACACCCCGGGTGTTATAGTGCTAATTAATCTGCCATGTCATCATAATGCATTGCAAAACATCCCTGTTAGGTTAAACTTGTTATGCATCAACTAAAACGAGTTTACTTATTTAGGTTGAATGTGTTTCTCAGTGGTGTGCTCCGAACCCGAAAACCCTAATTTCGAATGCCACCGCAAATACTTAGTCCATGCCCTGCGTAATTTGAGGTGTGCGACTGTGTTGCACACTAGTGTCAAGTGTAGGGTATGAGCTCAAGTACAACATCTAAAATGAAGCTCCAAATTTGAGTTTGAATTGGAGTCCCAAAACTTGTCACGAGTTTTCCGATTCAAATTTAAATTCAAATCTGGGGAGAAATGTAAAAGAATTTTTTTTAAAAGCTAATTGGTCAACCAAGAGTGGCATTTGGTCAACTATGTCATGTTGGTCCAAATGATGCCCTTGGGTGAGGTTTTGATCACTAAGTAATCACCAATCAAAGTAGCAACAAATTTCGATTTAAAATTCCTCCGAAAACCCTAAATTTCAAAACCCTGTTTTACCCCTTTTGAAATAATTCAAAATCTAAGCAAAATTTGGAAAAAAGTTCAAAACCAAGTTTGTAGAACTTTTCAAGGGCTACAACTTTGGTGTTTTGAGTTTTCAAAGTTTTAGTGAAAAATGTGGAGCAATTTTGAAAATAAACAAATTTCAAATTTAATTCATTTTTGTCCCCAAACTAAGATTTCAAAATGGAGGCTGATTTTGAAAAAGTTTTGAACAGCAAAGTTGTAGGTCTGGTCAAGATATACAACTTTGATGTTGGGAGATTTTGAAGTTTCAATGTAAAATCAAAAGTAATTTCTAAATTACCAAATCTGAAAAAATGTGTCCCCTTTTGAGTTTAAATTCAAATTTCAAAATCCAGTGAGAATTTGAAAAAGTGTTCAATACAAAACTTGTAGAGCTTGAAATTCTGAAGATTTCATAGATTGGAAGTTTTTCAAGTTGTTACATGATTTTGAGAGTAATTTGAGAAAACAGTTTGAAAATTCAAAGTTTGGGGGGGGAGCTACAGTGTCGGGCCAATCACCGCCGACCACCGCACGGTATGGGCGCCGGCGAGACGCCGGGCGGCTTCGGCCGGCTTCCAGGCGAGTCCTCGATCGCCAGTGCGACGTCGCGCGTCTTCCAGCACAGTCACCGCCACCGTTCCCTATATATACGTCGAGCTCACAGTGGCGATTTTCATTTTCCCTGTTTTCGCCACCGCCGCCACCGCAGCTCCGCCGCTCGTCGCTGCCGCCGTCGAGCCACCTCCAGCCACGCCAGTCGCACCAACAGCATCGCCGCATCCTCGCGCACCTCGTGAACCACCCGATCGAGCTTAACTCCGCCTAGATCACCACAGCCGCCTGCTCCCGTGCCCAACTCCGGTCGGAGCACCGCCATCGTCGCCTTCCCGTGGGCAGGCCACTCCGGCTTCTCTCCGTCCTCCCCGAGACCGCCATCGTCACCGCTGTGAGCTCCTGATCGTTTTTCTCGCACTAATTTAACCGCTACCGTGTTGTACCCTCGAGTCGCCGGTCACCGTGGTTGTCGAGCCGCCACCGTCGGCGGTGAGCTATCGCCGGAGCTCGAGACGAGCTGCAAGTTAGCAAAACGGGTTCGCTAGGTCGCGTAGAGGCTGTCGGATCACTCGGTTGGTCGACCGAGGCTTCGGTCATCGGCCGGTCACCGCGGGCGAGCGCGCGGGCACGCGGGAGCAAGCGGGCGAGACGGAGGTGAGGGATGACAGGTGGGGACGCAGTGTCAGCGAGAGTGAGCGGGCGGGCGCGAGGCAGGCCAGCGCTGGGCTGGGCCGCGCTGCTGGGCCGGTCGCGAGCGCGAGCGCGGGCGCGCGCGAGCGGGCCGCTCGGCTGGGCCGGACCGGAGGGAAGAGGAGATCGGCCCGGTTCGGTTTTTCGTTTTTGTTTTCTTTTTCAAATAAATGAATAGTGTTATTATTTGTTTATTTCATTAAAAATTGTGTAGAGTTCCAAAATTCACGAAAATTTTTGTGTAAGCTTTTCAATGTATAAACTATCTAGGAAAAATGTTAAATCATGAATTTGAATACTTTGAGCAGTAGAATTAATTAGTTTCATTAAAGATTAAATGCAACTTCCAGTAATTTTAATAATTAATTTATTTATCCAAAAATTATGAAATTTATTATAACACTGTTGTAATTCATTCTTAACCCATAGAAAAAGTTTGAGCTTGATTAGGTAAAATTTGATCAACTTCTAATTATGCCCTAATTATTAAATAGAAAATAAATGTTAATTTGAGAACTTTAAAGTGTTGTGTGCCTTTTGATTGAGTGATGTCCTTAGATCACTACCCTTTTGTGATCTTTGGCACCTTAATTTCATGATTGAGCTCGTTAGTAACTTGTTAGGTTAAAAGCTGGTATCGCTGGAATCGCCGCTTCTAGTTAGTAGGTTTTCTGTTTGCGACTGTACCGTGAAGAAAAGTTGTACTCAAATCGTAACCGTGGCATGTTATCATCAAACATCATGTTTATCATCGAACATCATGTTAAAGCATGTTATGTATTCGTGTAGTCTCCGCTTTCGAGGAAGCCGAAGTCGTCGATCAAGCTTCCGGAGAAGAACGATCGTCGGTGGGTTCCGGACCAGGGGGTGAAGTCCTCGAGTCTGAGTCGGTCGTCGTGTTTGAGCAAGGCAAGCCCCGGTGCATTTAAACCCTACCTTGAGTTTTACAAATGTTTTATTATTTATATTATGGTTGACTGCATTAAGTAATTAGGAGTTGAGTGATAACCTAATTGCTGCATTATCATCCTTGATTATTGTGATATCAACCTTGATACCTGATTTACAGAAAATGCGTAGTATGCTTCGCTATGCTTAGAAGTTAAGCTTTTAAATGAATGTTTACATAGCCATGACGGCATATCGAATGAATATTGAAATATGTGAATGAACTTGTAAGATCGGGCGGGTGGTTTGGCCACTGCTAACATGCATTGGGAAAGGAGTCCCACTGTATTGTTTCCGCCTTATCAGTTAAGGACCATACGTTGTTGGCCCTCGCGTCATGGAGTTTTTATTAGTACTAGCCATGTGCCCATGTCGGGTAAGCCTTACTTTGGTTAGTCCATTACGAGAACGTCTAACCTCGCACTGGGAGTGGAGAGATGGCGAGAGTAACGTGTACCCTCGGGGCTAGAATCGGGCCGGGTTCGAGGAGTACTGTGCTCTCGGGTGGCGATGGACACGTTCTGGTTTTGGGAAAACCCGAGTAAGAGTTGATATATGCAAGATTCAGTTCTACATATGTCGTGTGGTTAGGAATCCCCAGCTGGGTAAATGAAGCGGTTCGAATCGTCGTTACTCCACGAGAAAGGAGTCTTGGCCTTGCACCAACATCGTAGTTAAGAACTGGAATTGAAAGAAAGAATGAGAAAGGTTTTGATGATAATTACTTTGATCTAGATTAGGATCACCTAGAATTGGTTAATGAACCATCAATGGTAAAAGTAAAATGTTGAAGATAAGGACTTACCTTAGTAAGCTTTTCTGCAAAAAAGAAAATTTGATTCTTGATTACCCGTACCTTGATTCCCTAAAGCTAGCATGCCCTTGGAGTCTTTGTCTTAGTCGGGTAAGTCTTGTTGAGTACTCTCGTACTCAGGGTTTGTTAACCCCTTGTTGCAGGTGCGGTTCATGAACAAGTCTGCTTCGAGCCTTGTTGCATGACCGTCGTGGTTGAAGACAGTGACGACGAGTAGATTGTGTGGCCTTTGGGCAAGGCATCTCGCTTGTGTGTTGTAATAAAGTTACTACCGATACTTCTCTACTACTGGTTTGTAATAATGTTACCTAAGGTTTTAAGTTTGAAAACTGGTTTGTAACCTAAGTTATTGTAAGACTTCCGCTACTTTACTCTGTTGAATATTTTGAATAAACTGTTGTAATATTGCAATACTCCTGTGATTGGATCCTGTTCGGAGGAAAGCAGGCCTTTTAAGTTATGGTGAACATAAGTACGACTGTCTGAGGTCATTATGACAATGACGTGTGCTTGTGGGCCATCATATTTAGGAGGTTCTGTGACAGCTGGTACCAGAGCATAATCACTCGGGTTATTGTAGTATTACCTTGTAAAACTTCAAAATGATTTGGGTCAACAAATTTAATACTGATATTTTGGGTCCAAACTGCTTTTGCTTCTCTTAATCCATTCTATAGTTTCCTTAGCTCATATTTGAAAGCTTCGTAGTGAAGTATCATGTATAGTGCCCTATGTTATAAAGATTGCATGTGTTACTTAAATCTTTCGGTTAGATCGTAAGTACGAATGCATGCATCATGTTTAATTAACCTGCTTAAGTTACCTTCCCTTTTAAAGTGGTTTGGGTTAAGTAAGGTTCAATCCTATTCATGCTAACCTTCAGATCCCCCTATCTGTTCTCATCGTCCTAATTCTGTCTTGTTTTAGGATGGCACGTGTGAAGACGACTCCTCGCAAGAAAACGGGTCCGCAAGGAGTGCCGCGTCATCAGTTGGCCGCCAGAGTTGATGGAGCAAGCAGTAGCCGTAATCTGAACTCGGATTCGGAGTCAGAGGTTGCAAGGCTTACATCAGAAGTAGAGCGACTGAAGCGCAACATGCGTTTTTGGAAACAGTTCCAGAAGGAGTCTTTGGAAAAGGAGACAGAAGCCAGGGCTCGTGTTCGTGAGTTGGAGCTTTATGTGACACACCTGGAGCAGTACAACACAGTCCTGCATGAGGAAGTTCATAGGCTAAATGATCTGATGAATCCCAATCATCAGCCCCAGGCAGTAGAAGATGATGTTGGTGCCGTGGTTGTTCCTGATGGAGAGGACAATGAAGAAGATCCGGAAGAAGATGAACCCATGATGGAAAGTGGGGATGATGCAAGTCATGTCACTGGTGCAAGTGCTCCAGAGAATGAGGAGGAAGTGATCGTGATCAGCGATGATGATGAGGAGTGAAGGGTCGACATGGATGGTTGTGTAATATAGTAGTCTTTCCTGCTTTCTAAGAACCTTAGTGGGTGGTTTCTTGCTTATGAGCAAGTTTGTAATGGAATAATGTAAGATGAGTTTGTATGTGTATACAAGTTCTGTCCTAACCGCTTTTTAATTCAATAAAGCAATGTAAATAAACATGGTTTGTGTACAACAGATGGACGGTACTGGAACTTCCCAGGAAGGGGACAATACTCCGAATCCCCCACCGTTTCCACCTACCTTGGCAGAAGCTATTGCCGCACTGGTTAATGCCACTACCCTGTTGGCTCAGAATCAGAATCAGAATGGGAATCAGGGTCGTCGAGGCCGTAACAATGGAGGGGAAACCACTTATGTGGATTTCACCGATACCCGTCCACCAGTGTTCTCAAAGGCAGATGAGCCGCTAGAGGCGGATGACTGGCTCCGTACCATGGAGCAGAAGTTTGAACTTTTACAGTGCACAGAGCACCAGAAGCCTGTGTTTGCAGCACAACAACTCAGAGGTGCCGCAGGGGCGTGGTGGGCGAATCTAGTCGCCGCACAGCCTGCTGGCCACCGTGTCACTTGGCAGGAGTTTCGTGAAGCCTTTAGAGCACATTATATCCCAGATGGTGTCATGGCCATGAAGCTAGAGGAGTTTCTCTCACTAAAGCAAGGGAACCAGACAGTTCTACAATATGTGGGCAAATTTAATCATCTGTCCCAGTATGCAGCTGAATATGTGAATACCGATGCAAAGAAGAAGAGTTGTTTCATGAGAGGTTTGAGTACCAGAATCCAGGAAGCATTAGTCACCTGCTATAATGCTACTTACCATGAGATAGTCAATGTGGCTATTGCGTCAGAAGAGAAGTCCCGACTGCACAAAGAGTCGAAGAAAAAGAAGCCATTGTTTTCAAGTCCGTCTGGCGGCATTAAGAAACGCCAGAAGTTTGTTTATCACCCTCAGAACCATTTCCGCCCAACTTATCGTCCACCGCAATACCAAGTTCAGCCGCAGACGTTTTTCTGTCCTGCCGCAACCCCGCAATTTTTACAACAGCCGAATGCCCCTGGTATTCGAAACCAGACTCCAGTAACCCATAACTTTCCCTGCTACAACTGTGGAAAGCCAGGCCACTTTTCCAAGGATTGCCCGTATCCAAGGCAGTACAATCCCAATTATCCCAGAGCTCCCGTACCACAACAGCAACAACCTCAGAGCAAGAATAATAATCTGAATGTTCAGAAGGGTAAGGGTGAGAAGAAGAAGACCGGACGTGTATTCTACACTCAAGCAAGTGCAATCCCAGAGGGAGAACCTGTTATGATGGGTATGTTCCCTGTTGCTAATCATCCAGCAGTACTGTTATTTGATTCAGGTGCATCGCATACATTCATAAATCGCACCTTTGTTGTTAAGTATGACATTCCAATTATGGGAACACAAGAAGATTTCTTTATCCAGTCGCCCGGGGGACGACTGTGTACTAAGGAGATGGTACGTGACGTACCTATAGAGTTAGGTGGGCATATATTCCCTACCTCAATGATAATATTACAGAAACAGGATATAGATGTAATCCTGGGTATGAATTGGATGTACCAAAGAGGAGCCCTTATAGATGCACTGCACAGAACTATAAGGTTGAACCTGCCAGATAATAAATCTCATCTTCTTATCCAACTTCCTATCCCAAAGAGAACAGTTGAAAGGGTATGTGCAACTTCAGTACAGGAGATTTGTGATATACCGGTAGTCTGTGAATTTCCAGACGTGTTTCCAGATGATCTACCAGGTCTGCCACCAGACAGAGATGTAGAGTTTGTGATTGAGTTAAAACCGGGTACTGCCCCAATATCCCGGAGAGCTTACAGAATTCCACCCAATGAATTAGCAGAACTTAAGGATCAATTGCAAGAGTTACGTGACAAAGGTTTTATCAGACCCAGTTCCTCACCATGGGGATGTCCAGCTCTTTTTGTCAAGAAGAAAGATCAGACTTTAAGGATGTGTGTTGACTATCGACCGCTGAATGAAGTAACCATTAAGAATAAATATCCGTTGCCTCGCATTGATCTGCTCTTTGATCAGCTTGCGGGGGCAAAGGTATTTTCAAAGATCGATCTTCGATCAGGATACCATCAAATTAAGATTCGACCTGAAGATATTCCAAAGACTGCATTCACCACCAGATATGGACTGTATGAGTACCTAGTTATGTCTTTTGGTCTCACTAATGCACCGGCACATTTCATGTATCTGATGAATTCAGTTTTCATGCCAGAACTTGACAAGTTTGTGGTTGTTTTTATTGATGATATTCTGGTATACTCCAAAAGTGAAGAAGAGCATGTTGAGCATCTCAGAATTGTTCTGACTCGTCTGAGAGATCATCAATTGTATGCCAAGTTCAGTAAATGTGAGTTTTGGTTAAAAGAAGTGCAATTCTTAGGACATGTGTTGTCAGCCGAAGGAGTAGCAGTAGATCCTGGCAAGGTGAAAGATATTCTGAATTGGAAGCCACCAATCTCAGTTCAAGAAGTCCGAAGTTTTCTAGGAATGGCGGGTTATTACCGTCGATTCATACCTGACTTTTCAAAGGTAGCCAAGCCAATCACAGAGTTGTTGAAGAATCAAACTAAGTTCATATGGTCTACCGAATGTGAGAAAGCTTTTAGAATTTTAAAGAAGTCATTGACAACTGCTCCAGTTTTGGCACAACCAGATATAGAAAAGCCATTTGATGTTTACTGTGATGCTTCAGGTATTGGCCTTGGTTGCGTATTGATGCAGGAAGGCAGAGTCATTGCTTATGCCTCAAGACAGTTGAAGCGCCATGAAGAACATTATCCGACACATGATCTTGAATTAGCAGCTGTGGTTCATGCATTAAAAATATGGCGTCATTACTTGTTAGGTAATACTTGCCACATGTATACAGATCACAAGAGTTTAAAGTATATCTTTACTCAGTCAGAATTGAATATGAGACAAAGAAGGTGGCTTGAGTTGATAAAGGATTATGATTTAGAAGTACACTATCACCCTGGAAAAGCGAATGTAGTTGCTGATGCACTCAGTAGAAAGAATCATTGCAATTGTACGACTGTGAAGCCAATGGATTACAGTTTGTGTTATGAATTGGAAAAGTTGAATGTTGAAATAATTCAACAAGGTCAGCTGGCTAGTGTCACAGTAAAATCAACACTCAAAGATCAGATTGTATCTGCTCAGAGAACAAATTCCGGAATCACTCACATTAAAGAAAAAGTTAGAACTGGTCAACAGACAGATTTCAGTATTGATGAGGCAGATGTGTTATGGTTTAAGAACCGGCTAGTGGTCCCAAAGGTTCCAGAGTTACGTCGGCTCATTCTTGATGAAGCACATAGTACAAGGTTTTCTATTCATCCAGGAAGTAATAAGTTGTATCAAGATTTGAAACAGAGATTCTGGTGGACCAAAATGAAAATTGAGATTGCTAAGTATGTTGCTAGATGTGATACTTGTTGTAAGGTGAAGGCAGTACACCTGAAGTCGGCAGGAATGTTACAACCCTTGCCCATTCCATCCTGGAAGTGGGAAGATATCAGTATGGATTTCATTACTGGGTTACCCAAGACCTCAAGAGGCTTTGATTCAATTTGGGTCATTGTGGACCGTTTGACTAAGTCAGCTCACTTTGTACCTGTGAAGGTTGACTATAGAGCATCTCGATATGCAGAAATATATGTTGCTCGGATTATGAGTTTACATGGAATACCCAAAACAATTGTTACTGACAGGGGTACTCAGTTTGTTTCGCAATTTTGGAGACAGTTTCAAAAGTCATTAGGTACTAAACTTCTTTACAGCACAGCCTATCATCCACAAACTGGGGGACAGACTGAAAGAGTAAATCAAATTTTGGAAGATATGTTAAGATCTTGTGCTCTCACCTATCAAGATCAATGGGATGAATGTTTACCGTTAGCAGAATTCTCATACAATAACAGTTACCAAGAGAGTATCAAAATGGCACCGTTTGAAGCATTGTATGGCCGCAGGTGCAGAACTCCGTTGAACTGGTCAGAACCAGGAGAAAGATGGTTTTATGGAGTTGATCTGGTGAAGAAAACGGAAGAAAAGGTTAGGCAGATACAAAAGAATTTAACAGTTGCTCAGTCTCGACAGAAGAGTTATGCAGATAAAAGACGTAGACCCTTGATGTTTAAAGTGGGAGATTATGTTTATCTGAAAGTGTCACCCATGAAAGGAGTTAATAGATTTGGAGTCAAAGGCAAACTCGCACCACGTTATATTGGTCCTTTTCAAATCATTGAAAAATGTGGGAAGGTGGCATATAGATTAAAGCTGCCTGAACAACTGTCAGCCGTGCACAATGTATTTCATGTATCACAAATGAAGAAGTGTCTGCAAGTACCTGATCAAGTGGTTGATGTTGAGGGAGTTGAACTTGAACCGGATTTGACATATTCTGAATATCCTGTCCGAGTTTTGGATCGAAAGGATCGTGTTACCCGGAGTAGAACAATTAAATGGTACAAGATACAATGGGATCAACATTCAGAAGAGGAAGCCACCTGGGAATCGGAAGGTTATCTGTTGGAGAATTTCCCGGAGTTCTTTGCTTCTATCTAGGTTGCAATTTCTTCTTTAAACTGTAACCTATCCTTTTAAAATCTTTATAATGCAGAAAACCCCTACCTGTTTTGTAGACAAGTCTTGGACGTGTTTGCTTGACACGTTTCCTTTTCCATTACTTAACTCAAGGCTTTAAATCTCGGGACGAGATTTCTTTAAGGGGGAAGGGCTGTAACACCCCGGGTGTTATAGTGCTAATTAATCTGCCATGTCATCATAATGCATTGCAAAACATCCCTGTTAGGTTAAACTTGTTATGCATCAACTAAAACGAGTTTACTTATTTAGGTTGAATGTGTTTCTCAGTGGTGTGCTCCGAACCCGAAAACCCTAATTTCGAATGCCACCGCAAATACTTAGTCCATGCCCTGCGTAATTTGAGGTGTGCGACTGTGTTGCACACTAGTGTCAAGTGTAGGGTATGAGCTCAAGTACAACATCTAAAATGAAGCTCCAAATTTGAGTTTGAATTGGAGTCCCAAAACTTGTCACGAGTTTTCCGATTCAAATTTAAATTCAAATCTGGGGAGAAATGTAAAAGAATTTTTTTTAAAAGCTAATTGGTCAACCAAGAGTGGCATTTGGTCAACTATGTCATGTTGGTCCAAATGATGCCCTTGGGTGAGGTTTTGATCACTAAGTAATCACCAATCAAAGTAGCAACAAATTTCGATTTAAAATTCCTCCGAAAACCCTAAATTTCAAAACCCTGTTTTACCCCTTTTGAAATAATTCAAAATCTAAGCAAAATTTGGAAAAAAGTTCAAAACCAAGTTTGTAGAACTTTTCAAGGGCTACAACTTTGGTGTTTTGAGTTTTCAAAGTTTTAGTGAAAAATGTGGAGCAATTTTGAAAATAAACAAATTTCAAATTTAATTCATTTTTGTCCCCAAACTAAGATTTCAAAATGGAGGCTGATTTTGAAAAAGTTTTGAACAGCAAAGTTGTAGGTCTGGTCAAGATATACAACTTTGATGTTGGGAGATTTTGAAGTTTCAATGTAAAATCAAAAGTAATTTCTAAATTACCAAATCTGAAAAATGTGTCCCCTTTTGAGTTTAAATTCAAATTTCAAAATCCAGTGAGAATTTGAAAAAGTGTTCAATACAAAACTTGTAGAGCTTGAAATTCTGAAGATTTCATAGATTGGAAGTTTTTCAAGTTGTTACATGATTTTGAGAGTAATTTGAGAAAACAGTTTGAAAATTCAAAGTTTGGGGGGGAGCTACAGTGTCGGGCCAATCACCGCCGACCACCGCACGGTATGGGCGCCGGCGAGACGCCGGGCGGCTTCGGTCGGCTTCCAGGCGAGTCCTCGATCGCCAGCGCGACGTCGCGCGTCTTCCAGCACAGTCACCGCCACCGTTCCCTATATATACGTCGAGCTCACAGTGGCGATTTTCATTTTCCCTGTTTTCGCCACCGCCGCCACCGCAGCTCCGCCGCTCGTCGCTGCCGCCGTCGAGCCACCTCCAGCCACGCCAGTCGCACCAACAGCATCGCCGCATCCTCGCGCACCTCGTGAACCACCCGATCGAGCTTAACTCCGCCTAGATCACCACAGCCGCCTGCTCCCGTGCCCAACTCCGGTCGGAGCACCGCCATCGTCGCCTTCCCGTGGGCAGGCCACTCCGGCTTCTCTCCGTCCTCCCCGAGACCGCCATCGTCACCGCTGTGAGCTCCTGATCGTTTTTCTCGCACTAATTTAACCGCTACCGTGTTGTACCCTCGAGTCGCCGGTCACCGTGGTTGTCGAGCCGCCACCGTCGGCGGTGAGCTATCGCCGGAGCTCGAGACGAGCTGCAAGTTAGCAAAACGGGTTCGCTAGGTCGCGTAGAGGCTGTCGGATCACTCGGTTGGTCGACCGAGGCTTCGGTCATCGGCCGGTCACCGCGGGCGAGCGCGCGGGCACGCGGGAGCAAGCGGGCGAGACGGAGGTGAGGGATGACAGGTGGGGACGCAGTGTCAGCGAGAGTGAGCGGGCGGGCGCGAGGCAGGCCAGCGCTGGGCTGGGCCGCGCTGCTGGGCCGGTCGCGAGCGCGAGCGCGGGCGCGCGCGAGCGGGCCGCTCGGCTGGGCCGGACCGGAGGGAAGAGGAGATCGGCCCGGTTCGGTTTTTCGTTTTTGTTTTCTTTTTCAAATAAATGAATAGTGTTATTATTTGTTTATTTCATTAAAAATTGTGTAGAGTTCCAAAATTCACGAAAATTTTTGTGTAAGCTTTTCAATGTATAAACTATCTAGGAAAAATGTTAAATCATGAATTTGAATACTTTGAGCAGTAGAATTAATTAGTTTCATTAAAGATTAAATGCAACTTCCAGTAATTTTAATAATTAATTTATTTATCCAAAAATTATGAAATTTATTATAACACTGTTGTAATTCATTCTTAACCCATAGAAAAAGTTTGAGCTTGATTAGGTAAAATTTGATCAACTTCTAATTATGCCCT
This sequence comes from Saccharum hybrid cultivar R570, assembly GCA_038087645.1. NCBI lineage: Eukaryota > Viridiplantae > Streptophyta > Magnoliopsida > Poales > Poaceae > Saccharum > Saccharum hybrid cultivar. The sequence goes on from JAQSUU010000744.1 coordinate 6,054,613, forward strand.
AATTATTAAATAGAAAATAAATGTTAATTTGAGAACTTTAAAGTGTTGTGTGCCTTTTGATTGAGTGATGTCCTTAGATCACTACCCTTTTGTGATCTTTGGCACCTTAATTTCATGATTGAGCTCGTTAGTAACTTGTTAGGTTAAAAGCTGGTATCGCTGGAATCGCCGCTTCTAGTTAGTAGGTTTTCTGTTTGCGACTGTACCGTGAAGAAAAGTTGTACTCAAATCGTAACCGTGGCATGTTATCATCAAACATCATGTTTATCATCGAACATCATGTTAAAGCATGTTATGTATTCGTGTAGTCTCCGCTTTCGAGGAAGCCGAAGTCGTCGATCAAGCTTCCGGAGAAGAACGATCGTCGGTGGGTTCCGGACCAGGGGGTGAAGTCCTCGAGTCTGAGTCGGTCGTCGTGTTTGAGCAAGGCAAGCCCCGGTGCATTTAAACCCTACCTTGAGTTTTACAAATGTTTTATTATTTATATTATGGTTGACTGCATTAAGTAATTAGGAGTTGAGTGATAACCTAATTGCTGCATTATCATCCTTGATTATTGTGATATCAACCTTGATACCTGATTTACAGAAAATGCGTAGTATGCTTCGCTATGCTTAGAAGTTAAGCTTTTAAATGAATGTTTACATAGCCATGACGGCATATCGAATGAATATTGAAATATGTGAATGAACTTGTAAGATCGGGCGGGTGGTTTGGCCACTGCTAACATGCATTGGGAAAGGAGTCCCACTGTATTGTTTCCGCCTTATCAGTTAAGGACCGTACGTTGTTGGCCCTCGCGTCATAGAGTTTTTATTAGTACTAGCCATGTGCCCATGTCGGGTAAGCCTTACTTTGGTTAGTCCATTACGAGAACGTCTAACCTCGCACTGGGAGTGGAGAGATGGCGAGAGTAACGTGTACCCTCGGGGCTAGAATCGGGCCGGGTTCGAGGAGTACTGTGCTCTCGGGTGGCGATGGACACGTTCTGGTTTTGGGAAAACCCGAGTAAGAGTTGATATATGCAAGATTCAGTTCTACATATGTCGTGTGGTTAGGAATCCCCAGCTAGGTAAATGAAGCGGTTCGAATCGTCGTTACTCCACGAGAAAGGAGTCTTGGCCTTGCACCAACATCGTAGTTAAGAACTGGAATTGAAAGAAAGAATGAGAAAGGTTTTGATGATAATTACTTTGATCTAGATTAGGATCACCTAGAATTGGTTAATGAACCATCAATGGTAAAAGTAAAATGTTGAAGATAAGGACTTACCTTAGTAAGCTTTTCTGCAAAAAAGAAAATTTGATTCTTGATTACCCGTACCTTGATTCCCTAAAGCTAGCATGCCCTTGGAGTCTTTGTCTTAGTCGGGTAAGTCTTGTTGAGTACTCTCGTACTCAGGGTTTGTTAACCCCTTGTTGCAGGTGCGGTTCATGAACAAGTCTGCTTCGAGCCTTGTTGCATGACCGTCGTGGTTGAAGACAGTGACGACGAGTAGATTGTGTGGCCTTTGGGCAAGGCATCTCGCTTGTGTGTTGTAATAAAGTTACTACCGATACTTCTCTACTACTGGTTTGTAATAATGTTACCTAAGGTTTTAAGTTTGAAAACTGGTTGGTAACCTAAGTTATTGTAAGACTTCCGCTACTTTACTCTGTTGAATATTTTGAATAAACTGTTGTAATATTGCAATACTCCTGTGATTGGATCCTGTTCGGAGGAAAGCAGGCCTTTTAAGTTACGGTGAACATAAGTACGACTGTCTGAGGTCATTATGACAATGATGTGTGCTTGTGGGCCATCATATTTAGGAGGTTCTGTGACAGCGGCGGCGGCGGCGGCGGTGGCGGCGGTGGTGGAGTGCGTTGGATGGATGGCTCCAGAGCGTGGGCTCGATTCGGATCGTTGCGTGCTGGGATTTACAGAGATCCAAGACCGAGAGTTCGATCCAATCCCTAACCCGTGGCTGTTGCACAATCGACGAACCGAGACAGAGCAGAGCGGACGAATCGACAAAGCAACTGATACCAGATGATAGCAACAGAATATAGAGCAGAGGACGAAGAGCAAGCACGGGATAGTTTAGACGAATCTCATAGACAGGAAGTGCTTGGAATATTACAATAATTGTTTTTGTTTTTCGATACTTTCTTTCTCTCGCTCACGACTACTTATGCTGGTTGCATACGGCTCTTCTCAGGGACAGACTTCACTTCCATTCTGGGCCCTGAACCTTGGTGTTGGGCTTCCTCTCGCGCGTGCTGCGTCTTGGGCCCATTTGGTCTTCCTTCTCCTTGTCGACGTGCACCTGGACAGCGTCTTCAGATGAGCTGTTGACACCCATGGCGGTTGTACCTATGATTTGAACTGGTTTCGAGTTGGGGCAACAACTGGACGGTAGAGAGGTCGATTGAAACGGAATCTAGTGTTAACTAGCTGCGGGAAGAACAGGGGGATAGTTACGAGGATGATGGAAGTGGAAGTGGCAATCCGATAGTTACTGGGGAGAGAACGACTTGTCCTTGGATTCGGGAACGACTTGTCCTTGGATTCCCCGAGGAGGCGCCGGGCTTGTGGGTGGCGTCAGACGCTTGTTGTTGGGCAACCCGTCCGCATGGAACCCAACAAACAAGCCCACAAGCCCAGTGTTTGTGCATGTCCGGCCTGTCACAAAACAAGTGCGGATGACTATCCATGTAGCTAATATTTTAAAGCCGACGGACCGTCTAACTGTGATGTATACAGTGTTGTCCAGTCCACTCAGTGGCACGATCACAGCAGCCGAGGGGGGTTTCGTAGCTTTTGATGGTTTGCATTCCCTTCACTGTGGTTCAAGCAGCCGCTTCAGGAATCCAATTACCTACTGCATAATGGATGTAGCAAACAGAATGCTGCATGTTTCTTGCAAGTTCAACAAATCTTATATGAAAGACACAAGTTTGCGTTCAACACAGATGACACAAGGGAGTCCGGCGACCGCAAATTTGAATGCGTCGGACAGCTAGGAAATTTTGTTGCAGTACTCTTTTTTCGTGTCGAGTTTGAAAAGGCGTCGGTTGGATGTATTATATTTCTGCAAATATGATTAGATTTCGTGACTGCTAATGTAGTGCAATGATAATGACTTATTTGTTTTGTTATATATACAAAATTTTTGAAAGTCAAAGATTTGCGAAATTTACTGGACGGAGGGTGTACTATATGTCTATACAATTATGTTTGGGACATGCAAGATGGGGAGTAAAAACAATGGGACGCGGGACGCCACGAACGCGTGCGCGCCTTCAAGGCCACCTCCCGTCGTTCATCATTACGGTGGGAGCGTCCGGGCTAGAACCGTCCAGTCCAATCAGTGTAGCGTGGCCTGGAGTACTACTCCTTCGTCAGCAGCTAGCTAGAGATTTCGTAGTACTCGTAGGATCTTATCGTCTGCCTAGACAGAAGTGAATCGAGTAGGAGTAGCTTTTGACCACCATGTCACGCTTGAAATTTGTGTGACTGTGCATTGTGATAAGTCTTTTCAGTATTTATTTCGCTCCTGTCCAAGCAGTAACAACAGCCAACGGACTTTCTGGCGTTCGGATTAACATTCCTTTTTTTTGAAATTGGGTTTCTTTTCCATTACTCGGTGACTAACAAGTACTTAGCAATGCACATCATTACATCATCGGGGATAGAGTTGGTATTACCTCCTCACCCTCAACACAACTCAAACCCAGAGCACTCATAAATAGTTAAAACAATCATTACATTGATTTGTAATATTAGTTTGGCACATGAGGGCATTCGTAATTAAAGTGATCAAAACAACACCATAACACGCAACCCCCCTACTGCTACAGTGCTAGCGACACCTACCAATCAACGCTGCTGCTCCACCGCGTCGCCCTCCTCCTCACCTTCCGAAGTTCATGAAGTACTACAGTGACGGTAGAAGATTCTTAAACAAATCTCGTCGGCACAATGGGCAGATGGATTCCTTGTCGAACCAGTTGGCGATGCACTTGCGGTGGAATGCACCACGGCAGCAGGGCATAATGACAGCATGGACGGCCGTTCCATCTTCATGCAGGCAGATGCTGCAGAAATGCTACCGCTCCGCCTCCTCGCAGAGCGCCAGGAGCGCCGAGCACGCGCTGAACTCGAAATATTGCTGGATCGTGAGCTTGATTGTCGCTGCGGCGATGCAGCCATCGTGGCCGGCCTGGCACGCTAGGTCAAGGAGTAGAGGAACTGCGGACTCGGGAATGATCTCCTCCCACTGCTGGTTGGTGAGGCGAAAAAGCTGCAGAGGCGCAAGTGACCTTAGCATGCCGCGGAGGACATCACGGACCTCTTCCTCGTTGCCGGGGATGTCCACAGCTCGATTTGCGGTGAAGGTCCTCTTGGTGTCGTCATCTTCATCGTCGTACAGGGCACTCGCCGGCCGCCGGCGACCGCCAGCTTTCACGGTCACGATGAGCTTGCAATCCAGGGTCACAGAGAACCCAGGTTGAACTTCGCTCCCGCCAGATGGTGGCTTGATGATGAAGGGTTCCGTCCACTTCATTTTCGACTCGATGTGATATCTGTAAATGGGACGATGCGCTACAGGATATCCGGCGGAGCTCATGGCTATGGCAACTCTACCGGGTAAATCTGGTGGCCAGCTTACTGCTGGGTTTGCTACTATGTTTTGAACTGGTCAACTACCGCACGGTAAAGGAGGACTGAAAGGGAACCCGGTGTTAAATAGCTGAATGACTGCCATTGGTGTGGAAATGTTACTCCGCACGCAGGACACGCAAAAGAGCGAGCTTTTGACCACCATGACACGCAAGTGCCTGTGCGGTTCTGATGCTTAGGTCTTGTCTGTACTTGTATTATTTCATTCTAGGCCATGAAGTAATGAGATCACTGAAGAACTCAGAAGCATGTAGTTGGGCTAATCCTTCCACATGGAGGATCAGAACCCAGCAAACCAGTGTACAAGTCCGGTCGTTGCATATTTGTTCTCGTCGGACCCTGATTCAACAAATGTGCGTTGGCAGCTAGGTGTGGAGGCAGAGAACACAACAGAACGCAAGAAAGTCCGGCCCCTATACATCCGAACACGTCTGACAGTGTAACGACATCCATGAAAAAAAAAACAATGGAATTTACATAATGAAGATTGACAACACAAGGAAGCAGTAACAACATGTCCCAACTCGCAACATATTAAGTAAGATACATCAAATGCAATGTGGCATACATCAAATGGAACTTTTTTACATTTCTGCTAATGAGTCCGAGAACAAGGGAACATAGGGAAGATAGTAACGACATGCTGTTATGGGAACAGAGGAGGAAGTTTCTATTGAGTCCGAGGACAAGAGAACATAGGGAAGAAAGCAACGTCTTCTGGAAGAATAAAGCTCTGTCATGGGGACCTTACGTCCACTAGACTCAAAGAGACTGGCAGGGATGACATGAACGTTTCTGTTGTTGATGTCATATGTGATGGTTCCTCTTTCGCCCGCAGGGAAGAAAATCAAATTCCATTCTACGTGAGGGTAGAATGCAATCTGCATGTACTCCTCATAACGACCAAATTGAATATTAGCCTTCCCAAACACATCCAGTGGGCTGATAGTATGCTTCAATATCCATTTATTAGTACCATAGTCTTCAAGAATCCAGACTGAAAGGTCACACTTCTGGTATGGAACAGTCGACTGAAAGGTCACACTTCTGGTATGGAACAGTCGACACACACAAGTGATCCTGAGCTTTACAGATGTGGTAGTAACCAGCCTCCACAGGCAAAGGGATTTTCCTCCATGTCTTTCCCACCATATCCACTAAAAGTACCATAGGTTTTTCATCCCAATTCGGTGTTCCAATATTGTGCATACGACAGTTAAGAAACACATGTCCTTGGGATGGATGAAGATAACCCCCCCCCCCCCCCCCCCCCCCCCCCGCCTGGAACCCCATGTACCTCTCTTACGTTTCCAAGTTGCACTTTCAGACGAGTAGATACTGGCAGCCAGAACCGTATCGTCGTCATTCACTTTATATTCAATCAGATGGAAGTGCGATGAGACTGTTGGATCGAATGCCAATTGAGCCTCACCATAACACTGGATGGAAGCAGGCACTCGCACTACCTTAAACTTCTTGGTTGCCGGATTGCAGACAATATAGCAAGGTACATCATCATGGCCATAGTACCAGCATAGGACGAGGCCGTTACAGCAATCTACGAGCAGTACATTGTCCAAGTCGAAGGGCAAGAATTCCAGGGAGGGAGGTTCACCGGTGACGATGCTGCTGAAGTATTGGCAGCCCTCCCATGTGTCGTGGAAGAAACCAGACATAGTTTGGGGCAGCAGCTTAAGATACCAAGAGTCCTTGATGAGGCGGTCCCAGGAGCGACAGACCAATTTGCAGCAGAACAAGGAGCGAACGGGGAGATGCCGGAGGATCTCGACAATGATATCCTCCGTGAGGTTGTGAAATGCGTCCGTCCTCACATTGAGGGCCTCCATTTCGTCAGTGTGCAGTAAGACCCGGTTTCCTAAGTAATGAGATCACTGAAGAGGACAATAATCCAACAAAAATCCATCAGTGAAGTCAAAAACTTTAGCAAAATCCAACTGTACAGCCATTAACAATTTTCTTAGTATGAGTACGACCATATCTAAATTTAAAGTAGCATCACAAGCTAGAGTAGCAGTTAACCATGACATTTTCAGGTAAATCAAGTCTAACCATTAGCCTTACATGCTAGAGTAGCAGTTAACCATGACATTTTCAGCTAAATCAAGTCTAACCATTAGCCTTACAATACCATTACACTAAAAATCACACTAGCAATCAATTGCAGCTTACATTTACTGGCCTCAGCCATGTGAATGTTGGAGACAAAGCATTGACTTGCTGCATCCAAACACATCGAACAGCCCTGAGCTGTATGGAGGGACTAGCTGAACACCGCCACCTTCCGGAAGTATCTAAAATTAAGGGTACAGCGGTATGCATGAAAAGGTCAACGGTGTTCAATCCAAGCGAAATCCCCTAGGCGATTCTGGTTGATGCAAGGACCAAATGATGAAAGGAACAGTAGAAGGCGAGAAAGGAGACCTGTGGATCGGATCTGTCGCCTCTGCCACGGCACGCAACCGACGCAGGTGGCAACGACGCTGCGCTCCACCGGGAAAGCCCTGCCGACCAACTCTAAATGGACGCCTGAACCACCACACAACGGCACACCGGGATCCTCTGCCGCCGCCGCCACCGCCGAATGAGCAGGAGTAGTAGTGGTATAGTATGTCGATTGGAAGGGAATCTGGTGTCCGGGCGTACAAAACTTTGACTGCCCGGATATTATCGGGGAGAGCGAAGGACTTGTGGACTTGTGGTGGGTGATATAATATATTAATTCTCCAAAGGAGAGTTAACACAACCAGGCTTCTAGCATAATGGAATAGCCGCCGCATTCTGTAGCCCAGGTCATGGGTTCAACTCCGCGGGCTGGCGTAGTATTTTTTTGAGCAAAGTTAAACCTCGTCGGCACTGATCACAGGTCCCAAATGCGAACCGGTTCACAGGATGGCGGGTTGGGTCCCACAGGCGATAACGGAGGACGGGAGAAAGAGGGCATGTCGGGCGGGTCCCACAGGCAGATAACGGAGGACGGGAGAAAGAGGGCATGTCGGGCGGGTCCCACAGGCAGACCGACGGATGGCCGTTCGTGAAGGATGAGCGATGGCGGGTCCCACAGGCAGACCATAGCACGGATGACCGTTCGTGGATGAGGGAGCGGGTCCCAGAGGCGTAAACGGTGGATGATGGAAGAAAAGTGGGGACAGGATGGCGGGTCCCACAATTGATAACGGAGGACGTGAGTATGTCAGGCGAGTCCCACAGGCAGAACGACGGTTGACACAAACAAGCGATCACGGAGGACAGGAGAAAAAGAGGGGATGTCGGGCGGGTCCCACAGGCAGATTGACACAAATGGAAATGGCGGCGGGAGAAATGAGATTTATGACGAAGTGGATCGTCAGTGTTTGAAAAATAATGGTCACAGATGAACGGGTCGCAAACGGTGGAACCGGACGAATGCCTAATCAGTTCGATGACGAAGCCCGATTCGTCACAGTTCTGTGAAAGATCGTCACAGACGGGAGTGAACAGTCGCGCGAGGTAATCTATGATGAAAGCCTGCTGCGTCTACGACGTTTCTAATGACGATTTTTGATTTTCGTCATAGATAATGGGTCGTTTCAGAATCGTCACGAAGTTCTATGACGAAACCTAAATTTTCGTCATAGATGGGCCTCATCTATGACTATTTCAGAAACGTCATGAGAAATTTCATCATAGATATGCAGATCTCTAGTAGTGGTATGAACAATTGTGTGGCTGCAATTGTTGTTGCTCGAGCTTGCAACATTTTGTGACAATCTAACAAATTATTGATGTTGCATGCTGGCACTATTGACATCCTGCATATAGCCATGTTACAAACTGCATAAGTAGATGTTTCCCGTGCTATAATTCTATGTTTCGCTGTTATAAATAGGATACAACATTCCTGCAATCATGGAGTAGATCAAATGAACCCAGTAAATACACCATAAATTTAAGATCATCCTGCTTATACCTATGCTGCAAACAACAAAATTACATGTCTCACGTTCTGTAAACTCTGCTGCAAATTACAATCTGCATCCACCATTGCAATTTTAGATTTGACGAAGCTGGAACGGTAATCTTACCTTAGACACGCCATGAACGAAGATGGGAACGCTCCCGGAACCGGCAGCCGCGGGATCTCCATCTAATCGACAAACCAGCACAACTCGAACACCTTCTCCATGAGCATGCTCGAACAAATCCGTCGAATCCTTCGCAATGATTGTGGGTGGGCGACGAGCAGGGGGACTCAATTTGTTGCAGTATGTCAGACATGGGGGAGGATCAATTTGTTGCAGGCCAAGCCGAGGGAACGCTGCGCTGTGGCGGCGTGCGGCGCGGAAGAACAGGGAAAGTCGCGGAAGGAATGACGCTCGAGCGGCGCTGGGAAGAGACGCGACAGGAAGGAAGGAGGGGTATCGGGAGTTTTGGGCCATGCTGGGCTGCGTCCAGGAACCGTCTGACGGAAACGTTTCAGTCAAACGTTTGAGCGCTAGCTCTGCCGGAAAAATAAATATGGAGAACGATAGTACATGATGATGTACAAAATAAAATAGAATGATCTCCGTAGAGAAAATCAGCAAGCTGATGTATTATACTCCGTATAATTTTAAATCATTTTTAAATCAGCGCGAGTAGTGTAGTTCATACTAGAAAATATATCAACCCCTAGGTGACTAGGTGACCGCGAGTGAACAGCGTGATGCCGGAACATTGGGGCCCAGTACTGTCAGAGAGCGACTGTCGGTATCTCCTGTGTTGTATAGCGCTGTTGGTATAAATTAACACATACAAATAAATCCGCAAGCGCACGAATACCGTTTTAGCTTTCACCCGAAGGTTTTAATATCGTATCCACAGGGAAACATGTGAGTGTAACTAAGGTCTAACTTAACTCGGATGTAACACAAAACTTAAGAAAGTTGAGGTTGTAGAGGAGACTCTAAGGTTCTCTAATTCTAATCTGGGTAAGGTATGCCTTCTATTGTTCAACTTCGGGATGCCACTTAGACAATAAAGCACCTATGTAGGATCACTCTACTGACGTGACTACGGTCCTACTATTTAAGAACCTGCTCAATTTGGTGTGGACTACAAGGGATAGATAGGGCTGTCACCACCTACTTCTACCACACAACCATAGAACAGGAAGCAAACATAGGTAACAGCTAACCTAAGCACCGCGCTTATGATAACAATTACTACTCTAACCCAGGCATGCAATATGGATTAAAGCACTCAAAAGAGCTATGAACGAGAAGAACAACGTAAACATAAACTTACTTGAATCAAAAGTCGAATACCAGAGAAATCTCAAACGTAGATTAACTTCCCCCAAGGTACAAGCTGTAGAGGGAGCACTGACAGGCCGGCACCTCCTCCAAACTCCTTTCTCTCTCTACATCTCTCTAATTTACAACTAGATGAACTAGACAACTAGAACTAGAACTAGACGAACTAGAACTAGATGAACTAGAAGAGATTCATCTAGAGGGACCTCTACTTCTATTTGGATGGAGGGTTGAAACCCTAGGTTTTGCTCTGTAGGTATCTAATGAGAAGGAGATGGCTTGAGGGGGTGCCTAGGGCCTGCTTATATAGCCCGGTGGGATGAACCGTGGCCCTTGGATCAAACCGACCTTCACGTAGGGTTAAGATGCATCCTTGGAGGCAGTGGAGGAAGACTCTGGAAGCCGAGGGCCATTGGGCCCAGTGCCAGGCCGACCGGCCTCATGGTGGGGCCGACCGGCCTCCTCTAGAGGCGGTTCGCCCTCTGCTTTGCTCCCTTGCCTTCTAGATCCTTCCTGATCCTTCTTGCGTCGGTTTGACGTGGAGATGAAGTAATTTGATTCGGTTTCCTTCACGGGCAAGCAATCTAATTCTGTATTATCATATTTAGTCCCTGGAAAATATAGATTCACCAAAACCTGTGGAATTATGTCAGTTAAACCCTATGTGATGATGGTTCCGGTGTGTTCTAGAGTCTTCCCGAGTAGGATTCCGTCTTTAATGTTGATATCTTTCTCTCCGGGTGTCCTAACATAGCAAGTGATATGTCTGTTTCGATCATCTCGACGAGCCCGTCGCAATGGTGCACTCAAATTCATCACTTGAGATACTTTTATGTGGTGAAAACATGAATGTCCTGTAAAACAAGTGAGAACACCAAAACTCGTGGAACTCATGAGAATCAAACCCTACAACTATGCTTTGTTATTCATTTTATATTATATTGTGGCATAATTGATGGTTGATAAATGATGTTAAGGACCGTCAACAACTCCCCCAAGCTTACCCTTTGCTAGTCCCTTAGCAAATACTCATGATAGATCAGGAGTTGTTACAATGCTTTCACGCCTCAAAAGTACACATGCGTTCAACCAAAAATTCTCCTCCGGATTAGGTTTAACCGCTCTGACTTTCAAACTTTCCCATATTACCTTCAACCATGGAGCTTCTTAGCCTTCACTTGGGTCTTGAGAAATTGAAGAGCAGAACGATCAAGTCAAGCACTATGTCTCAAGCTCTTCATTCAACTATTATTCTGGAGTTTTGCAAGATTTTTAAAATAAAACTCAGAGTATCCTGTTGTATGACTCTCTCAAATCTCTTAATATATGTGGTATTTCTAGATCCTCTCCAAGGTAAAGTGAGATTTGCCTTCTCTCATCCTACATCTAATGCTTTATCTGGAGCTCATAGGTATGGAGACAGCGTATACATACTTGCAAAGCATATATTGTAAAGTCAAACAATGGATCCAGAGAAACAAGTCATACAATCAAATCAAGATGTGCATGTGTATGGATCAAGGAGTGGTTTAAATATATGGTGTGGTGGTGATAATGAAGGATCCTAATTCTACTTTTGCTCCTTTGAGGAAAAATGGATCTCTCTTGAAAATTGAAGGACTTAGACAAATGAAAATCTGGGCTATGATTATTTATTATTTCATTTTTTTAAGAGAGGCAGGCATCTAAGTACCCATTGTTTTGGTAGGACACTTGTCCATGTTTTACTCTCTATATCTCTTTTTTTTCCAATACTTTTTTTCTTTTTCTCTTTTTTTTAGCCCAAGACTTCCCGTCTATAATGAAACAGTTGAGAGATAATAACAATGATAACTTGGAGCAATAATAACTGGGGCTCAATGGAATGAATAGGTGGCAAAAATCTAATAAGGCATGTGATTGGTGTTCTCTTCCGGAGTAGGAGGGAAACATATTTGATGGACCTAAATGAAAAGGCATGTTGTTGCGTACTTCCAGTGTAGATGCAACATATTTAAGTGGAGTGTACGTGATCTTGATTTAAAAGCATGACAAGTCTCTAAGGGTCAACAAAGGGTCAACAAAGCTTGACAACACTCAATGCAAATATAAGCAGCAAATATATGAGTGAAAGTTTTCTATCCTATGTATGGCTGTGGTAGAAATCTCAAAGCTCTGTCATACAGGAACTCATCATGTGGCATTTTAAGATTTTCAAATGATAAATTCTCCAGAACTCTAGTATCATTAGCTGCAAGATAAATAGCAGCTCAAAACCATCTCATATCATACTCGTCAACTACCTAGACTTAGATCAAGCATATGCAACCCACAAGTTTCAGGCTCAGAGTTTATTTCATGTCAAAACAGTCTTATCCAAAACTCGGGAGAATTCAAGGCTGAAAACTAGGTACTTGAAAGGAATTACGGCAGAGCAACTATTCATTATTTCCATTATGATCAAAATTAAGTTCATTTAATCTAGGGCAGCAAACAACCTAGTACACTCTCTTGTGTCTTTTATTTCGCACACTAATGTTATATTACCTAGCTAATATTATAAATACTAATCAAGCAAACTAGACACACTTTAACTAGCACACATTATTACGAAGCAAAAACTTGACTGGATAAAGGAGACATTGAAGATTTGTAGTGTTGAAAGTGTGTCTCCTCTAAACAGACTCCTTATAGAAGTGTGAACCTTTATGTGCCCACATTTTTTAATTATTATTTTTTCTATGAGAGACATAGTAAGAAGGGAGTGTAAGAGGATAAGCATACTTATCTGGATATTGGGGATGCCCTTCCCCCAAGCTAGATGTTGATGTAGTCGTTCACCTTGGATCCTTGATAGCGTAGATGTACTTCACTCTACTGGAGCATCGGAGTGTTAGATGATTGTTGCAGTGCTCCCTTAGTGGATGAAACATCTACTTGCATGTTGTAACAACCCGGATTTTTCCGTAAACCAAAAATGCGAATTTTTTAAAAAAAATTTCCTGCAAATGTGTGTAAGCATGTAGTTGCTAGCTCAAACTGGGAACAATTTATAAATAAATTGTTGCATACATATAGTATTGTTTGTAGGTGTTGCCGGAGTTTCTTAGTTTGTTAGGGTTTTGTTTTGGAGAAGCACAAAACCGTAGTGACTTGTTGTGTATTCCTTGCGGGAATATTTCAATCATCCTTGAACTATTCTCTCAAAATCCCTAAGTCAAATAATCTCCGACCTTGCCTCTAACGTTGCCATCTATTGGACAAGGATCCCGAAACCCCTAGTTGACTCCGAGAAGACCACCACAAGGTGTAAGCATACTGGGCAAATATGTTTACACAAGTGACTTACGGATTAATAAAGGAGCTTAAGATTTAGAAATAGAAAAGAAGAAAGAAACGAAATAGAAAAACGCCAACAGGCCCAATCCCTTCCTTCGTTCCCCTCCAGCCCAACCTGCAGCAGCAAGCTGTTGCACCGGCCCAGCTCCAGCTGCAGCGGCCCGTTCGGCCAATGCGTAGCCCAGCTCAGCCCGACTTCCCTTCCCCACCGAGCAGGCCCACGAAGCCACTCCGGCCCAGCTGGCCCGGTAGCCGTCCCTGCCCTGCAACCCTATAACGTTGTCCGCTCCCAGCCGCCGCCGCCAAGAACGCATGCGATGCACGCACGGCGCACGCAACCCCGCGCAGCTGGCCCGCATGCCGATGCCCTGCCTTGCTCCGCGCCATCCGATGCGCCTCTCCCAAGGATCGCCGTCCGCTGCCTGATGCCCTAGCGAGCCGCCCTATCTAACCCGAAGAAGCTGGCCACCTTCTTCTTCCCCAAGGCGCCGCCGCTGCTCTGCCCTCCTCCGCTCCGCGCTGCAGCCAACAGCACTGCGCGCGCAAGCACGCTCGCCACGCAGCGCCCTCACACCACACCGACGCCTGCTCGCCACCGAGCCGCGCCGTCCGCGACGCCGTCAGCCGCACCAGGTCGAGCTTCGTCGAGCGCCTCTGCCTCCACGCCGGGCCACGCCGCCGTCCATCCGCGTTCCCGGCCACCACGGCTACCACATCGCGCCGCCACCGGAGTACCTCGGCGTCGTCCACCGGAGCAGCAACGTCGAGCCGAACACGCTGACACCCTGTGCGCGCCACCGACGACGTCCGCCGTGCAACCACCGTCCCAGGTCGCCGCGCTCGTCATCTCAAAGCCCGGCACCCAGCTGCAGTGCTTCTCCACCAGCGCACCTCGACGTCGCCACGCCGTCGTCTTCCCCTGCGTCCACGCCACTGCTGGACCTCCACGTCGCCGCCGGGAACGTCTTCATCGCGCCGAGCCGACCCCGCCTCGCCGTCCGCGATCAGCACCACCGCCGTTCCTGGAGCACGCCACCAGCACCGGGCGATGCCGCCGTCTCCGTTCGTCCACGACGCGGCCACCTCCTGCAGCAGTACCACAACTGCAGCACGTCGTCCTCGCCTTGGCCATCTCCTGCAGGCCACCTGCTCCACCGGACCATGCTGCAACCATGACTCCACGTCTTCCTCCGCGAACGTGCCGTCGGCCCTGCCGCGTCCAGCAGCAACGCCGTCCTCTTCTTCGCCGACATCGTTCAAGCTCCGGATCATGACACCGGCGCCCGCGAGACTCGATATCCTTCTTTCATCCGGCATACATGTTCTTATACCTGTCGTTGTCCTTTGTACACTTTGATATACCTACATGTATGCTTGAGCCGTGCCTTCATGCCGAATTGTTTCCTTGTTGTTTTGGACATGTGATGCTCCGCGTCGCCCGATCTTCCTCCCGCCCCGATGGACCGCCAAGCCGCGTTCCCGACCGTGCCAAGTCGTCGTCGTCGACCTCACCCCGTACCCGAACACCGACGCCCGCGTCCGGACCACGACATCGTTCAAGCCCCGGACCGTGACTCGGACTCCTTCATCGACCTTCCGCGACCGTACCGGAGACCTCCGATTCGACCCCAAGATCGGCCAACCCCTACTACGACTACGGCAGGCCCCGCACTGAACAACGACCACATCTACGATCTCCGACTCTGTACCGCGACCATGATGCCGAGCAACGCCGGCCACGCACCTCTGCTTTGTCAACCACGGTGAGCTCGCTAGAGCCCCTCCCCCCTTAACCTTCCGAGCACCGTCGTGTTCACCGCGTCTCAACAGCTTGCAGCGATTCTTCCGAGCACCGTAGAACCCACGTAGGATTTCTTTTCTTGCTTGCGGCGATTATCTCGTTACCGTGCACGTCATGCGCGCGCTAGATCGAGCTAGGGCCGCGCCTCACCGCGTTTTTGAGCACGTCGGAGCCGACCACGCCGCCGCCGTGGCGCGGTCGTTCCAATCGATGCCGGCCGCCTCGCAAGACGAGGAACGGCCGAGGAGCACCCGTACGCCGTCACAAACCTCGCCGCTGTGCCGTTCACCGTTTAGGCTTGAAGAATCGCCGTGTTTCACGTACACCGGAGTTGAGCGGAGCTCCACCGTGCGCCACCGCTGCGCGCGGACTCCGCTGTGGAGTTTGGTCACCTGCACCACGTTTTCCAGCTAGCGTGCGATATCACAACACGTTCGGTTCAAGCTTTTGCGCTCCGGAAGGTCCCATGGACTTCACTGGCACCTGCCGCCGTGGCCAAGCCACGGTGGTGCATGGTTTCGTCGTTTGAAAACCACAGCCGCACCCTTGATAATCTTCGAAGCTTCGTAAATGCAGCCGTAATTTTATGAAGGAGTTGGGAAAGAAAACGCCCGGAGTTGCTCCATGGGAGCCTCGCCGGAGACTGGCACCGCGGCCAAGCCGTTGCGGCACGTGATTCGCTATCAAACGGAGACAACCGCCGCGGCCAAGCCACCATAGCACGTGCGCCGCCATCTTCGATGATGCTGGCCACCCTGTTGGACGGGGACTGGCCGAGGAGTTTCGCCTCGATCACAAGCATCGAAACGTTGAGACCGTTGAACCGGAGCTGCGCTGCGTAACATCACTGGCGTGTGCCGCCGCAGCCAAGCCACCGTCGTGCGCACGCCGTGAAATGGAACCATGTCATGACTGCTCCAGCCACCTCGATTCTCGGGAACTGGCTGAGATCTACCGGGACCCACGTGTTTTACACTGATGCCACTGCGTACGTCTTGTTCTGGTGGTTTGACCTGGCACCATGCCGACATTATGTTGAGCCGTACCTGACGTTCCGGTCGCCTTGCTTTGCAAGTGCACGCCGTTGAGACCCTGTCCATTGTGAGTCGTGACCCTCTGGGACAAGCCATGTTTTCCTCTGAACCTTCGGGTGATCGAATCATAGTCAATGTCTAACCGAAACCAATGGAAAACTCTTCTTGTACCTTTTCGTAATCATTACTCCACTGTTGTGCTCCATTCTTACGATCGGTCTGTACCTATCTTTCATACAGGATCTATCTATCCTCGAGCTATGGAATTGTGCTACTCCGCAGTTGTCTTTTGGTTGTGTCTTGGTTCTTTTCGTTGGTTGTTTGTTTGGCTGTGTGTCGTGCCTTCGAGCCGGCTGAGGGATCGTATCTCATTCGAACGTTACGATCGCGGGATTCGTCTCGCCATGGCCGTGATGCCGAATGTAACTCGACCCCTCACTTTTAGTTGACTCCATAGTACTATGGATGTTAGCTCCTATCTTCGACCCTAGGATGTGGTCATGTTGGACTTGATATTGATATCAATACGAATGCAGATATTACCCGCGCACTTCAAGCCCTTCGTGACCAAGTACTGTGGGAGATGACCTAGGAGATAACAATCGTGGGACGGTGGATGCCAACTCATGTTGGTATAGCTTATGGCCGCGAGTTCGCCTCGCCATGACCATGGAGCTATGCTTGTCTCTTTTGTTGTTCTTGCTCTTGTTGCTCCTTGCCCGTTTTTGTGCTACTTTCTTCTCGGCTCCCGACGTTGTCGTGTCGTGTGGATCGAGAGGACCGTAGTTGTCCAATCTCTTTGCGCTACCGCTTTCTACCATAGTGGGCAAGCCGAAGTACATTGGAGCCAAATCACAATAGTGTTGTTCATTCTTGTTTGATTCTTGTGTCCAAATTGTGACTTGCGGGATAAGGCTACAGGAGCCGAACCCCGTCGTTCTTCCTTTGCTGGGCCCGTCCTCCGATTCCCGTCCTTTCCATGACGCCCGGATCGAAGGTCGTGAGCCGTGGTGTTTGCTATGGATAAGATCTGGCTTGGCATGATCTAAGCTTGCGCGTAGCAAACCACCACTCTTGTTTCTTTGGCCCGAGGAATCGGACAACCACCGAGAGGGCTAACTCGTGTCTTTTAGCATCTCGTTGGTGTTATTGCATCTTCCTGCGTCTTGTCATCTTTTCGAGCGTTGAGTGTTCTCTTGCTTGGTGTGTCGCTTTGCGGAGTAGCTGACGATCGGACCAAGAGAACGTGGACGAAGACAAGGACTGTGGAGCGGAGTCAACCTAGGAGGAGAGGACCCGCTGATCGACTACACCACGGATGGAGAATTGTACCACTACTACCACTACAGCGCAGGTGTCATGGCAGCACCCTCTTTTAGAGAATCCTATTAGACATTGCAAAATATTTAGAATTGCTAGCGCTTTATATTTATTCCTTTGCTAGCATATTGATGCATGCTATTGCCTGAGCCATTATTACCCTGATTGCAACCCACTCTATCATGTTTCCCAGCTTTGCGCTATCGCTCACTTATATACTGTTACTTGCCCGCTTGCTTGCATATTACACCACTATACTTATTATTACTCCACTTCGCATTGTATCTGTGATGTGATGCGGGTGGTGAACCCCGGGAATGGTTTGGCTTGGGATGCCGGACTTGGTGGTGTGTGAGCGTGCTGCATGTGTCTTGGGTGCGTGGAGGGTGAGGGTTGTGTCGACCAAGCTGGAATATACGACGAGCCTGGGGTGAGTCTTGCCGTGTGATGCGACCTGGGCATCCTATGATGTGATTACCTGTGGCAGGTAAATGGTGACTTGAGGTGGTCCTGGGTGTGAACCTCGGAGAGGTGGAGCCCAGGATGGAGGTGCTGTTGTGGCACGTTAAATGGAAACCCTGATGAAGACATTCTGGCTTGGTCAATCCCTAAGGACTTACTAGTACTCAGACTCACCAGGATACCTCACATGTCACTCGCCCTATATGGTGCGGGATGGTCAGACTACTTGGTAGGATGATGCCACTACTGCTAGGAGAGCGGTGTAAGGAAGGTACGGGCGTGGAGTTCCCACACCCTTCCGAGACTTCATAGGTACCCTATTATGTTTTGGATACCACAGATGGATATCACTTTTGGGCCCCGGTACTATGACTCACAGTTTCAGCCGCCCCAGACTAGACTTGGGATGTTCCAGGGCTGAATGGTAGAGTGGCATTATCCTAGGCTAGCAAGCGGCCGGAATTTTGCCTAGGAGAGTCATGACTCCGAGGATGGCTAATCTTGTGGTTATATGAAACCTCTGCAGAGTGTATGGTTGATCGATCGATACATAGTCGACTTGTCTCCGACTCGTCGCTATGGACCTTTCCTGGGTTTCGCTTAAACTAGATAGGAGATGAGTCTTATTTTCTTCCCCCTGGGTATGTGGTACTACCGGTCATGAGTCATGGGGCTGCCGGCCGTTGAGATAGGCCGAGAGGGAGTTGGCCTGCCGACCTGAGTGTGAGATGTGGTGAGGTGGTGATGGTGTGGAGATGGTATGGGATGGATGGGTTGATGGATGGATGTCAATGTGTGTGGATGGGGATGTGTTAAAACTTGACAACTATTATATTTTTATTTTACTTGATGCTACTTCACATGCGCTAAGAATGCAAACCACAGCCAAATGTTAGGATCGCCAGATCCCTTTATTTTCTCTTTTCCACTAAAGCTCATCGGTGCTGACCATGACCTGCACACATCTGGCGGTGTGCAGATTTCCTGCTTCTCAGAGATGCTGACTTTAGAAGAATTAGGAGGTCTCGTGCCTACGCTCAAGTTTGGTTCGGATGATGGATCTACGCTGACTCTGATGATGCCGTGAAGGAGGAGCCTTCACTCGATAGACTTTCGCTAGATTAAGTCTGTATTAGGTGTGTTCTCAGTTGATGTAATATCTTGTTTCTTGTAATCTTACAATGTATGACTGTGATATCAACTGATATATGATAATATGATGGAATCAATTTTTGGTTTTATCATATTATAACTCATTCTGTGGATTTTCCCTTTGAGGAAAATTGAGGACGTTTCACATGTCAGGTCTTACTCTTCTCGATATTTTAAATCCTGCAAGGCTCAAATAGACAACAAAGCTCGTGGAACAGATTAAGCATTAGTGGAAAACCATCTTTGCCTTAGTTGTCTAGAGCCTTTGAGATACTTTCTATGTGAGCTTAATTTCAACAGGATCTTTATTTTTGGATTTTTGTTTTATATGCAGAAAACAGAAGTATAACTAGATGAATATGCATTTTTATTTTTATGCAACCACAGTAAATATTCATATGGGTTTTTACACACCACAGGGTAATTCACATGGGGCTTAGATTTTTTTATGCAATGAAATGATGATTAACATTTTTATTTCTTTTTCAATGTAATGTTAATACAGAAAAATGAGTATGTTAAAGTGAAAATCATTCTTGCAATGCAAAAAGTAAATATGGACATAACTACCGATTTTACCTCCCGGCGAGGGTTCGGTGATTTGAGTCCGCCGAATAGGACTTTGTGTCTGGTTCAATCTTCAGAGGTTTCCTCCAGCTTCACTCGAGAGCTGGATGGTTGCTCTTTAGACGTTGGAGAACTTGATGATGATGATGTCTCTTTCTTCTTCCACACTTTCTTGGACTGAGGACTTGCTTCCTGTGGTTCACTCTTCTTGAACTTCTCCTCTTCTTCTTTCTCAAGAAAATTGGAAGTGGATTTCTTCAGATGTCATGTAGATTTTCGCGCTGGTGGTGTTGAGAAAGAGTCTTCCTAGGATGATGTGGACGTCATCATTATCTCCCATATCAAGAACCACAGAGTTGGTGGGAATGTATTAATCTCTGGTCTTGACCATGACATGTCTCAAGTGGTGATGCTTGAGGTAGTCGTGCCACCCATGTCTTTTACTCTCCCAACAGTTTGAAGTGAAGCATTAATAGTGGGAGCTGACAGCATCTTGCTCAGTGTGCATGCATGCAGAATAAGAACCTTCACTTATAGGATTTAGGGAATGGCTCCCTTTACACTTTGCTTGAAGTGGTCCTACTTGCAAAGACAAGGTAGAGATCAAGTGCATGGGCTCCGTTGGTGGAAAAACACCAACAGAACCAAATCTTTCTATTTCTTCTTCTCTAACCTTAAGCATTATGATCAAGATGGAGCAAATGTTTTATGCTTTGTTTAATTTTATCATGGGTGGTAGAATCAGACTAATGAGCATGAGTGTGGCAGATCATATTTGACAGAAAGGATTAATTTCTTAACCTATGGAAGGATTGTCTATTTATTCTTGGTGTATCAAGCTTTATATGATTAATACTATCATCTTCCAAAAATAAGATGTACAACATTTTTGCTCATGTGGTTAAGAGTGTGGGCTCATTAGAAAGTGGTGGTAGGAAGAACAAGCTTAAAGAACTAAACATGTTGAACTAATCAGGTTGAGTAAACTAAGGTTGTAATTCCAACATGTTTGTTCTTCACTTATGTGGATATAGGATCAAGAGAAAGCTTGAGAAAGCTTTAGAATAGTGATTACTCACCTTGGATGTTACCTTTGTTGTTGAAGAGTGATGGCATCGTAACACCTTGTGGAAGCTTTTCTTGCTCAACTGGTTGTGCTCATGAATGGCTTGTCTCCTATGTTGCACTTCATCATTCTCGTCCTTTTGTCACTGCTTCTTTTTGTTCTTCATTGTGTTCACACCTCTTGCTCATCTCTTGTTTTTTTCTGCCAAGCATTAGTAGACAACACATACCCGAAGGAACATACAATAAAGATAGTGTTGTCATAGAGCTACAGGACATGTTCTATGTTATAGAAAAGTCCGTTTGATCATTAGGACTGGCATAGAACATTTATCTAATTCTTACTTCTCCTCTAAAGGATAAGTTTGATTCTTATGAAACAAAGTTGTAAGCTCATTCAAATTTACAAAGGAAAAGTAATAGTGAGCAGAGGGATTGCAAACCAGTGTACCAGAGTGACAGGAGCTTGAGTGGAAGAGGAGCTTTGTCAAATCATCTTTGGAGGTCAGTCTTCCTCCCCCAAGCTTGAACTTGTCACTCAACACTTGGAGTCAAGTGTGCACATCCCTTGAAGTATGTTGTTACTCCCATGTTCTCTGATCTTATTCATCCTTCATTCCTGAATCTGTTGGTCAAGGCTCATAGATTTTGGGTCCTCTAGAGCTAGACCTCTCCTTTGTATTTTCCTTTAAACCATCTGATCCTGGAGGTGAGGATGTAGAGATAGTTGCATGTCTTCTTCCATCATCCTTGTTAATTTCTTTGTTAATTCTTGATTGATGGAATGGTGTTCATTGGAGATGTGGACTTGTATTCCTCCATGATGTTCGTTGTCTTCTAATGGCTTAGAGAAGTTGTTCGTCCACCTCCAATGAGTGAGTGATTTACTTGTAGATCTTGTTTGATGCACCGGTCTTCTTCTTTGTTTCATGGAGCTATTTTCTCCATGATGAATGGACTATGTCTTCCTTGTGTGCAATTATTGGCAGTCCATTGCAAGCCTTGCTCCATCTCCAGAGTGAGTTCATCTCAGGACTTTCCTAAATTGAATTTAAGAGTTCTCTGCAGGGATTAGTCCAACAGAATATACCAATGTCTACACAAGTAACTCTTAGTTCAATAACCAAACTAGACTCCATGTCTAATGTGAGTAAGGAAGGCTATTTAACCTAAGCACCACGCTTAATTTAAAAACCAATGGAAGCATGGCGAGTACTTCCAAACCAAAATTTACTATGGTAGACAAAGTTAACATGAATGCACTATAGAGATTTACTCAAGTGGAGATGAAGGATCATGATTGTTGTTTAGAAAATTGAGAATAACTTGAAGGTAACGATAACCAAGTATTAAGCAACATGATAAGTGATGTTTTTAGAGAAATCTATCCCTAGCTTGAAATTTGCAAGTTTGGAGGACAAAACTCTCATATATGAATGTGATTCAATGTTGCATAGTGATTGGTTGGACATACCTTTGCAATGTCATCCTTCATTATTTTTGCTCCAAACCTGGAATGGTTAGTTACAAAAATACCCAAAGGAATATTTTCATAGTTGTAACTCTACGCTCATACACAAGGGCATATATCAAAGTAAAAGTTCATGTTGTCCCTTGAAAAGTGCTTGTTTTAGGACAAAAAGCTCGTCCTTGGAAAACCTTCGAATTTCAAATTGGTGAAGTGGTTTCCCTTCCAACACCAATCTATGTGTTTGCTACCAAGATCCTCGCCAATGAGATCTACAACCACCCATTCAAAGTGTTTGTAAATAAGAATTAGGAGGGTGTTGGTGTTCTTGTGTGGCAAGATTGGAGAGACCAGTTGATTCAGGAGTTTTCTCAACTTAGCATGAGCTATGCTCATTGATGATGTTCCTTCCTTTGTCAAGTTGCCAAGGTGGATTCTACTTGAATGTCAAGGATTTTCCTTGGATTGGTCACTCTCATTTGATCTTGTATAGGGCCTTGTCCACACTAGGATGAGTCAAATTTATTATGAAGACTGATCAAAGTTCACCCTATGTAGGACAGGATGTTTTCTAAGAGATCCCTTCTTGCGAAGCTTCAAAAAATGTTTACTAGAAGGTCTCTTATGGAAGTTTGAACCATCCCCAAAATCAGAAAGTTTGGTTTTAAGGCTTTCCAAAGGTGGAATTGCTTCTTCCCTTGGAGGATTTGGGAGATTGATGGCTCAAGAGTGATAGCTAAATCTTAGGATTTGAATGATTATGTTTTGGCTATCAGAACATTTTCTTATTACATGGGTAGACTTCCTTCTCTTTCAGGGAGTTAAGTGTAAGAATTAGGGCAAGGGGGTCTTTCCACTTTCTTCTATGAAACATAGACCTTGGTCACTAGCAGACAAACAGAGAAAGACTCTCTAGTGGCAGTACTAAGGGATTGCACAGATTTGTTGCTAAGGCCCAAAAGATGTTAAAGAAGTATGTGGTCTAGCAAGGTCTAGGCTAGTGATGAGGTCATTTAGAATGATCCCCTAATGTGCCAAAAGGAATCTCAATCTAGTTGTCTAAAACACTTCTCCAGAGAAGGAATGTTCCAGAAATGTGGAGCGTGGCTAATAACCAGGTGTTATGATAGGCTGTAAAGATTCTACTGGTTTAAGTCAACACTCGTGGGAGTAAATGATAAGAGTGGAATTCAGAGTCAATGGGGGGAGAAGATAAAGAGTATGATACAAGGCATAAGCTAGGTTCAAAGTCAACTCAGCAACCGTTTCCCCGGCAACGGCGCCAGAAAGCTTGTTGGTATAAATTAACACATACGGATAAATCCGCAAGCGCACGAATACCGTTGTAGCTTTCACCCGGAGGTTTTAATATCGTATCAACAGGGAAACGTGTGAGTGTAACTAAGGTCTAACTTAACTCGGATGTAACACGAAACTTAAGAAGGTTGAGGTTGTATAGGAGACTCTAAGATTCTCTAATTCTAATCTGGGTAAGGTATGCCTTCTATTGTTCAACTTCGGGACGCCACTTAGAAAATAAAGCACCTATGCAGGATCACTCTACTGACGTGACTATGATCCTACTATTTAAGAACCTGCTCAATTTGGTGTGGACTACAAGGGATAGATTGGGCTATCACCACCTACTTCTACCACACAACCAGAGAACAGGAAGCAAAAATAGGTAACAGCTAACCTAAGCACCGCGCTTATGATAACAATTACTACTCTAACCCAGGCATGCAATATGGATTAAAGCACTCAAAAGAGCTATGAACCAGAAGAACAATGTAAACATAAACTTACTTGAATCAAAAGTCGATTACCAGAGAAATCTCAAACGTAGATTAACTTTCGTCAAGGTACAAGCTATAGAGGGAGCACCGACAGGCCGGCACCTCCTCCGAACTCCCTCCTCTCTCTACATCTCTCTAATTTACAACTAGATAAACTAGACAACTAGAACTAGAACTAGACAAACTAGAACTAGATGAACTAGAAGAGATTCATCTAGAGGGACCTCTACTTCTACTTGGATGGAGGGTTGAAACCCTAGCTTTTGGTCTGTAGATAATGAGAAGGAGATGGCTTGAGGGGGCGCCCAGGGCCTGCTTATATAGCCCGGTGGGATGAACCGTGGCCCTTGGATTAAACCGACCTTCACGTAGGGTTAAGATGCATCCTTGGAGGCGGTGGAGGAAGACTCTGGAAGTCGAGGGCCATTGGGCCCAGTGCCAGGCTGACCGGCCTCATGGTGGGGCCGACCGGCCTCCTCCAGAGGCAGTTCGCCCTCCGCTTTGTTCCCGTGCCTTCTAGATCCTTCCTGATCCTTCTTGCGTCGGTTTGACGTGGAGATGAAGTAATTTGATTCGGTTTCCTTCACAGGGAAGCAATCTAATTCTGTATTATCATATTTAGTCCCTGGAAAACATAGATTCACCAAAACCTATGGAATTATGTCAATTAAACCCTATGTGATGATGGTTCCGGTGTGTTCTAGAGTCTTCCCGAGTAGGATTCCGTCTTTAATGTTGATATCTTTCTCTCCGGGTGTCCTAACATAGCAAGTGATATGTCCGTTTCGATCGTCTCGACGAGCCCGTCGCAATGGTGCAATCAAATTCATCACTTGAGATACTTTTATATGGTGAAAACATGAATGTCCTGTAAAACAAGTGAGAACACCAAAACTCGTGGAACTCGTGAGAATCAAACCCTACAACTATGCTTTGTTATTCATTTTATATTATGGTGGCATAATTGATAGTTGATAAATGATGTTAAGGACCGTCAACAAGCGCGGAGCTGTAACACGTGATCGGAGGAACCGGGAGCAGTGCCTTTTCTGATAGACTCAATAGAAGAACGTAACTGTTCGGCTTATGAAGAAAACGTATGCATGTTTATGGTAGACTTGTTTAATTTATGAAAAAGAATTGCGTCAAAAAACTCCGTTTTTTGGATTAGCAATTTGGATTTGGACGCGTGTAGTCGCATGTATCCTTGGAATTGAGCCGGCCCCTAGATGGCCAAGCAGCCTCGAGTGGACAGCGCGATGCCGGATTGCTGAGGACTTGACATCGTCCGGGAGCGATTGTCAGTATCTCCTGTGTTGTATATCGCGGAGCTGTAACACGTGGTCGGAGGAACTGGGAGCAGTGCCTTTTCTGGTCACCTCTCGTCAGAACATGAACTGTACGGCGTATTAAAAAAATGCATCTTTAAGTCGAGCGCACTCTCCGAGTGGTCGGTAAATAATTATGAAGACATGTATATGATGAAGATATATGTATGACGGTTGATGAAATATTAAATAAAATATTAACACTTAGCTTTTGTTGCTGATGTCGTCGTCGAGTAGATGTTGTAGCCCGAACAGCTCGCTCAACGGTTTGGGCGGCTCGCTCCGCGAGCGAATCGTCGAAGTTGTTGTCTCCATGCACGATGCATGAATACATGCGAGTCGATCTCGTCTGATGCACTCGTACGTACGGAAATCTCGTGTGCCTTGACACGTACGTGTTATTCCCCTAGCTGTACAGCCTGATGGACGCCCGGCACGGTGTCGGTATGTGCCTATGTGGCCTATCGAGGGCGTGGATGTACGTGCCGTCAAGCTCCACAGATCGTATGGCTCTTTGGCGATGTCGGAGAAGATCGTGTGCATGCAGTTGTAGGCCTTGCGTCTTCCCTTGGCAATCGGCTTGAGCCTCGTCTGTTGGACTTGATGCCACGCGCTCGTACTTGCACTTGGCTTGCATGTCTTGTAGATGCGTATGCGCTTTTGATTGCTTGCATGGTCTCGTCGTTGATGTCCAGTGATCTTAAGCCTGATTGGATCTCGACGGAATAAGAGTTCGGAGTCGATGCCGCGTCTGATGGTCGTAGGTCAGAGGCAAACTCGGCACCATGCGCGTGCGTGGCGCTCCTTGCCGCCGTGCATGTCCGTCGCTATCTGGACACCTTGCAGATGGCTTGCCCTTGTAGTCGTAGTTGATCCGGCGTGCTGTCGATTCCCGTGCATGGACGGATCGCCGCACAACCAGAGCATGGCTCGGACTGGTTGCTTGTCCGTCCACCATATCTGAGATCGGGTAGATGCAAACGTGGACGTATTCGCTTTGCCCTACTGCATGGTGCACCAGGGCTCCGCCAGTCCGCCGTGAAATCGTAGAGCGACGTCTTGGTGATGATGCTTCGCGATGAAGATGCTGGACGCTGGTAGTCGGTCCGCGGCCAGCTTTGGATCTGGACGGGCCGAGTGATCGACGACGGCGATGAATGGTGGTGAAGCCGTCCTCGGCAGGTCGATGTGGATCGATCCACCAAGGAAGCTGCCGACGAGTTGCCGGAGCAGACTTGTCGGCAAGATGGTCGATGACGTTGGTGCAGAAGCAGGCTGCACCGCCTCCACGGTTCCGGGTTTAGGTCAGACCCGCCTCGAACTCCATGGAAGCAGGAAAAGAATCCATCTTGCTCGCCTGGTGATCTGAGCGCACAGCCCCTACCTGGCGCGCCACTGTCGACGAAATATCAGCGGCAGTCTACCACGGTAGTGATTTGTCGGTAGAGGTGAAGTAGATCGGCGAGCGAGATGTTAACAGAGAGACAGAACACAAAGTTTACCTAGGTTCGGGCCGCTAGAGCGCGTAATACCCTACGTTCTGCCTGTTTGTTATTGCAATGGGTGCAAAGATGAGAGATCAGATGAGATCTCCCTTCCTTGTCCCGTCAGATGAGATGTCCTCTTGGGGACCCCTGCCCCTCCTTATATACTCCGAAGGGATAGGTTTACAAGTAAAGTAGCCTATTTGGTACTACTACAATATAGTGCGGTGCACGTCTCCATTTTGTGGGCCGGGCCACCTCCTTCCGAGCAGGCCCAAGGCTAGCCGTGAGGATATAGGGGGTCTATACACCCAAAATCAGGAACGACATCAAATGGGATGGCAAGCCGGTGGCGGGGTACCTTGGTTGAGTATTAGACTGCAGTGACGTTATGGTGTCGAATGCTACGGAGGGTGTCGGCCTCAGAGATTAGGCTCTCACAATGCTTGTCGATGAGACGCTCCATGGTGATCTCCTTGACCACCACCTATGCGCGCCCCGCGCGGCTGGTGCCACCCGTCATAAAAATTTCCTATATTAGATTGCAAGTAGTTCATGATCTAAATAAATAGAAAAAAATAAAATATTGCAATTTATGTTTCACAATCTAAAGTACATTAATTTATTGCAACATGATCAAGCAAGTGTTCACGTACAGGTCTTTTTCTCCGGGCTGTATGTAGCAATTGAAAGTGGTTTGCAGGGATGGCGACAAGCATGCCCTCTCTTTCCCACAATGTTAACTCCCTCCGTCAAGACATAGAATTAGATTGCTTAGTATGTCACCATCCAATAGATTTATTTCATCCATATAAAGAACACCTTCGCTTTTCTATTCTCCTCGTGATGCAGTAGGATGGCGATCGGCGATCTATTCTCTGGTCTCCATCAGAGCAGGGGCTAACAGAGCAGCACCACAGCTACTTGTGACTGTGAGGCCACCGTGTCGGTGCCCATGCAGCAAGGCTCCCGGAGTAGTACCCTAGAATATGATGATTTAATAATGATGATGTATAAACAACCTGGATCCAATATGGCGGCCTCGAGCGGCCGGCCGCGGGGCCATCGCTCGCCTGGCCTGGGCAGGGCGCCTCCCGCTCCCGCTGCCGCCGCTGGTTCGCGTGGCCTGGGGGCGTCGGGCTCGATCAACAGGCGTCGAGCTCGACCAGCGGCGCGGATGGCCTGGGGGCGTCGGGCTCGATCAACAGGCGTCGAGCTCGACCAGCGGCGCGGATGGCCTGGGGGCGTCGGGCTCGATCAACAGGCGTCGAGCTCGACCAGCGGCGCGGATGGCCTGGGGGCGTCGGGCTCGATCAACAGGCGTCGAGCTCGACCAGCGGCGCGGATGGCCTGGGGGCGTCGGGCTCGATCAACAGGCGTCGAGCTCGACCAGCGGCGCGGATGGCCTGGGGGCGTCGGGCTCGATCAACAGGCGTCGAGCTCGACCAGCGGCGCGTATTTCTTTTTTTTTTTTTGGAAAAAAGAAATGGGGCAACCGAGAATCGTAACGTGGCCGATGTGCCCACGGGCGTGGGGGCTGGAGGCGGAGGCCGGAGGGCGGCTTCAACGCACGATCCAAACAGTTCTGACCATCCGATCATGGTGAAGCCTACCGCAAAGATTTTCATGGTGTTGTATTTCTAGGTGCACATTTTGGAGTGTACGGAGAGAACCATGACTGCAGGAGATCAAAATTGTGGGTGGACTTAAGTATAATTTTGATTGGTCCCTTATAATAGAGATTAAGTAGCATAATCGTTGTTAGGCTGTGGGCCAGAATATAGTAGTAATTATGGAGGCAACACAATTTTTTAATTATAAAAAAACATAGTTTGTTTTCCAAAATGAACGTTTATAGAAGATATGAAATTCTAACTTCGTATGAGGTTTTGTTGATGGTCTACCCAATTCATCCCTAAATGAATAAATTATTTTTATTGCGAACAATCTTTTTTTTTTTTTTTACGTTTAGCCAGATTTATACATAGAGCGAATGCGTGAGAGACAGCCCAGCAGGGGCCTAGGGACAGCGGTGGGCCGGCCAGTGGGCTGGAAACCGTAAGCATGCGGTGTGGATGCCACCGGGGTGTGCCCAATATTAATCTCAAAAAAAAATTAGACATATTTTATTATATTATTAGAAGAATTTTTATTGGCATCGTATCGTTGCATTGCTTTGCTAGCCCTGCCCTCCATCGAAAGCTAGTATTTGTTGGTCAGCCTTGAAATCCGTGCAGGATTTGTCTCCCAACACTCCCACAGCACATGTACCATGGCTCACCACGGTCCACGGAGAGATGATTGACCATGGTTCAGCACACACAAGTTCGAAAAGGAACATTCAGCAACAGAAGCAACTTGGTAAAGCAATGATTCACGCCTCCACAAGGTCTTGGTACAGCATGTGAGTCTCTGCCACTGTCATGGACTTGGGCTTCATGATTCACGCCTCCACTCCCCGGCCAGGACTTGATCAGCATAATAGTCTTGTGGATGACCACCGGGCACCGACGGCAACGCCAATATCTCGTCACCGAAGAAAGAAAGATAGAAAAAAAAGAGCGCTCTTGCCATCAATTTGTTTCCTTGACCAGCCACAAAATTGCGTAAATATTTTCTTACATGATTTGACAATTGGTAGCGTGGATAAGATACCCCTTGATTGGGGACACAAGCGGAGTCTGCACGTCCGTACGCGTACGGTGCAAAGGGAGCACATAGTATGTGATATTTTGCCTCTACACTATTATTACATGCACAACAAATTTTTTTGCCGGTGCTTTTCGAAAGTAAAAACACACACACACAAGCCGGCGCAAAATCGCCAAGCGTAGCGACTAGCTGAGTGCACGGTCCCATCCATTCCACCAAGTTGGAAGTAGGAGTCTCTGGGGGCTGCACGTGGCGGCAGCAGCGCACAAACCTTGGTCAGCGTGCAAGACAACAATTCACTCTGGATTTGCAAAGCCCGGCCCGTTTTCTTCTCGCGTCGTGTGCACTAGCTAGTTTTCAACGAACTTAAATGCTCAGCTTAATTAAGGATTTATTTTGGGTCCCTGTCTTGTCCATTTGAGGTTACCAATATTGCAGAAAGAAGCTACTAGTACAATGAAAGAGGCACAAATCAAATTGGAGTTTTTTTTTTTGCACGCTAAAACGTAAATAAAATGGCTCGCCAGGG
Source organism: Saccharum hybrid cultivar R570 (assembly GCA_038087645.1). Lineage (NCBI taxonomy): Eukaryota > Viridiplantae > Streptophyta > Magnoliopsida > Poales > Poaceae > Saccharum > Saccharum hybrid cultivar. The sequence continues at coordinate 6,084,545 of JAQSUU010000744.1, forward strand.
TAGGCAATGTTTGCGTTGTCTAGCAAAGCACATGTCCATGCTGCTGGACTCGTGCACAGTAGTTTTTTTTTTTTTTTGTCTTCGGTTGGTCAGCAGTCATATATATATATGGGCCATCCGATGTGGGCCATGAGCCCATGAGCGCACATTGCAGGATTCAAATTCACTGCCAAATGAAGCATGGTTCGCCACGGAGTCGACACGGTCACGAGCGCGCAGAGACCGATCCCATGTCGGCCGTTGAAAACTACGACTAGAGCACAAATGAGAATACTGAAAAATCCGCGCTAACCATCCATTTAAACCGGCTTTTGATTTTCAAATCAGATTATTCAAAACAATGCAAGGCTAATCAAAGAACTTTTGCCTGCTGTTTCGATTGCAAATTATATAAGATATAAGATGCGCGTACCCATGCATGCATCCAAAGCCAAAACCGACTCAAATAGAATGACGGTGATGACGACACGTTGGCTGCCTAGCTTCTTTCCTCGCACAGTCACGGTCAGTGTCTCCCACTCTCCCTTGGTGGCCCCATCCATTGTTTTTTTCGAAAGCGTGCATTTGCATTTGCACGTGCTTCATTAAGTGGAATCAGGAAGTTTTACAATCTCCGGTGTTAGACACGGCGAGGGGCCGTCTAGCACACGGAGGGCACACATACACAAATCGCCACGGAGAGGCGATCCATTGTGTCATACAGTACATGGCATTTTTTTATCGCAAAAAGCTGTGGGAGAGATCCCCCAGTACATGGCATATTGCCACCTTTAATTGGTTTCTATCTAGAATTCTGTCGATCCACACTCACTCCCGTTCTTTTCACTTTTGCTAACAACCCCCACGTGCACGGTCCCATTCGTTGCACTTGTTGATTGATGCAATTCAAGGAAAAAGACAAAGAATCGAGGAGAGGAGAGGAGAGCAGGCCCGTCCCTGGGCACGTGCGGGCGGTGCGACTCTACGAGCGTAGCGCTGCAACTTGTGCAGCACGAGCAGATGTCATCGGGGAAGCCCGGGAAGCACTCGACGTCGGTCAATCGGTGGTGGTGGTGAGCTGCCCGCCGGCGATGTCATTGGTGAGCAGCCCTCGAAGAGGACAGGCTTGAGCTCAGCGCGCTTGGTGTAGACGGCTGCGGCAGTGTGCTCGCTCGGCGTCCCGGTGCCCGCGCCGCCGCCGGCCCCGGTGCGGAGATTGAACCGCCAAGCGAGATGCTAGCGATGGCGCTCTTCGTCCCGCGACTGTTGCCACCAAACCGGAGCTCAACGCCGTTGCATCCCAATCCCCATGGTGCCTAGCCGCAGCTCAAGCGGCCCACGCGACAGAGGGGGCGCAGCATGGAGAGGAGAGGGAGCTCATTAGTCGTTACCATGGTCGGAGGGGCCGCAGCTTGGAGAAATGGGGAGGGCGCACAGAGGGGCAGAGCAGCAGTGGCGCCACAGCCGTCACCATGGCGCTCCCAGGACAAAAATTCCTTGGCATGTGGATACCTCATCTTTCGGGGTTCGGGGCCATATGTGCTGCTGGTGGTGGCGAGGCGAAGCTCATTGAATTTGTTTTGGACTTGCAGGAGTTGGGAAGAGGAGAAGAAGACGGACACAGGGATGCACTAACAACCGTTATCGTTTCTAATTCACATCCAGGGCCGTCCCGGCCAAAACCCTCACCATGGAGCTCGTCACCATGGTCGGAGGGGCCTCAGCATGTCTGCCTGTGAGGCCCTGGTTTAGACTTTGCACAGGGCCTCGATTTTGGCCGGGACAGCCCTGGAGGAGAGGGAGGGAGCCATCTTCTCTAAATTGTTTATATATCACTTCCTCAAACAAATGTCATGGCTGACCTTCAACTAAGCTTATACAAATAATGACAGTTTTTCTCGATATCATCATTATTAGGGAACGACACCATGACTGATCTTATTACGTTCGAGAACGTAAAGAAGATTATAGATATTGGGCTGGCAATCAAGGAGGTCGTTGAAACGGCTCGGAGAAACGAAAAGGAGTGTAGGAACATCATGAGGGACGTGGACAGGGTGTGCAGGGGCGGAGGGGGGCCAGGGCCCCCCCTAACAATCCACTAATCCTTCAATAAGTATGTAAATATCAATGCTAATATTAGTTAGTTTGTGATGGCTGCCCCCCTTAATTGGAGTCCAAGTGATTGCAGCCACTAAAATGTAGTCCAATAAACCTACAAATACATGCACGGGTACAATTATATGCCTAGATTCTATTAGTGCATGTCATTACTTCTATTATTAGTTACTAGGAATTAGGTAAACAAATCTTCTAAGCCAACTCTAAATTGTTTCCTCAAATAAATATCTTAATTGTTCATTGTTAAGTCTCAAAATAAAGTAAATATGATGCGTATAGCTGACCTATGAATAAACCATTTTTCTTCAATTTAATACATGCACAACAAATTTCTTTGCCGGTGCTTTTCGAAAGAAAACGCGCGCGCGCACACACAAGCCGGCGCAAATCGCCAAGCGTAGCGACTCCGAAAGGTTCACAGGTCCCATCCTGTGATTCCGTTCCATTCCACCAAATTGGAAGTAGGAATCTCTCGGGGCTGCACGTGGCGGCAGCAGCAGCGCACAAACTTAACTGGTCAGCGTGCAAGACAACAATTCACTCTGGATTTGCAAAGCCCGGCCCGTTTTCTTCTCGCGTCGTGTGCACTAGCTAGTTTTCTACAAACTAAAATGCTTAGCTTAATTACGGACTTATTTTGGGTCCCTGTCTTGTCCATTTGAGGTTACCAATATTGCAGAAAGAAGCTACTAGTACAATGAAAGAGGCACAAATCAAATTGGAGTTTTTTTTTTTTGTTGCACGCTAAAACGTAAATAAAATGGCTCACCAGGGTAGGACTGACTATGTATCTCCTGGAAGATTTTATTTTGTTGTTATCTTCCACTTTTTCAGCCAATCAAAACTTACCATGTAACATATCAGCGCGACAGATCGCGGAAACCATCGACCGCGCGACCCCGTCCTAATTTGAAATCACGCCTGCAGGCGCCCCTCCTTTTTAGGAAACAAAATAAACCTGCCCGGTTAAGACAAAAGCGACGAAACAATTTACTGCGCTCACACTCTCTCTCCGCGCATGCACGCATGCAGACTGAACGGAGACGACCGCTCCCTCACTACATCTGCATGGCTGCATGAGTTGGCCGTTGTTCGTTGGACATTTGTTCTCAGGCCATTTGCCGAGTGTTTGCCTGTGCGGTCATCCATACTGCAAAGCATTTAACAGGTTAGGTTTTGAGTTGTGCTTTTCACAGCGTGGGTACTATTTTGTAATTCAGAGTGCTTGTAATGTGTTGATGTACCCAGCTATCATATAATATAATTCTTCTTTCGTCGCAAAAAAAAAAAAGAGTCTCAAGCGGACCCTGCCCCTTGTTTGCTATTGTCCCTACATCTCTGCCCCTTAATTTTTCGATCCATATATTGGTAATTCTCCAAGATTTATATGTTTTATGTAGTATGGACAAGCTCGGGGTGCCAAAAAAAAAAGCATATGTATCAACGGCTCTCAAATTTGTAAGCATATGTCACATGGATCCACAAACATTAAAAATGCATATCCGCCTTGGTTGAAAGGAGCAAGCATGGTCATAGATTGCCCATACACACAGTTTGTTAAGTTCGGCATTGTAGTATTAGCATCTCCGCATTGGATGAATGGAGCAGCCATGGTTGAAGTATTTGGAAAGTTAGGCACAAGGTGATAGCATAGACATTCCCTTGTGAGAAAACACATTTTGAGATATCCTCAGGATTATACTTAACAGTTCGTGCCACCCATTTCTTGCTATCAACAAGTTGTCATTCCAGTGCGTCCATGAAGTCCACATGAAACAAGCTCAATTTTCAGTTTGTGGTTGTCAAGTTCTGCATACTCTCAATACCGATTTTGGTAAAGCAACCAGAGAAACAATCACATTTAGTATAATAATTTTCAGAAAAAGAAAAAAAAATCTTATGCTACACCTATTAAAATAATTTACACCATGGAAGCTGGTTTCATTCAGCTAGCTGTAACGTCACAGACACACATCCAGCTTTCTGTGTGGGCTGGATTCGACTGAAGCTTGGAGAAGATCACCTGCTAGTTCAAGGTCATCTTGTGCTACAGCCATTAAAATGTCCAGAGTGTGAACAACTCACTACAATTCACTCAGGATATCATAGTATAGTGTCTGGATTTACGATAAGTGCTTAGAACATTGACGAATTTCAAGTAATGGGGATTACAACGGGGCAGAAGCACCCGCTCCAATTCTCCGGCAAGCCGGCCTATTCGAGTTCTATTCCCAACTTGCCCTACAAGAAGAACCCTCGGTACTATTTATCACCCGGCACGCTTTCAACGCCGAAGTCCATTGAGCTCCAGAATACTTGGTGTTGGGCCGTCGGTCGCACTTGGGCTTCGCTTTGCTTGGGCCCTCGGCCTTCTTCTTTGAACTAGATATGATGCTGGCGCCTTTACAGAATGCCGTGTCCCTCACTCCCTCCTTCACTGCCTTGATTCAGTGCTTCTTCTTCAGTTGGTCTATCAGAGTTGCTGACACAGAGCCCTGCCAAGTACCAACGATTGAATATTAAAGTCTTCAACTCTTGATTTAAAGGAACCTACAGAAAAGTAAAGTTCATGTTCACCGAGATAATTTTGGCTGGTATATATGAGCATTTGGACCTCATCCAAGAGAGCAAAAATGATAATACAGCTCTACAGAAACAAGTCCAATGTTGGACTGCTGCCTTATCAGGTACTGTCAATAATCAAAATAATTGCAACGGAATCTTCCACATGCTGCTGTCGGTGCCCAGGATGAGGCCGTGGCCGATGATGGACGCAGGGTCGGTGAGGGCAGAAGAGATCACGCGGCCATGGCGAAGACAGAGGGAAGGACCCGGGTGTCCGGCGGGCAGCAACAGGCGCCGACAGCTGCGCTAGGGCTCGGCAAAGTAGGGGCGAATCCAGAGTCGAGGCGAGGCGAAGGCGAAGGCGAAGGCGGAGGCCAACGAGGGAGAGAGAAGCTGCATCGTCGGTCTTGGCGGTGCCATGGGCCCATGGCGTGGCGGATGGCTCACCGGCGGCGGCGACAGATGAGCCCCCGGTCTCCGGCTCGCGTGAGTGCTCGGAGCCGACAGCCGAGCGTGCACAGCTCCAACCGCGAGCCAAATAGACAGGGTCGCTGGGAGCCTGGGAGGCGGACTCATCCGGATCGAGACCCGGACACGCGTCATGATCTGGCGGTTCGTCCACACGGTGACAGGTGAGGACCAGCCGCACCCAATTTGCTTCCTAGCTGGCCACCCCACTCCTCATGCCTGCCTCAAGCATATCATCCAAAGCGTTTTAATTTGTTGAACACGTAATCACTATTAGTACTCTTCCCTCCTTAATACTACATTACATCTTAGTTGAAATGCTCGAGGACAAGAACACCATGTAATACTATACTTACTACTGCTATGTAATAATAAATAAACAGAATTCAAAATTTTGGTTGCCGTCCAAAATTTACTAGTATTTTTTATATTCTCTTCTCTACCATTACCGTAGTGTCTTACACCGTTGTGCATCGAGTGGGCCAAAGACTAGACGTCTAGACCCCACGTGTCCTACTAGTTGAGCATGCATGCATGCGGCCAGTCGTGTGGTGTACTACGGCTGTACACACGTCGTTACATGGTCGGTGGTGGTCCTGGAGCTGGTTTAGATTGCAAAAAAATTTCTAAGATTTTCTGTCATATTAATCTTTGGATGCTTGTATGGAGTAGTAAACATAAACAAAATACACAGTTTAAAAGTAGATTACGAGACGAATCTTTTAAGCCTAGATAGCCCTTGATTGGAAAAAAATTGTTAAATAGAAACGAACGTGCCACAATAATTTTCGTTCAAAATTTTTACAATAAACAAGGCCTGGTCCCACTGCAGGAGAGTAAAGACACGCACGGCAAATTTTGTGCCAATCCGGCCAACCGACCGAGCGAGACAAAAGACAAGTTAAGCAGTTGGTCACATCAGGAGGGTCCCATCCCCATCCCAACCGCACCGGGGCCCACGTGTGAGTACGTCCACCAACACGGGCCCTGGCGCTGTCTCCTTCTCTTTTTTTTTTTTTTTGCTAGCTACAAAATCTATACAACGGCCCAGCCTCGTAAACTAAATTTGTTGCATGCATAGTCCTAGCTTTGTCTTTTTTCATACATCACCTTTATACTATGTGTGTTTAAAATTAACTTATTAATAATAGAAATAAAAGCCGACAACACCATAAACATCCAAAATTCTTCCGATTCTCATATGATATCCGACCCTAGCTAGTAGTAGTAGGTTCCTAAGATATCCTTCAGGGTATAGACGTCAATCAAACAAGAAGAAGAAGAAGAAGAAGACGACACGGACTAGGACCACCACGCAAGATTCATCGGCTTCCAACATACAGTTACTAGGGTCACCACGCAATAGATAAAGAACGAAGCTACTCGATTCTCTCCTCGATTCAGGTATCCCTTGCAGGCTTAGGGTGAGAGTAAGCGTCGGCAACAGCAGGGCCACCACTAGCACTACCAGTAATTAATTAACTAGTGAAGTATATTTTAATAATAATGGCCACATGTGCCATGTATGACTCGTTTTTTTTTGAGTAATCATGTAGGACTCGTTTGATGTTTGGTCTTTTTAAATAAATTAATAAATATAAATGTTGTCTCGTGTAGAAGCCGCCGAATCCGTGTATCGCCGCCTCGGGGCACTTTTAGCATAGGCAACTGGCGTATATATAATTACTCGAGCTAAGATTTGCTTTAATTCACCAAGTCTCAGGAAACATCATTAGAAGAAGTAGATGTAGTAGTACTACATAATACGAAATCTTAAACACAGTTGGCTTGGCATGCAGCGTGATGGTGGATGTTGACGCGACGGGATATATGCACGCAAAGCGACTGATTGTTCAGATGTAGACTGATTCTCCACGCACGCTGAATCGTCCTCACACTCGTAATTATTGTAGTGGAACTACAGTAATTAGTTCTGTAATTGGTAGCTTAGAGGGGGGGTGGCTGGAGCCCCCCCTAGATCCACCGCTGCCTGCATCCACCTGCTCACTCGCTGCCTCTCATAAGGCCGGCTTATTGACGAACCTTTGTTGTCTGTAAGACCGATCTGCCTTTGGAGCCAGCTATTTCATGCACATGGAAACCACCTTTTTGGAAATAAGTTTTCTTGTTTTTGCATTTGCAGTTATCTACATCACAATGAGTTCACAGAATCTATGATTTTATTAGCAGGCCTTCCATTGTCATCCCTGTAAAAAATCTGACTGGATTTGTTGCTTAAATATATTTTCCTGCATTTTATGCTTCTTACCTCTTGATCCTGATCATCATAACTTTTTTGAACAACAACATTGAAAACAATCGCTTCAGTGGCTATGTTCCTGGAACATTTCAGTCCATTCCTGAGCTGAGGTATTGAATTCTACTATACTTTGCCCTCCTTCCCCTCCTCTCTACCTATCTCTACGTGTCTTGGCTTCATATCTTGCTCAATAAATCATTAACTTTGTGGTCAAACATTCAAAGATTGCCTCCGCCTCCAACAACTCTGTCTCGACCTCCACCTCCACCAACAGCTAAGCAGAAACCAAAGCAAAGGCCAAAATCTCCAAAGCCTTCTTTTGGGTATACTTGCTGCTTGTGATGAAAACGTGCAAATCTTTTGTCTCCTACAGAATTAACATATATGAAATTAGTTGAATTTGACTGTTGGTGCTCTGAGTCACAACACATTTTTTGGCATCACGTCACATGCGTTGGTGAGCCACTGATTTAATTTCAGGTGTTTACACATTCAGGTGCCGCCATCATATCGCGCGAGGTCACACTCACACATCCACAGATTTGTCATTGTCCTGAAGCTTGCTGCTTACTGTCTCTCTGAGACTGCGACCGCCCTCTCATAAGCCAAGAAAAGGTCTACTAGTTTAACACTTCATCTGTTAATTTCAGATGCATTTGATAGTGAATGCTTTTTGTCTATTAATAGGGGAGAAAAGGAAGAACAAAGATGCCAAGCTCAAGCTTAATTACCCTCTCATAGGCCACGCAAATGGTATATTAGTTTATACACTTCATTTGTTAATTTGGGATGCATTTCATAGCGAATGCCTTTTGTCTGTTAGTAGTGGTGAAAGCTCAAGCTTTGCTTCATTCTGCATATGCACATAATGATAAGTTCGGAACCAACCTTATGCTTAGTTGTATAGTTTGGACTACTGCCTTTATGGTGTGTTGGCGGCAATAGGGGGGGCACAGGCCCCCCATCCTCTCCATCCATCTGTCCCATCGGCAGCAGCGCGTATTCTTCTAGCACAAGGTGACGAGCTCCAAACCTCCTCCAGGGAGTCGATGACGTCATCGATGGCACTGGCGATGCACGGGTGCTGTAGCATCGCCACGTGGGCCTGGCTCACGCTGAGCATCTGCACGAGCCCACAGACGTGGCCCATGGTGCCCTCCACGTGCTTACAATCCTTTTCGTTCCGCTTGGCGGTATCCACGGACCACGGAACACTTGATATAACTATCCCAAGATTCACGGTTTCTTCACGGGACCATCTATATAGATAGGTAGACATATAGTTATATTGGGTAATTAATAATTTGATTTGATTGATCACACATATATATTGTTTCAATGAAGGAAGAGCTAATATTTGTTGGAGCATGTTGGAATAAGTGGTGGAACGAAACTAGGTTAGATCAGACAACCTAATCTAATTATGAGTACCATGTATAACAAGGGATAGAAATGTAGTAATATAAATCATGTTTGGGCAGCATTTCTTGTTTATGCCCTCCTTTTATTGTTTTCTTTTCTGGCAGTATAGGTACCTTGTGGATATTCGTGCAAGGGGAATTTTCTATAAAGAAATAAAGTCATTAAACAATATGACAATTTCGAACCATAACTTATAATTATACAAATTGTTATATATACCAATGAAAATTATTGAATTTTGGCCGGACCTATTTTGTTTGTTTGTTACCCAAACATGCCTCACTGTGAATCTGTGATATATATATTGTTGAACCTACAATCTATTAGTTTACATATACACACTGCACGTTTAAATTTAGCATCCAGTGAATACTCTCTGTGTGCCTGGCCATCTGTATATTCCATGGTCTTCCGTCCGGTCCTCTACTAATGTTCCTGTCCTACAAATTCAATGTAACAGCTTCTTTTTATTTCATTCATTCAAGTTAATTCTTTTCAGTTTTACATCTACCACTGTTTAGTAGGCTGACACAAACCTATAATACGATGGTCATAGCCCTTCATAGTATAATACTACTTGCTTTCTTGCTTAGTAGCAATATTCGAATGACCATGCATGCATACGTAGCTTTACACTCATGGCCGTTGGCCGACCCAGCCTTTTGTGATCAGATCGGATCAGAAAACAAAAACTTAAAGACAAAAAACAAAAACAAAAAGAATTTTGTGTTGTGAATAGAAACACTAAATAAAATAAATGGTTTTGATAAATTCTCTAAAATTTAAAAAATCTGATTAGGGTTTTAGCAATTTAAAGTGTGTAAAAAAATGATTTTCCTCAGATTTTTCTGGATTTAAGTTTACTATGTTTGTTACATTCATGCTAAATAAATTAATTTTTATTGAGTGGAAAATAAATTATCAAAATTCGATCTAGATGCGAGCAAGTATTTCTCCTTTTCTTAAAAGAAAAAATTTTGGTTGAAGAATAAATTCAAAATATAATTTTAAAATTATTTCTAAAAGGTTCTTTTTTGTATAGACTAAAAATGGCTGAAATAAGTTTCAAACTTTTGTTTTGATTCAAAAAGTTTTAAAGTTAAGCTTCCAAATGAATTTATACAAAAGTAAAAATTGTAAGAAACCATTTTTCCTACTGTTTGGGCCGAAACCCTTGCTTCAGCCCAGCCCTTTCTCTCAATCGGGCCCAGATCAGGCCGGCCCGCAGCTCAGCTTCCGTGCCTTCCTTCCCGTGTAGGCTGGCAGCCCAGCTCACCCTCCCGCGCCCTTCTCTCCTATCCTGGGCCGTGGCCCGTTAGTCGCGCTGGAACCGGTCTCACAAGCGTCTCGTCTCTGTCTGTCTCGCAACGAATGACGTGCGGGCCCAAATGTTCTGGTCTTGACATTTGGTAGTAATTTTGGTCGACGTACCCCTGTTGGGCCGCTTGTCGTACGGTGGCGTGGGTAGCCCAGCAGGCCGCGTGCCGTTCACAGGCTCACAGCGGTGGGCCATCTGGGTGCCTGCCGGGATGGTCCAGACAGAAGTGCGTCAATGGAAACAAAGAATTTTTTGATGGCATCATATCGATGGCTTTGCTAGCCCCTGCTGCCCTCGATCGAATGCTTGCATGTTGGTTGGTCAGCATTTCCCAAATCCTTGCGGGCTCGTTTGGCAAGACGTGGTTTGGTGGATCGACACCTAAACCCCGCCACGCGTGGAAATGGAATGCGGCCCACACTGGTGTGCCGCCACGAAAATTGTGTATTTGGATGTATGGGTATTGGTATAGTTGGCCATGAAGCCCGAGGCCCGGCCCGTGGCTCGCTGTTTTGGCCCGGCCCGAGCACGGCATGAGCCGTTGGCCACCCGCCACCCTGGCCTGTGGCACGGCACGACCCAATAAAATAGCAGGCACGAAGGCGGCCCGGCCTGCTAACTCCAATTCCCATCCCCACCGGCCTGGCCTGCTAACTCCCTTTTTAATTTTCATCCCCACACAGCCACTAGCCGGCCTGCTTACCAGTTACCCCAAACCCTAACTTCCTTCCCTTCAGGCCTTCACTCCCGTCTCCCCGCCGCTGCCCACAGGCCTCCCATTTCCCACGCCGACGCAGCGACACCCCACGCTGACACCTCACGCCGACCGTGAGCTCGCGACTCCTCCCCACGTGGACGCGGCCACGCGCGACGGCGACGCTGCTGCCTCTGCCAGTTTTCGGCCAACTGGCCCCTGCGCGGCTGCGCCATCGCCGGCGGGCCATCTCACGAGTCGCGCGTCCTGCGTCGCCACCAGCGCCCTCTCCGGCACCCTTTCGCGCGCGTCTGCTGCGCGAGCTGCGAGTAGCAGCCAGCCGCCGGCTCATCCTCTGCCTCCTCCAAGTCCTGAGCACCGCCGGGCCTCCTCCTCCATGTGGGCGGTCGCCTGCTCCTCCAGGCCTCGACACGACGACACCCCATAGCCGCCTCCTCCTCCACGCCGGCTCCTCGCGGCGGCCGCCCGGCCATGGGGGTGAGATCGGCACGGCGGCACGCCGTGCTTTCGGGCCGGCCCGACGACCCATGGGTCGTGCCTTGGGCCGAAGGCCAGGCAGGAGCACGACACAGGCACGGCCCATGAGGCACGGCGGCCCGCTGAGGAACGACAATGTGCCGGCACGGCCCGTTGGCCATCTATAGGTATTGGGGTGGATGTGTACGGCACGTGGCGCTCCTTCCCTCTCACTTCGCCACGTCGAGGATCTCCGCCACCATCTCATAGCAGTCTGCCACCGACTTGTAGCTGTCCGCACTGGCACTGCCTCCATCTCCAAGTGACCGTCGCCGGTGTCACACCAGCATGGGACGGGGATCGGGTGCCCCCCGTGTGTCAACCTAAGGTCTCATTTGGAAAAACCCGCCGCTTTCCCCGAGCGTGATCGCGCGACGCCGGTGCTAATCGTGAACAGACCATGTAGATGCGACGGACCGGTCCTTCCCTTCCCCGGGCGTCGCTCCCCCATCTCGGACGTACGGACGTCGCCGTGAAGTTGCAAGAAAACAAGATGAGGGAAGGAAATCAAATAGCAACAGACGAGCCAGGGAAAATAAAAATAGCAAGCAAACCCTGGGTGTGCCTTCCTTGGCATCCAAATGAAGCCTAATACACATCTGGGTGAGCTCTCCCTTGGACGCTGATCCAGGATTGCCAAACAAGGCCTGCGTGATTTCTCTCCAGCTCTCCCAATAGTATGGACCATGCATGGTCTCCATGGGAGAGATGGATTGGCAGGGAATGGGATGGTCTCATGACTCTGTAGTGCGTTGAAACTAGCAAAACCTTGTCAAAGTTCAGCATATTTTTTTTGTTTTTTTATAAGAACATATGCAGACAACTCAAGAGTCAAGACACCTCGACTCATCTATCATCACAGCATGCATGATGCCTTTCACTTGGGTGACAAACTTGTGATTGGGCTTCTTCCTCTTGGAGTCCTGGGCTCCTGGCCCGGCAGAGGAGGATACGTGCATGCCCGAGAAGGCGAGTCAGCCCACGGCCAGCGAGCGAGGCAGAATACATCTCTTCATCGTTCGTGAAGTTCATTACATCTCTTGCATTGTTGACTTTATCGGGCCCGTGGCCAGCAGGGGGAGGTCGGCTTAGCCGGCTCAAGCAGTCAGTCGGCTAACGCGACTAGACATGCCTCTCCCGGCTCACCGCCTTCTCCGCGCGATTTATTTGATTTTTTTTATGTGACATTTGATCTCCGACATTGTCTAGGGTGTTTATAACTTGTTAACCATGTCCATGAGCCTCTTTGAGACATCTTTTGAGGGGCAAACACTGTTCTGATAAAGAAACGAATGTCTCAAGAACTGTCTTTCTCTCTTCATATATGTTTATTTATATATTAGATACTGTATTAGATATAAGATAGTTGCATAGGCATCGGCAATGCATATGCTGCGAGCTAGGCTGATCCAGCATCTCGGCGGCCTTGGAGGCCACGATTGTCTATTGGAGCACTTGAACGACCAATCTACACCGAAGCATTCATACGTGATACAAGTCTGTACAAGTCTGTACATCGTCAGACACCTTTAATGCAGGATAAATAAAGGGCATTCAGTTGATCGAAGGATAAAGTATATGAAAGTTTCCTATTTTGGCTATCATGTATATTGTATCTTTTTAGCCTACGAGTTTGTATATGTTGAATCCATTGTATACATCACTCATTATATTATGATTAAATAAATTTTTTTTTATGCTTGGTGTACCTTGTGATGAATGTTATTGCACTGTAATGAATTAATGATTCAGATCACTCCTCGGGTTTCCTTTCTCATGATATCTCTGTTTGGGGTCATGAAATCTACAAGGTTGAGTGGGCCGGACAATGGGCTCCTTTAACCACATGATATTGGGCCGGTTCGAGCAGATGAAATGGACTTAACATTCCATCTTGTTCCTGGGCCCAACCCGTTTTTTGAGCATCGTTCCTGGGCCCAACTTGACCACGAACCCAACTCACGTGGATGCTCAGGTTGCGTCGCTTATCGCATCATCACCAACTAGGACGCCGCTTCCGGCCTCCGATTAAAGTCAACGACGAGTTAGTTGTTGACGTGTCAAGAATTCTAGTGCTTATGACAGGGGACTTCTCAATTTTTTACATGGCAGCTCTCGCTGAGGGGTGTAGAGATACATTTATTTGGACATGATTGGAAAGCAAATTGATCAAGATATCATCAGTTCGGTTGACTAGTTGGACCACCGAGTATTCTAGAATTTAATAAAATAGGTTTTGTTTTTAATCAAATCACAACCCGACATATAGCTTGGGGTTGAAAATGTTGTAGACATTAATAAGATAGAGGCACTATATTTTAATCTAATGTTTCAACTAAAGGCGTATGAAAGATGCACAAATGTGTCATGGAAAGGAAAAACTATAGATATGGATGCAAAAACTTATAAATTAGTAATTGGTATGTTTATCTCAACTAGATGTAGAACTTGTAATTTAATATTAGTACTTTTTATGAGATAGAAGTATTAAATAATGACTAATTTTTAAGTATTTTTAAGATTATGGCCCGTGCGGGACCTTGGGTTGATGGGCTAGTTATTAACAATAGAAGAGAGGGACCATCAACTACCAGCGGTTTAGTTCCTGTAACCTGCCCAGATCACGAGTTATCATGCATGGCAGCTAGCTAGAAGGAGAGAGACCAGCACTACATTGGAGGACGATGCCGCATTGGAGGACCATGCAGCATGAAGCGAAGAGTTATCATGCATCAAAAGGCAAAGGCTGTACTTCAATTACTATGAGGGCCCGTTTGGATCACCGAAATTTCCGGAATTGAATTCGTGGTATAAACTATAGTTGTGGAAGGAGAATTGCCAACGGTTGCTCAGCCTAGCGGTTGTGGCTTCCGGGTGGCATCCTGCCGGCCAGAGTTCGATCCCCCACGGGGGCGGATTTGTTGGCCGGAGGAGGCGCAGTTTATGTGCGCGTCGAAAAAAATCCCCTCGTCTGTCCCACACCAAAGCACAGGTCTAAGGCCAGCCCAGTCTCACGTGAGCTGCGGTGCCGCTGTGTATGGGTGGGCCAGGGGTTTGGGGGTTTTCTCAACCTGCGTGAGAAGGTCTTCTTCTTCTTAAGCACAATGCCCGGGGCTGTCTTACCCCCGCGGGTCAAGTTTTTTTTTTTGAAGGAGAATTTGAGATTCCATAACTTTCCAAAGTTCACAAATAAGACTATCTCAAATTCATAGGGTGGGAGATGGAAAATGGATTCCATGGACTCTTCTTCCTCAACTTAAGCAAAGGGTGGGAGGTGGGAAATGGATTATATGAATTTTTCTTCCACAACTACAATTTATACAATCAATTCAATTTCGGAAATTCCATGGAGCCAAACGGGCCTCAATGGAAAATTGCAGTTGCTTTGGTTCTAATACCAACGTGGCTGCTAGAAGGGAAGAGATGTTGCAAATGATTTGAAGCAGTCAAGCAGCACGTGCCATGTGCTGATATGGAAAGCCAGGGTGATGCATGGCAGCTAGCCACTGTCCATATATCTACTGTATTAACATTCAGATCGATAACCGGTTGAGTTCAGCACAGCAGCTAGCCAGCATATTGAGTCCAATCCCAGCTATACGAGTAGTACACACACACTCAGTTATATTAGACGACGGCCAATTACACTGATCGATCGATAATGGCGGTGCTTACTGCTGCTACGTGCACGCCATTTGTTGTCCTTTATATTGACGCCCACGGGTAGGGTGATGCTATTTGCTAGTATTTGGTATCGAGGATCTCCTAAGGCGGGCGTCAACGACGCAGAGGCAGCAGGAGTGTCGTCGTGGATGAACTCCTTGATGGTGTTGCGGAGCTTGTCCGGAGAGGCACTGTCACGATCCGGATCAAGATCGAGACGGAAACTAAGTGGAACTAGCAACTACGAAATGAAATCAACGAGAATTGAACAAGAACAGAACGAATCGACGACGAACAATAGCTTCTATTCCAACTGAATGTAACTGAATGACAGAACAAATGACAGTTTCGGTTTCAGGTGTTCGATGCCTTCTCTCCCACTCCATCTCCGGGATTACCCGTTACACGGCCTTACGCCCATGACAACAGCTAACGGCCCACCCAACACGACTTTTGGCCCGCGCTCAGCCACTGATCTTGCCTCCGATCGGTATTGCCAGACGCTGAATAGTAGTCCTCGCCTTCTTCCTGACAGGCACCAACCAAGGTCTCCAGCGTCAGACGGAGGAAACGACACAGCAGGTAGCATGATCAGTATATATACGACGACATGACGATGGGGTTGAATCGAAATCGAATGCAAGCATATGGACATGATTTGGTGAACTAACAATCACCGGTATATATACTACAGTAATTGGCTATTGGGAGGACGACACCGATCGATCGACACCGTAGTATCTAGTATGTAATGTATACTCACCTCCAGTTCGTGAATGTCGACCTCAAGGAAGATATAGCAGCAGTAGGGTTGAATAGACAGTATATATATTATCGATCGATCGAGGAAATCAAATGCAAATTACAGGGATACAGTAGACCGATGGTGATCGATCGGATCGGATCGGATCAGATCAGATCGGCCTCAGCTCGTTGTTGTACAGACAGAATATGTATTAGATATTATCGTACTCAATCCGTTCCAAACTATAAGTTGTTTTGACTTTTTTTCATCTATTTGCTATATATTTAGACATATTATTATATTTAGGTGCATAGCAAAATAGATGAACCAAAAAAGTCAAAGTAACTTATAATTTAGAACGGAGGGAGTATGTACATACCAGCTTGCCAACGGCCTCGTTGCCCTTGGCCAACTGGGCGTCCAACTCATCCTTGGCGTGACACCAGAACTTTTGTTTAAGGGAGGCCGAACAATATAGGACTAGACAATATGACAGTACCTCGTGAATATGATAAATCTATACAACAAAGTGTATAACTCCATAGTTTTTCAATGTTTTTCTTATATAATAATAATGTCATAAAAAGAGTGAAGTAATACTTTTTTCAATTAAAAACTTTTATAGCTATTAAAAGAATTTTATTGTGCTTGGGGCCTCGTCGTGCCGCCTGTCTTGCAGACGTACCATACAATAGAAATATATGGCACATATCGATATACGAAAGAACTGTATAGCTGATTTATAGGTGAACATATATGACTGCACTAACAACTTGTTTTGTTTGCATGTCATAAATAAACTTATATGCATACATGGACATATATTTCTCCCTGTTACATGAAGAAATTTGCTAAACTTCTTGTCCTATTCGATGAGACGAAAATTTGGAAATAGTAGAAACTAGTAGTCATACGTATGCTTTATATTGCAGCCGTCATGTCGCTGGTCGCTGCTCCTGCAGGGCTGCAGACTGGTCGGGGGGCGCCGGGGGGGGGGGGGGGGGGGGGGGGGGGGGGGGGGGGGCACGGCTATCCGTGTTTCCGCCACTGATCACGGTCCCCTCTTCGCGTTCCAGAGGTTGGTGCTGCAAAACCGTAACAACAGGGTAGTAGTAGTACTACTACGTACAATATATAGAGGCCTCCTAGATAGCTACTTACTTGATCCGAATCCGTAGCACGACTGCTTTCCAGATACTTGATTTGGTCGCGCACTGAAAGGAGTCCAGCCTGTGTTGCTGCACGACGGACAAACTGTATATATATGATGCTAAATTGAACACTAGGCTACTATTATTGGTGAAGTTAAACAATCCTCAATTTGTATATTTACTTAGAATCATCTCACGAACATCCTCAGGACGCCATGTGCATGTATCAGCTGTGCAATTGATATAGCAGCTAGTAAAAACTATTCTCACACCCAGCTGCACTTCCGTCGTAGGTACAACATCGAGCTCCATGTCAGCGGTGCTGAAAGCCATCGACTCGTCCTCCTCCCCGATTAGCAGTAACACAGCATGTGCTCCTGAAGCTGCACAAATGATTCAGACAACGAGTTAAGTTTACTAGACGTACATACGGTTCACACACAGTTTAATTTTTGGAAGCTAGCTTTAAGAGTGCTTATATTAATTATTATGTACCTTTCATGGCAAACGCCATAGTAGCTGTTGTCTCATTGGTTACCAAGTACAATGTAGATACAATCTGAAAAGGATATATCTAGTAGCTAATGGATTTGATGTTTTGTTAGTAGATTAACGTTCCATCTAGATTTTGGGTTAATAGACTAATGACCGTGATGGGTACCACTTTATAACTAATTTGAATGTGGCTCTTCATGGTTTGTTGGCGGCAATAGTGGGGCACAGGCCCCCTTCCTCTCCATCCATCTGTCCCATTGGCAGCGGCGTGTTCTTCTTCTAGCACATGGTGACGAGCTCCAGTGCCTCCTCCAAGGAAACTCTTACTATATAGCTAGCTAGCGTTTTCATCAGCAATTAATGCATGGAGCCACGACGACAGAACGAATTCGTTTTGGACAATCTAACTCGTATCTTATCCCAACCTACTAGTTTAGTGTGAAACTTGCTTTCCGAATCCCACCCCAGCGAGCCCATTTCAGCTCGCATGTTTCGCTTCGGCGTGCAAAAATCTATACATCACGAGCCCCGGCCCGGTCATCGTCAACATAGATCTTGAATTGAAGATGATAGCAACAAAACTAAACTCGGATATAATAACGAATAAACAAGGTTACGACTGTACAGGAAGAATTACAAGGCAAACAATGCCCAAATAAAAAAGAGGAAACGTTAAAGGAAAGTCTCACACCAAACAAGTAAAAGATCTCTAATCTTCTTTTTGTCCATGATGCAAACCAGACCAATTTCTTTCTTGAAAGAATGTCTCCATAAAGCAAGTTTGAAGGTTTTGCCATTGAAAATAACCCAGCAAGCAGTAATAACAAGCTCCTTGAAAACAATATCGCCAAATGCAGCTGTTGCCTGACAGATCATATCCAGAGGTGGCAAGTTCGTATCCCAGGAGATATTCAGTAAATTCCAGCATTAGAACTGAATGGGCAGCCAAAGAAAAATGAAACACACTCTCTTCAGACTAAGAATTGCACAACACACAATTGTAATCATCCAACACTCTATTTTTTTTTCTTTTCATCCGCGGCGTGGCCGCTCAGGTACTTGCCCTGTTGGTTATGATCAAGCATCAAGCCAATGAATGGGTGCAAGCCGGCACCAAAACCTTGGTTGTCTCTTACAGCAAGTAGTCGGCTAGGATTCGTTGTCAGATCGGGGATCTCTTGAGCTCATTGTAATATCTTGTAATCCCCGTTGTATTCAACTATTTCTCTCTTAATCAAAATATGCGCAAGTCTTTTGCGTGATTGAAAAAAAATCTTGTCAAAAGATTTCCTGTATTAAGACGATCCACAATCAGTAATAACCAAAAGAAGAATTTGTGTTTCCCTAAGTTTCCAGATGACCAAATCCATTTGAAAAGAGGAGAGAACTCCTAATGGTCAATGAGGTGTTTATAAGCTCCTTAGCTGATCTGAAGGTTGAGTTACCCCAATTATCTAACCCTGCCCTGCCCTCGATCGAATGCTTGCATCGGTTGACCAGCATCCAAATCTTTGGCCTTGTTTAGTTGCTCCCGTAAAGTTTACGGGACACTGTAGCACGTTTCGTTTGTATTTGACAAATATTGTCCAACCATTGACTAACTAGGCTCAAAAGATTTGTTTCGGAATAACGTTTTAAACTATGCAATTAGTTATTTTTTAATCTATATTTAGTACTGCATACATGCGTCTAAAGATTGATGTGACGGTTACTATAGCTAAACTTTAGTGAAATTAAACAAGGCCTTTGCAGGATATGTGTCCAAATAGCATGGACCATGGTTCACCACGGGAGTCGGGAGAGATGGATTGGCGTGATGCCTTTCACTTGTACAAAAACACAGATGGCATTTTTCTTATTTGATTTGACAATTCGCAAGCAATCTCTCGGGGCTGCACGTGGCGTCAGCATCGCAGACAAACTGGTCAGCGTGCAATGCACTGTGCAAGACAACAATGTTGCAGGTCCACTTTCCTAAAAAAAAATTGCAGGGTCACTGTGGATTTGCAAAGCCCGGCACCCATTTCTTCTCCCGTCGTGTGTACTAGCTCTCCAGTTTTCTACAATAAAATGCTCAGCTGAGCTCTGGATATGGATCCCTGTCTCTTTTCTCCATTCAGTTTTTTTACTCAATATTGCAGAAAGAAGCTACTAAGACGAGAGAGACACAAATCAAAGAGAAATTGAGTTGTGATTTTTTTTAATAAAAAAGATGCATGACGAAATTGACAAAATATTCAGAAATACTAACGAATTCAGGGTTCAAGCCCCAACCTCTGCATATTTGTGTAGGGAAGGCTGTTGGCTATTTTCCTTTCCCCAGACCCCGCAGTACGGAAGCCTATGACACTAAGTACGCCCTTTTTTTAAGGATAAAGTGGTTCCCATTCTAGGTTGGTTGAAGAACCAGGGACTAATAAATCTTGTGACAGTGGGACCCGATTTGGAGAGCAGCAGGCTGGCTTTGTGTGTCGGCGTGTTGGCTGCTCCATGACCCATCACCACCCCTGCTGCCTGCTGGGCCTTGTGCCATACGTGCACGGCCCAATGGTAGCCCATCAGGACTCTCGTGTACTGTATTACGAAACTGCAATTGAAAAAAAGAGTTTGTTGATTCTTTCCATCATCTATCCATATTATTATTCATTTAAATGCGTAATAAAATAAGTTAATGGCAACATGTACCATGCAGGGCACGTTTGGTTCCATCTTTGAATATAAATCTCGCCCGATCTTATAGCAAGCTAGCAGAAGCCGAAGCAAAACATTTTTTTATTTGGTTCCGATATTTTGGTTCCGGTGCTGTATGAGCTCTTTTTTTTGCTCGCTAAAACTTACTGTACGTAATTAAATGGCTCGCTTTGCACTGTTTTTTTTTTTGAGAGGTTGCACTAGCTAGCTAGTGCTGGTGGACTCGTGTATGGTGATCATCGTGTGGTCAGCATTCATGGGCCATCGTCCCAGGTGGGACAGGAGCCCATGAGCACATTGCAGGATTCTCTGCCGCGGAGACCCATTGGGCGTTGAAAACAGCTTGCAAGTAGTAGTAGTAGTAGAGCGCAAATGAGAATACTTAAACATTCGCGCTAACCATTTAAACCTGCTTTTGATTTCTAAATCAGATTATTCCACACAATGCGGTTGGATCCATCCCCATTTTGGGGAAAGGGTAATAACTAACCACCACCCTCCCAACATCTCTAGATCTAGTTAGATTACATTACGGCGTACACTACCATTGTTAGAGCATCTCTAACAGTTTTGCATTTTTAACTTTGCAAATGAGGTGTTTTGCCAACTTTCCAAAACATATGCCAAGTTAAAAAAGATTGTTTCTTCAACAGTTTTATAAACTTGACTTGGCAAATTAGAAAAAGGAGACCCACGTACTATCTCTGTGTCCATCACAAGCACTCTTTTTTCTCTCCTAGCACTGTCTCCATGCACGCACAAGCAGACAGACAGCAGAGGTAGCAGTGCATTCCATCACACCTCTCTGCGTAGCACATGAACAGGCTAGCAATAGCATGGACAGCAGCTACTAGTACTCCGGTTGCACTCTACAGTACATGGACACTTCTTGCACTGGCACTGCTCGACTCTCCGTCGCGGTCACTGCTCCTCTGTCTCCGTCGCAGTCCGGCTCATTTGCCAAGCGCAGGAGAGCGCGCCGAAGGAGGCCACTTTTGCCAAGCCCTCTAAAATACCAACCTCATTTGCCAAGTTGTTGGAGACTATTTTTTTTTTTAGTTTGCCAAAATCTTGAGGATGTCAACCTCATTTGCAAAACTTTGGAGATGCTCTTAGAGTGCCCGGCTATAAACGTCTCGTCTCGTCGGCAGGAATTTGATTGAAACATGCATGTAAAAAACATACCGTATATGCTAAAAGAGCCGGCCGGGCGCCTCTACGTGGTACGTGCCGTGTTATTTGCATTTGCATGTCCCATATATTTGCTCCTATTTAATTTTACGGGTCGAGGACTAGCTAGGACGGTTGCTGGGCTTTGTTGCAAATTGCCATCGATCAATGTTTTTTTTAAGGTGGTTGGTCGCTTCCGGGTCCCGAAATTGAACTAAAGGTCAGTCGTCGTTGTCACCTGATCGTGATCGAGACTGAGAGGTTAGTTATTACTACAATACTCCCTCCATATTGAATTACATGACGACGTTTTGGGCTCTTGACCCATTTTCACAAAGCTTGATTGGACTCTATTGCCCCTGCTGACGCCGCCCATCTGCTTCGACTTTACTCTCCATTAATAACGTCGCCTTGATTGGCGCTCGCTTCAGCACGCAGCACAGCACGCTCCCCTCCATCGCTGATGTTCCTCACCGCCACGGATGAATCGCTCGCCGGCACGCTCGCCGGAAGCGGGTCGCACGGTCGCCGCAAGACTTCGTGGCATCGTTCGACTCCGTCGCGCTGGACATCGTCGACCCACTGGACACCACCGAGGCTGCTACGCCATCTCCATCTCTACCGTCCCGAGCTAGGGCATAGGCGAGTGTACTGCAGCTGCAAGCCTCTCGGGCTCTCAGCCAGCGGAATCGGCCTGCCCCTGTGCGTGTGTGCGTGCGTTCTTTGAGCAAGGAGGTGAAGGGGAGAATAGAATAGAAGTGGGGGTTCCAGGTGTTAAAGTACTATAGACAAAGACAAAAGTGAATAGGATACAGTAATATGTGAATAGCTTGGGGTTCCCAATGAAAAAATGTCTATGCCATGCAAAACCAAAACCACCGCAAAAATATGCGACCAGCAGGAGTCCAACACTGCCCGCCAGCCTAACACCTCGCCGCACCAACCGGCTGAGCCAAGTAGTTTTCTCATATAAAATGCACCCGCTCCCAGTGGCGGAGCCAGAACCCAAACATAGGGTGGGCTAATTTATCAATTAAAACCTATAAGTACATAGGTAATTTTTTTTATGCATAGGTAATGGAGGAATTAATCTTTGCTAGTATGCTACTTATAATCATCAGGAAACAAAATGCAGTTGACTATGTGGTCTATCACTCAATCAGCCACTTGTCGTATATAGCCTATCAATTTCAGTCTAGAAGCCAAAAAAAAAAATGAATCAATAAGAAATCAAGCACACATTTTTTTTTTAAAAAAACGACAAGTATACATCTATGGCTGTAAAGCCTAGCATATACGTTAGCAGCAAAGGAGAGATGAAGAGGAGTAGAGGACCGCTGGGTGGGGGGCAGAGCTGACGCTAGCTCCTGGTCGACGGCCGGCCATCCAAGGTCTTGGCGCCGGGCGCCCAGCCGGATCGCCGGTCACCCAATCACCACGCGCTGAGGCACTTACATGGCTACTACTCGCCAATCGCGGCACACAAGCAGCCGGATATTTGACGGTCTCGTAGAGAAAGCAGCTTGCGATTGCGAGTTCCATTTCCAAGCTTTGAGTGCTGCTGCCTGCTGACCTGCTACACTTGACGATTTGGGCTACATAGGACATGCTCCTTCAGAAATTTACGGAGGCAAGGGGGGGCCAGGGCCCTCTATGGCCCCAACGTGGCTCCGCCACTGCCCGCTCCCCTATTTATTTAATAGGGGCAGATAGGAAAAAAATACTCCCTAATTAATGACTCCTTGGTAAGCACAATCATGCCCTAAACGTCAACTAATTCAATAAGGAGGGAATATACTACTAATCTTTTATTTATTTGGGTTTGCATGCATTGATTAAGTGATGGGTACCGCATGCATGCATGCCTGGTACTCCTATATGCATGCATGTCGTGCTATGTTGTTGGCAATAGGGGGGGCACAGGCCCCCTTCCTCTCCGTCCATGTGTCCCATCAGTAGCAGCGTGTTCTACTTCTGGCACCTGGTGACGAGCTCTAGTGCCTCCTCCAGGGATACTTTTACTAGTGCCTCCTCCAGGGATACTCTTACTATATTCCTTACCACGTTGTTGTCGACGATGTTCTGAATCTGGGGCCATGTTGACCGGCGGGTTTGAGGTCGGTGCTGCACACAAATTAAACAAAAGGCCGTGACATCCTTGACAGTTGTGTTCCAGCGAAAAAATTACCATGCATCTCGTACTTATTAGAGTTGTAAAGACCTCAGCAAGGACGTAAGGATCAACGTAGGCCCTAGTCGCCTAGGCCTCTAGGGCCCAGGCCCTAGTCGCTGGGCCAGGAACACTACATACCCTATATATTTGTCAGCCCAATTTTGAAGGCCCAAGAAGCAAAGCTAGGGCATTCAGTCACCTCTCCACTCTCCTGGACCTGGCCGCCTATCCGTCTTCTCTCCGTGGCTCCTTCCTCTTTCCCACGCACGCACGACGACACGAGCGCGAGGCCGCACGGGAGGAGGAGAGGTCACGAGCAGGGCCAGACTGAGGAGGGGAGGCGACGAGGAGCTAGCTGCCGCTGCCGCTGCCGCTGCCGCTGTCCCCCATCCCGGGACCCCGCCTCCCGGCATCCCGTCCGTGCCGCACAGGCAGCATGGCACCCCGCCGACTGCCCCTGCCCTCGAGGCCTCGACCACCAGTGGCCACTGCCGGCGCGCGGCGGCCCTGCCCGGCTGGCCTCCAGCGCCCAGCTCCGTCGATGGTCGACCGACTGTCCGTTTGCCTCTGGCCCGCGCCCCTGCCCAAGTGACCCTGCCCGGCTGCCCCTTGGTGAGCCTGGTTTGTTTCTGTACTGAATGTCTGAATGATTTTCAATTTCAATATTTCAAATTTTCAATTGGATTTATTTGAAATTAGAAACATGGATGATGAACTTACATAGTCTCCACAGTGAAGAGGCCAAGGACGTTGCAATTGTATTCTGATCTTATCATATGAAGATTGTAGAACTTGCCCGGGAGATGGAAGACCTCAGACACTAGTTTTTTCTTCCGTATCAATTATGTGCATCGTACAACATTCTTAGTTTCTAGGAGGCCCTAGTCGTGGGTAAAAGCTGGATCCGCCACTGGGCACCACTGAGATAAGTGGTTACACTACGAGGTTCAGCATGTTTACCGAGAGGCTTCATAAGGGCAGAGACAAGAGAAGGATCGTCACTAAAGGTGGTGTGAATCTAGGGCTCAATGCCAAACAAGGCGTTGTTCTCCAGCTGGACAACAAAATCCGCTCCCGCAGCTGCATGCATTGCAGAATGAGATAAAACAATATACACAGAGCCAAAAAAATAAATATATACAAATCCTGAAGCTTCAATTGCAAAGCTGCTTACGTACCCCGCAGTGCAAATCCAAAGTACAGCCTAGTTTGATTGTTTACTGGAATCAACATCGATTGAATCTTAAAGGTTTAACATGTACGTACTTATAATATATACACACATATAAAAACACCCCTAGTATGCAGAACCAAGCTAGCTAGAGTTAGTTACAAGGAAATATATATATATATATACACCCCTTCTCGGCTAGTATAAGTCTCTCTTAGTCGCATCACAAGCTTGGGGCGAGAGTTGTGGATCTGCAATTGTCCTAGAAACAAGAGGTAGATCGAAACAGATCAAGAATTACTAATACACTACCGTAACAGGAGGAGGCGGAACCAGTGAAGAAACTTAGGGGGGCAAGATAAAGGTAAGCAAGGAGAAAGTATCTTCAAGAACGTTTTTCTATTTGAAATAGCTCATATTACGATGGATGAAACAAAGGTAATTAAACAAACTTGAGACCATTGGCGGGGGGGGGGGGGGGGGGGGGGGGGCGTGGCCTTGGCCCCTGCCAGCCCCCACCGGTTCCGCCAGTGACAGGAGGAGATCATCATTAACAGGGAATCGGTGATAACTATAGTAAGAAGAGGTAATTAATTGACCTGTGGTCTGTAGTTTGTCATGGAAACCGCTGACATCCTGGTCACCAACAAGGTGCAGAGAAACACCTTACGAAGGAGCTCTTCTTGGACCCTCTGTAACTTCTTGGCGGTCCCCATGGCCGTGGCCAACAGCAGCAGCGAGTTCTTCTTCTGGCACTTTGTGACGAGGTGCAAGGCCTCCTCTAGGGAGTTACGACACCATCAGCCGGCGATGCAGGGATGCTGCAACATTGCCACGTGGGCCTCACTGAAGCTGAGCATCTGCATGAGCCCTCGAGGCGGCCCACGGTGCCCGCGGCGCGCTTACAATCCTTCTTGTTCCGCTTGGCGGTGTCAACCGCGCGCTTGATAGCCATCTCGAGGTCGATCAATTCTTAACAGGCCAGCACGTCAGCCATCTAGATAGATCGATCCATAGACTGACATCTAATTATTTTGGGTAATTAATTATTTGATTGTCGGGCAATGCTACGGTACATCTTTTACTTGTTAGGAGGTAATACCTCAAACAAATCTGAGCCATTGATTTGTTTTAAACTAATCAATTAATTAACCTGAAAAGGAAAAAATTAAATAAACACAAATCACGGGAGGCATATGAATGGGTGCATGGACCTTCCTGCAAAGTCTTTCGGACGCGGGACAAAAACTCATCACAACCAGCGACGGTACCGCGGGAAGTCTCGAGCGGCATAAAAAAGATTAATACTTACACATGTTAATTTGACCATGAACCTTTGACAAACTAAATTATGTTCGCTAACATATGACATACTATAGTTGAATGTGTACATTATGTGATTAAAACTATGTTACATAATTGAGAGGATTTTTTAAAAAAAAGCGGAGCTAGCTGTCATGTAACAAATGTATATATACCACGTTCTAAGAAAAACGCACTTGTATATATTATGTTCCAAAAGATGTGAACAAGTCATCTTCATTAGTACTATATTACATGCCTCTAAATTTAAATTGGATCTGCTACCTGTAATTGAAAAGTGTTGCATTGTGTAATCACTGCAACTATCACACATCTCATTGTGTCATGATACATATACTATATCAATTTGTCATCGTGTTATAGACTTATTGTATAAATTTATACGTTTACCACAAAAATTCCCTACAACATTCCAAAACAAAAACTATATAATAGGATAAATACAAATAACTATGTACTACAGACCATCATGCTATACAAAATAAAATACACGGCTGCAATTTGTGAAGTTGGTGTCCCACCGTCATGCATGCTTGTACTCCCTCTGTCCTGAAGTACAATGCATTTTGTTTTGTCCTTAGTCAAACTGTGCTAAGTTTGATCAAATTTATAGAAAAGAGAAATAATTAGTTATATCGTTAGGTCCAACATAGGAAGGAGGTTCATTATAGCTCTAATCCTTGATTTTGTCTCCTTGACCATTGATGACAAGATCGATAACCTTAGAAACTGTCCTCGCTGGGAGTGCCTAGGAGCACTCGTTCCCTTATAGATAGTGGCCATATATTGGCCGCCCACCGATGAAATTGATGCCAACAATGGAGATCTCGCCGTGGCAATCACCAAAGTCATCACAGGTAACAAGACGTTTGCTAAAAATCATCTGATTTCACCGGTGAATTTATTTGGATTAAACCCTAAATAAATTGAACTGAAAACTTTGGGAAAGTGAAATGGGTCCCCTCTCCTTCTTACCCCAGGCCGGCACACACATTGGGGTGGAAGGAGAGGAGCCCTAGTTAGAGGCACGACAACAACGGCAACGACCAAGGGTGGTTGCGTTGTTTTCCTGCTGACCTAGGGGGTGGCTCGTGCATTTCTCTTAACCCGAGTGCCCACGAGAGTTAAACTGGCCCTGTTTTAGTAGTGGCTATTGAGATCTTGTTCTCTATGGCCAACCACATGCTCACCATCGTCGACGTCGATGCGTTCTATGTGCAGCACTTTATCGTTGACACGCGTCATCGTGTCTGGGCAAGTAATATATTCTGCGAACACCAAACTGATGTACCCCGACGCGAGCTACCACATGGAGGCATGGCGGTACACCACTCTGGGCACGTTCGACGACACCACCCGACCACCGTCGTCGGCGTCCTTGAGTACGAGAGGACCCCAACCCATTCGATCGGCTCTTCGTCTGCAGCCCAGAACAACCTCCTAGTCTTTGTGTCGACTCTGCCGCAGATCAAACCACGAAGCTGAGCCCCACCGGCCTGCCGCGGAACATCGACTGGCGCTTCTTCTTCATCGTAGGGCTCAGCACGCACGAACAGAGGAGGAGGTCAGGCTCGAAGCGTTATTTTCACTTTGAGTTTTGGACTGCGCTTGGGCCTATTAATTGGGCTGTATGCGCCATCAAACCCAAATATAGAATGCGTAAAAGTAAAGCCCACAAGCAGGTCGGATCTTGATATTTGTTTCCAACCCTAGGAAATCGACAGGCAAGGAATTAATGAAGAAAACCATGAATAAAAATTAACATGATTATCAAATGACTGGTGGAATGAAAGCACTTTATTATTGTACTGCCATAGAAATACATATCATGAAAGGAAAAAAAAACACATCTAGATGACCCCCAAAAAAACTGAAGAACAAACTGAAGATGCAGACGCGTGCATTGCATCGAGTTTGCTGTTCTCATCTTATGAGCCAACCAGCTGTCTCCGCGCGCATTCTTTTAATTTCCATAGCTTCCGCATATTTGATTGGCCAAGTCAACAAGCTTGCACGATTCAGCGGGGCTAAGTCCATTCAGAGGAGGTTGTTGCGCGAACACTAGTAGAAAAGAGCACAACGCCGACGCCCCCTTTTTATATCACAGGCGGTTTTAGTTATCACGTGGCTGTGGCATAAAAAGGGCGGTGTCAGAGCTGCCAACCACCTATGAAGATGCATTACCACAGGCGGTTGGCTTAAGACAACCGCCTGTGTAAATGTTACATTTACATAGGCGGTTGGCTGGTTGGCTTAAGGCAACCGCCTGTGTAAATGTTAGTAATGCATCTTCACAGGCCAACCGCCTGTGATGTTATATCTGTGATTTCTCTGTGTATAAATACCTCTTCTTCCTCCCCGACCAGCACTGTGTCTCGCAGCCACCTTCCATTGGAGGCGATTTTGGAGGTCCAGATTTTACAAAATACAAGGGGGAGGTTTTGATCTTGATTTCTTGGAAGGAGGTTGCCAAAAAAGGTTAGTTTATGTCCCTATTTCCTCAATTAGCTCATTAATGCTCAATTAGAGCCACTTTTTGGATCTAGGGTTTCACCATGAGTGTGGGAGAAGAATATCTAGCTTCTTGTCTTTTATTTCTTAAGATGGTTAGATGAGCCACTTTTGCATTATTCGAGTTTGAGAATAACACTGTGATTCTATTTGAGATCATAGGGCATACAGGTTTTATAAGTTAAATCGGGGAAAGTGCGAGTCCGAGAAACTAGGGCAGCCATTGGATGTCTATTATAACTGGCCGGTACGTATGAAAATTTACTCTTATGAATACAAATCATACACATACGACCATTGTTGCAACTATAAATAACCACTTTCCTGTTATATAGTGTCCTAAGCAACCACCCTTATCTGTCCACTGTGGCTTCTACGTGTGCGAGAACATGAGAGAGAATGGATGATACGAAAGGAACCCCGCCGAGGTAATATAAGTAATAGTCCTGTATATAGTTCCGACATTAAAGTTGCAAGTCATATAATATATGATGTTTATAAACTTTCTTTGTAGATATATAAGCAAGGGAAGGTGGAGCGCATGAACGATCGTGCTTTAGACAACATAGTTGAGGACATCTGCTCGTTCCTCTTGAAGCATGCCATTCCACGTGAAGGCAAATATCATGATCATGATAGCCAATTATCCATGCCACAGTTCCGAGCGCTAACGCAGATTAGTATGCTCAACCTTACTCGAGAGGGTTATTAGAGGACAGATACAAACTTTGATGTATATATAATGTGTGATGAATTATATACTCTTGTAATTAACTTTGTCATTGAGCACCAAACTTTGATGTACATAAATGTATGTATGAAATAAAATATTTAAATTGCATGTTGCTATGTTTGAACTCCAACCAATATGCATGTATATTTAAATAATAACAATATAAATAAATAAATGTTTAATAATACAATTTTGAAAAATGTTTCCACGGGCGGCTCTCTTAGGGAACCGCCTGTGTAGGCGGTTCCCTAAGAGAGCCGCCTGTGGAAATTCCACAGGCGGTTTGGCCCATTTCTACTGGCCTTCAGCGCAGGCGGTGCTGGAAAACGCCAGTAGAAATAGGTTACCAACCGCCTGTATAGTATGCCTGTGTACTAGTGGAAGCTACAAAGACATCTGTTTCCCTTGGACCGCTCAAGACCTTGGGCCAGCGCACGGCAGCACTCTCCCTCGGCAACGGGATCTGGACGGGGTTTACCTGGATAGAAAGCGAGTAAACAGCTATTGCTAATTGTCCCTACCAGATCCCCGCCTATCATCTCAGCACAGCTAGGTCCTGCTTCTAGGGGCAGCGTGAGGCTGCTGATGGTGATGATCAGCACAAGTAGGATTAACCCCATGGGAGGCCAGGATTTGGGCGACATAGCCTCTTCGAGTGCGTGCGTGCGTGCGTGGAAAGAGAATAGGGGGCATGTATATTGTGAATTGTTTGCTGCATCCCCTCCCCTGGCCCTTTTTTTATATATAGACGTGCGGATCTTTGCTTCAATGTGTAACAATGAATCCTGGCCAGGTCTGAGATCCCGGATCCAGGTTTCAAGGAATGCATGTTATTATTACTCCAATGTTTTTTAGTATTTTCCAAAAGTAAAGAATAAACCAGCAAGAAGGCTGACGTATTCCATTGTGTAGAATCTCTTTCCTTTTCTCCATGTCCAGCACCATGCCATCCCATGTTGGCAGCATCCCCTTCCATAAATTCAAATATTGAGTTTAGCAAAGTATGGAATTATACTATCGTAAAAATTGAATCTGCAGTATCATTATTTCTTTTGAAAGATATGGCAAACAATCACGAAGGAACCTAAGGCAGCAAATAAAGGAAATTAGCTAACCATGCAATCATTTAACCCATGAGAGTATCGTGACAGAAAGCGATAACTTGCTAGTCTACTCACAACATCTCTAAGCTAGTCCTCTTTGATAGATTATGTGTCAACTAAAATTATATGATTTTGAACTATTAAATATCAGAACCGATATAAACATAAATAATAAATCAACGAAGCTGCACCATTTGCGTGCACGCGTCGGTGCGGGAGTTAAGGAGCCACACTCCCCTTGAACCCTCTGTGTGGCGTTGACAGCCTAGATCTAGAAATTGAGGCCTTGTTTATATAGATATTATTTTTAGAATCGCACTGTAGCACGTTTCGTTTGTATTTGATAAATATTGTCTAATCATGGATTAACTAGGTTCAAAAGATTCGTCTCGAAATAATGTTTCAAACTGTGTAATTAGTTACTTTTTTTAATCTATATTTAATACTTCATACATGCGTCCAAAGTTGATTAATGTGACGGATTACTGTTCCGTTCTAAATTTTAGGGGAAACTCTAAACCCGGCGGTCTCCTGGACCTTGGATCACCGCCGCATGGTGCATCAATTCATGCCTCACGGAACACGAGGCGCCATGCACCTTGATTCCACCTACAGGCACAATGACCAAGGAATATCAAAAGACTACACTAAACATTATTTGGAAGGAGGCATGCGGAGAAGCCACCCTAGTGACTGACAAGTCGGCCCTTCGATGGGCCTGGAGACTGCACCGGCCCCTTCCACCGGGAGTTTAAAGGCCTGACCAATGAATGGCTCATGATCGCTCCTAGACATAAAGATATAAGGCCAAAGGGCACAATGTGATAGGCTCGTCGACATCCATCGAGGCCCGAGGTTCACGTTAACGCTCTCGGCCATTGCATCGTGCAGGGCAACAGACTAGAACCGAGCCGGCCCCGAAGCCCAGTCGGTCCACCCACAGCATGGCAAGGTAAGCAGGGCGCCTCACGTAGGCTCATAGTTAGCGACCCCGAGATGGGTCCACCGGGTCTTCACTCAGGCCACCCCAAAATAGTTCTCGTCCACAACATCTCTCGATTCAGATGGCGTGCAAAAAAACTTCACCACCCTTAGAAGGGCATACGACCGGAGACTCCCAAGGCCCGACATGTCCCAACCGATTTATTCAACTAGATCGGGCACATGGGAGGCCATGAAGGGCTCTTGACGAGAATCTAACATAGGGGTATGTTAAGTCCTCAGGAAAAGGATAGTGAATTGACAGAATACCCAACCGAACCAACGAAATTGCATGGGTCTCAGATACTATACCCATAAGGAACGCTCGTGCGTACGCCCTGGTGAAGTTAGGACGAGCTGGCCCGATCACGCCCACATATGCATCGCTCGAGACTCGGGGTCTTGGCCACGACCCTGGGCTATTGAACGACAGGAGCTCAAGCCTGACTTCCACCAAGCAACTCCCGAGGCGTCAAGTGATGTCCCGAGCCACGACCAGAAGTTAGTCGGCTCAGGAATACGTCATGCACCCTAGAGCTTGATAGGTACAGAGATGCTACATCGTCTACATGTTCGAACCATCACGAGGTGTTGTTGACCACTCCCCTGGCAGGCTCACATAATTGGCATGGTGTGTCAAGACAAGAAGCTCCACAGGCTCCAAGAGTAGAGGGCTCCGGAGGCCTGCTTGTCAGCCACCTCTAGGCAGGGGAGGCTCCTTGTGCACCAAGGAAGCCTCGAGAAAGGCTCTGTACGGGGAGGTGGAACAATAGTCCCCGATGCTCGTGCATGAGACTTTGGCAATAGCGTTAGAGAGTGGTTGTGACATTGCCGACCACATCCTATACGACAACTGGGCAAGTATGGACCATGACAAACCAACTGTGTCCTGTTTTTTTTAGAGTCGGAGCCCAAGAGAACCACACACACCGACCTCCAACAAACAAACATGATGCTTACCGCAGTTCTGAACACGCAATGCAACACTGACGGATCCAAATAACCAATGACAAAAAAAACATATACCTTCTATTCAAGAAAATGATCAATGATTTCTACGCCCTATAAAAACATCACAAAGATTTCTACGCAATATCTTCAAAAAACCTAGATCAAACGCTTAATCTGGTGGCTTATGGTATCATCCAAAAATGGCTACAGAAAAACGAAAAGAATTGACTACGATAAAGAGAGACCAAAATGCGACTCCATATGGGCCTACTAGTCCAATTCGGTCTGGCTGGCCCAGCCTAGGCCGACACCCCTTCAATTTGGCCTTTACATTACATTACATAGGCTTTATTGCAGCTCAATTCTGAGCCGCCACGGAGTTCGCCACAGGCGCACTGGGCACCCTGCTTCCCAAGCTCGCCCTGCTGCTCCAGGACAAGTACAACCTGCACAAAGGGCATCAAGAAGGACGTCGAGTTCCTCTTGAATGAGCTCGAGAGCACGCGCGCCGCCCTACGCAACGTCGGGGAGGTGCCATCGGAGCAGCTCAGCGAGATGGTCACCACCTGGGCACGCGATGTATGGGACTTGTCCTACGACATGGAGGACACCGTCGACACCTTCCTAGTGCATGTCCAGGGCGGTTCTGAGCCCCCCAGCAAAAGAAGTGCCAAAAGGTTTGTTAAGAAGATGATAGAGAAGCTCACCAAGGCCACGATTCGCCATGAGATCGGCCAAGAGATCAAGAACATCAAGGAGCGTGTCAAGGAGGTGGCTGACCGACGTGACAGGTTAGTGAATTTGGTTTATTTGCATTTCAATTCTTTCATTCCGAAGCTTCTCTTATTGCGGCCTCTGCACGCACACACAGGTACAAGGTTGATGCTATCACTCCTGCAAAAACCATGTTGGCTGACCCTCGCATAACAGCTCTACACTAAGGCAGCTAACCTTGTGGGCATTGGTGAGCCAAGGGAGGAGCTAATCAGGAGGTTTTTACAGGAAGATCTGATATCTGAAGACCGTATGATAGCCTCTATTGTTGGTTTTGGAGGACTAGGCTAGACAACGCTCGCCAAATCAGTGTATGACAAGCTTAAACCACAGTTCACTTGCAACGCTTTTGTTTCAGTGTCTCAGACTCCAGACTTGACAAAAGTCTTCAAAGACATGCTCTATGAGCTTGACAAGACAGAGTACAAGAACATCCACAACACCACAATGGGTCAAAAGCGTCTTATCGATCTCATCCTCGATATCCTCCAACATAAGAGGTACGTGCTATGGTTTTTTCTTAATACTTTGCCAGCTCAAATAATCTTCGTATATATGTATGCCGTTGCATTGAAACCTTATGTCTATATTTTTACACACACGAGTATTCTAGTCACCAATAAAATTGTTAAAATTTATTTAAGATATTTCACACTCATTAACCGGTAATACTGCTACACAAACGATTTTATGCGACAGTTTAAATGAATTGTTAGGGGTGGTTCTGGAAGCCCTTCCCACACCATTGATTGTGGAAAGGAGCATTTTCAAGTATATGGTTGTAAGTAGTACTCCTTGAAATCTATTTTCAGTGGCCGGTGCCTTAAGAAAAGTATCCTTGTCAACCTATTTTTAAGGACTTATTGTTTAACAGGACCATTTCTAAAAATATTTTTAAAATATCAAAATTTCCCGCCAATTTATACATATCAAATTTCCTAATAATTAAAAAAAAAACTGTCTCATCTCAAATTTCACGTCTGAGAGAGCTACAATATATATACTAACTGAATGACTAGCTTATTCAATATAGACTTTCTAGTTCGTAATAATAATCATTATATTTATTGAGTCTTGATCGTTATACCCTCTAGAACATGCACCCTCTATAGAACATAAAGTTTAATTGCAAGCATAATTCTCCAATGCCAGATGTGGCATCTTAACTTCTAAAACAACACATAGTGGGGACCGTTTCTCACATGGTTTTGCTATGTGGCAATGGGGACCCACATGCCAGGTATTCTCTCTCATATAAAAGTAACCATAACTCTTTTTTTTTTTTTGAAAAGGTCAGCAGGGGAGTCCCCAGGCCCCTACCTACTATATTGTTCATTTCCATTGTGTAACCATAACTCTTTCATAGGAAGTCTGATGAAGACAAAGTTTACATCATAATTGTATAGCTCAACGTGATGTACAATCTTGTAGTTGACAAATACAAGTTTTAAATTCCAATTTTTATATTTTTCAAAATATCTTTGATGTTTGATCCATAACAAAGTTGTAGCTCTTAATGCGACCTGCGTCTTTATAGAAACTATATAGATGAAATGGACTTATTACTATACTTTTGAAACTTGACTAGCAAACATTACAAATTGTTATAAGGATTTGCATTTGCTTGTTGCAATTATCTCTGACAATTCAGCTATTGCCCCACACATGCAGGTACCTTATTGTCATCGATGACATATGGGATACAAAACCATGGGAGATAATACGATGTGCTCTACCTGAGAATGGCTTGAAAAGCAGAATAATCACAACTGCCCGCATTATATTATTGATGTTGCTGAGCATGTTGGTGATTGCTATAAGCTGAAACCTCTTACCCACCTGAACTCTAAAATATTATTCTATGGACGAATATTTGGCTCTGAACGCAATTGTCCTCAACAATATTCTGGTGTATCTGAAACAATTTTGAAGAAATGTGGAGGTGAGCCATTTGCTATCATTACCTTATCTAGCTCGCTGGCTCATAAGTCAAGAAATGTAAGAGTCTGTTTGGTTGCTCTTCTCCCCTTGGCCATGGCCACCCTAGGCAAAAATTCAAGTGTTTCGTTGCCTGGCCAAGGCCCGGAGCCAGGCTAACTTGGGCCATCCGTACAGAGATAGCCGCCTGGGTGGAAACGCTCGTGGTGGCCGTTCCATCCTGGCCTGGCCAGGCCGAGACACGGGTGTGAGTTTCGTCACCGCTTCAGCTCGTCTCCACCGCGCCTCCACTCGTCTCCTCCGCTCGCCGCTCCTCCTCACCCTCGCGCCATCGCCGAGCACGGTGAGCTGGAACGACGTGAGCGGGCTGGCGTGGCCGCCGTAGCTCACCGTCCGGTCCATTGGGAACATGAGAGCCGTCAGCACGTCGCGCGCCGGGCGTGAGGAAGTCGGCAAGCACGCGGCGTTCTGCCGCGCCGTCGAGGCGGCAGCTCGCGGGCTCGGGCTCGGCGCGGAGCTCCGGTGCGGCGTCCAGGCGAGGCGTGCGCGGCCAGCGGGCTTGGTCTGGCAGCGTTGGTGGCGAGGCTCACAGGCGCCCACCAGATGTTCGATGGAATGCTTTAAAAAGGGGTAAACTTACCCATGAGAACAAGAGGTGATTCTATGCGGACCAAACCAGGCAACCAAACACGTCTCTGTGTGCTAGCCAGGCTTATACAACACAGACAACCAAACAACTAGGAGTTGGCTTGATTGGGACAGGCTTAGACTACCCAGGCTATGGATAGCTGGCCAGGTTAAAGGAGACCAGGCAACCAAACAGACCCTAAATGAATGGCAAAATGTATGTGACTCAATTGGTTTTGGACTAGGAAACAATACCAGTATTGACAATATGAGGAAGATATTACTGCTTAGCTATTATGATCTAAATTCTCATTTGAAGACGTGTTTACTATATCTAGGTATATTTCCTGAAGATTATAAGATTGATAGGTATCGGTTGATATGGAGGTGGGTAGCTGAAGGATTTGTCCAACATGAAGATGAGGGGCAAAGCTTATTTGATATTGGACAGAGATACTTCAATGACCTTCTAAACAGAAGCCTGATACAGCCAGGAGACATGGATGAGGATGATATGTCTCCTTTCACTTGCCTGAGTGCATGATATGGTGCTTGATCTCATTTATTCCTTATCAAAAGAAGAAAGTTTTGCTACCACTGTCGTATCTGGTGAGTACAAGCTGGTCACATCTTGTTCGGAAAAGGAAGGTCCGCAGGCTCTGTCCATAATACTACTTGGCCTACAAAATGAACATATCGAATTTGAGGTCCCTTGCTATCAGCAGTTCTGTTATGATTATTGATTCAGTGCCACCCCTTTCACGCTATCATCTTCTCCGTGTATTGGATCTAGAAGATTGCAATCTTAAACACCATCCAAGTCTAGAATTTGTTGGTAAATAATTTCACCTGAGGTATCTAAGTCTAGCAGACTCTAGATATGCTGGTGACGCGTCCCAGGAGAAATAGGAAGGCTAAAGTTCTTACAAACGCTGGGCATCCGAGGAACAGACATAAAAGAATTGCCGTTGAGTATCTTACGACTTGGACAATTGATGCGCCTAACTGCTGGGGGTACAAGGCTGCCAAGAGGGTTGAGGAATCTATCATCCCTAGAAGTCCTAACGTTGATTGTAGATTCTCCATCCATTGGCCATCTGACGCAACTAAGACTGTCCACAGCGTTATCGGTGCCTCCGCTCGTCAATACCCACAACGTGAGCACCGATGCTTATCTGTGCATGTGGACCCTGACTGCAGAATCATCCCCTTCCTTCCTGATATTTCACGCGCGAAAGAACTTTCCCCTTCCTTCTCCCCGCCCGAGCTCTCCGTCTCCGCCCAAATCGGCTCCTCGGATCCACGTGAATCGATCTCTCCATCCCGAAATAAATCGATATCCCCATCCCCAAATCAAGCCTACCTTCCTCCAATTACGGTGCCATGGCCTGGTAACCGCACGACGGCATGGGCGGCGGCCGCATCTCCGCTCGGCCGGGTGATGCTGCGTACCCCAGCGTCTTTGTCGACGCGCCACGTGAGGGGTACCCCGGTGGCGGAGACGTCGCACCAGGCGTGGGCGGCGCTCACCTCCAGCCGACCGGGGAGGAGCGCACGTTTGGCAGCTCGCAGATCCAGCCGAACAAGGAAGAGCACAAGACGACACACTACGCAAGAAGCTGACGCACTCCGGCTGTTCCTGCTCTAGCTCGGTAAAAAAATCACACTCCTAACTAGCCCACCCAGCAAGTTGTCATGGATTTAAAAATTGAAGCTTTGGAAACGGATATTAATTAAACAACACTGATTGTAGCATGATAATACAAACATTACATGGATTTGGAGCATGGTAATACAAAGATTACAGCAAGAAATTACATAATATTCTAAGCTTGATTTTGTCCAAATCGCTGCCATATATGCTCAACTAGGTCCTCTTTTAGCTGACGATGCATATATCGGTTTCTAATGTCTTCATCTACCTCTAGTAGTGTTGAAAATCCGTGAACAGGCCCATGTCCAAATCCAGCTATTGTTGATGAAGAGCTAGCCTGGTCATATTCACTCTCATGCAAGGTTTTAAACCTCCGGCTATAGCTGTTTTTATATCCGGCTATAGCCTTTTTATGATGATCAATCTACGAGCTATAGCCCGCTATCTCCCGCTATAGCCTAATTTAGCCTCCGCTATAGCCTTTTTGGAGGTCATCCGCTAAAACCCTTAGCCGGCGATTTAAAACCTTGCTCTCATGTCAGCAGGTGTACCATATGCTAACATGCGCATAGCAACTGTGCATTTATGCAGTGGTGAAAACCCCGTCTTCCCAAATGCATCGTTCCTTTGACAGAAATATGGATCCCAAGAACTTAAGGTATCTACAATTTGTTGGAATAGGTGCCGTTTCATACGGTACCTACGCCGGAACTGAACATCATTGTACACTGGATTTTCTGAGAGGTCGGTCCTTCAGCGCTGCCCACCAATGTTCCAATGGGAATGGTCGTTTCTTCTTCGTAAGTCCCTTCCACTTTATCCGAACCTTCTCCATAAGCTGATCATCAGATGGACCACTAGCATTTGTATTCTTGACATCACTGTAGGCTCCATTGAACTTGTTAATGTGAGGCATACTCTTGTGCCAGTGTTCTTTGCATTGATGTGCTGTTCTTCTTTGTTGCTTGGGAGCAGTTTTGTTATATTCATCTGCAATTTCCTTCCAAAAACGATCCCGAGGCTTTCCATTGCCATCGATTGGATCATTAGAATTCTTGAGCCAGGCACTTACTAGGCGTATGTTCTCCTCTTCATGCCAAAGCTTGCGAGACCTGCTTGCTTTTCACCTTCATCTGTGCTGCTCTCACTGTCTTCTTGATGCTGAACAGGTGTTGACTTCATTGGATGCATTCTGGACGCCGGAGAAGATGAAGGAATGGGGCTGTTGTCATCACCCCTTGAATTGCTGCCACCACTAGGTCCAAAGAAAGCCATCGATGCAATTGGAGATGCTGGACCAGTGCCGTGGTAACCACCATGGTAGGTTGACGGTGGGAAAGGGTAGTGCTGGAAACTTGGTGGTCCTCGAAAGGGATTGCTGATATTTTGTGGGTAGGGACCAGGCAAATTGGTGGGTGGATAGTTCATGGGGTAGTGTTGCTGCTGATGGAAGTTTTGGAAGTTTTGGTACTGCTGTGTGTTTGGATTTGGTGGTTCTGGACTAGTGTGTGAGTTGAGAAAATTTGTGAAACTAGAAGAGGAAGAGTTGTCCATCTTTGAACTTTTGCTTTGGATATATGCCTGGTGTGTGCTTGTTGAACTAGCTCAGGTGGGTGTATATATGCGGCAAGCAGCAACGGCTAGGAGGAAGCCAACGTTTGGGACCAACGGCCGGCTGGGAAATGATATTTTAATGTGTACAGGGCCAACGGCCGGGTGGGAAGAAGTATTTTAATCATCCAAGCACCGAGACATGAACTTGCCACGGTTCCTCAAAAAATGAACTCGGCACCGATACAAACTTGCCACGGTTCCTCAAAAAATGAACTCGGCACCGATACACACAATGTGTGGCACCGATGCTTGACCCTCTCTCTCCTCATTTCAGCACCAGCGCAAACACACATTGTGGACAGTCTAAGGATGCTTGGGGTCAAGCTCACAAAGGACAAGGAAAGCAAATGGGATGAAAGCCTGTGCAAAGTTTTGGTGGGATCCCTGGGGCAAACTGCACAAAATACAAACACTAAGAATATACGTAGATGATGTGGCAGCTGATCTCGAAGGCTCAGTGGGGTCCTTATGCAGCCTATCTCATCTTCGTATTTCTAGAGCCAGTTTGTTGCCAACTTGGATTAAGCCCGAATCATTTCTCCTCATCTCCCACCTGTATATAACGGTGGGTCAAGTTCGAAGGGAGGACATCCAAGTCCTCGGCAAGCTGCAGGTTCTTCGTCATCACAAAGTGGAAGTTGCCCCTGGTGGCATACCAGCACCAGCAGTGTTTGAAAGGTTCATGGTTGGAGCCAATGCTATCCCAATTGTGACACGGTGCACATTCGCTGGTTTCTCAACGGTTCCATCTATGTTCCCTCCTGGAGCTATGCCTAGGCTTCAACATTTTTGGTTTCAGGTCCAACCAGAGGATTTCTGCAGTTGTAGTGAATTTATTGTTGATGACCTCGCCTTAGGCCACCTCCCATTCTTTCAGTCTGTGCGGTTTTGCTTTTATGGAAAGGAGAAAGCCACCCAAGATGCTGCAAATAAAGTGGAAGAGATGCTGAGGCACGAAGCACATGTTCACCCCCAACCATCCTGATATCTATATCCGAGTCGACGATTCACTAGATTGGATCCCATGCATGTAAGTGCTACTCCTCTTCCTTTCTTACTTACTCGCATGAATATAATGACACTGATACCCCCTAATAAGTTCATGTGCAACTTTTACTATGTCATATGACAAATTTAATATATGAGATTATTCAAGTTTTATGTATATATTCCAATCCTTTTCATTAAATTTGTCGTGCATCTAATAATTATCGAGGTCGTTCACTACACTCACTTATATTAATGGACAGTCATAATATGATGTTTTATGATACAACGAAACCAGAAAAAGCTTCTCCTAGTAGCACTAAATTAACTCTGATACAAGGCATAATTCGACCCTGTTTGCATTTTCCAAACTCATGGATTCCTATCCATCAGCAATTTTGTGTTCTGATTGACGGAAATTCTTTGCTGTATACATCAATCAAAAAAATGGTAGGACGTGCAAGTTCTACGATGTCCCAGAGGAGCTCCACCACTTTGGCTATGGCCTCAGCTACTAACTCCAGAAAAATCCTGTACAAGATCATCTCACCACCTCAGTCCTCCGCCATTGCAATGGATTCAGTTCAAGCCCAGCATTTCCACCAGGAGGGATACCGCCTGCTCAGTGATCAACATCGATGTCTATGCATACGCTCACAATGTCCCAGTGAACACGGTGCCAACAAGGGAGGCGTCCATGATGTATGGGATACACAATCTTGAGAAATATTCAAACTGGCTTTGGCTGAGAATAATAGTGAAACTAGGATAATCATATAACTGCTCACTAATGATAAGTCAGCATTCGAGAAGTTTACACAAGATAAAACTACTTTCTTGTAATACTCAGAATATTTATTTTATGCAAAAGTAAATTGTAGGTGGTATCATATTTGTCCAACAATGTGCAAAATTTTATAAAAAAATCCATCAACATGTCTCCTATGACCATATATGGTCCAAGTACGCTCGCTAGATTGGATCTGTGATATATATATGACATGCTGTCAAAATGAAATGGATACACATGTTGGTTTTATGCACATAACTCCTGCATCTATTTCATTGCTTTGTTTTAGGCTCTGTACCATTTTGATTGTCATAGGCATGTCATTGAGTAGATAGAGAGATCATTGCAGACGAATTGCGGGCTAATAGTAGTGACTAGTGACCACATAGAACTCAGAGCTAACATCTCCTCGACCGACCGTGATGAAACTATGACAATATGCAATAGACAGTCTCTGAATCCTGATTGTGTTTAGTCTCAGATGCCCTCCTTTTGGTGGCTTAGAACTAAATTAAGGGCCCAATGTCAAAGTACGCCCTTACGGCTCAGTCCACTCTTTCAAGGAGATCATCCATTACAGTTCTATCTCTTGTACGTCTTCTGCATCTATACTACTGAAACCTTTTGTAGAGGTCGTTGGAGATCGTTGCAGAGGCAGCTCCTCCCATCACCTATATGCATATGTCTCTAGAGCACGCAAAACATGAATAGTAATAATGGTGCATTATATGCAAGTAGTCGTCAACTACCTATGCTTAACTCTTGCCACTCATGAAGACTCCTAATTAGATGGGATTGACGTTCTATGGCGGACAATGCGTCGTAGTACGTATATACACCTTTCGTGTGTTTAACCTCTTCGATGATAAACTTGCATAGGTCTTGGTCATATG
Source organism: Saccharum hybrid cultivar R570 (assembly GCA_038087645.1). Taxonomy (NCBI): domain Eukaryota; kingdom Viridiplantae; phylum Streptophyta; class Magnoliopsida; order Poales; family Poaceae; genus Saccharum; species Saccharum hybrid cultivar. The sequence goes on from JAQSUU010000744.1 coordinate 6,126,047, forward strand.
CTAACCCAAGCCTGGCCAACAAAAAAATGCCCGCCCACTGCAATCTTTACTAGCCTGGCTACAGGCTCTAAAGTGGCTTAGCTGGGCCTAGCTTCAGACTATTTACATGCAACCAAACAGCTAGGAGGTGGCTTCCTGGAAAATTGTTAAGGGTTAGCCACCCAAACAAACAGATCCTAAGGCTCCTGTAACAGCTGGGCTACATGCCCTTTGCCCAAATGGCTTCCTATATATATCTGCTCCAACGAGACCAAAGTATAACCATTGGTCGCCTCCTTCTAAACAGTGAGCAATCTCTTTTCATGTGCAAATGGCATGTCCATCTTATATGATGCTGATGCACGCTCACAATGAATCAGTCGGATGAGGAAAGGGGTCAATGCTCAGTACTGCCACTGCCTTCCGGAATGGGGTCAATGCTCAGTACTGCCACTGCCTTCCGGAACGACAACTCCTCTTGCACTTGTCAGGCTTCTGCTCCATAGACACCCAGCTGTGAATGTTTCTATAATCGAAGCCCTACAAAGCAGTAGAAATGATGGTGGACACCAGAGAATGGTAGAGCAACTCTCTACCTTTTTGAGTCATAAAAAAAGGTGAAAGGTTCCTTTAATTTTTGTAATGCAACAACAAGAGAGCGTCTGATATAATACTTACATGGCAAATCACCACAAGAACTCGTCATTATAATTTTGTTAGCAAAGTCTAGTATTTGTAGAAAATGCAGGGCACGACCAAGAGGCAGGTAATGGGGACATGATTCTATAGAGGCTTTGTCATCGATAATGGCCAGCTTGCAGAAAATGCTAGAATATATTGTTAAGGGAGACACGATATATAAAAGAAAAATATGTGCAGCTCTCTCTTTAACTTTGAGATCCCTGCTCCACCTGCATGCTGCTTTCATCTCTTTATCTTTTCAAAAAGCCAGGTTAGCATGAACCATACGAGAAGCAAAGTATTTTCTAGAGAATGCGAACTAACGGTTGGGAACTGGCTAGCAACTTGCTATAGGGATACAGCATTTAGTTTAGCACGTGCCCTGTTTTTGTCCAAATTAAAGGAGCTCACAGATTTACATACACACCAGGCAAGTATAATTGGAGCTGGCACAGGCTCTATATATATAGCACCACCTTCCTGAGACCCACATTAAGGTAATTCAATGCAAAGTGGCGCGGTCGATCATCGCCGTTCAGGTTCAGCTAGCTGCATCTCTGCAAGACTCACATTAAGGTAATTCGATCCTTCCATTAGTTCCTTGTATCAGTATTGGAGTTAGAAGCTTAATTAGTGCAGTAACTATTAATCGCTATATATATAAGGGCAATGCTATGGTACAACTATTACCTTCTAAGAAGTAATAGTTCAAAACAATCTCAACCGTTGGTTTAATAGATTTTATGAATTTGTTGGTTAAATAAAAGCTTAAGAAAATACGAAAAATCTTGTGAAATCCCGAAATCACCGGGCTTCGTGATTACTCGGACCTGCTTCCGCGATTCATTTGGGATGACCATTGTTGTGCACCACGTCCGTCCTAATACAATTATAACGTACATATTTTTATCTAAAAGAAGTGGTCACGTCCGTCCTATACATATGTAATTATAACATTCATTCATATTTTGGTCTGAAAGTGGACATACCCAATTACATCAAAACAATACACCAACGGTATTACATACTCGATTAAAAAACGTGTAAGTTCCAAAAAAATACAAAAACGTGTTATATACAGAAAAAATGTTATGCAATGCGTACATGTATGAAAAGTTATATGCTACATTAATTATTACTGGAAGTTTGTGTTAATTAATTTAAAACATCACGTGTGCTAATGAATTACTCCCTCCGACCCCAAAAGAATGCAACACTGCAACAGTACCATGGTTTTTTGTATGATGTTTGATAAATTATAGATAAAAAATTATAAATATTTATAATATGAAATAAACATCATTAGATTGATTACGGAATGTATTTTTATAACAAATTAATTTGAAATAATAAATATAAATAATATTTTTTAGAAAAATAGTCAAATATGAGGTACTTTAACTGACACGTATACCATAGTTGCGTTTATTTCAGGACGGATGTAGTATTTGGGAACCACACACGTTACAACTTTTGTAGCTGTCACGTTACACACGTACAGGTAAGTAAAAGCTACGTGCTAATCAAATAGCATGCATAAATCAACTGGATATGGAAGAAAGATTTTTATACCTACAAGTTTCCCCATTTATGCTATCTTACCAACTTAAAAATTAAATAAATATATATTCCAACTATTACCTCCTAAGAAGTAATAGATGATCCTAACCATCTGATCTTATTAAATGAACGTTCATAGTCATTTGGAGGTACCGCAGCAAAACCCCATATATAAACAATTAGGATTAAAGTAAACATGATGACATTCAGTAGACATGATCTAAAGTAAACTTTAATTTACAGCCAACTCCTATCATGGTAGATAATCTATTTAACTCTTTCAATTTACATCTAAAATAATACTTCTTTCATTATTAAAATAAAACTAAAATATCCCCTCAGATCTAAATCTGAGAAAAAATTAATTTAATATAAGTACTTTTTTATTAGTCACATGTATTAAACATTAACTGATGCTTATGTCTCCTGTATAATATTGTAGCCTGTGCCATATTAGTAACCATAACAAATAATTTATATTGGTTATTACTTTAGATTTTTTAGTGTATTTTAACTAAAATATTTGATATGTTTATATTGATACTAAACTCAATCATCTTGAGAAGTTGTGGGAGACCACCAATAAGGAGTCGATCGTTATAAGGTTTAACTATTAAAATTCTATTCAGGTTAGCGCTGCGACCCCTGTCCGAGAACTCACTTCAAGCTCCATGAATTAAGAGATATGGTGCTTGTTTCAAATGATGGCTGATGCTATTGTAGTACTAAAGGACATACTCTATGACCTGATATTATCCTTTTTTAACAAAGTGCAAAAAGGAGAGTTAATGAAATATGCACTGAGAATAAAAGTTTTAACTTAACTTGAGGACAGAAAAATTCCATTGCAGTCGATAAGAATAAAATTTGAACAGTTAAAATCTAGATTCATGATTAATGGTAAGGTTTCAAAGTAACTTCATAGTTAAAATATATAGAGGTGTCATGCCAAGAAAAAATATGCGTATCGATAAAATATATTGATTAGTTCCTTGAAAAAAGAGTAAATAATAAGTTTATGATAAATAATATAGAGGTTGGCTGGCTGGCATTATTTTGGCTTAACTGTGGCTGTGACTGAATCAGAAGCAGCCCGCTCAGCTGTGTCCGAACGGCTGGCTCATCAGCCAAGCAGAAACAGCCGCAGCCCGCAAACCAGCAGCCGAACAGCCTCATAGACTACAGAGTATCTATTATATCTACTATGCATGTTAGAAAATAACACACGAAGAAAATATACAATTTAATACAAATATTTTTTATCAGTCGGATGTACTCTCTCATTTCCAAGTTATAAGACGTTTTCGGTTTTCTAAATACATTGCTTTTTCTATAAAAACCAGAATGTCTTATAATTTAGAATATAGGGATAACTAAATAGTACCTAATCCTTATATATTTTAAAAAAAATGCTAGCCCGAGAGCTCGAGCATGGGTTGATGGACTAGTAGTAAAACTAAATTGATATTTGACGTCTAGAAAAAGCTCCGATTGATGCTAGCTGCGTCCGATTTTAGCTGCACACTCCCATTCGTGCTTGCTAGGTTCTAAATGTTTGCAACCTTGCTATCATTATGTATATTCTAATTACTTAAAATAGGTTTGAAATTCGCCAGGCCCATGAATCATCCTGAAGACCCGTTTGATGTCTTTCGAGCTAACTGCAGCATGGATGTGTGGTGGTCCTTCCACCAAGGCATGGAAAAGAAGCTGTGGCGGGTGGACGCCTTGGTGCTTGCCAGCGCCATCATGGTGGGATCCATAGTAGGGATAGATGCCTACAGCCAGCGCTACCACCATCACCCAATCACCCGTTTTATCTACCTCGGTGCCACCACACTGTTCTTGCCCATCATCTCCTCTGTCGTCTCATCCATCAACACTGGATTCGACTATAGCATGATCATCCCTGACATATGGGCAAACAAAACCCCTTCCTTGATGGCGGTGTGCAACACGGACAAGCACTCTGTCCTGGTGGTAACATGGGCACTGCTTGTTCAGAATGTCCTCATCAATACCAGCATAGTAGTCGCTGTTGACCAAAGAGAAGGTCGCAGCACAGGCCCTCCTGTGGAACTGCTTGCTCAAGGGGTCTGGATCCTTTACCTTGGTATCAGCCACATCTACATACTTCAGGCCACATATCCCAAGGAGAACAACCCGTTCAGCTATACCTTTGGGGATTTTGAAGTATACCAAGGAGGACATCCCATCAGGTCCCATACCTTGGACTTCACTCTTTTTTATCTCCTTGAAGTCATACCTTTTGTCCTCACTCTTGCCAAACTGGCATTCAAATTTTATGCTGCTAAATTTGCGCAGCAATCCTTCGCCAAACATGCAACAGCTGCAACCAATGTCTGTATCTCTGCCCTCCCTATTGGTTATGGGAGAAGAGAGCAGACACGTCGAGAAGCATCCTTGCGGGTATGTGTTGATGGATGATGACGACAACTCAGATTTGAGAACAATGTCGTCGACGTCGACGCAAAAACAAGGCATAAACGGTTTGGTGACAGTTGACAGGGTTTGGCAGCAGCTAGATGGCAACAACGGCACAATGCTTCTTCCAGCACCAACAGCACAGAGGCTAAAGGACTTGTGCTTATCTTTTGCATTGTTCAAGCTGCTGCGATGTCGATTCGCAAGGTACGAGCTTGCTGACGCTGTCTCTGGCTCTGATATGAAGAACACATTCGGTTATTTCTGGAGCCTGTTGCTCAACGATAGTGAACAAGATGATAGTGTGTTTAGGGTGATTGTATATAGTCTCTCTTTCCTTCATGACTACTACTACTCGTCCTTCCCCATCTGCTACTCAAAGTGTTGGCTACATATCGTAGGCATCTTTATCTCACTCTCCACCATAGGCTACTGCATCTTCCTTTCAGTATGGATGATACAAAATAAGTACATTTGGAAGCGTCATCAGATTGAGTGTGTCATCCGATGTGAAGATGCTGCTCCTGCCGTCTTTGGAAGCCTACTAGTCGATGTTGTGCCACTGTTTGTGCTTCTGGTGTTTGTCATGACAGCTGAGCTGAGGGACTTGGCTTACTACATCTGCTCCAACTGGACCAAAGTAGTCGTCACATGCCGCCTGCTTTTGCAGAGTGATAATCAATGTCTTTCCATGCGTGTATTTAAATGGTCCGCATATCTTTTGAGATGTAGATGTAGGCGGATGAAGCACCATTTCTGGGATGAGAGGATGGGTCAATGCTCAGTGCTTCCACTTCACCAAGGAACAAAAACCCCGCTTGCACTTGGCAGGCGTCTACTCCGTCTGCCATACCAGAAGGCCAAGCTCAACCCAACTGTGAAGGTTTCTATAATCGATGTGCTACGAAGCAGTAGAAATGATGGTCGGCACCTAAGCAATGGTAGGGCATCTCTCTACCGCTTGAGGCAACAAGGTGGTGAAAGCTTTCTCTGGGCCTGCGACAACAAGAGCACATCTGATGTTATACTTACATGGCAGATCGCCACAAACATTCTTGAGGTCAGGTATCCTCTGAGCAGAAAAGAAAGCTCTTCTTCTAATACTTCAGATCGTCATAGGACTGTTGCCACTCAACTGTCACGGTACTGTGTGTACCTAGTGACCTACTGTCCTGAGTTGCCCCCTGACGATGATGCATGGAGCAAGAGCCTGTATGAGGATGTCAAGAAGGATGCAGAGCGCGCCCTTGCTCGACCATGTTGTGCCCGTACCCACCGTTGCCTGATGATGTCATCTGCATCAACGCCAGGGTATCAGGAGCTGGTCGACCTCCTGAGTGCCAATGCCAATTCGAAGCATCAAGTGCTCAATGATGGCGTGAAGCTTGGGAAGCAGCTGGTACTGGAGACGATCTACAACGAGGAGGCAGCATGGAAGCTGCTGGTCGACTTCTGGTCGGAGATGATCCTGTATGTAGCGCCGTCGGACAACTTGAAAGGGCACAAGGAGTCCATCGCCCGTGGCGGCGAGCTCATCACACTCCTCTGGGCGTTACTCGGCCATGCCGGTATCATCAGCCGGTCCACCAGTGATGATGACGCTGGGTGTGCTGCTGGTACTTCTTGAGCTGGTGGTGTTGTCTGAGAGCTGATCAAGTCGTGTGGTGGGTGTGCAATCTGTCGTTCCTGCATGATTTACAGTTGGTGTGTTCTGGCTTTGGTGTCTCTCTCCTTGCTAGTTTCAGATTCTTGCATGGATCTGATCTTGTGTTTGTGGTGCGCACCTTTGTTTATACGTCCATGCATGCGAGGCCACTATGTTATTTGTACTGGCATTTTTTTATTGCTGTGTCATTGTTTCCCGCTGGAGCTAGTAGAGTTTGATACATGTATCTTGATTCTATGTACAATGAGAGTAAAGGAGTACTACTTTCAAGAGTACACTATATCTGAACAATGGTGATACGTCTTTGTTTGTACGTACAGATGTACAGTGAGAGTGTACCACCACCATCACACACAAAACTGATTTAATTAATCATTTCTGGAGGTTCTTGATAGGCCTAGCTATGATACTGCCTCTGGTTATGGCCTTTTAAGAGGTCTAGAACTGAGTTAATATAAATCCGAACTTTATAACTAGCTGATTGCAGGATTCACAGAGGAAGAGGTTGCGTCATCTGAGGCATTAGAGAATGCGGTCATCAGCGGCAGCTGACGACGACCCTAGATGCCTGCTTTTTATTCAATTGTGAATGGGCCTTGGACTTTATTTTAACAGATCATGCCTTGGATTTGTCTCTAGGTATAGATAGATGGATGGACAGACAAACAGACAGATATAATGACAAGTATAGATTCTTCATTTTTTGGAAGGACACTCAAAAGAGTATCTGATGCTGCGTTTAGGGACTAGGGAGTAGGCACAACTTTTTGCCCAATTGGAGGACACTAATTAATGAATTGGTTAGTAATTGAAGTGACGTACGTAGCACTCTTGAAAACTGAAAAATGAAACCAAATTGCTGCAACATTGAGTCGGCGGATTGGGGAATGAGAATGAACATGGATAGTTAGATCAAACTAGCACCTTACGATTAAACTATGGAAAAAAGAGATGATGTCGATCAACCTGGCTGCAGAGAAGTATAGACAGAGAGAGAGAGAGAGAGAGAGAGAGAATATAAATATTTGATTAGCAATGCCTGAAGATAAGGATTATCAACATTTGATTAGCTACAAATTAAAATAAACGTAGGAGGAAACAAATGATATATAGAGCTTGAGCACAGATACAAATATAAATAATAAATGATATGAATTTGATATCTATAGATAATTGGAGTGTTAGATAAGATAGGATCCCGATTTATCTTGAGGATATATAACATGCATAGTATCACGTTAGCGCTAGGCCGCCTTACCTCTATATATAAACACCTGCACATTGAGACACAAGGAGTCTTTGTTCCAAGGAAACATTCATTTTCTCTTGTCTGGAAATCGAGCACTAAGTGTAGCAAGAGCATTCTCTCTTCTACCTTCAGGATCCGGATGGCACTAAGCAGTAATTGGACAAAGACCTTCGTGTCCTTGACGACATGCTTTCTCGTGGTGGTTGTAATCATTGCCCCATCCTGCCAAGCAAAAGGTATATGTATATATACACTTGTATATCTTTGAAGTGCTTGATTTTCTTACTTTGATTTATACTAATAAATATGGTGATGTGTTACAGTTGGAGAAAACAATTAGTGTATAATATGGTCTACAATTTTTTACAAGAATTGCATATAGTGTTAGGCACAAATATTTATTGATATATTTAAAACAATGCTCTAGAAACAGTAGAATTAAGACAATAATTTTAAATTGGTTTGGCTTCAAAATTCTTTCTTCAGCCCGTTGCAAAGCAGCTCAACAAACTATATTTATATCTATATCTATATCTATATTTATACATAAAAGTCATCGACAATTTTTTGAATCAAGCCACGGACCCTAGGTCACAAAACTTAACCCTAGGGGCCAAAAATTTGCCTTGACGCGCACCCTATGACCTCGGCCAACAACTCATCTTTGCTAATAATCGATCCTGACCGGCTGACTGGACAGCTCCCAGCTAGCGAGCTATACAAACACAATCGTCGTCATATAAGTTATCGGCTACTTAAACTAATCCAAGCCACATTAGATGATCATAAAATACTTCTAAAAAAACAAAGATTATACTAAAATAAAACAGAGTTGGCAGAATTGTAGCTAGCCATGGAATGAAGACGCAGGGGTAGCGCATCTATCATTGCGTGAAATAGACGACGTACAAACAATTTCACTCCTTTAATTGTTTATATCATATTTTCATTATTATTATTATTATTATTATTATTATTATTATTATTATTATTATTATTATTATTATTATTATTATTATTATTATTATTGTTGTTGTTGTTGTTGTTGTTGTTATTGTTAATGCTACTCTGTCTTTTTTGCAGTCATGAAGGGCCCCGTTCACCTTGGCTTCCAGTCAGTGTTCTGCTTTCCATATGATCCTCACTACTGCACGGATTTTCACTGTGGCAAAGTTTGCCAAGAGTATAACTTCCCTGCTAAGAATGGTGGTTACTGCGAGAAACGTGTTCACCCATGGCAGTGCTGCTGCCCAAGGGCCTGAAACAAACAAATGTATCGCATTGATATGCCAATCACCAATATCTATACTAAATAAAAAAAGTACTACATTAATTTGTTGTGTTTTCGTGTGTACTGCCGCTTCCTTTCCCAGTTCGTACGTGTGTATTTTAGGTCGTCCTGTAAGGTGAGATAACGTGACAACGCTGCCGTGGTGAACTGCAATCGCACATAACTTTAATAGAATGTTGTTGTCTTAAGGCCAGTCTCAGTGGTATATTCTGTTGCACCGTATTTAAGATTGGCACACACGTCAACTCTACAAATTTGGACGGAGATGATTGAAACAACCACTCACATTACACATTTTTCATTTTATGGTTTTAAACAAATAGTTGTAACATTATGAATCGACATATTGAGAATTCAATTAATATTGTCACCGCATTTGAAATATTTTATTTTATATATCTCTGTAGGCTTAAAGAAATATTTTATTTTATCAAAGGATTTTTGGATGTCGAATAGGTGTGTAACTATGGATACAAATGAGTGGGCCCATATTCCAGTGACCTTGGCAGCTGCGTGGTCAACGTGCAACGACGACCCAACTGTTTAGAGAAGCCGGGCTCAATTGCTGGTCAACGTTTGGTGGCCATGGCCCATGGACTGTTCGTTGCCCTCGTGTCACTTTTTTTTTATGGAAGGGATTTGTACTCCTACAGCATTTCTATACCTAATAATAAAGAGCCTAATTTTCCTCCTCTTTTTTGGTCTGAATTTTTTTTATCTGGCCTCTTTTGAATTATATACATTTTTGAATACTAATGCTATACGTTTTCATTCAATTTATACCTTCTATCTCTTCTTCTCTATAATAAAAAAGCCAAAATTTCTTATTTCTTTCGTCTGGGTCGTTTTTTCTCCTACCCAGCTGGCCCATACGCTCACTGCATTAGCTTTGTCCTTTCATTCGCGTCCCGCTAACAGCCTGGTGCACAAACCTCTCCACGCGAGGGGGAAGCGTCGATGTCTGGAACCGTAAAAAAAAATTAAGAGGAAGAATTTCCGCGTTGTCGTCGCCGCCACCGCCGCTGGACGCCGCGGATGCCGGGGATGGAAGGGAAGGCCGCCGATGCGCGTCAACGTCGCGGCTGCGCCCACGCGTGCTCTCCGCCCGCTCGCCGTCGGCCGCTCGCCCACTCTTCGCTGATGCCCCACTTCGTCTCATCCCCATCCTCGTCGCTTCGACGCCGCAAATGCCGCGGACCTTGACGGTCGGCAAGCCTGTGCTTCGTCTACGCGGACGACAAGGCCGGCGATGTGCAGGGACGTCGAGACGGACTCGGATCGGTGCGGGAAAGGAAAAGACCTTGGTTTTTGGAAAAAAAAAAATCAGATGCTAGGTATGTTTTACCTCAAATCCAAGTTCGACACGAATTTCGTCTACTTTCAGACATGAATTTCATCGGTTTTCCCTTCTTATATATAGCAGATTTTGTTTGGTTGTCCTCCCAAATTTCCTCGACAACATGCAGGGGAAGTTCCTGATCTTGCCGAGCAAATAGAAACCTCACCAAGGAGAAGTTCCTGATCTTGCCGAACAAAGTATAAACCTCTGCTTCGAACTTTGTTTTCTGATCTCGACGAGAAGAACTAGAACCAAAGATTTGCCAACAAAGGTTTGTCGTACACTCGTTCAACAAGGTTGCTTGCTCATTAATTGTTATTTTCTTAGATGGGAAGATTAGTTCATACATACATATTTTGCTTGATGGTTTTTTTGTGGAAGGATCTTAGATTTGATTTTTGTCAAAGGAGCTTCATTAGTTCTGGATGCATTGTTCTTGTTAGGATACAGATCTTGATGGATTGTTGTGAAAGGATCTTTAGATTTGTTCATTTATATTTTTTAGGTTGTTTCCATTGTTCTGGAAAGATTTTCATTAGTTCCAGATGAAATTTGCTTGTTACAGTAGGTTATAGAGCTTCTTGATTATTGTGTCATAATATTTTTTTTATTGCAGAATATTAAATCAGAAAAAAATGATAGTTTAGAGGACCGACCTTTAAAGAGACCAAAAAGTTCAGAGCTGATGGATTCTGAGTTTGACAAGGTTGTGAATGTGAATTTCCAATCTCCTCCATCATCATCCATACAGGTATGAAACTCAAATAATCCATACTCTCCTTGCAGGTCAAATACTTTCTATTCCACCATGTCCATACAGTACTCAGCTGCTGTTGTTTCTAATTACTTCTGCTTGGGCAATATCTAATTCAGGCTATAATTCATTGGTTAAAAACACTTTTTTCTGGTTATTATTGCAAACATAGTATGAGATTGAATAACCCTAGGGGGGCTTAGGCAGTCCAGCATTGCTGATCACGTCGCCTCAGCTACTGGTAGCAGAAAGTAATCCTGTCAGGAAGCGAGCACTTTGTTTCATTGTTCATGGGTTCCTTGTGATCCCTGGGGTGCCAGGGGTGTTGATTTCTGTTCTAAACTAGGACCCCAGTCTCAGTTGTTGGTTGTGAACTCCACAAGGCAGACAATGGACATAATGAAGTGCTGTAATGTTCTGCAAAAGCATTTTGGTTTTCCTGCCTCCAAGCATTCCAAAAGGAAGTCTTGGATACCTGGTTTGCTCACAGGGATTGTCTCGTCCTTGCAGCGACATGATCAGGTATGTCTTCTGTAATGCCCATTTTTATATTCTGTACTTTATTATTTTTTTCCCACATGAATAGCAGTTTTGGCCACTGAAGCATTTTTCATAGAACACTAAGAACTCATCATGTTGTTATTGGAACTTAGCACAGTAACAGGACATCTAGGCAGTAACATGTACATGAGAGAGGGAGACTTATAGTTTAAGGAGAAAAAAAGAGAAAAGACTACATAATGGGTGATGACAGAAGCACAGACAATGTAGGAAGGCACAGCTACGGTTAGAAACAAATGAGGCAGCAATGTTTTAGTGCCATGAACCAAAGGATATATATGATGCTTATATATTTGTTATTTTGAAGGGCGGCCCTGGTGTAAGCGGTAGAGCCTTACCGCCTGTGTTTGTGCAGGCAAGGCTGCCGGCTATTTTCCCTTCCCCAGACCCCGCAGTGCGGGAGCCTACGGCACTGGGTACGCCCTTTTTATATATTTGTTATTTTATGAAAATCAGGATGCCAACGAACTCAGAAAGCATTGCTTGGGACAGCTGTTGACTATCAAGGAAAATAGATGTGAAGACAACTTACCTACTGGAGTTCAATACCTCATTAGATGTATCAAAAAAACTCAGAATTAGAGATAGTCAAATAAGTTCATCATATTTTTATAATGTAAACCATTTACTTATGTACAATTATTATAGCACGTGAAAATGCTGAGTATCAGTTTAAGATATTTTCTTATCATATTACCCTGTCCTTTGGAATATCCTTGAAAGAATAGCATAATCTTATATGCTATAAGGTTGTCTTGCCCAATTGTTCAAACGGTGATATACAACAAAACAATGGCCGTGCCTTGCCTTGGTTAGTGCAAAGTTTCATCATAACGCATCGCCCCTTTGCTTCTTCACTGCGATCTTGGTAATCAACATGTGTCAATGTTGCGTGGGTTCCTACCTGATTAGGAAAAACCTCCACTGCTGTGGTAGAATCATCATCCACGTTGATGCTTGTTCGTCCGTACACCACAGAGTCGTTGCTGCCACTTGGGGAAGACTGCATCTATACCAAACGAAGCTACGGTGTGAAATTAGAACCTCTAAGTTGCTCCATGGTAAAGTTAGTGTATCATAAGAGCCCATAACAAACCATAAAACCTATATCAGCAAATGGTCCAATTAATCAAAATCTAGATTATTTTTAATGTGTCTCTACAATCCCGATGAGGATTGCCATGTGAAAAACAGATATGCACCATTCGCGTTGTTATTTCTGTAAAACGTTTATAGTTTATCTCTCGTTGCAACGCACGGGCACATTTGCTAGTAATAAATAAAAATGAGAACGTTAAAGGTACAGATACAAAATCAAGAATTACACTACACATCTGGATATATGAACATATGATAGTGGTACAATTCAACTCTTTGATCGTGGACTAGTAGTGTACTACTGTACTGGATAGCTGTCCTCCATGTTGCCGACTTGCTTGCATGGCTTTTCATGTTCACGGCTCCACTGAAACAGATTAGTAATTCTTACACCAGTCAACAATGGCTGCCACCGCAAGCAATTTGTTCTCTGCATCAGCCACTCTCTTTCCAATTCGTACTCTCCATATAAACAAACACCTTACACCAACCAACCGATTTTCCACACCACCACACACTTCCCCGTTCAGGACAACAGAAACTCAGCTGCATGCAATGGCGTCAGCAGCAGCAGTCGTATCCACCGCGGCGGCGCTTCTCTCCCTCTCCACCACCATCATCAGCCTCCTCGCCGGCCAAGCCACTGCACAAGGAAAAACCGGGCAGGTGACGGTGTTCTGGGGCCGGCGCACAAAGACGAGACGACCAACGCATCCGCTCTGACGACCAGCTCGGGAACACCTACTTCACCGGCAGCCTCAACCTCAATGACACCCGCCACCGCCGCCGGCGGCCGTTCGGCGACGCATGGCTGGACGGCGTCGACATGTTCCTGGAGCACGGCCACGGCGTCCCCGCCGAGCACTACGCCACGCTGGCGCTCGAGCTCGACAAGCACAACGACATCCGCGCCGGCCGGCGACGGCAAGCTGCTGCACCTCACGGCGACGGCGCGGTGCGGGTTCCCGGACGCCCGTGTCATGGAGGCGCTCGACACGGGTGTCTTTGAGAGTGTCCATGTCAGGTTCTGTGATGATGACGTGGACTGCGGTGCTGGGTTCAGTGTTACGGAGTGGCGCAATTGGACTGTCACAGAACCGACCAATTATAAGAGCATAAGTACAGAAACAATCGCCGAAGCAATCAAATCTTCGCACTTAAGCCCATATAACCCGGTAGTCCGACGAAACCCTGAAGGATTTCAAACAACTCACAACATAACCAAGATCGTACTGATTTAGCAAACACATACATTTGGTACAACCTTTGGAGATACAACATTTTACATCTCATCAGAGTTCACTAAGTTATTACAAACCCAGTTTAAGTAGCGAAAGCAACGTAACTTGAAACATACAATTCTTCCTTATTTATGTTACATTGCCAAACTTGAGTCCTCACAAACAAAAGCACAAGTGAGATGGATTTATATAGAACACCGTGCCCAACGGTTAGTCTTCATCACCCGCAGGGTGAAGACAAGTAATACAACATCCGCTATATAGAACATCATCTGCAACAAAGGGAAATGAACCCTGAGTACGGGAATGTACTCAGCGAGACTTACCCGACATAATAGAAATAAAAGACTCCAAGGATCATGTGATGGCTAATATAAAGTGGAGCTTACTTGGAAACTTTTTGCATAAAGAAGCATAAGCACTAGTAAGTAATCATTTTAGTTTAGCCTCAAGTTACTTGATTACCTGACATCTAGGTTTGCACATGTACTAAACCATAAGTGATCAATACAAGTAATATGATCTTTATCATGTTCAACATATGCTACACATCATCATTACTTCAACCATCTTTTCATTTAGTGTGACTACAATGGAGATAACCTGTCAGAGTGTCTCACTATCTAGGAGAGATGGCGATTCGAATTGATTCCTACTGAGCTCAGGGGCATTTCTGGCACTCACCCAGCAAATCCCGCTAAGGACAGCCGTAGATCACCTAAGTACTGGTCAGGAAAGATTCGAACAGCGCCGCACGTCTCAGGTATATTACAATGCCATCCCGGTCAGGAATTTTAAATCACCTGCCGTCGGTCTTATAGTGTAACTACCTTCCGAGTACCGACTTCCACTTTTCGACTTCCGGCTTGAGGCAAGCACTAGGCTTCGCGGTCGGTACTCCGCCGTGCCAACTAAATGCCAGACTGTGTTCAAACTTGACAAGAAGGCTCCATGATCCAGTCCTTAACTGACACAAACGGAAACACTACATTAGGACTCCATTCCTAATGCAAGTTACCCGCTCAGTATCATATTAATCAAATTAACTTTGGTTGCCTTTCAAGATAGCAACATGTAGTCACTATGAACAGATATATCACCTATATCTTGCAGGTGACCGAAAATCACCTGACTATTACCGTTTAAAGCATTACTAAGCATCTAAACGATACTACTTCTAGTAGGATTCAGGTTCATATATGTGGACAAGGATGATACATATGCAATAAGCGGTTTCAACCAACTCTTATAAACTTAATGCATCAAACAACATAAATACTCAAAGTTAATTTCTGGAAAGTAAGGGAGACTTAGAATGCTCCGGGGCTTGCCTTTCACGAATGTTGCGGGCTCGTGCCGAGGACACTCTAACTCGACCTCTTCTGTGGCGGGATCCTCCAGGAAAACCTCCTGCTCCTGGGTGTTCTCCTCGGTCTCCAAGTGAGTCACTCGGTCCAACGCACCTATTGCATGAACATGCATGTAAGTATCATGGATGCACATGGGATGCATGCAAAGGTATGGTGGTGATGATGGTAACAAAGTTTATATCTCAAGTACAACTTCCCTTCACGGTACAGTTGCAAGCCACTACTTTTCAAAAAGAAAGATCTATTTAAACAATATTAATATTTCTCATAAGACATGTGTCGGTACCCGTACTTAGGGGTACCCAAACGTAGAAGACTAAACAAGCCCAACACGCTGTATGGGCCAAATACACGACCCTCGAATCGACTTCCAGGCCCACGAAGGCCGCCAAGACCAACCTCGAGGCCACCGAGGCCTCGAGAGATATCTCCGTCCCGAACGAGGCCGCCTCGAGGCCAGGGGCGGATGTCCGTCCCGTACGAGGCCCCCTCGAGGCCAGGGGCGGTGGTCCGACTCACTCGAGGTCCCCCTCGACCTCGAGCGCCAATTCTCTGACTCGTACGAGGTCCCCCTCGACCTCGAGGGCGCAACCTCCAGCTCGCACGAGACCCCCCGCCGACGCAAGGGGTTCGAGCGAGACACAAGGGGTTCGAGCAAAGACGCAAGGGGCTCGAGCGCGCTCTCCCACGCCGGCCGACCAAAGGCGCAGGTGCATTCAATGCGCACTCCCACCGCCCATCGCTCATCCGTTCCGACGGGACAGGGGTCAAATCGGTCTGACCCGCCTGCCCCGCTGCAGCACTGTCCCGCCCCGTTCCATCAACGCAGAGGGGCCATCATTACCTCTATTCCCACGTCGTGATCAATGCGCTGCAGCGCATCAAGCGACGGGTTTTCCGGACCGGACCGGATACGACAAACCCCCGAGGGCTCGGGTCAGCACTTCAGCATCCTTGCGGGTATGTGTTGATGGATGATGACGACAACTCAGATTTGAGAACAATGTCGTCGACGTCGACGCAAAAACAAGGCATAAACGGTTTGGTGACAGTTGACAGGGTTTGGCAGCAGCTAGATGGCAACAACGGCACAATGCTTCTTCCAGCACCAACAGCACAGAGGCTAAAGGACTTGTGCTTATCTTTTGCATTGTTCAAGCTGCTGCGATGTCGATTCGCAAGGTACGAGCTTGCTGACGCTGTCTCTGGCTCTGATATGAAGAACACATTCGGTTATTTCTGGAGCCTGTTGCTCAACGATAGTGAACAAGATGATAGTGTGTTTAGGGTGATTGTATATAGTCTCTCTTTCCTTCATGACTACTACTACTCGTCCTTCCCCATCTGCTACTCAAAGTGTTGGCTACATATCGTAGGCATCTTTATCTCACTCTCCACCATAGGCTACTGCATCTTCCTTTCAGTATGGATGATACAAAATAAGTACATTTGGAAGCGTCATCAGATTGAGTGTGTCATCCGATGTGAAGATGCTGCTCCTGCCGTCTTTGGAAGCCTACTAGTCGATGTTGTGCCACTGTTTGTGCTTCTGGTGTTTGTCATGACAGCTGAGCTGAGGGACTTGGCTTACTACATCTGCTCCAACTGGACCAAAGTAGTCGTCACATGCCGCCTGCTTTTGCAGAGTGATAATCAATGTCTTTCCATGCGTGTATTTAAATGGTCCGCATATCTTTTGAGATGTAGATGTAGGCGGATGAAGCACCATTTCTGGGATGAGAGGATGGGTCAATGCTCAGTGCTTCCACTTCACCAAGGAACAAAAACCCCGCTTGCACTTGGCAGGCGTCTACTCCGTCTGCCATACCAGAAGGCCAAGCTCAACCCAACTGTGAAGGTTTCTATAATCGATGTGCTACGAAGCAGTAGAAATGATGGTCGGCACCTAAGCAATGGTAGGGCATCTCTCTACCGCTTGAGGCAACAAGGTGGTGAAAGCTTTCTCTGGGCCTGCGACAACAAGAGCACATCTGATGTTATACTTACATGGCAGATCGCCACAAACATTCTTGAGGTCAGGTATCCTCTGAGCAGAAAAGAAAGCTCTTCTTCTAATACTTCAGATCGTCATAGGACTGTTGCCACTCAACTGTCACGGTACTGTGTGTACCTAGTGACCTACTGTCCTGAGTTGCCCCCTGACGATGATGCATGGAGCAAGAGCCTGTATGAGGATGTCAAGAAGGATGCAGAGCGCGCCCTTGCTCGACCATGTTGTGCCCGTACCCACCGTTGCCTGATGATGTCATCTGCATCAACGCCAGGGTATCAGGAGCTGGTCGACCTCCTGAGTGCCAATGCCAATTCGAAGCATCAAGTGCTCAATGATGGCGTGAAGCTTGGGAAGCAGCTGGTACTGGAGACGATCTACAACGAGGAGGCAGCATGGAAGCTGCTGGTCGACTTCTGGTCGGAGATGATCCTGTATGTAGCGCCGTCGGACAACTTGAAAGGGCACAAGGAGTCCATCGCCCGTGGCGGCGAGCTCATCACACTCCTCTGGGCGTTACTCGGCCATGCCGGTATCATCAGCCGGTCCACCAGTGATGATGACGCTGGGTGTGCTGCTGGTACTTCTTGAGCTGGTGGTGTTGTCTGAGAGCTGATCAAGTCGTGTGGTGGGTGTGCAATCTGTCGTTCCTGCATGATTTACAGTTGGTGTGTTCTGGCTTTGGTGTCTCTCTCCTTGCTAGTTTCAGATTCTTGCATGGATCTGATCTTGTGTTTGTGGTGCGCACCTTTGTTTATACGTCCATGCATGCGAGGCCACTATGTTATTTGTACTGGCATTTTTTTATTGCTGTGTCATTGTTTCCCGCTGGAGCTAGTAGAGTTTGATACATGTATCTTGATTCTATGTACAATGAGAGTAAAGGAGTACTACTTTCAAGAGTACACTATATCTGAACAATGGTGATACGTCTTTGTTTGTACGTACAGATGTACAGTGAGAGTGTACCACCACCATCACACACAAAACTGATTTAATTAATCATTTCTGGAGGTTCTTGATAGGCCTAGCTATGATACTGCCTCTGGTTATGGCCTTTTAAGAGGTCTAGAACTGAGTTAATATAAATCCGAACTTTATAACTAGCTGATTGCAGGATTCACAGAGGAAGAGGTTGCGTCATCTGAGGCATTAGAGAATGCGGTCATCAGCGGCAGCTGACGACGACCCTAGATGCCTGCTTTTTATTCAATTGTGAATGGGCCTTGGACTTTATTTTAACAGATCATGCCTTGGATTTGTCTCTAGGTATAGATAGATGGATGGACAGACAAACAGACAGATATAATGACAAGTATAGATTCTTCATTTTTTGGAAGGACACTCAAAAGAGTATCTGATGCTGCGTTTAGGGACTAGGGAGTAGGCACAACTTTTTGCCCAATTGGAGGACACTAATTAATGAATTGGTTAGTAATTGAAGTGACGTACGTAGCACTCTTGAAAACTGAAAAATGAAACCAAATTGCTGCAACATTGAGTCGGCGGATTGGGGAATGAGAATGAACATGGATAGTTAGATCAAACTAGCACCTTACGATTAAACTATGGAAAAAAGAGATGATGTCGATCAACCTGGCTGCAGAGAAGTATAGACAGAGAGAGAGAGAGAGAGAGAGAGAGAATATAAATATTTGATTAGCAATGCCTGAAGATAAGGATTATCAACATTTGATTAGCTACAAATTAAAATAAACGTAGGAGGAAACAAATGATATATAGAGCTTGAGCACAGATACAAATATAAATAATAAATGATATGAATTTGATATCTATAGATAATTGGAGTGTTAGATAAGATAGGATCCCGATTTATCTTGAGGATATATAACATGCATAGTATCACGTTAGCGCTAGGCCGCCTTACCTCTATATATAAACACCTGCACATTGAGACACAAGGAGTCTTTGTTCCAAGGAAACATTCATTTTCTCTTGTCTGGAAATCGAGCACTAAGTGTAGCAAGAGCATTCTCTCTTCTACCTTCAGGATCCGGATGGCACTAAGCAGTAATTGGACAAAGACCTTCGTGTCCTTGACGACATGCTTTCTCGTGGTGGTTGTAATCATTGCCCCATCCTGCCAAGCAAAAGGTATATGTATATATACACTTGTATATCTTTGAAGTGCTTGATTTTCTTACTTTGATTTATACTAATAAATATGGTGATGTGTTACAGTTGGAGAAAACAATTAGTGTATAATATGGTCTACAATTTTTTACAAGAATTGCATATAGTGTTAGGCACAAATATTTATTGATATATTTAAAACAATGCTCTAGAAACAGTAGAATTAAGACAATAATTTTAAATTGGTTTGGCTTCAAAATTCTTTCTTCAGCCCGTTGCAAAGCAGCTCAACAAACTATATTTATATCTATATCTATATCTATATTTATACATAAAAGTCATCGACAATTTTTTGAATCAAGCCACGGACCCTAGGTCACAAAACTTAACCCTAGGGGCCAAAAATTTGCCTTGACGCGCACCCTATGACCTCGGCCAACAACTCATCTTTGCTAATAATCGATCCTGACCGGCTGACTGGACAGCTCCCAGCTAGCGAGCTATACAAACACAATCGTCGTCATATAAGTTATCGGCTACTTAAACTAATCCAAGCCACATTAGATGATCATAAAATACTTCTAAAAAAACAAAGATTATACTAAAATAAAACAGAGTTGGCAGAATTGTAGCTAGCCATGGAATGAAGACGCAGGGGTAGCGCATCTATCATTGCGTGAAATAGACGACGTACAAACAATTTCACTCCTTTAATTGTTTATATCATATTTTCATTATTATTATTATTATTATTATTATTATTATTATTATTATTATTATTATTATTGTTGTTGTTGTTGTTGTTGTTGTTGTTATTGTTAATGCTACTCTGTCTTTTTTGCAGTCATGAAGGGCCCCGTTCACCTTGGCTTCCAGTCAGTGTTCTGCTTTCCATATGATCCTCACTACTGCACGGATTTTCACTGTGGCAAAGTTTGCCAAGAGTATAACTTCCCTGCTAAGAATGGTGGTTACTGCGAGAAACGTGTTCACCCATGGCAGTGCTGCTGCCCAAGGGCCTGAAACAAACAAATGTATCGCATTGATATGCCAATCACCAATATCTATACTAAATAAAAAAAGTACTACATTAATTTGTTGTGTTTTCGTGTGTACTGCCGCTTCCTTTCCCAGTTCGTACGTGTGTATTTTAGGTCGTCCTGTAAGGTGAGATAACGTGACAACGCTGCCGTGGTGAACTGCAATCGCACATAACTTTAATAGAATGTTGTTGTCTTAAGGCCAGTCTCAGTGGTATATTCTGTTGCACCGTATTTAAGATTGGCACACACGTCAACTCTACAAATTTGGACGGAGATGATTGAAACAACCACTCACATTACACATTTTTCATTTTATGGTTTTAAACAAATAGTTGTAACATTATGAATCGACATATTGAGAATTCAATTAATATTGTCACCGCATTTGAAATATTTTATTTTATATATCTCTGTAGGCTTAAAGAAATATTTTATTTTATCAAAGGATTTTTGGATGTCGAATAGGTGTGTAACTATGGATACAAATGAGTGGGCCCATATTCCAGTGACCTTGGCAGCTGCGTGGTCAACGTGCAACGACGACCCAACTGTTTAGAGAAGCCGGGCTCAATTGCTGGTCAACGTTTGGTGGCCATGGCCCATGGACTGTTCGTTGCCCTCGTGTCACTTTTTTTTTATGGAAGGGATTTGTACTCCTACAGCATTTCTATACCTAATAATAAAGAGCCTAATTTTCCTCCTCTTTTTTGGTCTGAATTTTTTTTATCTGGCCTCTTTTGAATTATATACATTTTTGAATACTAATGCTATACGTTTTCATTCAATTTATACCTTCTATCTCTTCTTCTCTATAATAAAAAAGCCAAAATTTCTTATTTCTTTCGTCTGGGTCGTTTTTTCTCCTACCCAGCTGGCCCATACGCTCACTGCATTAGCTTTGTCCTTTCATTCGCGTCCCGCTAACAGCCTGGTGCACAAACCTCTCCACGCGAGGGGGAAGCGTCGATGTCTGGAACCGTAAAAAAAAATTAAGAGGAAGAATTTCCGCGTTGTCGTCGCCGCCGCCGCCGCTGGACGCCGCGGATGCCGGGGATGGAAGGGAAGGCCGCCGATGCGCGTCAACGTCGCCGCTCGCCCACTCTTCGCTGATGCCCCACTTCGTCTCATCCCCATCCTCGTCGCTTCGACGCCGCAAATGCCGCGGACCTTGACGGTCGGCAAGCCTGTGCTTCGTCTACGCGGACGACAAGGCCGGCGATGTGCAGGGACGTCGAGACGGACTCGGATCGGTGCGGGAAAGGAAAAGACCTTGGTTTTTGGAAAAAAAAAAAATCAGATGCTAGGTATGTTTTACCTCAAATCCAAGTTCGACACGAATTTCGTCTACTTTCAGACATGAATTTCATCGGTTTTCCCTTCTTATATATAGCAGATTTTGTTTGGTTGTCCTCCCAAATTTCCTCGACAACATGCAGGGGAAGTTCCTGATCTTGCCGAGCAAATAGAAACCTCACCAAGGAGAAGTTCCTGATCTTGCCGAACAAAGTATAAACCTCTGCTTCGAACTTTGTTTTCTGATCTCGACGAGAAGAACTAGAACCAAAGATTTGCCAACAAAGGTTTGTCGTACACTCGTTCAACAAGGTTGCTTGCTCATTAATTGTTATTTTCTTAGATGGGAAGATTAGTTCATACATACATATTTTGCTTGATGGTTTTTTTGTGGAAGGATCTTAGATTTGATTTTTGTCAAAGGAGCTTCATTAGTTCTGGATGCATTGTTCTTGTTAGGATACAGATCTTGATGGATTGTTGTGAAAGGATCTTTAGATTTGTTCATTTATATTTTTTAGGTTGTTTCCATTGTTCTGGAAAGATTTTCATTAGTTCCAGATGAAATTTGCTTGTTACAGTAGGTTATAGAGCTTCTTGATTATTGTGTCATAATATTTTTTTTATTGCAGAATATTAAATCAGAAAAAAATGATAGTTTAGAGGACCGACCTTTAAAGAGACCAAAAAGTTCAGAGCTGATGGATTCTGAGTTTGACAAGGTTGTGAATGTGAATTTCCAATCTCCTCCATCATCATCCATACAGGTATGAAACTCAAATAATCCATACTCTCCTTGCAGGTCAAATACTTTCTATTCCACCATGTCCATACAGTACTCAGCTGCTGTTGTTTCTAATTACTTCTGCTTGGGCAATATCTAATTCAGGCTATAATTCATTGGTTAAAAACACTTTTTTCTGGTTATTATTGCAAACATAGTATGAGATTGAATAACCCTAGGGGGGCTTAGGCAGTCCAGCATTGCTGATCACGTCGCCTCAGCTACTGGTAGCAGAAAGTAATCCTGTCAGGAAGCGAGCACTTTGTTTCATTGTTCATGGGTTCCTTGTGATCCCTGGGGTGCCAGGGGTGTTGATTTCTGTTCTAAACTAGGACCCCAGTCTCAGTTGTTGGTTGTGAACTCCACAAGGCAGACAATGGACATAATGAAGTGC
This sequence comes from Saccharum hybrid cultivar R570, assembly GCA_038087645.1. NCBI lineage: Eukaryota > Viridiplantae > Streptophyta > Magnoliopsida > Poales > Poaceae > Saccharum > Saccharum hybrid cultivar. The sequence continues at coordinate 6,148,900 of JAQSUU010000744.1, forward strand.
TGTAATGTTCTGCAAAAGCATTTTGGTTTTCCTGCCTCCAAGCATTCCAAAAGGAAGTCTTGGATACCTGGTTTGCTCACAGGGATTGTCTCGTCCTTGCAGCGACATGATCAGGTATGTCTTCTGTAATGCCCATTTTTATATTCTGTACTTTATTATTTTTTTCCCACATGAATAGCAGTTTTGGCCACTGAAGCATTTTTCATAGAACACTAAGAACTCATCATGTTGTTATTGGAACTTAGCACAGTAACAGGACATCTAGGCAGTAACATGTACATGAGAGAGGGAGACTGTCATGTGGGGGCGCACGTACGTGAGACGCCGTCGTGCGCGAGACGTGCGCCGCGCCACAGAGCGCGCCCAGGCCGCGGCTAGGGAGGCCCGCGCCACAGAGCGCGACCAGCCTGCGGCTGGGGAGGCCACGGTTAGTGGTTGAGAATAGATAGGATCAATTAGTTGCTTGCCTTTCTAAATTAGTTGTTTGGCTTTCCTTATTCTTAGGCATGGCTGTTTAGCCAGAGGCTATTAAGAGATTGTAATCGGTACTTTGGTGGTTAAGCAATATCATTATTTCCAATCTCCTTCTACCTCTCAAACAAGCCTACGGTAGAGGGGGAAAACCTCACCGGAGACGACACGGACCGAGGCTACGACCTCCGTAGCCGAGGGCCTCCTACCTTCGACGACAAGGCCCTTGACAACCTGGTATCACGGTCACACCGGTCCTCGCCGTCCGCCGCGGAGTCTTCCACTGCCGCCGCCCCCCATCACAGCCCACCCCCTTCCCCACCATCAGCCGCCTCTGCCGTTTCACCCATGGCGGAGCCGTCCAACGCCGACATCGCCAAGATGATTGAGACCCTCACCGGCACGATCGCGTCCCTGCAGTCTGATGTCGCGACTTTGAAGAAGGACAAGGAGAAATCCTCCTCCTCGTCGGGGCCGGGCGGGACTTTTGACGGCCAACACCACACTGACCGTCCCCCGCGTTTCCAGAAAATGGACTTTCCGCGCTACGACGGTACGGTCGACCCGTTGATCTTCCTCACCCGCTGTGAATCTTACTTCCACCAACAGCGGATCATGGAGGAGGAGAAGGTCTGGATGGCCTCCTACAATCTGGAGGATGTGGCTCAGCTGTGGTACTACCAGCTCCGTGAAGACGAGGGCGTGCCGGGGTGGAATCACTTCAAGGATCTGCTCCAGCTGCGTTTTGGGCCGCCTCTGCGCTCCGCACCGCTCTTCGAACTCGCGGAGTGCCGGCGCACCGGGACTGTCGAAGAATACCAGAACCGGTTCCAGGCGCTCCTGCCCCGCGCCGGACCCCTGCAGGAGAAGCAGCGCGTCAAACTCTTCACGGGAGGTCTCCTGCCGCCGCTGAGCCACGCGGTACGGATCCACAATCCGCAGTCGCTCGCGGCTGCCATGAGCCTCGCCCGGCAGGTGGAGTTGATGGAGCTCGACAGGCTGGCCGCGGTGCCGCCCCCCGTACGTCCTGCGGGCCGCGCCCTGCTCCCTGCCCCGGCGCCGCGCCTCGCGCTCCCTGCCCCCCCACCACCGGCCGGCGCAGGGGGTGCCAGGCAGGAACCCAAGCCGGTCAAGCGCCTCTCAACGGAGGAGCAGGCAGAACGTCGCCGTTTGGGACTGTGCTACAACTGCGACGAGAAGTACTCCCGCGGCCATAACCGGGTCTGCCGTCGGCTGTTCTACATCGACGGGGTCACCCTCACTGACGCTGAGGCCGCTGCCATCGACGGGCCTGATGAGGAGGCCCCTGTTTTTTCCCTTCGGGCTGTTGCCGGGGTGCCCCCGTGCGACACCATGCAGGTCAAGGTGCAGGTGGGCGCCGTCACGCTGATCGCCCTCCTCGACACGGGGTCTTCGCATAATTTCATCGCCGAGGAGGCGGCGCGCCGCACCAACCTGGCCGTCCAGGCCAAGCCACGCCTCACTGCTACTGTGGCCAATGGCGAGAAGCTCCAGTGCGCGGGCGTCCTGCGTCAGGCGCCGATCACCATCGCCGGGGAGGATTTTCAGGTGGACCTCTTCGTGCTGCCGCTGGCAGGATACGACCTTGTCCTGGGGACCCAGTGGATGGTCACCCTGGGGCCGATCACGTGGGATTTCCAGGCACGCACCATGTCCTTTGCTCGGCAGGACCGGGTGGTGTGCTGGTCCGACGTGTCTGCGCGCCCGGCGCCGTCGCTCGCCACCACCGCCGTCGCGGCGGACCTGCTTGGCGAGCTGCTGGACTCCTTCCAGGGGGTCTTCGCTGAGCCCTCTGGCCTGCCCCCGCAGCGTGGACGCGACCACGCTATCGTCCTCAAGCCGGGGGCACAGCCGGTGGCCGTGCGACCCTACCGCTACCCCGCCGCCCACAAGGATGAACTGGAGCGACAGTGTGCTGCCATGATCGCGCAGGGCATTGTCCGCCGCAGCGACTCCGCGTATTCGTCTCCAGTCCTCCTTGTCAAGAAGCAAGACGGGTCATGGCGTTTCTGCGTCGACTACCGTGCGCTCAACGCGATTACGGTCAAGGACGCCTTCCCCATTCCTGTCGTCGACGAACTCTTGGATGAACTCCACGGGGCGCGGTTCTTCACCAAGCTGGATCTTCGCTCGGGATACCACCAGGTGCGGATGCGGCCGGCCGACATCCACAAGACCGCCTTCCGCACGCACGACGGCCTCTACGAGTTCCTCGTCATGCCGTTTGGGCTATGCAACGCGCCGGCCACGTTCCAGGCGCTGATGAATGATGTCCTCCGGCCGTTCCTCCGCCGGTTCGTTCTTGTGTTTTTTGATGATATACTAATCTACAGCCGCACATGGGCGGATCACCTTCGACACATCCGCGCCGTGCTCAGCGAACTCCAGCAGCACCGACTCTTCCTCAAGCGCTCCAAGTGCGCCTTCGCCACCTCCTCCGTCGCGTACTTGGGCCATGTCATCTCCGCGACGGGCGTGGCCATGGACCCGGCCAAGGTGCAGGCGGTGCAGGCATGGCCGACCCCGTGCTCGGCGCGTGCGGTACGCGGCTTCCTCGGCTTGGCGGGCTACTACCGCAAGTTCGTGCACAACTACGGAACCATCGCAGCGCCGCTCACCGCCCTGCTGAAGAAGGACGGTTTTCTGTGGTCGGGGGAGGCCGCGGCGGCATTCGAGGCCCTCAAGGCCGCGGTCACCTCTGCCCCGGTTCTCGCCATGCCGGACTTCTCCAAGGCCTTCATCGTCGAGTGCGACGCCTCCTCCCACGGCTTCGGGGCGGTGCTGGTCCAGGACAGCCACCCGGTGGCTTTCTTCAGCCGACCGGTGGTTCCTCGCCATCGGGCGCTCGCAGCTTATGAGCGTGAGCTGATCGGTCTCGTGCACGCGGTCAGGCATTGGCGACCGTATCTGTGGGGGCGTCGTTTCACCGTGAAGACCGACCACTACAGCCTCAAATATTTGCTGGATCAACGCCTCGCTACAATTCCGCAGCATCATTGGGTGGGGAAGCTCCTTGGCTTTGATTTCTCCGTCGAATACAAGCCGGGGACAGCAAATGCGGTGGCGGACGCGCTGTCCCGCCGGGATACGCCGTCGGAGGGCTCGGTTCTGGCACTCTCGGCCCCCCAATTCGACTTCCTCGACCGGCTCCGCCACGCACAGGCATCGGATCCCGCCCTCGTCGCCCTGCACGACGACCTCGCAGCAGGCTCCCGGGGCCTCCCCTGGACGCAGGTGGATGGGTTCATTCAGTTCGGCGGGCGGCTGTACATTCCGCCGGCGTCCCCCTTGCTGCCCGAGCTGCTGGCGGCTGTACATGAGGAGGGCCACGAAGGAGTCCAACGCACGCTGCATCGGCTGCGGCGCGACTTCCATTTTCCTAACATGAAAAAGCTTGTGCAGGATTGGGTGCGGGCATGCCCGACTTGCCAGCGCTACAAATCAGAACAGCTGCATCCGGCGGGTCTGCTTCTGCCGTTGCCGGTGCCCCAAGGTGTGTGGACTGACATCGCCCTCGATTTTGTGGAGGCGCTGCCGCGCGTCCGGGGGAAATCAGTCATCCTGACGGTCGTGGACAGATTCAGCAAGTATTCCCACTTCCTGCCACTATCCCACCCGTACTCCGCCGAGTCCGTCGCCCAAGTGTTCTTCGCCGAGATCGTCCGCCTCCATGGGGTGCCGCAGTCCATCGTGTCGGACAGGGACACGGTCTTCACCTCCACCTTCTGGCGCGAGCTGATGCGCTTGGTGGGCACCCGGCTCCACATGACGACGGCGTTCCACCCCCAGTCTGACGGGCAATCCGAGTCGGCCAACCGCGTCATCATCATGTTCCTGCGATGCCTAACTGGTGACCGGCCAAGGCAGTGGCTGCGGTGGCTCCCGTGGGCGGAGTACGTCTTCAACACCGCTTATCAGTCATCACTCCGCGACACTCCGTTCAGAGTGGTGTATGGCCGGGACCCTCCGTCCATCCGGTCGTACGCACCAGGAGACACCAGGGTGGCCGCGGTTGCCAAGTCCTTGGAAGAACGGGATGAATTCCTCGCCGACATCCGCGCTCGCCTGGAGCAAGCTCAGCAGGTCCAGAAGCGCCACTACGACAAGAACCACCGTCAGGTCGCGTACACGGTGGGCGACTGGGTGCTGCTCCGCCTCCGTCATCGCCCGACGGCCTCCCTGTCCCAGACCGCGGCTGGCAAGCTGCGCCCCCGCTTCTACGGGCCGTACCGCGTCACCGAGCTCATCAACGACGTCGCTGTTCGTCTCGCTCTTCCGCCGCGAGCCAGGCTGCATGACGTGTTTCATGTTGGGCTCCTCAAGAAGTTCCATGGCGCGCCGCCGGCTGCTCCACCGCCCTTGCCCGCTGTCCACCATGGTGCGGTGATCCCGGAGCCGGAACGTGCAGTCAAGGCACGCCTAGCACGGGGTGTCCGCCAGCTTCTGATCCAGTGGAAGGGGACATCGCCGGCGTCAGCCACCTGGGAGGACATGGACACCTTCACCGCCAAGTACCCAGATTTCCAGCTCGAGGACGCGCTGGCTCTCGAGGAAGGGGGAGATGTCATGTGGGGGCGCACGTACGTGAGACGCCGTCGTGCGCGAGACGTGCGCCGCGCCACAGAGCGCGCCCAGGCCGCGGCTAGGGAGGCCCGCGCCACAGAGCGCGACCAGCCTGCGGCTGGGGAGGCCACGGTTAGTGGTTGAGAATAGATAGGATCAATTAGTTGCTTGCCTTTCTAAATTAGCTGTTTGGCTTTCCTTATTCTTAGGCATGGCTGTTTAGCCAGAGGCTATTAAGAGATTGTAATCGGTACTTTGGTGGTTAAGCAATATCATTATTTCCAATCTCCTTCTACCTCTCAAACAAGCCTACGGTAGAGGGGGAAAACCTCACCGGAGACGACACGGACCGAGGCTACGACCTCCGTAGCCGAGGGCCTCCTACCTTCGACGACAAGGCCCTTGACAGAGACTTATAGTTTAAGGAGAAAAAAAGAGAAAAGACTACATAATGGGTGATGACAGAAGCACAGACAATGTAGGAAGGCACAGCTACGGTTAGAAACAAATGAGGCAGCAATGTTTTAGTGCCATGAACCAAAGGATATATATGATGCTTATATATTTGTTATTTTGAAGGGCGGCCCTGGTGTAAGCGGTAGAGCCTTACCGCCTGTGTTTGTGCAGGCAAGGCTGCCGGCTATTTTCCCTTCCCCAGACCCCGCAGTGCGGGAGCCTACGGCACTGGGTACGCCCTTTTTATATATTTGTTATTTTATGAAAATCAGGATGCCAACGAACTCAGAAAGCATTGCTTGGGACAGCTGTTGACTATCAAGGAAAATAGATGTGAAGACAACTTACCTACTGGAGTTCAATACCTCATTAGATGTATCAAAAAAACTCAGAATTAGAGATAGTCAAATAAGTTCATCATATTTTTATAATGTAAACCATTTACTTATGTACAATTATTATAGCACGTGAAAATGCTGAGTATCAGTTTAAGATATTTTCTTATCATATTACCCTGTCCTTTGGAATATCCTTGAAAGAATAGCATAATCTTATATGCTATAAGGTTGTCTTGCCCAATTGTTCAAACGGTGATATACAACAAAACAATGGCCGTGCCTTGCCTTGGTTAGTGCAAAGTTTCATCATAACGCATCGCCCCTTTGCTTCTTCACTGCGATCTTGGTAATCAACATGTGTCAATGTTGCGTGGGTTCCTACCTGATTAGGAAAAACCTCCACTGCTGTGGTAGAATCATCATCCACGTTGATGCTTGTTCGTCCGTACACCACAGAGTCGTTGCTGCCACTTGGGGAAGACTGCATCTATACCAAACGAAGCTACGGTGTGAAATTAGAACCTCTAAGTTGCTCCATGGTAAAGTTAGTGTATCATAAGAGCCCATAACAAACCATAAAACCTATATCAGCAAATGGTCCAATTAATCAAAATCTAGATTATTTTTAATGTGTCTCTACAATCCCGATGAGGATTGCCATGTGAAAAACAGATATGCACCATTCGCGTTGTTATTTCTGTAAAACGTTTATAGTTTATCTCTCGTTGCAACGCACGGGCACATTTGCTAGTAATAAATAAAAATGAGAACGTTAAAGGTACAGATACAAAATCAAGAATTACACTACACATCTGGATATATGAACATATGATAGTGGTACAATTCAACTCTTTGATCGTGGACTAGTAGTGTACTACTGTACTGGATAGCTGTCCTCCATGTTGCCGACTTGCTTGCATGGCTTTTCATGTTCACGGCTCCACTGAAACAGATTAGTAATTCTTACACCAGTCAACAATGGCTGCCACCGCAAGCAATTTGTTCTCTGCATCAGCCACTCTCTTTCCAATTCGTACTCTCCATATAAACAAACACCTTACACCAACCAACCGATTTTCCACACCACCACACACTTCCCCGTTCAGGACAACAGAAACTCAGCTGCATGCAATGGCGTCAGCAGCAGCAGTCGTATCCACCGCGGCGGCGCTTCTCTCCCTCTCCACCACCATCATCAGCCTCCTCGCCGGCCAAGCCACTGCACAAGGAAAAACCGGGCAGGTGACGGTGTTCTGGGGCCGGCGCACAAAGACGAGACGACCAACGCATCCGCTCTGACGACCAGCTCGGGAACACCTACTTCACCGGCAGCCTCAACCTCAATGACACCCGCCACCGCCGCCGGCGGCCGTTCGGCGACGCATGGCTGGACGGCGTCGACATGTTCCTGGAGCACGGCCACGGCGTCCCCGCCGAGCACTACGCCACGCTGGCGCTCGAGCTCGACAAGCACAACGACATCCGCGCCGGCCGGCGACGGCAAGCTGCTGCACCTCACGGCGACGGCGCGGTGCGGGTTCCCGGACGCCCGTGTCATGGAGGCGCTCGACACGGGTGTCTTTGAGAGTGTCCATGTCAGGTTCTGTGATGATGACGTGGACTGCGGTGCTGGGTTCAGTGTTACGGAGTGGCGCAATTGGACTGTCACAGAACCGACCAATTATAAGAGCATAAGTACAGAAACAATCGCCGAAGCAATCAAATCTTCGCACTTAAGCCCATATAACCCGGTAGTCCGACGAAACCCTGAAGGATTTCAAACAACTCACAACATAACCAAGATCGTACTGATTTAGCAAACACATACATTTGGTACAACCTTTGGAGATACAACATTTTACATCTCATCAGAGTTCACTAAGTTATTACAAACCCAGTTTAAGTAGCGAAAGCAACGTAACTTGAAACATACAATTCTTCCTTATTTATGTTACATTGCCAAACTTGAGTCCTCACAAACAAAAGCACAAGTGAGATGGATTTATATAGAACACCGTGCCCAACGGTTAGTCTTCATCACCCGCAGGGTGAAGACAAGTAATACAACATCCGCTATATAGAACATCATCTGCAACAAAGGGAAATGAACCCTGAGTACGGGAATGTACTCAGCGAGACTTACCCGACATAATAGAAATAAAAGACTCCAAGGATCATGTGATGGCTAATATAAAGTGGAGCTTACTTGGAAACTTTTTGCATAAAGAAGCATAAGCACTAGTAAGTAATCATTTTAGTTTAGCCTCAAGTTACTTGATTACCTGACATCTAGGTTTGCACATGTACTAAACCATAAGTGATCAATACAAGTAATATGATCTTTATCATGTTCAACATATGCTACACATCATCATTACTTCAACCATCTTTTCATTTAGTGTGACTACAATGGAGATAACCTGTCAGAGTGTCTCACTATCTAGGAGAGATGGCGATTCGAATTGATTCCTACTGAGCTCAGGGGCATTTCTGGCACTCACCCAGCAAATCCCGCTAAGGACAGCCGTAGATCACCTAAGTACTGGTCAGGAAAGATTCGAACAGCGCCGCACGTCTCAGGTATATTACAATGCCATCCCGGTCAGGAATTTTAAATCACCTGCCGTCGGTCTTATAGTGTAACTACCTTCCGAGTACCGACTTCCACTTTTCGACTTCCGGCTTGAGGCAAGCACTAGGCTTCGCGGTCGGTACTCCGCCGTGCCAACTAAATGCCAGACTGTGTTCAAACTTGACAAGAAGGCTCCATGATCCAGTCCTTAACTGACACAAACGGAAACACTACATTAGGACTCCATTCCTAATGCAAGTTACCCGCTCAGTATCATATTAATCAAATTAACTTTGGTTGCCTTTCAAGATAGCAACATGTAGTCACTATGAACAGATATATCACCTATATCTTGCAGGTGACCGAAAATCACCTGACTATTACCGTTTAAAGCATTACTAAGCATCTAAACGATACTACTTCTAGTAGGATTCAGGTTCATATATGTGGACAAGGATGATACATATGCAATAAGCGGTTTCAACCAACTCTTATAAACTTAATGCATCAAACAACATAAATACTCAAAGTTAATTTCTGGAAAGTAAGGGAGACTTAGAATGCTCCGGGGCTTGCCTTTCACGAATGTTGCGGGCTCGTGCCGAGGACACTCTAACTCGACCTCTTCTGTGGCGGGATCCTCCAGGAAAACCTCCTGCTCCTGGGTGTTCTCCTCGGTCTCCAAGTGAGTCACTCGGTCCAACGCACCTATTGCATGAACATGCATGTAAGTATCATGGATGCACATGGGATGCATGCAAAGGTATGGTGGTGATGATGGTAACAAAGTTTATATCTCAAGTACAACTTCCCTTCACGGTACAGTTGCAAGCCACTACTTTTCAAAAAGAAAGATCTATTTAAACAATATTAATATTTCTCATAAGACATGTGTCGGTACCCGTACTTAGGGGTACCCAAACGTAGAAGACTAAACAAGCCCAACACGCTGTATGGGCCAAATACACGACCCTCGAATCGACTTCCAGGCCCACGAAGGCCGCCAAGACCAACCTCGAGGCCACCGAGGCCTCGAGAGATATCTCCGTCCCGAACGAGGCCGCCTCGAGGCCAGGGGCGGATGTCCGTCCCGTACGAGGCCCCCTCGAGGCCAGGGGCGGTGGTCCGACTCACTCGAGGTCCCCCTCGACCTCGAGCGCCAATTCTCTGACTCGTACGAGGTCCCCCTCGACCTCGAGGGCGCAACCTCCAGCTCGCACGAGACCCCCCGCCGACGCAAGGGGTTCGAGCGAGACACAAGGGGTTCGAGCAAAGACGCAAGGGGCTCGAGCGCGCTCTCCCACGCCGGCCGACCAAAGGCGCAGGTGCATTCAATGCGCACTCCCACCGCCCATCGCTCATCCGTTCCGACGGGACAGGGGTCAAATCGGTCTGACCCGCCTGCCCCGCTGCAGCACTGTCCCGCCCCGTTCCATCAACGCAGAGGGGCCATCATTACCTCTATTCCCACGTCGTGATCAATGCGCTGCAGCGCATCAAGCGACGGGTTTTCCGGACCGGACCGGATACGACAAACCCCCGAGGGCTCGGGTCAGCACTTCAGCATCCTTGCGGGTATGTGTTGATGGATGATGACGACAACTCAGATTTGAGAACAATGTCGTCGACGTCGACGCAAAAACAAGGCATAAACGGTTTGGTGACAGTTGACAGGGTTTGGCAGCAGCTAGATGGCAACAACGGCACAATGCTTCTTCCAGCACCAACAGCACAGAGGCTAAAGGACTTGTGCTTATCTTTTGCATTGTTCAAGCTGCTGCGATGTCGATTCGCAAGGTACGAGCTTGCTGACGCTGTCTCTGGCTCTGATATGAAGAACACATTCGGTTATTTCTGGAGCCTGTTGCTCAACGATAGTGAACAAGATGATAGTGTGTTTAGGGTGATTGTATATAGTCTCTCTTTCCTTCATGACTACTACTACTCGTCCTTCCCCATCTGCTACTCAAAGTGTTGGCTACATATCGTAGGCATCTTTATCTCACTCTCCACCATAGGCTACTGCATCTTCCTTTCAGTATGGATGATACAAAATAAGTACATTTGGAAGCGTCATCAGATTGAGTGTGTCATCCGATGTGAAGATGCTGCTCCTGCCGTCTTTGGAAGCCTACTAGTCGATGTTGTGCCACTGTTTGTGCTTCTGGTGTTTGTCATGACAGCTGAGCTGAGGGACTTGGCTTACTACATCTGCTCCAACTGGACCAAAGTAGTCGTCACATGCCGCCTGCTTTTGCAGAGTGATAATCAATGTCTTTCCATGCGTGTATTTAAATGGTCCGCATATCTTTTGAGATGTAGATGTAGGCGGATGAAGCACCATTTCTGGGATGAGAGGATGGGTCAATGCTCAGTGCTTCCACTTCACCAAGGAACAAAAACCCCGCTTGCACTTGGCAGGCGTCTACTCCGTCTGCCATACCAGAAGGCCAAGCTCAACCCAACTGTGAAGGTTTCTATAATCGATGTGCTACGAAGCAGTAGAAATGATGGTCGGCACCTAAGCAATGGTAGGGCATCTCTCTACCGCTTGAGGCAACAAGGTGGTGAAAGCTTTCTCTGGGCCTGCGACAACAAGAGCACATCTGATGTTATACTTACATGGCAGATCGCCACAAACATTCTTGAGGTCAGGTATCCTCTGAGCAGAAAAGAAAGCTCTTCTTCTAATACTTCAGATCGTCATAGGACTGTTGCCACTCAACTGTCACGGTACTGTGTGTACCTAGTGACCTACTGTCCTGAGTTGCCCCCTGACGATGATGCATGGAGCAAGAGCCTGTATGAGGATGTCAAGAAGGATGCAGAGCGCGCCCTTGCTCGACCATGTTGTGCCCGTACCCACCGTTGCCTGATGATGTCATCTGCATCAACGCCAGGGTATCAGGAGCTGGTCGACCTCCTGAGTGCCAATGCCAATTCGAAGCATCAAGTGCTCAATGATGGCGTGAAGCTTGGGAAGCAGCTGGTACTGGAGACGATCTACAACGAGGAGGCAGCATGGAAGCTGCTGGTCGACTTCTGGTCGGAGATGATCCTGTATGTAGCGCCGTCGGACAACTTGAAAGGGCACAAGGAGTCCATCGCCCGTGGCGGCGAGCTCATCACACTCCTCTGGGCGTTACTCGGCCATGCCGGTATCATCAGCCGGTCCACCAGTGATGATGACGCTGGGTGTGCTGCTGGTACTTCTTGAGCTGGTGGTGTTGTCTGAGAGCTGATCAAGTCGTGTGGTGGGTGTGCAATCTGTCGTTCCTGCATGATTTACAGTTGGTGTGTTCTGGCTTTGGTGTCTCTCTCCTTGCTAGTTTCAGATTCTTGCATGGATCTGATCTTGTGTTTGTGGTGCGCACCTTTGTTTATACGTCCATGCATGCGAGGCCACTATGTTATTTGTACTGGCATTTTTTTATTGCTGTGTCATTGTTTCCCGCTGGAGCTAGTAGAGTTTGATACATGTATCTTGATTCTATGTACAATGAGAGTAAAGGAGTACTACTTTCAAGAGTACACTATATCTGAACAATGGTGATACGTCTTTGTTTGTACGTACAGATGTACAGTGAGAGTGTACCACCACCATCACACACAAAACTGATTTAATTAATCATTTCTGGAGGTTCTTGATAGGCCTAGCTATGATACTGCCTCTGGTTATGGCCTTTTAAGAGGTCTAGAACTGAGTTAATATAAATCCGAACTTTATAACTAGCTGATTGCAGGATTCACAGAGGAAGAGGTTGCGTCATCTGAGGCATTAGAGAATGCGGTCATCAGCGGCAGCTGACGACGACCCTAGATGCCTGCTTTTTATTCAATTGTGAATGGGCCTTGGACTTTATTTTAACAGATCATGCCTTGGATTTGTCTCTAGGTATAGATAGATGGATGGACAGACAAACAGACAGATATAATGACAAGTATAGATTCTTCATTTTTTGGAAGGACACTCAAAAGAGTATCTGATGCTGCGTTTAGGGACTAGGGAGTAGGCACAACTTTTTGCCCAATTGGAGGACACTAATTAATGAATTGGTTAGTAATTGAAGTGACGTACGTAGCACTCTTGAAAACTGAAAAATGAAACCAAATTGCTGCAACATTGAGTCGGCGGATTGGGGAATGAGAATGAACATGGATAGTTAGATCAAACTAGCACCTTACGATTAAACTATGGAAAAAAGAGATGATGTCGATCAACCTGGCTGCAGAGAAGTATAGACAGAGAGAGAGAGAGAGAGAGAGAGAGAATATAAATATTTGATTAGCAATGCCTGAAGATAAGGATTATCAACATTTGATTAGCTACAAATTAAAATAAACGTAGGAGGAAACAAATGATATATAGAGCTTGAGCACAGATACAAATATAAATAATAAATGATATGAATTTGATATCTATAGATAATTGGAGTGTTAGATAAGATAGGATCCCGATTTATCTTGAGGATATATAACATGCATAGTATCACGTTAGCGCTAGGCCGCCTTACCTCTATATATAAACACCTGCACATTGAGACACAAGGAGTCTTTGTTCCAAGGAAACATTCATTTTCTCTTGTCTGGAAATCGAGCACTAAGTGTAGCAAGAGCATTCTCTCTTCTACCTTCAGGATCCGGATGGCACTAAGCAGTAATTGGACAAAGACCTTCGTGTCCTTGACGACATGCTTTCTCGTGGTGGTTGTAATCATTGCCCCATCCTGCCAAGCAAAAGGTATATGTATATATACACTTGTATATCTTTGAAGTGCTTGATTTTCTTACTTTGATTTATACTAATAAATATGGTGATGTGTTACAGTTGGAGAAAACAATTAGTGTATAATATGGTCTACAATTTTTTACAAGAATTGCATATAGTGTTAGGCACAAATATTTATTGATATATTTAAAACAATGCTCTAGAAACAGTAGAATTAAGACAATAATTTTAAATTGGTTTGGCTTCAAAATTCTTTCTTCAGCCCGTTGCAAAGCAGCTCAACAAACTATATTTATATCTATATCTATATCTATATTTATACATAAAAGTCATCGACAATTTTTTGAATCAAGCCACGGACCCTAGGTCACAAAACTTAACCCTAGGGGCCAAAAATTTGCCTTGACGCGCACCCTATGACCTCGGCCAACAACTCATCTTTGCTAATAATCGATCCTGACCGGCTGACTGGACAGCTCCCAGCTAGCGAGCTATACAAACACAATCGTCGTCATATAAGTTATCGGCTACTTAAACTAATCCAAGCCACATTAGATGATCATAAAATACTTCTAAAAAAACAAAGATTATACTAAAATAAAACAGAGTTGGCAGAATTGTAGCTAGCCATGGAATGAAGACGCAGGGGTAGCGCATCTATCATTGCGTGAAATAGACGACGTACAAACAATTTCACTCCTTTAATTGTTTATATCATATTTTCATTATTATTATTATTATTATTATTATTATTATTATTATTATTATTATTATTATTATTATTATTGTTGTTGTTGTTGTTGTTGTTGTTATTGTTAATGCTACTCTGTCTTTTTTGCAGTCATGAAGGGCCCCGTTCACCTTGGCTTCCAGTCAGTGTTCTGCTTTCCATATGATCCTCACTACTGCACGGATTTTCACTGTGGCAAAGTTTGCCAAGAGTATAACTTCCCTGCTAAGAATGGTGGTTACTGCGAGAAACGTGTTCACCCATGGCAGTGCTGCTGCCCAAGGGCCTGAAACAAACAAATGTATCGCATTGATATGCCAATCACCAATATCTATACTAAATAAAAAAAGTACTACATTAATTTGTTGTGTTTTCGTGTGTACTGCCGCTTCCTTTCCCAGTTCGTACGTGTGTATTTTAGGTCGTCCTGTAAGGTGAGATAACGTGACAACGCTGCCGTGGTGAACTGCAATCGCACATAACTTTAATAGAATGTTGTTGTCTTAAGGCCAGTCTCAGTGGTATATTCTGTTGCACCGTATTTAAGATTGGCACACACGTCAACTCTACAAATTTGGACGGAGATGATTGAAACAACCACTCACATTACACATTTTTCATTTTATGGTTTTAAACAAATAGTTGTAACATTATGAATCGACATATTGAGAATTCAATTAATATTGTCACCGCATTTGAAATATTTTATTTTATATATCTCTGTAGGCTTAAAGAAATATTTTATTTTATCAAAGGATTTTTGGATGTCGAATAGGTGTGTAACTATGGATACAAATGAGTGGGCCCATATTCCAGTGACCTTGGCAGCTGCGTGGTCAACGTGCAACGACGACCCAACTGTTTAGAGAAGCCGGGCTCAATTGCTGGTCAACGTTTGGTGGCCATGGCCCATGGACTGTTCGTTGCCCTCGTGTCACTTTTTTTTTATGGAAGGGATTTGTACTCCTACAGCATTTCTATACCTAATAATAAAGAGCCTAATTTTCCTCCTCTTTTTTGGTCTGAATTTTTTTTATCTGGCCTCTTTTGAATTATATACATTTTTGAATACTAATGCTATACGTTTTCATTCAATTTATACCTTCTATCTCTTCTTCTCTATAATAAAAAAGCCAAAATTTCTTATTTCTTTCGTCTGGGTCGTTTTTTCTCCTACCCAGCTGGCCCATACGCTCACTGCATTAGCTTTGTCCTTTCATTCGCGTCCCGCTAACAGCCTGGTGCACAAACCTCTCCACGCGAGGGGGAAGCGTCGATGTCTGGAACCGTAAAAAAAAATTAAGAGGAAGAATTTCCGCGTTGTCGTCGCCGCCGCCGCCGCTGGACGCCGCGGATGCCGGGGATGGAAGGGAAGGCCGCCGATGCGCGTCAACGTCGCCGCTCGCCCACTCTTCGCTGATGCCCCACTTCGTCTCATCCCCATCCTCGTCGCTTCGACGCCGCAAATGCCGCGGACCTTGACGGTCGGCAAGCCTGTGCTTCGTCTACGCGGACGACAAGGCCGGCGATGTGCAGGGACGTCGAGACGGACTCGGATCGGTGCGGGAAAGGAAAAGACCTTGGTTTTTGGAAAAAAAAAATCAGATGCTAGGTATGTTTTACCTCAAATCCAAGTTCGACACGAATTTCGTCTACTTTCAGACATGAATTTCATCGGTTTTCCCTTCTTATATATAGCAGATTTTGTTTGGTTGTCCTCCCAAATTTCCTCGACAACATGCAGGGGAAGTTCCTGATCTTGCCGAGCAAATAGAAACCTCACCAAGGAGAAGTTCCTGATCTTGCCGAACAAAGTATAAACCTCTGCTTCGAACTTTGTTTTCTGATCTCGACGAGAAGAACTAGAACCAAAGATTTGCCAACAAAGGTTTGTCGTACACTCGTTCAACAAGGTTGCTTGCTCATTAATTGTTATTTTCTTAGATGGGAAGATTAGTTCATACATACATATTTTGCTTGATGGTTTTTTTGTGGAAGGATCTTAGATTTGATTTTTTGTCAAAGGAGCTTCATTAGTTCTGGATGCATTGTTCTTGTTAGGATACAGATCTTGATGGATTGTTGTGAAAGGATCTTTAGATTTGTTCATTTATATTTTTTAGGTTGTTTCCATTGTTCTGGAAAGATTTTCATTAGTTCCAGATGAAATTTGCTTGTTACAGTAGGTTATAGAGCTTCTTGATTATTGTGTCATAATATTTTTTTTATTGCAGAATATTAAATCAGAAAAAAATGATAGTTTAGAGGACCGACCTTTAAAGAGACCAAAAAGTTCAGAGCTGATGGATTCTGAGTTTGACAAGGTTGTGAATGTGAATTTCCAATCTCCTCCATCATCATCCATACAGGTATGAAACTCAAATAATCCATACTCTCCTTGCAGGTCAAATACTTTCTATTCCACCATGTCCATACAGTACTCAGCTGCTGTTGTTTCTAATTACTTCTGCTTGGGCAATATCTAATTCAGGCTATAATTCATTGGTTAAAAACACTTTTTTCTGGTTATTATTGCAAACATAGTATGAGATTGAATAACCCTAGGGGGGCTTAGGCAGTCCAGCATTGCTGATCACGTCGCCTCAGCTACTGGTAGCAGAAAGTAATCCTGTCAGGAAGCGAGCACTTTGTTTCATTGTTCATGGGTTCCTTGTGATCCCTGGGGTGCCAGGGGTGTTGATTTCTGTTCTAAACTAGGACCCCAGTCTCAGTTGTTGGTTGTGAACTCCACAAGGCAGACAATGGACATAATGAAGTGCTGTAATGTTCTGCAAAAGCATTTTGGTTTTCCTGCCTCCAAGCATTCCAAAAGGAAGTCTTGGATACCTGGTTTGCTCACAGGGATTGTCTCGTCCTTGCAGCGACATGATCAGGTATGTCTTCTGTAATGCCCATTTTTATATTCTGTACTTTATTATTTTTTTCCCACATGAATAGCAGTTTTGGCCACTGAAGCATTTTTCATAGAACACTAAGAACTCATCATGTTGTTATTGGAACTTAGCACAGTAACAGGACATCTAGGCAGTAACATGTACATGAGAGAGGGAGACTTATAGTTTAAGGAGAAAAAAAGAGAAAAGACTACATAATGGGTGATGACAGAAGCACAGACAATGTAGGAAGGCACAGCTACGGTTAGAAACAAATGAGGCAGCAATGTTTTAGTGCCATGAACCAAAGGATATATATGATGCTTATATATTTGTTATTTTGAAGGGCGGCCCTGGTGTAAGCGGTAGAGCCTTACCGCCTGTGTTTGTGCAGGCAAGGCTGCCGGCTATTTTCCCTTCCCCAGACCCCGCAGTGCGGGAGCCTACGGCACTGGGTACGCCCTTTTTATATATTTGTTATTTTATGAAAATCAGGATGCCAACGAACTCAGAAAGCATTGCTTGGGACAGCTGTTGACTATCAAGGAAAATAGATGTGAAGACAACTTACCTACTGGAGTTCAATACCTCATTAGATGTATCAAAAAAACTCAGAATTAGAGATAGTCAAATAAGTTCATCATATTTTTATAATGTAAACCATTTACTTATGTACAATTATTATAGCACGTGAAAATGCTGAGTATCAGTTTAAGATATTTTCTTATCATATTACCCTGTCCTTTGGAATATCCTTGAAAGAATAGCATAATCTTATATGCTATAAGGTTGTCTTGCCCAATTGTTCAAACGGTGATATACAACAAAACAATGGCCGTGCCTTGCCTTGGTTAGTGCAAAGTTTCATCATAACGCATCGCCCCTTTGCTTCTTCACTGCGATCTTGGTAATCAACATGTGTCAATGTTGCGTGGGTTCCTACCTGATTAGGAAAAACCTCCACTGCTGTGGTAGAATCATCATCCACGTTGATGCTTGTTCGTCCGTACACCACAGAGTCGTTGCTGCCACTTGGGGAAGACTGCATCTATACCAAACGAAGCTACGGTGTGAAATTAGAACCTCTAAGTTGCTCCATGGTAAAGTTAGTGTATCATAAGAGCCCATAACAAACCATAAAACCTATATCAGCAAATGGTCCAATTAATCAAAATCTAGATTATTTTTAATGTGTCTCTACAATCCCGATGAGGATTGCCATGTGAAAAACAGATATGCACCATTCGCGTTGTTATTTCTGTAAAACGTTTATAGTTTATCTCTCGTTGCAACGCACGGGCACATTTGCTAGTAATAAATAAAAATGAGAACGTTAAAGGTACAGATACAAAATCAAGAATTACACTACACATCTGGATATATGAACATATGATAGTGGTACAATTCAACTCTTTGATCGTGGACTAGTAGTGTACTACTGTACTGGATAGCTGTCCTCCATGTTGCCGACTTGCTTGCATGGCTTTTCATGTTCACGGCTCCACTGAAACAGATTAGTAATTCTTACACCAGTCAACAATGGCTGCCACCGCAAGCAATTTGTTCTCTGCATCAGCCACTCTCTTTCCAATTCGTACTCTCCATATAAACAAACACCTTACACCAACCAACCGATTTTCCACACCACCACACACTTCCCCGTTCAGGACAACAGAAACTCAGCTGCATGCAATGGCGTCAGCAGCAGCAGTCGTATCCACCGCGGCGGCGCTTCTCTCCCTCTCCACCACCATCATCAGCCTCCTCGCCGGCCAAGCCACTGCACAAGGAAAAACCGGGCAGGTGACGGTGTTCTGGGGCCGGCGCACAAAGACGAGACGACCAACGCATCCGCTCTGACGACCAGCTCGGGAACACCTACTTCACCGGCAGCCTCAACCTCAATGACACCCGCCACCGCCGCCGGCGGCCGTTCGGCGACGCATGGCTGGACGGCGTCGACATGTTCCTGGAGCACGGCCACGGCGTCCCCGCCGAGCACTACGCCACGCTGGCGCTCGAGCTCGACAAGCACAACGACATCCGCGCCGGCCGGCGACGGCAAGCTGCTGCACCTCACGGCGACGGCGCGGTGCGGGTTCCCGGACGCCCGTGTCATGGAGGCGCTCGACACGGGTGTCTTTGAGAGTGTCCATGTCAGGTTCTGTGATGATGACGTGGACTGCGGTGCTGGGTTCAGTGTTACGGAGTGGCGCAATTGGACTGTCACAGAACCGACCAATTATAAGAGCATAAGTACAGAAACAATCGCCGAAGCAATCAAATCTTCGCACTTAAGCCCATATAACCCGGTAGTCCGACGAAACCCTGAAGGATTTCAAACAACTCACAACATAACCAAGATCGTACTGATTTAGCAAACACATACATTTGGTACAACCTTTGGAGATACAACATTTTACATCTCATCAGAGTTCACTAAGTTATTACAAACCCAGTTTAAAAAAACGAAAGCAACGTAACTTGAAACATACAATTCTTCCTTATTTATGTTACATTGCCAAACTTGAGTCCTCACAAACAAAAGCACAAGTGAGATGGATTTATATAGAACACCGTGCCCAACGGTTAGTCTTCATCACCCGCAGGGTGAAGACAAGTAATACAACATCCGCTATATAGAACATCATCTGCAACAAAGGGAAATGAACCTTGAGTACGGGAATGTACTCAGCGAGACTTACCCGACATAATAGAAATAAAAGACTCCAAGGATCATGTGATGGCTAATATAAAGTGGAGCTTACTTGGAAACTTTTTGCATAAAGAAGCATAAGCACTAGTAAGTAATCATTTTAGTTTAGCCTCAAGTTACTTGATTACCTGACATCTAGGTTTGCACATGTACTAAACCATAAGTGATCAATACAAGTAATATGATCTTTATCATGTTCAACATATGCTACACATCATCATTACTTCAACCATCTTTTCATTTAGTGTGACTACAATGGAGATAATCTGTCAGAGTGTCTCACTATCTAGGAGAGATGGCAATTCGAATTGATTCCTACTGAGCTCAGGGGCATTTCTGGCACTCACCCAGCAAATCCCGCTAAGGACAGCCGTAGATCACCTAAGTACTGGTCAGGAAAGATTCGAACAGCGCCGCACGTCTCAGGTATATTACAATGCCATCCCGGTCAGGAATTTTAAATCACCTGCCGTCGGTCTTATAGTGTAACTACCTTCCGAGTACCGACTTCCACTTTTCGACTTCCGGCTTGAGGCAAGCACTAGGCTTCGCGGTCGGTACTCCGCCGTGCCAACTAAATGCCAGACTGCGTTCAAACTTGACAAGAAGGCTCCATGATCCAGTCCTTAACTGACACAAACGGAAACACTACATTAGGACTCCATTCCTAATGCAAGTTACCCGCTCAGTATCATATTAATCAAATTAACTTTGGTTGCCTTTCAAGATAGCAACATGTAGTCACTATGAACAGATATATCACCTATATCTTGCAGGTGACCGAAAATCACCTGACTATTACCGTTTAAAGCATTACTAAGCATCTAAACGATACTACTTCTAGTAGGATTCAGGTTCATATATGTGGACAAGGATGATACATATGCAATAAGCGGTTTCAACCAACTCTTATAAACTTAATGCATCAAACAACATAAATACTCAAAGTTAATTTCTGGAAAGTAAGGGAGACTTAGAATGCTCCGGGGCTTGCCTTTCACGAATGTTGCGGGCTCGTGCCGAGGACACTCTAACTCGACCTCTTCTGTGGCGGGATCCTCCAGGAAAACCTCCTGCTCCTGGGTGTTCTCCTCGGTCTCCAAGTGAGTCACTCGGTCCAACGCACCTATTGCATGAACATGCATGTAAGTATCATGGATGCACATGGAATGCATGCAAAGGTATGGTGGTGATGATGGTAACAAAGTTTATATCTCAAGTACAACTTCCCTTCACGGTACAGTTGCAAGCCACTACTTTTCAAAAAGAAAGATTTATTTAAACAATATTAATATTTCTCATAAGACATGTGTCGGTACCCGTACTTAGGGGTACCCAAACGTAGAAGACTAAACAAGCCCAACACGCTGTATGGGCCAAATACACGACCCTCGAATCGACTTCCAGGCCCACGAAGGCCGCCAAGACCAACCTCGAGGCCACCGAGGCCTCGAGAGATATCTCCGTCCCGAACGAGGCCGCCTCGAGGCCAGGGGCGGAGGTCCGTCCCGTACGAGGCCCCCTCGAGGCCAGGGGCGGTGGTCCGACTCACTCGAGGTCCCCCTCGACCTCGAGCGCCAATTCTCTGACTCGTACGAGGTCCCCCTCGACCTCGAGGGCGCAACCTCCAGCTCGCACGAGACCCCCCGCCGACGCAAGGGGTTCGAGCGAGACACAAGGGGTTCGAGCAAAGACGCAAGGGGCTCGAGCGTGCTCTCCCACGCCGGCCGACCAAAGGCGCAGGTGCATTCAATGCGCACTCCCACCGCCCATCGCTCATCCGTTCCGACGGGACAGGGGTCAAATCGGTCTGACCCGCCTGCCCCGCTGCAGCACTGTCCCGCCCCGTTCCATCAACGCAGAGGGGCCATCATTACCTCTATTCCCACGTCGTGATCAATGCGCTGCAGCGCATCAAGCGACGGGTTTTCCGGACCGGACCGGATACGACAAACCCCCGAGGGCTCGGGTCAGCACTTCAACAGTACCAGGACACCTTCGACGGTGCCCAGGACGACCTCGAGGCCTCCCTCAGCACCCTGTAACGCCAGGAAAGCTGGGGAAAAGACTGCACCGCCATTACTCCGGCGCGTAATGGCACGCCTTCAACAGGGACAAGCCCATGCTGTGCAGGTAATCACGCCGCACGCCATGCCGGGTGGTTGGTACAGTGTCGAGCACTGTTCCTCCGCCTCGAGTCCGGTGTGGCGTCCCGTTCCATCGTTGCAGCGTACGGCCACGACCCGAGCCGGCCTCGGGCTGACTCCCCCAACTGCTACCTGTTGCCTCCGGAGTATGGACCATGCTGCAACACTGCCATCAGCGCACACCCGGTCAGCGCCATGCTTCGTCAACTCCAACAACACGCCGCACGCCCTGCCACCCTGAGCAATCGACGCACGAGCGTCGTCGTCATCATCACGCCTACTCCGACTCCTACGAAGGATGAACAGGCTACAGCGTGGCCTATTTTCTTACCCATTTATGTAAACTGTATGCGCCCTCTCCCTTCGAATATAAAAGGGAGAGCCGGACACACACGGGGGGGGGGGGGGCAGAGACACACACAGACGAACAACGACACACACACACGCTCACATCCTTGCTTGCGATCAACATCTCAAGCAACCACCACTCCATTCTCACGAGACTTGGGATCTGCTCCCTCTCCCACCGCTTGTAACCCCCTACTACGAGCGATTCCGGCTCAAGATAACACGAATCCACCGCTCAGACTGGACGTAGGGCTTTCATCTGCCCGAACCAGTATAAATCGCTTTGTGTTCTTCTTGCGCCACCATCCGGAGCTTGGGTGACACGCCAGACAAATTTACTCATTGGCCTTGGGACCCCCCGGTTCCGAGACGCCGACAGTTGGCGCGCCAGGTAGGGGCGCGTGTCATCAACGATCCCAGTCAGCTTCGGATGGCTGATCCTGTCGATTCATTCGCTCCCGGCTCGGTTATCCGGTTCGGGAATCTGGAGTTTACCATTCCAGATGGTGGCTATGACCTGCCACTTCTCCCGCCCGGATCCCAGCTGTGCAGCGACCAATCTCCTTCGTCACCGCCGACCGGGAGGACTCGCCGTCACCGCCGCATTCGTCGCTCCCGCCGCCCGCGGCCGGAGCACGCGGAGGCCCCTCCCAGATTGGGTGCCAACGTTGGGTCCCTCGCACGGGGCCTGGCTGGCTTGCGCCTGACCAGAGAGGAAGGGACAGCCCCTTACGGCATAGGCATGGCATCCGCCGTGCCCCCGTCCCTCCCGTACGGCTTCGACAACGCCTCGTCAAGCTTTGCGTCGGCTTTGAGTTCTCGAATGAGCTCACATGCTGACGAGCCGGGGCATCCTCTCCACGCAATCAACACTGCCTTGGCGGACATCCCGAGCGCCGGCTCGGATGACGTGGCGGAAGGCTCCGGCCATGGCGACGTCGCACGACTCCTCAGTCTACGCGGCGTCCCTCCGTCGCGCCACTTCCCCCATCCCTTCTACGGCTACTTCAGTTCGCCGGACTCCGACTCTGAGGAGGAGTACGACCCAACGCGGGAATGCTACCACCTCATCGAAGAGGACGACACCGGCAACGCCAACGGGGCCGGCGATCAGCCGCGCGGCCCCCCTCTGGCGCACGCTCCCCCTCACGGCCAGCCGCAAGACCCGCAGGGGTCGCGCGGAGGGTACCAGGACCCAGAGCTAGAGCAACTCCGAGAGCTGCGCCAGCAGCTCGAGGAGGGGCGCCAGCGCCTCAACGATCTCGAGGCCACCTTGATGAGGGATCACTCTGGCGGTGGGCTCACCCCCGCCGCCAGGGCAAGAGCGCGCGAAGTCCAACGGCGGATCGACAACGAGCCTGTCCCGGTGTTCAACCGGGCCAGTCAGAACGTTGCGGCGGCAGCAATGCTCGTCCGCAACATGCCTGAACCCTCGACGCCCGAGGGGAAGCAGGTCCGCGACAAGGTCCGAGACCTCCTCGAGACCGCGGCAGTGCAGCAGGCCGAGAGCTCCGCCTCGCGTCGACACGAGGCGGGCTCGCAGAAGGCTCCCAGCCGGGCCCGTGATGACCGCGAGGGCTCGGTTCACCCCGGGCCCCCGAGGAAGCCGCGAGAAACCAAGAGGCGACCGGTTCGGGACCGGCTCCTCGACAACCGTGAGGTCAACGACCCGAAGGACGCGCGCAACGTCATCAACGACCAGCGGCGTCGACGCGAGGAACGGGAGGCCCGAGGCTACCACCCTTGGCGCGGTGGGCGCTACGACAGCGGGGAGGACCGCAGTCCTTCCCCCGAACCCCCAGGTCCCCGCGCCTTCAGCAAGGACGTCCGCAACGCACCCTTCCCGACTCGGTTCCGACAACCGACCAACATCAAGCCATACACCGGGGAGGTGGACCCGCGGGTCTGGCTGGCGGATTACTGTCTCGCCTGCCAGGCCGGCGGGGCGACCAACGACCTCTTCGTCATCTGCAACCTCCCCCTGTACTTGGTGGATAATACCCGCTCTTGGCTTGATCGGCTCCCCCCTTCTCAGATCTATGACTGGAAGGACCTAATGGACACGTTTGTAGGAAATTTCCAGGGGACCTGCACCTGCCCCGGCAGCCGGTGGGACCTCTGGAACTGCAAGCAGAGGTCGGGCGAGTCCGTCAAGGAATTCCTGTGGCGCTTCACCAAGCGATGCACCGAGCTCCCCGACGTGGCTGACTCCGACATCGTCCGCGCGTTCCTCACCGGCACCACCAGCCAGGATCTGGTCAAGGAGGTGACTCGCAGCGGCGCCATCACCGCCAAGCAAGTCATCGACATCGCCACCAGCTTCTCCCTCGGCGAAGAGGCAGTCGGAGCCCTCTTTGGCGGCACCAAGGACAAGGGCAAACGCAAGACCGACGACGCCAAGGCCTCGGGTTCCACCCCCGAGCCCAAGAAGGCGAAGAAGAAGAAGAAGCAGCAGGCCAAGCGAGAAGCCCTCGGGGCTGCTCGAGAGGCCCTCGGGGCGGGCCCAGCGGCGGGTCCAGGGCGAAAAAACCCCCGAGCTTCGGCTCCGGGGGCGGGCAAGTTCGATCAAATGCTCAAGAAGCCCTGCCCCTTCCACGAGGGGCCGGTCAAGCATACCCTCGAGGACTGCGCCATGATTCGGGGCTACTACGGTAAGAAGCCCCCACCGGAGGGGGATGACAAGAGGAAGGGCCCCGAGGCAAGGGAGGGCGACAAGAAGCCCGACTGCGACGACAACGATGGCTTCCCCGACATCCACAACTGCTTCATGATCTTCGGTGGGCCGACAACGCGCATGACGACAGCGCAACGTAAGAGGGAGCTCCGCGAGATCCTCTCGGTGGAGCGCACGCTGGTGATGCCACAATACTTGAAGTGGTCCGAGTATCCCATCACGTTCGACCGTGAGGATCACCCGGACTACATCCCAAACCCGGGAGTCTACCCCCTGGTGGTGGATCCGATCATCGCCAACGTGAGGCTTTCCAAAGTCCTCATGGACGGCGGGAGCAGCCTCAACATCCTCTACGCTGCCACCTTCGACCTCCTCGGCCTCGACCGAGCGCAGCTCCGACCGCCTGCAGGCCCATTCCACGGCATCGCGCCAGGTAATCGCGTCCATCCGATTGGGCGCATCGACCTCCCCGTCTGCTTCGGGACACCAGCGAATTTCAGGAAGGAAACCCTGACGTTTAACGTGGTCGCCCATCGGGGCACATACCACGCCATCCTCGGGCGCCCGGCCTACTACAAGTTCATGGCCATCCCCAACTATACGTACCTGAAGCTGAAGATGCGAGGGCCCAAGGGCGTCATCACCGTGGGCCCCTCGGCCGACCATGCATACAACTGCGATGTTGAGTGTGTGGAGCAAGCTGAGGCAGCCATCACCGATCTGCTCCTCGTCTTCGACCTCGAGGCCGTGGCCAGGCAGGCCTCGGGCTCGGGGGCTAAGCGCCACGCCGGCACCTTCGAGCCGGCCGAAGCCACCAAGCTCGTCTCCCTCGACCCGAACGGCTCGGGTGACAAGGCGCTGCGCATCAGTGCCACCCTCGATGACAAATAGGAAGCAGTGCTCGTCGACTTTCTCCGCGCGAACTCCGACATGTTTGCGTGGAGTCCCTCGGACATGCCGGGCATATCGAGGGAAGTCGCCGAGCACTCCTTGGACATCCGAGCCGGCTCCAAATCGGTGAAGCAACGCCTGCGCCGCTTCGACGAGGAGAAGCGCAGGATCATCGGGGAGGAGGTACGTCGTCTTTTAGCGGCTGGATTCATCAAGGAGGTCTTTCATCCTGAGTGGTTAGCTAATCCTGTATTAGTTAAAAAGAAAAATGGTAGCTGGAGGATGTGTGTCGATTACACTAGTTTAAATAAAGCATGTCCTAAGGTTCCATTTCCTTTGCCACGTATAGACCAAATTGTTGATTCCACTGCGGGCTGTGAGGTCCTTTCTTTCCTTGATGCGTACTCCGGGTACCATCAAATAAGGATGAAAGAATCCGATCAGCTCGCCACTTCCTTCATTACGCCGTTCGGCATGTTTTGTTACACAACCATGCCATTCGGCTTGCGCAACGCAGGCGCCACGTATCAGCAATGTATGCTCCACACGTTCGGAGATAGCATCGGCAGGACAGTCGAGGCCTATGTCGATGACATCGTTGTCAAGTCCAAAAGGACAAGCGACCTCGTGGCAGATCTCGAGGTAGCTTTCAAATGCATGCGGGCCAACAACATTAAGCTTAACCCCGAGAAATGCGTCTTCGGCGTGCCTCGAGGCATGCTGTTAGGATTTATTGTTTCCGAGCGCGGCATCGAAGCCAACCCGGAGAAGG
Source organism: Saccharum hybrid cultivar R570 (assembly GCA_038087645.1). Classification (NCBI taxonomy): domain Eukaryota; kingdom Viridiplantae; phylum Streptophyta; class Magnoliopsida; order Poales; family Poaceae; genus Saccharum; species Saccharum hybrid cultivar. Next base: position 6,175,222 of record JAQSUU010000744.1, read on the forward strand.
TTTCAGCTGTTACCCGCATGGGGGCCATTACTGATCTCAAGGGGGTTCAACGAGTCATGGGGTGTCTCGCGGCTCTCAGTCGTTTCATCTCACGGCTTGGGGAGAAGGGCCTGCCCCTGTATCGCCTTCTGCGTAAGTCCGAGCGCTTTGTCTGGACCGTCGAGGCCCAGCAGGCGCTGGACCACCTCAAGGCGCTCCTTACTAACCCCCCGATTCTCACGCCACCGGTCAAAGATGAGACCCTCCTCCTCTACGTCGCGGCCACCACCCAGGTGGTTAGTGCGGCCATCGTCGTTGAAAGACAAGAAGAGGGGCACGTCTTGCCTATCCAGAGGCCGATCTACTTCATCAGCGAGGTCCTCTCCGAGACCAAGACACGCTATCCGCAGATCCAAAAGCTGCTCTACGCCGTTGTCCTCGCCCGGCGCAAACTTCGCCATTACTTCGAGGCGCACCCGGTGACGGTGGTGTCTTCTTTCCCCTTGGGAGAGATAATCCACAACCGGGAGGCCTCGGGTAGAATCGCCAAGTGGTCGGTCGAGCTCATGGGCGAGACCCTCACTTTCGTGCCGCGCAAAGCAATTAAATCCCAGGTCTTGGCCGACTTCGTGGCCGAGTGGACCGACGAGCAACTCCCACCAGCTCAGGCTCAGGCCGACTGCTGGACCATGTTCTTCGACGGCTCACTCATGAAGACGGGCGTGGGCGCCGGCTTACTGTTCGTCTCCCCTGAGGGCAAGCACTTACGGTATGCTATTCGACTTCATTTTCCCGCATCTAACAACATGGCAGAATACGAGGCGCTCGTCAACGGGCTGCGGATCGCTATCGAGCTCGGGGTCCGACGCCTCGATGTTCGTGGTGATTCCTAGCTTGTCATCGACCAAGTCATGAAGGACTCGAGCTGCCACGATCCCAAGATGGAGGCATACTGTAAAGAAGTTCGGGGCCTCAAGGAGAAATTCTGTGGCCTCGAGCTCAACCACATCGCCCGACGCTACAACGAAGCTGCCGACGAGCTCGCCAAGATCGCGTCTGGGCGGGCCGAGGTCCCCTCGGACATCTTCGTCAAGGATCTTCATGAGCCCTCCATCAAGCTCTCGACGTCCGGCCCACCAGCGGCCGACCCCGAGAATGGTCCCCGGGCCCCGCTCGTCCCCGAGGCCATGGAGATCGAAGCCTCGGGCTCGAGGGCTCATCCCGAGGTCGACTGGCGTGAGCCATACCTCGACTGGCTCATTCGAGGGCAGCTCCCCGAGGATAGCACCAAGGCCCGACGCCTTGCTCGACGTGCCAAATCCTTCCGGGTGCGCGACGGAGAGCTCTACCACCGCAGTCCTATCGGGGTCCTGCAACGATGCATCACCCTCAGGCAAGGCCGACAACTCCTCGACGACACGCACGCGGGGGTCTGCGGGCATCACGCCGGTCCGCGGACCATCGTGGGCAAAGCCTTTCGACAGGGCTTTTACTGGCCTACTGCCATGAACGACGCCGTCGAGCTGGTGCGCTCCTGCGAAGGATGCCAGTTCTATGCCAGGAAGACGCATCTCCCGGCTCAAGCACTCTACACGATCCCCATCACATGGCCCTTTGCCGTGTGGGGGCTCGACCTGGTCGGGCCACTCAGAAAGGCACCCGGGGGCTACACGCATGTCCTCGTCGCCATCGACAAATTCTCCAAGTGGATCGAGGTCCGCCCCATCACCATGATCAGATCCGAGGAGGCGGTCTCGTTCTTCACCGACATCGTCTACCGCTTCGGGGTCCCCAACACTATCATCACCGACAATGGCACGCAGTTCACCGGCAAGAAGTTCCTTAACTTCTGTGACCGTAACCATATCCAAGTGGTGTGGTCCGCGGTTGCGCACCCGAAGACCAACGGTCAGGTCAAGCGTGCCAACGGCATGATTCTGCAAGGCCTCAAGCCGAGGATTTTCAACCGGTTGAACCAATACGGCAAGCGGTGGCTCGAGCATCTGCCACTGGTGGTGTGGAGCTTAAGGAATACCCGAAGCCGAGCCACGGGGTTCACGCCTTTCTTCCTTGTCTATGGGGCCGAGGCAGTCCTCCCCACTGACTTGGAGTATGGGGCCCCGAGGCTCGAGACCTACAACGACGACGACAATCGAGCCGCACGAGAAGACGACCTCGACATGCTCGAGGAGGCTCGAGACGTCGCGCTCGTCCACTCCGCCAAGTACCAGCAAGCCCTACGACGCTACCACGAGCGGCGTGTCAAGCCTCGAGTGCTCCAGGAGGGCGACCTGGTGCTGCGGTTGCGACAGGACAACAAGGGGCGACACAAGTTTACTCCGCCATGGGAGGGCCCCTTCATCGTGGCTGAAGTCCTCAAGCCCGGCACCTACAAGCTGGCGAACGAGAACGGCGAGATCTACACCAACGCGTGGAATATCGAACAGCTACGTCGCTTTTACTCTTAAGTGGCTTCCGAGCCCTTTTCTTTTGTACATTCCGCATTGTACAATTTATGCCTTGAATGAACGAAAAAGTCTGTCTTTTTACTTTCAATTAAGGCTCGACCTCAGGGTACCTCGACTTTGTCTCCGCAAAGTCGAGCCACCCTCGGGGGCTATAAGGGGGTACCCCCTCTAAAAGTCCCCTTTCGAACGCTTTTTTCGTTTTTAAGCGCCAATTCAAGACGCTATAGCCTCTGGTCTAGCTTTCGGCTCAAGCAAATATAAGACAGTCCTAAGGAACAAGGGCGCGTGACTCGGAACCAGGGATCAACGAGTCGCGGGACCACCTACGCCCCTGAGCTACGGCATCTCACTCGTCCCCTACTCCGGGAAACAAACCTTTGCTTCCAAGGGGCCTTATAGGAGCTAAGTCGAACGTGACCGAGGAACGAGCGCCCGAGTTTGGCTTAAACGAATAACGGCACTACGTCCTTCGGTTTCGTCTTTATCGAGGCCTAAGGGAGTCACGTTTCTAAGGATTCGGACGAAAACGAGTCGCGGGACCGCTTACGCCTCCGGGCTACAACATCCCACTCGTCGGGACGAGCCGCGAGACCGCTAACGCCTCCGGGCTACGGCATCTCCACTCGACCCCTATCCTATGAGACAAGTCTTGACCCCCTCTAGACTACGAACGATCTCGAAATAAGACAAAACAATAAGGAAATAGTGCCGAAACGAATAACGAACAACGAACAAGCGATTAAAACAAACAAACAAGTGCACTACATTAGACGAAATAGACCTCGAAGGGTCGATATCAGTGCATCAACAAGAAACTTAACCAAGTTTTCTTTATAACGAGCACCGAGCCCGACTTGTTCACAGGTTAGCACCAGGACTCTCCGGGGGAGGAAGGACCACTTCTTCGAGTCCCTCGGCCAACACGCGCGCGGGACCCTCGGCGGTGGCATCAAGCCTCTCCAGCTCAGCCTCTACCTGCTCGTCGGTGAGGTCCTCGGAGACGATGTATCCGGTGACCTTCTCCAACTCCATCTGGTAGTTGGAAGAGACCATCGCCAGCGCCTTCTTCACGCCGGTGTGGAGGGCGTCTCGAAGGCGGTTGCGCACCAGGCCGTAGAGCGCCGACAGGCGCCCGAGTCGAGGGGCGCTGGGCTCGGCCCCAACGGCATCGAGGGCGCGGTCCACTGCCTGCTGCAGGGTATTATGGTCCCTCCGAAGGGTCTCATGTCCCTGCCGTAGGAACGCGTGGTCCGTCTGCAGCTCCTCGAGCCTGGACCGAAAGGACTCGGCCTCCTTCAGCGCGGCCTCCTTCGCTCCCCGCTCCAGCAGGACGGTGTTGAGGGCGTCATCCCTCGAGGCCTTCATTTGAACCAGCTGGGCGTTCAGCTGAGCGACGGCCTGATTGTGCGCCTCCCTCGCCTCCTGGAGCTTCTTCGCCATATCTGCGCCGAATCAACCAAGCGGAGGACGGTCGAGCGTCAAGACTGATTTCTCTCGAGTGAATCAGCTCGTCAGAAAGAGGACTTACCCTCGGTGCGGTCCTTCTCCGCCTGCAGTTCCCTTCGAGCCTGGGAAACGGCGGCCTCGGCCGAGGACCTCTCGGTTGCAAGCGCCCGCTCCGCCTGTCCCGCCCTGATGGCCTCGGCTCGGAGGAGCTCCCGGGCCTCGGCCATCGCGGCCTTCAGCTCAGTCGCCTCTGTCTCCGCCGCCGTCGCTCGCGCCTCCAGGGAGGCGACCTGCTGGCCGAGGCGTTCGGCCACAGCGGTCTTCTCCTCGAGCAGGGGGGTGATGGTGGCGATGCGGGCCCGGGCGGCTTGAAGATCTTGCCATGCGTTCCTGGCGCACCGCACGAACGCCGATTTCTCGTGCGACACGCCCATCAGCCGTTGTACAAAAAACAACAATCAAACATCTCACGAAAACGAGACTACGCGTAAGGACGGGCGGAAAGGGAAGCTTACCCCGGCTGTGCTCGCCATGCCTTCGAAGGCCTGCGATAGCGTCGCCGCCGCGTGGACCGCCTGATCCTCGTACTCCGTGAAGCGGCCCCACTCGCCCCCCTCCAGGTCGTCTCGCAACTGGTAGACCACCTGCGAGCCGGAGGGCGAGCGGTGGTCGAAGGCGATCCCCGTGTTGATCCACCCCCGCGACGTGGACCCGACCCTCACGGCGCGCAGCTCCGCCTGAGGAGGAGGAAGCGCTCCCTGGGCCAGCGCTGCCGGAAGCGCAGAGCTCGAGGACAGGGTGGACGACGGGTCGGTCCTCCGCGCGACGGCCCCCGCGACCACCGACGGTATCGGGCTTGACGGCTGGGCGGGGATCGGCTCGGCCTCCGCCTCGAGGGCCCCCCCTGTCGCCAGAAGGGGCCTTGAGGACAATGAACCCGAGAGTTGGCTCAGGGCGACCTCCTTCCCCATGTCAACGCTTTCCGAGGCCACCTCTTCATGAGCGGAGCGTACGCTCAAGGGGGCCACGAGCTCGGGTGACTCCAGGTTGATCACCTCCGGGGCTTTATGAGCCGCCTCGACCCCCTCCTCGCTGCCTCGAGGGTCGACTAGTTGCGTCGCTTCTCCCTCCGGGTGGGGGCTCGAGGCCCCTGGGATCTCGCCCGCCTGGCCTGCCTCAGGCGCCGAAAGGACGCCGCCGGTCTCCTCGAGGACCTGCTCCCCCACGGTATCCCTTCTAGTGGCACCCTCGCTCGGCTGCTCACCGGCCCCGACGCCGGTGGAAGGCTGAGCGGCCGGGACCGGCTCCAGGGGCGCTGGCTCCTTGGCCCCACCAGAAGAGGCGCCGATATCGCCCGCCTCCTTCGAGGCCTCGCCGGCCGAAGACGAGGCTCGCCGCCTCAAGACCTTCGACGGGGCCAGGCGAGCGTCGGGGGCAACCTCATCCCGTTTGCGCCTACGCAAGTCACAGCGACTTCAACGAAAGAAAAGAGCACGAGGAAAATCGAAAGCCTGAAGAAAGTGCGAAGTTACCTTCCCACCAGCGCCTTCGGCACACCCCGACGAGAGGAAGCCGGCGACTGCTGCTGCGGCTGCTGCGGCAGTGACGTGGGCGACGACGGTGGCGGCGCCGGCTGCGACGGTAACGGCGGTGCTGGCGGAGGAGGTGGAGTCGATACCCCCCCTCCCCCTCGAGCCCCCCGAGCTCGCCCTCGGGGGACAATGCTATTGCTGCTGCTGCCGTTGCTGTTGATGCTGCTGTTGCTGTTGTTGGTGCTGCTGGTGTTGTTGCTGTTGTTGTGGGGGCATCTGCTGCTGCTGCTGCAGCGAAGGCGGTGTTGGTGGCGCAGACGTGGACGACCTCGTCCTCCCCCGCGACGGAGAGGATGATGACGACGGCGCCCCCTGAGTCGCCGCCGTCGAGGCCGCTATCAGGGGGGCGTCGATGGCGCCCTCGAAGCCTTCCTCCTGAGCCCAGCCCTCCTCGACCTCATCGTCGTCCCCACCGGACCCCTCGTCCTCGGAATCTGAGGGGGTTGGGGACTCCTCGAGGGGGAGGCCCGCTTCCCTCTGCCGCCTACGGCGTTGGTCGCGCTCCATCTTCTCGCGCGCCCGCCTCTGCTTCTTCGTCTCTTGACGATCCTTCTTTTTCTTCTTTTGCTGGGCATCGAAGCGGCGGACAGCGCGGAGCACGGCATCCTCGGGGTTGGGCGGAGCCATGTCCACCACACCGTGAACATCCTGCGAAAGGAAAATGAACTTCAATTAATCCTCCTCCTCCGAATCGAGCGAAAGATGAGGAGGGAGATTCGGAACACTTACGATCTCAGGCGCCAGAGTGTGAGGAGGCATCCGGGGGTACCCAACCAAGTCGACGGCGCGGACGGTTGGGCCGTGCACGATAGGGCTCACAAGCTGAGCAATCTGCTCCTCGGACAAGGGCGCCTTGATCATCCTCCCCTCCGACACCTCCGCGTCGGGGCCGATCTCGTGGATCAGCTTCGGTCGCGCCGCCAACGGCAGCACCCGCCGGCGGAAGAACGCGGCGAGGACCCCCTTGGCGTCAAGGTCGAGGGCCTTCAGCTGCCGCACGGCCTCGATGGCGCCCTCGACCTTGTTCTTGTCGTCGGCCGCCACCCCCCAGTACCAGTGCTCCGGGCGCTCCATCAATATCTTCCTAGTGTAGGGCGGGAGGCCACCTCCGACGTTCCGGAGGTAGAACCATCCGGCTTGCCACCCGGAATTGGAGGACGTCATCGTCGACTCGATGTAGCCCTGAGACCGCTCCCCGCCGCGTAACTGCAGCGAGAGTCCTCCGGTCCGCAGTGCCGTCCGCACCCCTCTCCTATCTTTGATGGGGTTCGTCGTGAGTTCCCCCTTGAAGAAGTGGAGCCACAGGCCCCAATGCGCCGGGATGCGGAGAAATCCCTCGCAAACGGTGACGAACACCGCCGCGTGCGCAATGGAGTTGGGGGTAAGGTTGTGAAGCTCGCACCCGTAGTAATACGGGAGCGCCTTCATGAATCTATGCGGCTGAAAGTCCTATGTTTGGTGTTGGTAATTAGTGACAATACCTAAGTACTAATCCTATGCCTAAGTTGTATGTAGCATATGAGGATTAGTACATTCCAAGGTTGGTGGCAAGATGGACATGGTGATCATGATGGCCACACTTGGATTTGGACGCAACCCTATGTGATCAAGGCAAAGGTATATGCTTAAGGGTTGTGTTTTAGTAACCAAGACACCTAGTGGGTGTGGTTACATTATAGGATAGATAGCCGTACTATAAAGAGGGGAATGACGCGGCTATTGAACTCCTAAGTGCCTCTAGGTGTGCATTTCATGTCATATGCATTTGGATAGAACTAATAACGCCTCGAAAAATGATTGTGAAAATGCTAACACACATGCACATGGTGATGATCACTTGGTGATGTTAGCACATTTACGACGGCGTTGGAGTTTGAGCGGTAGAGAGGGTTTGGGGTCTTCTCTCCCTCCCGCCGAGCGTGCGAGCGCGGGATTCAGGCGATTTCGGGGATATGAAATGCCTATTTTCCACTACGCCGGAAGTCAGAAAAAGAAACGGAAGCGAACGGAGGTCACAATGGTGACCGGACGCTGCACCGGACGCGGTCACGGTGTGACCGGACGCGTCCGGTCAGTGTCCAGTGACTGCGCGTTTTTCAGTTGTTTGATCGGACGCGAGGCGCGTCCGGTCACAGGCGACCGGACGCGTCCGGTCGTCCAGGGAGCTTACTGGACTCCGATCGGACGCGGGCACTGTGGCGTCCGGTCAGTTCTTCAGCGCGTCCGGTCGCTGGTTCGTTGTGCGCGGCTCAGGGTTGACCAGCGCGTCCGGTCAGTCACGGGACCGGCGCGTCCGGTCGTGACCAGCGCGTCCGGTCGTTGCGACCGGCGCGTCCGGTCAGTGTTTCAAAAAGTACCGTTGCGCGACCGGCGCGTCCGGTCGTTGCGACCGGTGCGTCCGGTCGGTGCTTCGCGAAACTAGCCGTTGCGCGACCGGCGCGTCCGGTCAGTTGGACCAGCGCGTCCGGTCAACGCGACTTCGGCTGTTTCAAGTTTCTAACGGCTATATTCGAAGGGGTACGTCTATAAATACTCGTTGGCCGGCTCAAGGCTCTCTCTCTCGGAGAACTCTCGAACATTTGACATACTTGTGAGCACTTTGAGCTAAGCAACTCCCCTCTCACTCATCTCTCTTGCTTCTTTGCATATTCGAAGTGAGATTGAGTGATCCAAGTGCATTTGCATTGTGAGATTGCATCTAGTTGGCACTTGGTGGTTGATTTGCTGCGGGATTCTTGTTTCTCTTGGTGGTTGCCGCCACCTAGACGGCTTGGAGCAGCTTGGAGGCGTTGGCAAGAGTTGGTGATTGTTCTTGGCCACCTCCGGTAATTGTGAGGGGTTTGTGCCTACCTCGGCGAAGCGCCAAAGGCAATGATAGTATATTGCTCGTGTCATTGCAACCTTTTGCCATTTGGTAGGTTCTTGTGGTGCCTTTTGAGAGGCTCGGTGTGAGACCGATTAGCCACCGAACCACGTGGTGAAGAGGGACACAACGGGGACTAGCGTGCCGGCAAGCACGTGAACCTCGGGATAAATCTTCGTGTCATCACTTTCATATTGTGATTGATTGATCCCGGTGTTTGGTTATCTTGGTATTCATTATTGATCATATTGGTTGGCTCAATACTTCGCCCCTCGGTGATACCCTCCTATCTCTCTTGTATTAATTTCTTAGCTATCTTTGCTAGCTAGTTAGCTTAGCTAGAGTAGTTCTCTTGTGTAGCTTGCTAGTTGTAGTTGTACTTAACTTCTCGGTTTGACTTGTGCGGTTGAGTGCAAATACTAGAATTGTGAATTGGATAGGTGGCTTGCAAACACCCATAGGCTAAGCAAAACTCGCATCTCGCTATTTGTTATATTGATAAACTTGTTTAGCTTGTCGTTGTAGAAATTTTTAATAGGCTATTCACCCCCCTCTAGCCATCAAGACCTTTCAAGTGGTATCGGAGCCGTGGTCACCGTTTGTAAGGCTTAACAACCTCGGTGTAAGATGGCTCAAGTTATGTTCAATCATGTTAATGGCAAGCCTCCATTCTTTGATGGCGTCTCTTCCTTTGATCATTGGAAAAGGAAGATGAAGCAATATCTAGGCAATATACATGAGAAGGTTTGGGATGTGACCAAAGAAGGATACGTCATTCTTGATGAAGAAAACCTCACTCCCAATGACCGCATCAACAAACAATGCAATACAGCGGCACTTGACACAATCTATCGTGCCATTGATGATAAAGTATTTGAGCAAATCAAAGATCTTGAAAAGGCAAATGAGCTTTGGATAAGGCTTGAAGAAACATATGAAGGTACTTCAACGGTAAAAAGTGCCAAACTATATATGCTCAAGGACAAGTTCTCCACATTCAAGATGAAGGATGATGAATCCATCCCGGAGATGTTCTATAGGCTCCAAGTCATTGTCAATGATCTCAAGGGGCTTGGGGAGAAGGTTGAGGACAAGGACTTCTCACACAAGTTCTTGATGTGCTTACCCAAGAAGTTTGCCACCTTGAGAAGAATGATCTTTAGAGAGGGATTGGACAAGGTCAAACCAACCAATGTGCTTGGAGATATAATGACTGATGCCCAATACAATGATGATGAAGATGAGGTAGAAGAGAAGAAGGAAACCAAGGTCAAGCAAGAGAAGCCCATTGCATTCAAGGCTTCATCCTCTAAGGGCAAGAGCAAGGTTGATGATGATGATGATGATCCATTTGATGATGAGATCATGGCCCTTCTAGTGCAAAAGATGGGTCGGTTCATGAAGAAGAAAGGCTATGGTGCAAGAAAGAGAAGGGACTTCATGAAGGCAAAGGAGGTGCTTTGCTACAATTGCAATAGCCCCGATCATGTAGTGGCAAAGTGCCCCTATGAAGACAAAAGATATAATGATGGGGAGTTAAAGTTGAAGAAGAACAAGAAGGAGAAGAAAGCAAAGAAGAGCTTCACTTTCAACAAGAAGAAGAAGGGTGGTGGTTATGTAGTCACTTGGGATAGTGACAACTCCGATAGTGATGATGATGAAAGCTCTAGTGATGATGAGAGGATCACTCGACGAGCCACTGCAAACATCGCCCTCTCCAACAAGCCATCCATCTTCGACACTACATCAACATGTCTTATGGCCAAGCCTACCAAGGTAAAACATGATGATAGTGATGATGATTCTTGTGCTAGTGATGATTGTAGGAGTGATGATGAGGAGGATGAGGACTACTCCAAGGATGATCTATTAGGCATAATAGATCAAATGAGCAAGGGCTACAAGAGGACAACCAAGAAATACAAAATCTTGGAACAAGAGCTCATTGCCAAGAGCAATGAAAATGATGCCTTGATGGAGGAGCTTGTTGCTCTCAAAAAGAGTAAGGAGTGCAAAGGAATTGAACAAGAGCTTAAAGCTCTTAGGAAATCCTTTGATGAGCTAGAGGCTTCTCGTGAGTGTCTAAAGGAAGACCACGAGGATCTTGAAATTGCTCACACTAGGCTTAAGGAAGCCCACTCCACTCTACTTGAGCTCATCAAGGAAAAGGACCTTAAGTTGGAGAAGTTCATGAAGGAAGCTAAGGAGGAGCAAGTGATTGTCACTTATGATATTGGACTAACATGTGATATTATTAATGATTCTTTATTTGTTAGTCCTACTAATGCTTCATGTAGCTCATCATCATCCACCACAACCAACTCTACCTCTACTACTAGTGATTCATCACTTGTGGTTGAGACTCTCAAGAGAGAGGTGGATGATCTCACCCGCGCATTAGGCAACGCCTATGGTGGGGATGCCCGCTTGCTAAAATGCTTGGGTAGCCAAAGGTTCTCCCTTAACAAAGAGGGATTGGGCTATACTCCCAAGAAGGGCAAGGCGGCCTTTGCTACTCCAAAGCCTCGCTTTGTGAAGGGCAATGGTCGTTATTGCAATAGATGCAAGCAAATTGGGCATCTAGAGATTAAATGCAATAAAATGAACAAGAACAAGAAAAATGCTAATGTACCTTACATTCCTTTTGATTCTTGTTATGTACTTACCAAGGGTGAGAAAGGTGTGCATGCTAGGTTTGTTGGTACACCAATTGTGGGCCCTAAGAAGAAGGCCATTTGGGTACCAAAGAGCTTAGTGACTAACCTCCAAGGACCCAAGCAAGTATGGGTACCTAAGAAACATTAAATTGTTTTGTAGGTTAATTACAAGGCCGGAGGAAGGCATTGGGTACTTGATAGTGGGTGCTCTCAACATATGACCGGTGATTCAAGAATGTTTAACTCTCTCAAATCAAATGATAGTGGCATTGATAGTATCACATTTGGTGACAATAGCAAAGGTGATGTAAAGGCTCTTGGAAGGATTGCAATCTCAAATGATCATAGCATCTCCAATGTGCTACTAGTTGAAAAGCTCAATTTCAACTTGTTGTCGGTTGCTCAATTATGTGATCTCGGTTTCAAGTGCATATTTGGTGTTGATGATGTGGAGATAGTTAGTGTTGATGGCTCTAACTTGATCTTCAAAGGCTTTAGATATGAGAATCTATACTTGGTTGATTTCAATGCTAGTGACACTCAACTCTCAACATGCTTGCTCACCAAATCAAGTATGGGTTGGTTATGGCATAGAAGACTTGGTCATGTTGGCATGAAGCAATTGAACAAGTTAGTGAAGCATGACTTAGTTAGAGGCTTGAAGGATGTCACATTTGAGAAGGATAAGCTATGTAGTGCATGTCAAGCCGGAAAGCAAGTAGGCAACACTCATCCATTGAAGAGCATTATGAGTACTTCCAAGACATTTGAGTTGTTGCACATGGATCTATTTGGGCCAACTACATACACAAGCATTGGTGGCAACAAGTATGGTTTTGTGATTGTGGATGATTTCACTAGATACACATGGGTATTCTTTCTTGTGGACAAGAGTGATGTATTTGACATATTCAAGAAGTTCATCAAGAGAGTGCAAAATGAGTTTGAGACCACAATCAAGAAAGTAAGAAGTGACAATGGAAGTGAGTTTAGAAACACAAGAGTTGATGAGCTATGTGAGGAGCTTGGAATCAAGCATCAATTCTCGGCCAAGTATACACCTCAATCAAATGGCCTAGTTGAAAGGAAGAATAGAACCTTAATTGATATGGCAAGATCAATGTTGAATGAGTATAATGTGAGTCATTCATTTTGGGCCGAAGCAATCAACACGGCTTGCTTCTATAGCAACCGCCTCTATTGCCACAAGTTTCTAGAGAAGACACCATATGAGATCTTAAATGGAAGAAAGCCCAACATTGCATACTTTCGGGTATTTGGTTGCAAATGCTACATCTTGAAGAAGGGCACTAGATTGAGCAAGTTTGAGAAGAAATGTGATGAAGGATTTCTACTTGGTTACTCAACTACTAGCAAAGCTTATAGAGTATGGAACCTAGCTAGTGGACAACTTGAAGAAGTGCATGATGTTGAATTTGATGAAACAAATGGTTCTCAAGATGAAGAAGATAACTTGGATGATGTGAGAGGAACTCAATTGAGTAATGCTATGAAAGAGATGGATATTGGTGATATTAGACCAAAACAAGTAATTGATGTGGATGACAACAAAGATCAAGTGCTCCAAAGTCCAATCACTCAAGCTAGTGGTTCTCTATTGCAAAATCAAGCTAGTACATCATCTCAAGTGCAACAAGATCAACAAGTGGCTAGTTCATCATCTCCAACTCATGATCAACATCAACATCCAAGCAATCAAGTCCAAGTACTTCAACCAACTAGCATTGCAAGAGACCATCCATTGGATTCCATCATTGGTGACATACAAAGAGGAGTTCAAACTAGATCAAGATTGACATCATTTTGTGGTCACTCTTCTTTTGTGTCAATGGAAGAACCTAAGGACATTGATAAAGCATTGAGAGATCCGTATTGGGTAAATGCAATGCATGAAGAGCTCAACAACTTCAAGAGAAATGAAGTATGGGAACTAGTTGAGAGGCCTAAGGATCACAATGTCATTGGAACAAGATGGGTCTTTCGCAACAAGCAAGATCAAGATGGGATAGTAGTAAGGAACAAAGCAAGACTAGTGGCTCAAGGTTACACACAAATAGAGGGTCTTGACTTTGGTGAAACATATGCCCCGGTTGCAAGATTGGAAGCAATTAGGATCTTACTTGCCTATGCTTGTGCTCACAATATCAAGCTATATCAAATGGATGTAAAGAGTGCATTTCTCAATGGGTACATTCAAGAAGAGGTGTATGTGGAGCAACCTCCCGGTTTTGAAGATGACAAGAAACCTAATCATGTCTACAAATTGAGAAAAGCCTTGTATGGATTGAAGCAAGCACCAAGAGCATGGTATGAAAGATTGAGGGACTTCTTGCTATCCAAAGGATTTGTCATGGGCAAAGTTGATACAACACTATTCACCAAGAAGATTGAGAAAGACTTGTTTGTGTTGCAAATATATGTTGATGATATCATATTCGGTTCAACCAATCAAGATTATTGTGATGAGTTTGGGAAAATGATGGCAAAGGAATTTGAAATGTCAATGATTGGTGAACTTAGTTTCTTTCTTGGACTTCAAATCAAACAAATGAAAGAAGGTACATTTGTGAGCCAAACTAAGTACATCAAAGATATGCTCAAGAAGTTTGGCATGGAAGATGCAAAGAGTATTACAACTCCAATGGGCACTAGTGGAAGTTTGGATAGTGACAAGAGTGGCAACATGGTGGATCAAAAGCTGTATAGATCAATGATTGGTAGCCTACTCTATGTGACGGCATCAAGGCCCGATGTGATGTTTAGTGTATGTATGTGTGCAAGATTTCAAGCCTCACCAAGAGAAAGTCATTTGAAGGCAACAAAGAGAATATTGAGGTACTTAAAGCATACACAAGATGTTGGATTATGGTATCCCAAAGGTGCAAGCTTTGAGCTAGTTGGATATTCGGATTCTGACTATGCCGGTGATAAAGTGGAGAGAAAGAGCACTTCCGGGACATGTCAATTGTTGGGAAGATCACTTGTCTCATGGTCATCCAAGAAGCAAAATAGTATTGCACTATCTACCGCCGAAGCCGAATACATCGCCGCGGGTAGTTGTTGTGCACAAATCTTATGGATGAAGGCAACATTGAAAGATTTTGGAATCAATTTCAAGAATGTGCCATTGCTATGTGACAATGAAAGTGCCGTGAAGCTAACTAACAATCCGATTCAACATCAAAGAACAAAGCATATTGATGTTCGCCATCACTTTATTAGAGATCATCAACAAAAGGGTGACATTGCTATTGAGAGTGTGGGCACCGAAGATCAATTAGCCGATCTATTCACCAAGCCACTTGATGAGAAGAGATTTCACAAGCTAAAGAATGAGTTGAACATACTTGACTTCTCCAACATGAGTTGATGCACCCCATATATGACATGCCTCTCCTTCGAGCCCCAAGGTACAATTGGTTGACATGTCATACATTCTATGCTAAGGACTTGTTTAGTGCATCTAGTCATGATTTCTTATGTTCTAGGATCATTCATGAAAATTAAATAAATTTGAAGTTTATATGGTGCCACTATTGTTTCCATGACTTGTATGATCTAGTGGTAGCATATAACTTGTTTAAGTAGCTTGTGATCCTAAGTGTTTAATCTAGAAAACTTGTCTAAATATTTGCTTCAACATGGTGCATGATAACCCTTCTAGTGAGGTGTGAAGAAGCTTGCCCTTGGATCAAACCGAAGTATTTTATTTATGCAAGCAATCTAGGTTGAATCATAAACTTGATCCTCACCCCATATTTTAACATGATAATCTATCTAAAGTTTGCCCCTTGTGGTCAATTGGTGCCAAAGGGGGAGAAAATATTGTTCACAAAGATAGAACTCAAAGGGGAAGACAATGTTGTGGGGGAGAAAAATGTTGTTCACAAGATAGATTCAAAAAGGGGAGAATTGATAAAAGAAGGGGATCAACTAAAATTTTGAGCACACAAGTAGGGGGAGCAAGCTCTTAAACATGAATGTTGCATTTCTATGTGCACTTCATATGTATGATGCATAGTTATGCATTTCGTTTTCTCCGATACATTGCTTGTGTGGTGACTTGCTAGTATAATTTGAATGATGCATTGTGGTACTAGCATGAATAGGAAGTAGTTAGATTTTTGTTGCTTCATGTTTTTCAAAGTGGTACTAGAACCTTGCTTATAATGTTGATCTCACGAGGTTTCTAGTTATATTTGTGCTTTTCCAAGTGGAATCTAACTACACAAGGTGCTAAGATGGTGTTTATCGCAACTCCGATGGTATCACGCTTCAAAGGTCTATAATCTAAAACACTTAGCACCTATTGGTAGACAATGCTCCTAATCTTTCCTATCTAACATGTATGCTTCCAAAATCCAAACATATAGCATACATGTAGGGGGAGCCATTGCTATCAATTTGAATTCATGATCACATGTCCATAATTCTTACACATGGTAATATACTTGGACAATGTGACATGGGTTCAATCAAAATTTTATCATAATATCTTTGTGAAAGGTTTGTCACCAATTACCAACAAGGGGGAGATTGAAAGTCCTATGTTTGGTGTTGGTAATTAGTGACAATACCTAAGTACTAATCCTATGCCTAAGTTGTATGTAGCATATGAGGATTAGTACATTCCAAGGTTGGTGGCAAGATGGACATGGTGATCATGATGGCCACACTTGGATTTGGACGCAACCCTATGTGATCAAGGCAAAGGTATATGCTTAAGGGTTGTGTTTTAGTAACCAAGACACCTAGTGGGTGTGGTTACATTATAGGATAGATAGCCGTACTATAAAGAGGGGAATGACGCGGCTATTGAACTCCTAAGTGCCTCTAGGTGTGCATTTCATGTCATATGCATTTGGATAGAACTAATAACGCCTCGAAAAATGATTGTGAAAATGCTAACACACATGCACATGGTGATGATCACTTGGTGATGTTAGCACATTTACGACGGCGTTGGAGTTTGAGCGGTAGAGAGGGTTTGGGGTCTTCTCTCCCTCCCGCCGAGCGTGCGAGCGCGGGATTCAGGCGATTTCGGGGATATGAAATGCCTATTTTCCACTACGCCGGAAGTCAGAAAAAGAAACGGAAGCGAACGGAGGTCACAATGGTGACCGGACGCTGCACCGGACGCGGTCACGGTGTGACCGGACGCGTCCGGTCAGTGTCCAGTGACTGCGCGTTTTTCAGTTGTTTGATCGGACGCGAGGCGCGTCCGGTCACAGGCGACCGGACGCGTCCGGTCGTCCAGGGAGCTTACTGGACTCCGATCGGACGCGGGCACTGTGGCGTCCGGTCAGTTCTTCAGCGCGTCCGGTCGCTGGTTCGTTGTGCGCGGCTCAGGGTTGACCAGCGCGTCCGGTCAGTCACGGGACCGGCGCGTCCGGTCGTGACCAGCGCGTCCGGTCGTTGCGACCGGCGCGTCCGGTCAGTGTTTCAAAAAGTACCGTTGCGCGACCGGCGCGTCCGGTCGTTGCGACCGGTGCGTCCGGTCGGTGCTTCGCGAAACTAGCCGTTGCGCGACCGGCGCGTCCGGTCAGTTGGACCAGCGCGTCCGGTCAACGCGACTTCGGCTGTTTCAAGTTTCTAACGGCTATATTCGAAGGGGTACGTCTATAAATACTCGTTGGCCGGCTCAAGGCTCTCTCTCTCGGAGAACTCTCGAACATTTGACATACTTGTGAGCACTTTGAGCTAAGCAACTCCCCTCTCACTCATCTCTCTTGCTTCTTTGCATATTCGAAGTGAGATTGAGTGATCCAAGTGCATTTGCATTGTGAGATTGCATCTAGTTGGCACTTGGTGGTTGATTTGCTGCGGGATTCTTGTTTCTCTTGGTGGTTGCCGCCACCTAGACGGCTTGGAGCAGCTTGGAGGCGTTGGCAAGAGTTGGTGATTGTTCTTGGCCACCTCCGGTAATTGTGAGGGGTTTGTGCCTACCTCGGCGAAGCGCCAAAGGCAACGATAGTATATTGCTCGTGTCATTGCAACCTTTTGCCATTTGGTAGGTTCTTGTGGTGCCTTTTGAGAGGCTCGGTGTGAGACCGATTAGCCACCGAACCACGTGGTGAAGAGGGACACAACGGGGACTAGCGTGCCGGCAAGCACGTGAACCTCGGGATAAATCTTCGTGTCATCACTTTCATATTGTGATTGATTGATCCCGGTGTTTGGTTATCTTGGTATTCATTATTGATCATATTGGTTGGCTCAATACTTCGCCCCTCGGTGATACCCTCCTATCTCTCTTGTATTAATTTCTTAGCTATCTTTGCTAGCTAGTTAGCTTAGCTAGAGTAGTTCTCTTGTGTAGCTTGCTAGTTGTAGTTGTACTTAACTTCTCGGTTTGACTTGTGCGGTTGAGTGCAAATACTAGAATTGTGAATTGGATAGGTGGCTTGCAAACACCCATAGGCTAAGCAAAACTCGCATCTCGCTATTTGTTATATTGATAAACTTGTTTAGCTTGTCGTTGTAGAAATTTTTAATAGGCTATTCACCCCCCTCTAGCCATCAAGACCTTTCAGCGGCTCCGCCCCGAACCCACGCTTGTGGAACGCGGTGAAGCTAACCACATACCCCTCCGGCGGGTGTGGCTCGTGGTGCTCCGGCGGTGGCGCGATCCACGCCGGGTCGTTGGGATTCCCGCGGGGGCGGAGGAGTCCACCCGCGACAAGCTCCTCAAGCGCCGCCGTCGTCACGGTTGACAACGGCCACGGATCTACCGGCAGGATGACGGTATACTTTGCCTTGCCCATGGCTGTGGAGGAAGGGAGAAGAAGGAGACGGCGATTCCTCAGTGTTTTCCTTTCTTTCCCTCAGGGCGCGAGGAAGCGGGAGGAAGAAGGTGAGGAGGCAGCGGCGAGAATGGCACGAAGAGGGGAACGGGCCGCCGTTCCCACCATTTATGGGGCCGCCGCCGAACCACCTGACCGAAGAAAAACGAGAGGCCGAACCAACGAACCGAGCGAATCGGCGGACAAACCGGCAAAAAACCAGGGAGATTCGTACCAATTAAACCGGGATTTGCTCCCGCAATAAACTCCCAGGTAAATATCCGGCGCCCTTTCACCTTCCGATTTAATCGCCCATTACTTTACAACTATTCCTCGATTCTCACGCGCGCGGTAACCGAAGGTAATCGATTACTTCCGCCGAACCGTCACACCGCATTCAACGCGCGCACTGTCCCACGTCCCGCCTGAAAAGGCGCGCCTGGAAGGAATCTTTTCCTCCTTCTGGCAGAAGGAATCGAGGCAGAGGCTCGGCCTCGATGCCGAGTTTGAAACCCTCGAGGGTTCGGAGGCTGGCCCGAGCGTAGGGTTCGACAGCCGCCCTCGAGGTACGGAGCAAGGGACGACTCGAGGCGGGCTCGATTACGGAGCAGACCTCGAGGCCTCGAAGCCTCGAGGACGCCAACAGACGTGTCCAAGGCCGATAAGGAAGGCCTATGTGGGATCCCCTCGACGGGAGGAATCGACCCCCGGAGCCAAACGAACGGCACCGGGTCCTGCTTGGCTGCCTTTAGGCGATTACTGGAGGTGCCTCTGGGCCGCCAGCCGACCCTATCGAATGGGACCGGACCTCCACTTGGACTACCCGTTAGTAGCTCACCGGGAACGCCGACGCTCGCCCATACGAGGGTAGCACGGCGCGACCAACCCTCACCCCTACGACGGGGCACGAGAGGGGCGAACCGCCTCGGGCCTCGAATGGCTCGCGGCTGCGATACACTGTCGAAACAAGCGCCCGACCCTCCACCTCGAGGCTCGGGGGCCCGGGCATGATAAGCGTAGGCTCCCCCACTGATTCGATGCGCATATAAGTCCTTGGACGAGTGCCACCACTCCTCCAAGGCCTCGGGGGCTACGCCCGACGGGCGCGCTCGCGCGCACCCATCGGAAAAACCATTTTAAACTCCACCCCAAACGAAAGGAGCCTCTATACGAGTGACTCTCACTCATACAGAGGCTCGGGGGCTACTGTCGGTACCCGTACTTAGGGGTACCCAAACGTAGAAGACTAAACAAGCCCAACACGCTGTATGGGCCAAATACACGACCCTCGAATCGACTTCCAGGCCCACGAAGGCCGCCAAGACCAACCTCGAGGCCACCGAGGCCTCGAGAGATATCTCCGTCCCGAACGAGGCCGCCTCGAGGCCAGGGGCGGAGGTCCGTCCCGTACGAGGCCCCCTCGAGGCCAGGGGCGGTGGTCCGACTCACTCGAGGTCCCCCTCGACCTCGAGCGCCAATTCTCCGACTCGTACGAGGTCCCCCTCGACCTCGAGGGCGCAACCTCCAGCTCGCACGAGACCCCCCGCCGACGTAAGGGGTTCGAGCGAGACACAAGGGGTTCGAGCAAAGACGCAAGGGGCTCGAGCGCGCTCTCCCACGCCGGCCGACCAAAGGCGCAGGTGCATTCAATGCGCACTCCCACCGCCCATCGCTCATCCGTTCCGACGGGACAGGGGTCAAATCGGTCTGACCCGCCTGCCCCGCTGTAGCACTGTCCCGCCCCGTTCCATCAACGCAGAGGGGCCATCATTACCTCTATTCCCATGTCGTGATCAATGCGCCGCAGCGCATCAAGCGACGGGTTTTCCGGACCGGACCGGATACGACAAACCCCCGAGGGCTCGGGTCAGCACTTCAACAGTACCAGGACACCTTCGACGGTGCCCAGGACAACCTCGAGGCCTCCCTCAGCACCCTGTAACGCCGGGAAAGCTGGGGAAAAGACTGCACCGCCATTACTCCGGCGCGTAATGGCACGCCTTCAACAGGGACAAGCCCATGCTGTGCAGGTAATCACGCCGCACGACATGCCGGGTGGTTGGTACAGTGTCGAGCACTGTTCCTCCACCTCGAGTCCGGTGTGGCGTCCCGTTCCATCGTTGCAGCGTACGGCCACGACCCGAGCCGGCCTCGGGCTGACTCCCCCAACTGCTACCCGTTGCCTCCGGAGTACGGACCATGCTGCAATACTGCCATCAGCGCACACCCGGTCAGCGCCATGCTTCGTCAACTCCAACAACACGCCGCATGCCCTGCCACCCTGAGCAATCGACGCACGAGCGTCGTCGTCATCATCACGCCTACTCCGACTCCTACGAAGGATGAACAGGCTACAGCGTGGCCTATTTTCTTACCCATTTATGTAAACTGTATGCGCCCTCTCCCTTCGAATATAAAAGGGAGAGCCGGACACACACGGGGGCAGAGACACACACAGACGAACAACGACACACACACACGCTCACATCCTTGCTTGCGATCAACATCTCAAGCAACCACCACTCCATTCTCACGGGACTTGGGATCTGCTCCCTCTCCCACCGCTTGTAACCCCCTACTACGAGCGATTCCGGCTCAAGATAACACGAATCCACCGCTCAGACTGGACGTAGGGCTTTCATCTGCCCGAACCAGTATAAATCGCTTTGTGTTCTTCTTGCGCCACCATCCGGAGCTTGGGTGACACGCCAGACAAATTTACTCGTTGGCCTTGGGACCCCCCGGTTCCGAGACGCCGACAACATGTTATTTAGGAAACCAAACAATAAACAGTATGGCATGAAACAAGTTACATATGCTACTGTTTTAACCCAAGAGGTTGCATTTAAAACAATTAAGGTCATACTCACATACCACATATAGAAAGGCTTAATTTCATTCTTCAAAATATTTATAAATCCCACTACTACAAGTTGATCATGATATTTCAAACAAAACAATCATTGCCATGGAACAGTAGGGTGGTTCTATTTCATGGTCTACAAGCAATCCAAAAGATCATACAAAACCTAGAGGGATTAACATTTAACTAGGTCAATTAATCAATAATTAATTAAGCATTTAAAATTAAGAATAAACTTAACTTTGCCCAATTGAGCCCAAAATTTTATGACAGGTTCCTTACATCATGAAACAGTGTAAAAATAAATTTAATAATTTTTGGACAAATAAATAAGCCTAGAAAAGTCATGAAAGTTTCATTTATTAATTAAAATTCCTAATTTTATATCATGACAAAACTATTCAAATTTCAAGTTTCATATTTTTGTCTGATAGTACACATGACAGAGAGCACACACAAAAATTTTCATAATTTTTGGAGCTCTAATTATTTTTCTATGAATTTCCAAAAATTAGCACTATTCAAATATTTAAAGAAAAAGGAAAAACCTCACTGTTCGACTGACACGTGGACCCACGCGTCAGGGAACAGTGTTCCCGGTCTGACCCGACGCCGGCGACACTTTGACCGCCGATTTCTCGCCGGCGGCGTGGTTTCAGGCGGCGCGGCCGGGCTCTACGTGATCCTCTCGATGACGCGCATCGACTGGACCCTTTTGTTAGCCGGGCGGTGGTCGGCGGCGAGCACGACGGCGGTGACGGCGGAGCTGCAGACTCCGGCGAGGTCGCGACGGCCAACCCGAGCACCTCCGACGAAACGGTCTTCTCCTACGGCTTCACTACGACGACGCGAACCTCCTAGAGCCATCAGACGAGCAAGACGACAACGGTGACGACCACGACGTCGAGCATGGCGGACGGCGGAGCTCCGGCGAGCTCAAAACTCACCACCGGAGTTTCTCCGTCGGCGGCGAGCGTGTCAACAGCTAAACCTCACCCTAACGGACGCGTACGCAAAGCCAAACCGGCTGCGACACAGGCCAGTGACCACGACGTCACGCGCGGCAGCTCGGCCATCGACGGCTGCGGCGGCACGGCCACGTGAGCGCGGTAGAGGTCAATTAAAGTGGCCGGTGAGCACCACTGGACCGAGGCGAAGCCAACGAAACAAAAATCGTGGCCAGAGGCTCACCAGAGCAGCCTAGCCACGGCGAGAAGCTCACGGCGGCGCTTTTGCCGGCTCTGAAGAAGACGGCGGCGCGACGGTGATTTAGACGGACCGAGGCTGCTCGGTTGAGCTGGGCTGGTGAGCCACGTCGTTGCGGAGCTGGTGGTGTGCTCCAATCGAGCCGAGGTGGCTCGACGACGGCGGTGTGTGGCGGCGGAGCTGGAGGACGACGGTGGCCGAAAAAAGGAAAAAGACGACGGCGTCGGCGGCTGTGGACTTTATAGGCGATGGCGACCGGCGGGAGAGCGACGCGTCGGCGTTACGAAACGGCTGGAAGCTGGAGAAGGTCGGAGAATGCCGAAGAAGGACGGCGGCGCGCTGGCAAAGCCGGGCATGGCACTCTGCCATTGGCCTGGCAGCCCCTTTTCCAACTTTCTGAAAATTTGAAATTGCTCCCAAAATTTGAACTGAACTCAAAAATCTCCAAGAATAAGAAATGTTCAACTTTTCAAACTCTACATTTCCACTTTTTGAACCATTTTGAAATTCTGCTTAGATTTTGAATTGGAAGTTTAAATTCAAAATAAACCAATTTCCAAATTTGCGCTTTTCTGAAATTACTTTCAAATTTCTATAAGAACATGAAAAATTCCAAAAATAGAAGTTGTTCATGTGATCAAGATGCACAACTTTCATAATTGGACCATATTCATATTCTTTATAGATTTTGAAAACCAAGTTTAAAATTGAAAAGGGGACAATTTTAGGGTTTAAGCATTTCAAATTTACTTCAAATTTTCAATTGAAACTTTGAAAACTTCAAGAATAAGATTTGTACAACAGATCAAGAGCTACAAAACTCACTTTTGGCTCACCCCAAGAAATGGTCTAGATTTTGAATTGCATAGAAGGATATAAAAGGGAATTTGAATTTGAAGCTTACAAACAAGGTTATGTCTTAATGGCCAACATGAACTTTGGTCCAAAAAGCACTCTAAACCTAGATCAAACATTACCAAGGTTCAAGAACACTAGTGGCATGATCATAAACATAAGTAACAACTAGAGCAAGCAATTGGATTAACAAACTTATGCAACAAAGATCAATTTAACATGACATGTGACATGATGATGATCAAATTAATGCATGTGCAATTAGGCCATTAACACTTGAAAGTGTTACAGCCCTGTTACAATCCAGGGCCAACGCACGGCTAGGTCCCCGTTTGAGCTTTCGTCCTCGCTTCGCTCAAAACAGTTAATCGAAGGTTACTACGCGTCCTTAGACCTGGTATTTAAGCTGGTTCGGCGGAGTCAGAATTCCCGAGGTGGTACTAAGTCCGGATGAACAGTGTCGCGGTAGCTACAGTAGCCGTCCATCACCCACCCGTGCTACAGTAGCCTTGAATTAGGCCTGGGTCAGCCCGGCGTTATAGTGCGCGGTGTGAACAGTAGCTCTCACTACAGTACCTGGCCAACGCTGTTCAGATCCGGCCCGTTTCGGCCCACTGGGGTTCTGTTACATGAACGGCGGTGTACCGGTTCAACACATTCTATGTTGGGTTGCAGGCGTCGCCGCTGGCGGCCAGGAGCGGGTTCACGGACCCGAGAGGCGCTCAGGAGGAAGCTAGTCCCGGTGGCGCACAAGGCGGCTAACTATGGTGGTGTCATGCTCTGGGATAGGTACTTGGATAAGCGTAGCAACTACAGTGGCAGCATCAAGAGCTGGGTTTGAGAGACTTTGAGATTGTGATCTTGAATAAGTCAATGTTTAGAAAAATAAAATGGCATCTGCGACAGTTTTCTACTCAAACATTTTCATTGGCAATGTTCAACCCAGTAGTCCTCACGTGCTTGACATTTGCAGTCATGTTTTCAGTTCGAGAAGTTCACCTTGCTGACCAAGAGTACGAAACAACTGAGAACCAGTGACAAAATTTCACCTTTTTCAAAACACGATATTTCAGTTCAAATGTGAACAGAAAAGATTATCCAAACTGTATAGCACATCATTATTTTTAATAGTACAAGGCATGTTCAGCTGTGATGACACCGGGGTACAGTACAGTAGAGTTTATGCAATCTCTTCTTACTGAAGTACGCCCGACAAGCGACAGTTGAAGTGCTGAATTATTGGTCCCAATTGAACATGTCAACACTCAACAACAAGAACAACAACAACAACAACAACAACAAAACATGACAACACCTCCAGTTCCACAACTTCTGTAATTATGGGGCGGTTCTGTTCCGTGTTACCTGCTCTGTGGAATTCAGAGCTAATTATGGGGTGCTTCTGTTCCGTGTTACCTCCTCTGTGCAATGCAGAGCTAATTCGGTGACCTTCCATAGGGAGTTCAGTAACACTCAAAACCTTCAGAGAGTCCTGCATCCAATGCACAAGGTTGGTTCTTTCGGTGTCATTCTCAGTGATGAATGATGATAGCCGGACGGCAAGTGATGAGCACCAAGATAGGGACTCCAACTCTGTAGACATCGCTCACACGCTCTGCTCTATATGGGTGCTGCTGTAGTACCTGATCATGGTAAGCAATCACATTAGAAATATGTGGACAGATCTGTTGCTGCAAAGAGATTTCCCATATCTGCTAAAAAAAGAGAGATTTTCCATATCAAATAGAATAACACTGCGGTCAAGGGTGCATACTCTGGGTCCAAGAATCGAAGTATACCAGCAGGAATGCACGATTCATCTAAATCAATCAAACAAGGTTACATGATTGGAATGCTGAATATCCTGAACCCAAATGGACACGTGCCCACATTTGCAAAATTCAAAATGTGTGTACCATTTTTTTTTCTCGAACAGCGCAGGAGAACAGCGCGTCATTTCATTAAGATAGAAAAGAATGTTACACGGGTCCCAAGAGACCCAACTCACACCCCCACACTCAGGACACTAGGTTACAGTCACGCCACACATTGAACATAAAGACGACCCAAAAGCCTCCAAGCCCTAAGCTCCAGAAGGCAGCGACCTTAAAACAAGCTCATGGAGTCTGGAGGCCCCCGCCGAACACCAGAGCCCTCCCTCCAAGCTAATAGCCCTAAGGACTTCCTGGACACTTGGCCTCTTACTATCAAAGACACAAGTGTTACGATGCTTCCAGATCTCCCAAGCCAGCAAGATAATCAATGAATTGAGGCCTTTACGTGCTTCCTTGGGGACAACAGCAGTTGATCTCTTCCACCATACAGAGAAACGAGTCACAGGAGGTTGTGGCGCCAACTGCAGCAGCCCTATCTGTTGCAAAACCAGGGACCAAACTTGTCGAGCAAAAACACAGCCCACTAGCAAGTGATTTATTGTTTCATCCACTTGATCACATAATGGACATGCCTCAGCATGGGGCAGATTCCTCTTTGCTAACGATCGGCCGTCCAAACACAGTTGTGAAATACCAACCAGATGAAAAACTTACATCGCAGAGGAGCCCAGGTTTTCCAGATCCTTCTCCAAGAGCCAAACCTGATGGATCCCTCAAAGAAGGCTGCGTAGGCAGATTTACTGCTGTAGGAACCATCCTGTGTTAATTTCCATCTATATGTATCTGGAGTCCCCGGATGCAAAGTAACACCATCCACAAAATCCCAAATGTGAAAGTACTCCAGCATGACCTCAACTGTACGGGCTCCCTTAATATCTTGAGCCCAACTTCTATTATGCAGAGCTTGAGCCACGGTTCGTCTTTTGGCTGTACGTTTTGGGACTGCATTGAACAAGTTAGGCGCTATTTCAGCCATAGTATGCCCATCCAACCATCTATCTGTCCAGAACAATATTTCTTCACCATCTCCGACTATGGCATCAACAGCAATATTGAAGAGAGCCCGGGCCTTATGAGGGATGGAGATAGGAAGACCGACCCAAGGCCTTTCATCCTCTGTCTTTTGCGCCCACAGGCATCTAATCTTAAGTGCGCAACCAAGAAGTTCAAAATTATGAATCCCAAGGCCTCCATACTCAAGTGGTCTCTGTACCTTTTCCCAAGCTACCAGACAACTGCCACCCTTGGCCTGCTGATGACCCTTCCAAAGGAAACTTCGCCGCTTTTTATCAATAGCCTTAATCACCCATTTCGGGAGGTCCAAGGCTATTAAATGAAATATTGGGACAGCGGTCAGCACAACCTTCACCAAGACTAACCGTCCAGCCCTATTCATAAGTGAAGCCTTCCAGCCAGGGAGATAATCTGCCACCTTATCCACTAAAGGTAGCAACACCTCTTTAGTTAGTTTTCTAATTGAGAGTGGGAGGCCAAGATACGTGCAAGGGAAAGCCTTTACAGAACATGAGAGAGTGTTTGCTGTGAGAGCCAACTCCTCATCAGTGCAGTGAATAGGAGAAACTGAGCTTTTGGCCAGGTTAGTTCTAAGACCGGAGGCATGTCCAAACAAATCCAGAAGATGCCTAATAGTAATCAGATCCAAATTGTAGGGCCTCAAGAATATCACCGTGTCATCAGCGTAGAAGGAGACCCGATGTCGTGCTTGCTGAATGGCTAGAGGCTGCAATAATCCCATCGAAGTGGCAAACTTGACCAAGGAATTCAGGACATCCATTACCAGAATAAACAACATTGGTGATAGAGGATCTCCCTGTCTGAGACCACGGTGGTGATAAATAATGTCCCTAGGCTCTCCATTAACCAAGATTTGTGTCGACGAGGTGGACAGGATTAAACAAATGAGGTCCCGCCACCGCTGACCAAACCCCACCTTGCACATGACCTCCAGGAGAAACGACCAAGAAACAGAATCAAACGCCTTAGAGATGTCTAGCTTAAGAAGGATATGCGCCTCTTTCTTATGCAGAGATTTTACCATCTGTTGAACCAACATAAAATTATCATGTATTTTCCTCCCTCGCACAAAAGCGCTCTGGTTAACAGAGATCAGGGAAGGCAATGAAGGGGCTAGCCGATTAGCCAAAAGCTTAGTCACCAATTTGGCAAAGCTGTGAATTAGGCTTATAGGCCGAAAATCCTTCACTTCAACTGCATCCACTTTCTTAGGCAGTAGGGTAATATAAGCCGTGTTCAAAAGTCGAAATTTGAAAACATGTCCGTGGTGGATGGTGTCCAGCACCATCAGCACATCACCCTTAATAATGCTCCAGCAGGACTTATAAAACCTCCCTGTAAAACCATCCGACCCTAGGGCCTTGTCCAAGGGCATATCCTTTATAGTAGCCCACACTTCCTCCTCAGAGAATGGGGCATCCAGCTGAGATAAATCATGATGTTGGATAGCCAGAAGATCTAAGCCAAGAGTGCAGTCCCTTTCTTCAGCTCTGCCAAGAATATTCTCATAGAAGTCATCCACTGCCCTCTGCTTTTCTTCTTGCGAGACGACCACCTCATTACCAACTTGCAATTTTGAAATGAAGTTCTTCTTTTTCTGTATCTAGCTTGCTGGTGGAAGAATGCAGTATTGGCATCACCTTCCCGAAGATAAAGGATCCTAGAGCGCAGCCGTGCAATGGTTCGCTCTAAGCCAAACCAAGACAATGAAGTTTAAGTTTCCTTCTTAGCCATTCCTCTAGTTCAGACAACGTCCTAGAGTCTCTCTCTATTTCCAAACGATGAAGAATCTCCTTGGCTAATTCTAGCTGAACCTTAATATTTCCAACTTTCCGTTGTCCCCATTTTTGTAATCCCTTGCTGAGACGTTGCAATTTAATGAAAAGTCGCTCCACAGCACAGTTAGAATCCACCGGAGCCTCCCGGTTCTGTTTAACAGCATCGAGGAAACCAGGCATTTTGGTCCAGAAGCTCTCAAAATGAAAGCGACGCTTGCTGGTAGTGCTCACCTTCAAACCAAGGATGAGTGGGCAATGATCAGAGACCCCTGCAGCTGTGCTTTGCATGACAGCATCAGGAAAAATATTATCCCAATCACCACAACAAAAAGCCCGATCCAGTCTTACTAAAGTAGGTGATCTCCTCTCATTGGACCAAGTATATTTACGACCCAAGAGCTGAATTTCCTTGAGATCATTGTCATCTAGAAAACGCCTGAATCTTCCCATCATTGCTCTGTCTAAATTTGCATTATTCTTGTCAGCAGCCTGATAGATCAAATTAAAATCTCCCCCCAGGATCCATGGTCCATTACACAGAGCCGTGATGTTCCTTAGTTCTTGCAAAAACAGCACCTTCTCATCATCCCCTTGTGGCCCATAGACACCAGTGAACCACCAATTACGACCCTCTTGTTCCGCAAACAAAACAGAAACTGAATAAGTGTCAATTCTTGATGCAACTGCCTGGCAAGAAACACCCTTCCAAGCAATCAGAACCCCTCCTCTAGTCCCATTGGCCGGGAGAGTGATGAAGTTACCATACGCTGTACCAAAGACAGAAAGGAAAAGATGTTGGGACATATTTGCGACCTTAGTTTCTTGCAAACAGACAATATGTCAGCGTTACTGGACATGATAACATCTCTAACAGAATTCTGGCGGTCCCTTCGATTAAGGCCTCTGACGTTCCAAATTAGAATGGTAGAAGGATTCATTTGACCCAAGAACTTAAACGACCTCGACAAAGAACCAAACCTTACCTCATTGTAAGGACATCTGCAGCCCGCACCTGCTCACCATCTCCAACTTCCCAACCAAAAATAGCGGCTAAAGCACAAACGTGGGAATCAGAGAGCATTGGTTTGAAGAGCTTACTATAGTTATCCTCAGCCTCCGGTAGAATGATTTCCCTTTCCTCAAAGCCAAGCTGCCGCATCACTCTCTTTTGGGCTACTGAGAGCACCGGTCCCGGAGAGCAGGGAGCAGCGCCAGCGACCCGCCGGCTGCGCCGAGGTAGAGACCCTGGAGGGGGGGGGGGGGGGGGGGGGGGGGGGCTTTCTTTCGCCGCTTCTGGATCATGGGCTGAGGAACGAGCCTATCCACCTGCTTGCGTGCCTTGTCAAGATTCTGGAGCTGAGACCCCGCCCCCGGGCTCAAGGAAGAACCATCTGCGACGACCGGGGTGGGGGTCCTAGCACGGCGCCGCTGCCTGGAGTAAACTCGGAGAGGGGGGGAGGCAAGGACTTCATCCCGCAGCGAATGAGGCCCCGGCCCCCCATCCTGGAGAGGCGCAGCGGGTGAGGGGATAGGGCCCGACGGAGCAGCCGCCGTCAGGCACAGGGAATCCACCGTCGGCGGCGTGGCAGGCCCTGCTCCAGAAGATGACGTGAAGGGATTAGGCGCCAGCGGCAGCTGGTTGGACTCCGAGATGCCGGACGCGGGGGAGCGTTGAGGCGAGCATGGTGAGGCCGAAGTTGAAACTCCATCCGTTGCCCTGCCGATAGGGGGGCTCAAGGAAGAGCACGGCACACTCGGCTGGCCGGGGGAGCTCCTGACCGTAGCCTCACCAAGGGCCCAAATTCCTCGGGACCGCGCGCCGTCGCAACAAGGACCGGTCGACCGTCACCTGGAAGGACCCGCCCCATCACGGCCTCCTCGGATTCCGTGGCCGTTGCCAACAGCCGAGAGCACGCAGCTTGAGAGTGGGCCACGCTAGACTTCCCGGGAGCAACAGGCACCCGCTGCTCCTGGACCGCCCCTCCCCAAGAACTGCCGCCATGGCCGGAAGCCCCACCACCAGCCGGACCTGGGCGGGGTGGTGGCGATGGAGAACGAACGCGACGCCGCCATCTTGCAAAGTCATCATCATCATCTCCCCCATCAGAAGGAGGAGGACTTGGCGCCTCGGGGTGAAGGGCAACTGAATATCGTATGTCAATAGGATAAGCCAAAACCCTTTTGACTGGAGGATCTTCGATGACTGCCGATGGTGGCTCAACCACCCATAATTCTCTTGACGAAGGTAGCGTAGTTGGGTCTGTACTCCAGGCCAAACACCGAAAGCAAGAAAGATCCACAAGTCCTAGGGTATCAGGATGCACCTGCTGAACCCAAGCATGAGGACTCAAGAATCGATCCACAGTAGAGGTTTCCCAGACATGAATTGGTATGCCGCGCAGCTCAATATCAATCAGAAACGGTAGGACACGACCATCGGCACCAGACCGACGGCTCCAGCGCTTACACAGGAGGGTGAAGTTGAAACCGGATGAACTGATCGGCTGCCGCAGTCCAACCAAACGTTCAACCAAGGCCAACTCAGGAAGGACCAGTAGATATCTCGAGGAAGAAGACTGACGAAGCACTAAGGAGCTGGCCGCAACATCAATTCTGGCTGCAATCACCGCAGCCACCTCCTCCACCGCGGCTAGTGGTTGATCGCTGATAACAGACACCAATACCGCATTTGCCAGATCCTCCTCAGCCCTAGCTACCTGATCGATCCAATCAATGATGCACGGAGGAGGCCTCAAAGCTTCATAGGACGTCTCAGAAGAGGCCGTGCCTGGCAACGGACCCGCAGCCAGGGCGGAGCCGGACCCCCCCCCCCCCCCCCCCCCCCCCCCCCCCCCCTGCTGCACAGGACGCCGCCGGAACCGCGGACGTCGACGACGACGCGACTGCCCAGCCTGCGCACCTTGATCCTGGGCATGCACGTCCACCGGGGCCTGCGTCATACCAGCGCCACCAGCAACATCCGCCGGGGAGGGCCGTCGCGGGGTGGTGGCTCTGGTAGCACCGTGGGCCGGAGAAATCCATTGCCACACGGAGACACGGGCAGGAGCAGGACGAGGATAAGCATTCTGTGACGCCCCAGCACCAACACCCGCCGGAGAAGGCCGTTGCGGGAGCACAGCACCGGTAGCTTCAATGGCCGGAGAAACCCGTCGCCACACGGAGACGCGGCCAGGAGCAGGACGAAGAGAAACGTTCCCACCATTGATCACCAGAGGGCACACATAGGAACGGTGGCCCCGGGATCGACAGCGGAAACAGCGAGTCTTCCGGCGGCAGTGAGCAGCTGAGTGCGAAGGCGAGAAACAATTGAAGCAACGGCCGACGAGGTCCGCCGGGATAGGACGGCATGGAGGACGTGCCGCGCGTCGACGCCGCCGCCGAGCGGAGCGAGACATAGCTTTCTGCCACCCCTCCGGATCGGGACGCGGAGGACCAGACGAGAAGGTCGCACCCCTCCGCCCACGTTGGCCCCATCGTAGGAGCGTGATCCTAGGAGTCCAGGAAGTCGCCGGAGGAGCCGGGGCCACCACAGGAGCCGCCGAGAGAGAGGCACCCGCCTCCGCCATAACAGGCCTCCTCCAATCGCCGCCGTAGACGCAGCACAGGACGTCCGCGAAGAAGAAGCCACGATGTCGCGGAAGGACGGCGGCGAGCCTCCACCGGAACCGGAGAAGCTCGGTGAATCGGCGCACCAACGCTCCTGCTTGGAGCGTCCGCACGAAACGAACGGCGCCGCCTGGGAGGAAACAGGGGAGGAAGTAGCCACCGTCTTGGAGAGGGAAGGAGGCACGGGCGCCGTTTGGGTGGCCGCCGGGTTCGGATTGAACTCCGGCAGGGGGCTGGTGGAGGAAGGCGAGATGGTGGGGGAGGGAGAGGTGTAACATTAAGGAGTAAGGTAGGATTCAGCATGACAAGCTTCCCCGCGCCGCGACCCAACAGAACAGGGGTAGTAAAATGGCTGGGCTGCTGGCCTGGTTCCGCACAAGTTCAAGACATATTTGGAGTACAAATTGAGGGATCTCGTCATGTTTATAGCAAAAAAGAATTATTAGTCTATTCGATCCCTAACAATCACTTGCAACATTTCCGCCTTCCTATCAATGTGAACTACAAGCATTTTCTCTCGAACAGGAGCCCACACAAAATCGCCCACATACCCCTCCTAAACGTTAACATCAGTTTAATTTACCTTTGGTATTACTTCAAAAACAATAGCTTTGGTACAGTCTACAGAAGCATTACCAAATGGACTCTTTCAGTAAAATAGCCATTGTGCTCTCTTATTATCTCACTAGAGAGTGGTATTCAGTATATTATATAAGTGATGCAATACAAAAGATATACTGCAAACAAGTGAAACTGTGAGAACCTTGGCGTCAACACTGTCCAGATTTTTTTTTTTTTTTTTTGGTAGTAGAGTATTGGGAAATGATCCACTGAGGTTGCTGCCCGATAAATCCCTACGTAAGAGAAGATAAAAGAGGTTCTGACCTTTATAGTTCACAATATGCAAGTCAATCGCCAGGAAGGCATACAGAAATGTACGGGCACTTGACCCAGAAAATCAGGTATTGGTCCAGACTCCAGACAGATTGTTGTGAGATAGCGCAATGGAAATGGCAAAGCAAAATGAAATACTAACAAAAAAGTGCTGAAGATATTCTACACTTGCAGTACAAGAAGTCGCAAACTCAAGACTTGAATTACCATTTTGGACAAGTAAAAGCTTGCCGTATACATAATTTCAAGCACGCCTAAAACTGATTGATGGCACGGAACACGACACAAATAAGGCCAATGAGGGTGCGCTTTCATGTGTACTTCGAGCCTCCTACTAATAAAATTACCAAAAGACTTAAGTAACAGGTGGGTGGGAATATATTCTGAAGTTGACGTCAGTGACTAACAACTGCTAATAATTCTATAAAGATTTGTATAGTGGGATAAATTTTGAAACTAAACTATGTACTTACAGAAAGAAAAACAGTTAAATTACAACGGAAGAATTCTTTTTTCGTATTCCCCTCTAAAGGCTTCACCCAAATCATCTGATGTTGCATGCTAAAAGAGCTGAAGAATGATAAGCCAATGTACTTTTGAGAAAAAGGCATTTCAATTATAATGAAATATTTCATTTCCATATTTTTCCCCCTCAAAAGGCTTCGCCCAATTCAGTTAACAGAGCAGAAACAGATCCTAATTCCTAACACAACAGATGCATAAAGAATAAGCATAAGTAATGTTCCACATATCTACTATTTGAGTACATCAAATAGGCATGGAAACCAAAAGTATTAGTAAATATGATTTTTCTAAGCCTCCCTAAACGGTTTTGCAGTTAGCAAAAAGACATGCTCAGGTCATTTAGGAGACACCCAAGGAATA
The DNA here is from genome assembly GCA_038087645.1 of Saccharum hybrid cultivar R570. NCBI lineage: Eukaryota > Viridiplantae > Streptophyta > Magnoliopsida > Poales > Poaceae > Saccharum > Saccharum hybrid cultivar. The sequence continues at coordinate 6,208,068 of JAQSUU010000744.1, forward strand.
TACATATGAGATGAAGCACAGCTGCATGCCAAAAAGATAAAAATATGCTAGCTGACAAAATATGCTAGTGGCTTGAAATTGCTCATTGATAGCTTTGCATCTAGCAAGCACTTGAGAAAATAAGCAGCAGCTGGATAAAAAAGCCATTCTGAACATACTTTTACACGCCATTGTTCTAAGACTACACCTACAATGTGCCTCAAATCCGAATCCGCTGTTCCTCACCAATGAAATGGAGGCAACATTTCTAAGTCCTAACGCAGGTTCCAAACTAAAACCAACCACTAATCCAAGAACCCATGAATCGAAACTAGCTGAAGCGGCGCTACGGCGGGGCGCTACAATTCATCAAAGCAGAGTGCGGGGGTTGCTGGAGTCGTTACAGGAAGAACAGGCGGAAGCTGATGACTGACCATGGCGAGGAAGGACAGCTCATCGGCCCCACTTGGAGGCGGCGGTGGCACGCTCAGCGTTCTCCGGCGGCAGCCGATGTGCGTCGGCATCGCCATTCCCCAACTTATGTTTTTTAAAAAAAAAATTCTTCTGAGCTGCGTAGATATGTTGGGCCCAATTGTTCCAAAGCTGGATTTGCCTGGATCTCACTTCCGTGTGGATTTGTTAGGCCAAGGCCCAAATTGTTTGGATCTTTATCCCAACTTGTACAGACCTTTTAAATGTTATTTTAAGAAGAGTAAAATGCACCACGGGTCCTCAAACTTTTCAGACAATCCCATCTAGGTCCTTCAACTAAAAATACGACTACCCAGGTCCCTAAACTACTGCCGCCATACACCAATGGTCCAAAAACTGCCACATCAGCGCCAGCATCCGACGTGGCCGTGCCACGGTGGCTGCCGGACGCTGTGGCCACGTTATCTTCTCAAACCAAAAAAAAAGCCGCCCCGTTCTCTTTCCTTCTCGCACGCCTCGCCCCCACGCATGGTGAACACCGTGCCACACTCCTCGCGCAGCACGACGCGACGCCGTCCATGAAGCACACCACCCTGGCCGCGCGCGCCTCCCCATCCCCGCCGCCTCCCTGCAAGTACCGGCCCAGGTCCTCGACGAGGACGAGCAAGCGCAGGGTGGTGTGCAGGAGCAGCGCACGGAGGTCATCGCCGCCGGCAGCGGTGCGGGACAGGTCGACGTCAACGTCCCTGGGAACCTGGCCATGGCCGCCGCGAACATGGACTTGCCGCCTTGCCGGTGCTGGGGGGGCGTAGAGGAGGTAGCTTCGGCGCCAGACGCGGCCGAGGCAGTGGTAGTATGCGCGGCCTGAGGAAGCTCTCCAGGTCGGCGCGGACACGGGCCTTGAGGTCCGGGTCCATGGCCGCGTCGACGCCGGCGTTGGCGAAGAGCCGCAGCTCGCGTCGGCGCTGCTCCATCTCATCGGCCACGGACTCCACGTGCTACAGGTAGGGCCGCAGCACACTGGAGAGGTCGTGGGCTTGTGGTGGCGCATGCACAGCACCAAGCGCCCGCCGCCAGCGTCGTCAGCGCCCACGCTGGTCCACGCGAGGGGCCCGCCGAGGAACGCGTCCCACGAGGTGTGGCCTACTGGCCTGGGACGCCGAGGACACTACGCACCTGGTGGAGCGCGTCTCCGCGGTCTTCTTCACCGAACTGAGCCACTGAGGCCACCGAGCTCCCGGGTGGGCTCGACCCGGACGTCGTCGCCACACTCCCCATCGTCACGTACGACCACGACAACACGTCCTGCCGCGACCTGCAGCTCGGCGGCGAGGCGCAGCGCATCAACGCCGTGGCGAGGGTCGGGTACGGCGTACGGGAGCTCCTGTATGTTCCCGTCCAAAACCGGCGCCGCCTGTAGGAGCCCATCACGCGCTCCTTCTCCATGGAGTCATGGACAGCTTCGCGGGCGACCTCGGCCGGAAGCCACTGAACAAGGAGGCTGCTGGTGCTGGCAGCTCGGGGGAGACCGGCCCGAGCCTTGCCGCCGCCGCCGCCGGCGGCGGCAGCAGTAACGTTGCTAGCCGCGGCGCTGGCGAGGCGAGCTGCCGGTTCCGGCGGCTTCTGTCGTCGTTTGGGCTCGGCCGGAGCTCGCAGACCACGGTGCTGCCGATCTCAGAGCCAGGACGCCGCCGGTGAATCCCTTCCTGGCGAGCTCGTGGCCGCTGCTCTGCTTCCCCGCCGCGTCGAGCGCCACCGTCGCACTCGCACCGCCATCGCGAGAGCACGGCGTGGCTCGCCCCGTCTACTGGTACTCCGCCCGGTCGCCCATGCATGTGCTGATCTGCCGCCAGCGATCCTGCCGGCGTTCTGTCCGACGTCGGTTGTCCTCGGTCACCCGGGCGTGCGTGCGAGCCGCCGCCGCCGCGGCCACGCTGGCGAGCAGCAGCCGCTGGCGTGTGGGCGCGCGTGCCAGCGGTTCCTCATCTGCGGCGTTGTTGCATCTCGCATGCTTCATCGTCCTGCACACATCTACTTCGCCAGGATACTACTCTGCCAGTTTTGCGAGTACCACCATACGGGGTAGCAGCACCGCCGGCGGCGAAGAGGACGGTGCCGTCTTTCCCTAACCCGCAGAGGAGCCTGCGGCGGCTAGCCCTCCGACGCGGCCACCATCTCCCGCAGCTCCCGCACGGAGTGCATGCACTGCTAGCAACCTCGTGATGGAGTCGGGCAGCCGGTGAGCACAGGGGCGGGTCTAGAAACCATGCATGCATGCAGCGTGTTGCGGCGTGAGGGGGCTGGGCGTGCATGCGTTGTGCTCCAAACCCGTGAGGGTTTTTTTTTAGTAGTTGGCACCTTTACAGTATCAGTATCCACCGTGGCATGGCCATGTTGGATGTTGGTTCTGACGTGGCAGTTTTTGGACCTTTGGTTTATGGCAATAGTAGTTCAAGGACCTAGATAGTCGTTTTTTAGTTAGAGGACCCGGATGGGAATGCTCTAAAAGTTTGAGGACCCAGCGTGCATTTTACTCTTTTAAGAAATTTGGATTTTGTTGTTAAAAGCCCCCACTGCGTGCCAACATGCCATTCTAGTTTGATCTTCAGTCACTGTTTTAAATGCAAGATATTTTATAGAGAAGATTGCCAATTTTTATAACGTCAAATAAATATAGTACTATGAAAATATGTTCAATGACAAATCGGATTATACTAACAATTTGATGATATAAAATATAAGTATCTTTGTATAAACTTGATAAAGTTAAAATTGTTTGACGATAATAAAACTATAACGTCAAAGATTTTAGGATAGAGTAAGTATTAAATAGGAGAAGGGCGGTCCTGGTGCAAGCGATAGAGTCTTACCGCCTGTAACCGGTTGGTCCAGGGTTCGAGCCCCAGCCTCCGCACTTTTGTGCGGGTATCGGCATGGTTGCTGAAATCCCTTCCCCAGACCCCGCACAGTACGGGAGCCTACGGCACTGGGTACGCCCTTTAGTAAGTATTAAATAGGAATTCCCTGTGCATGATGTCATATTTTGTACTCTCTTCAAAGAAACTAAATTAATCTTACCACACCATCAAACTTAAAGCCATACCATAAGTTCTCATTAATTACATAACAATTCTCAGTATTTAATTTTAAAATCATAAATTCTCATTACTTAAGAGTATATAACAATTCTCAGTATTCACTTCAAAGTACCCCTTTTAGATACAAGACGCAACACACCACCAAGAACAAGAAGATACACCTAACTTACAATTATTCCTGAGAATCGAGCATCACACACAGCTCACCAATGAGTATTGCCAAGGAAGCTCAAATCAAGCTTGGCGCAACCAACACCAAAGATAACACTGGCCATCCACACGCCAATCTGAGATCGTAGGGACATGAGCAGGACAATGACATTTGTAGGCATCAGTATCCTGTGCTACTCCTTGCCATCACAGAGATAGATCCAAATCCAGCTGCGGCTATGTATACAACGTGCAGGTGTGGGGATTCATCGATGCAAAGTGGCAACATTTGTCAGAGATGACATACAAACCGTGGTAAGAAAGCACCGTTCTTTGCAGCATCTATCACCTCTCGATCGCCAATGAAACAGAGCAATGTGGATCAAGCTGGCAGCATCTGAGAGCTAACTGGAAGCGAAAACAAACCATAAGAGGGAAAGGAAGATCGATCACCTCACAGGCCTAGGCTTAAGAAAATGTTTCATGTCAGGGTCGATCTGGTAGGTAATGGCTGACTCTCGAGCCTGCACCAGACTCCACTGTTCACAAAGATATACCGTACCTACAAAACAAACTAAGAGAATTCAGCATCTCAAACAAATCTATCACACACACGTATAGTTTACTGTACCCCAGCATTGACATGTCAAAACTGCGGCCACAAACTAAACACCATCATGAGCTGTGCCTTATTAATGGCTCAGCACGTACGTCAACAACAGATAGGGAGCATGAACTGACCTCCACTAAGCCCCACGGCAGGACAAGTGTTATCATGAGCTCACCGTGTGCTAACCTCACAGGCCACAGCAGGCCAAAGCAACTTTAATTTTCTGTCCATCAGCTGCCCAGTGGATGCTGCTTTTGAGACCTCACCTTTTATTTGCCACCCTGGGGCTCCTCTCCACCTAGTGTTAGTGTGTGGTGAGACCAAATCATGGGAGACTGGCTGGTGATGTCGTTCTCATCTGCATTGCAGTTGGCGTCCACCGCCGGGTCCAGCATCACCTGTGAAATTCGGTGCTCCTTATCACCATATGCTTTTGGGAGAATCGGTTGGCTCCTCGGCCTGCAAGCATCCACATCATGGCTGAGGTTAGATCACACTAATAGAGAGTCGGGCTCACGCTAGCGGTAAGAAGCACTGATTTTTCTACCATCTTATCGAGAAATTAAAAATTCAGACGTAAAGGATATGAAGACTTACGGTACTCATCAACCTAATTTGTGGAGAAAACTGGCTGATTTATCAGCTTGTGCTGGTCTCCATCACCACACGATGAAAATTATCTTCAGACTGTTGATGGTTAAAGTGATTGATAGCTGGTGATTCTGTGCATATGCATAAAAAAATTCCTTAAAATATACAGTTGTCGGAGGATTTGTTTTCACCATAATTTCAGACTTCAGACAGGTCAGAAACAGATAGTGCCATGCTCACACATGAAAATATGTAATCAAGCATAAATATTATACAGATTTATTTAACTTCGATGCTCAGAAACAGCTATTACATGATGAAGAGTCAGAAAGAATCCCAATTTCGCATATCTGAGAAAAGGATCTGACTTAGGTCATGCACTTCGTGGACATGGAAACAGAATAAAAGGTTTCATCACAGTGATGACGACTTATCAGTCCTAAAGTGGTAGTACACACTGCCACAGCCAGGGAAGCGAGGACCATGAGGTCTTGGTACCGGTCGAGACTACAGCAACCGACATATAAACAGATGAAAGAAGCGCAAAAAACAAACAAACAGAGCAATGGTAGCAGGACGATTGGGCTCTCCATTACTGGAATATAGAGCAGTATCCAGTGTACAGGGAGCCTTCCAAAAGCAGGATAGATGCTAAGATAACAAGTTGGTGAGGCTGTCCCCACCACAAAGTGGACTGTAGCACAGGTTGTAGGTTAGTGGCATCCACATCACATCAGAGCTCCTTCCATGACTTTTCTCCCTCCATCCGGGTCAGCCTCATGAAACTCACACAGGAAATGATATTTAACTTTGTGCTAAGGGAACCTTTCAAGATCTAAACAACTAATTCTATGGCAATGGCGAAGTTAGGTCTTGAAGATAAAAAATTCTCAGGGCCCCACTATCTAGAAACCTGTCATTTCATATCCATCCACCAATAAATGATATTCAAAAGATAGTAATGAGTGATACAATGATAGTCAGGAACTTAAAGATCCATCATTCATCTCGTTCACTTATTAATCAACAAGGATGTCAGAAATATGACAAAGATGACAGATGCCATGTGATAGATCATGCCAATTTTTGATGATGCTGGACCAAGAAACAAATGGTCAAAACTACTTGGCATCTCCTATATCGGCCAGCATACCTAAGCATATTCTGCCAGCAACATCACTGTAAGCTCCTACCTTAATTTTTTAAAAAAAATCTGTTCACATTTTTTTATGCATCTGAAACACTGCAGATATGCTATCAACAGTAACATCACTAAATCAGGAAAACTCTGTGTAATGGCACAAGTCATTCTAGTACACAATAATGTGGTTCAACTCAACTAATACCAAAAGAACATTTTCTTTTACGAGGCATCCTCAGTGGAAGAATATGCGTTCTGTGAATTTAAGTGTTGTTTCAATTGAAGGTGTGTTTATGACTGAGATTTTTTTTTTCTGTGTTTTGGATAATGGCTGACATGAGAAGACAGATGGAGTTCTCTGTGTCAATGACAACTGACAGAAAAGCAAATCCTTTTCACTTCCAGGGGAAAGAAAATAGGCGACAATTCCTAAAAAGTTTGCTACACTCCATACATGGTTTGTGACTCTGAATGCATGTATGTAGCAAGCAAATTATGGAATAGCATTAAAAAAATCTAAAGGGTCAATCAACTGTCATAACTCACCAGGTAAAAGATTCAGATGAAGAGTAGGGTACAAAATTTTTTTTTGTTTTTTTTTGTTTTTTTTTTTTGTTTTTTTTTTTTTGCAATTTGTAGGAAATTCCTGCAGCAATCCATTTATAATACACATGAAGCATCTAGAAAAGGAAAATAAAAATGATTGGACATTGTTGACGTACATGAAGTGCAGTTATAAATCGTGTCCTTGTTATGTGTTACCTAAAGTAAGTGCCAGTATCCACTTCAGACTTCAGAGTCAGATGTCTATTCATCTTATCAAAGAATAAGATGCTAAAGGTAAAAACGCTAAGAGCAAAACATATTGTTACACCATGTTCTTTCATATAAACAAAAGAAACATTTTAATTGTTTTATGTCAAAATGATTGGAGTCAACCCGCAAAGCAAACAGATAAGAGATAAGCATTACATGTATCCTGAATCCGTTATAAACAAAGTAGACTTGACCATTCCCTGCTATAGTACGTTACTGAAAGCAATAACCAGGGGAAGGAAAATTTCTTAGCTAAGTCTGAGCACACACAGCCCCAGTGATGATAGGACCTATAGGATTCTCTAAAATCACATGCACTACGTCATGCGACCACACAACTGTTTCCATCGAGACACGAGAGGGAAGAGCTTCTCCTGTTGCCTATAAATGAGTGGCTAAAGACAGCAATTCAGTACCAAGCATAAGACATAGTGGTTTCTTCTCCCTAATAGCTACCTTCTTCCTATCAGGCTGGAGTTCATCAAGGATCTAAACCTGAAACTGGAGCCCACAAGCACACAGAGGAAGAAGAACACCAAGACTGGTTCCCAGCCTATTCAAGGTAGAAGCGAGCAACGTTAGTGTGGTAGTAACATGGTGACTGTGAGGGAGGAGATGCGTAAAGGGCCATGGACAGAGCAGGAGGACATGCAACTGGTATGCACTGTCTGCCTCTTTGGTGACCGTCGTTGGGACTTCATTGCCCAAGTCTCAGGTTTGAGGGGTTGGGAAACTACAACTTAGGTAGCTATTTTGCTATCCTTAGCGCAAAGTCGCAAACATAAATGTCTTCCTGTCTAACCAGCCCTCTTCATACTATACGTTCTCTATGTTCATGCAGGCCTTAACAGGACAGGAAAGAGCTGCCGCCTGCGGTGGGTGAATTACCTTCATCCTGGCCTGAAGCATGGCCGCATGTCACCACACGAAGAACGCCTTATTATTGAGCTCCATGCTCGGTGGGGGAACAGGTTTGATCTACAGATTTTATAGACTAACTTTTCTCAGTTACCAAAATTAGGTGAAGACAAAACTCAGTCAAATTCTCCATGTAGGTGGTCTAGGATAGCACGGAGGCTGCCAGGGCGCACAGACAATGAGATCAAGAACTACTGGAGAACACACATGAGAAAGAAAGCTCAGGAGAGGAAGATGAGCATGTCATCACCTTCATCCTCATCCTCCTCACTGACATACCAAGCCTGCCTTCTTGACACCGTTCCAGTCACTGGGATGGGCAGTGCCGACACTCACAATGGTAGCTGTGTCACCAGCGCCCTCGAGAACACACAAAGTGCCATGGATGGATATCCCATGGATCAGATATGGAAGGCGATTGAGGCACCGCAGGCACCTGCCTTGCTGGGTATTGCTGAACGAAAAGAGAAGACATGCAGCAGTATCCCCTGTCATCTACCATCACCTGCTATGTGGGACTACAAATATTCTGAGGTGTTCTGGAAGATGGAAGATCAAGAAATCATGATGTGATAGAAGATGAAGAAACCATGATGTGGCTCCACTATTTGGTTGTGGTAAATAAGGTCATCGCTATTGAAGGCTGAAGGAATACATCTATATAGGTCAGGTCACTCAGCTACCTGCCTAGCAGGTTTGCAGTACTTGTACTTCCTAACTATGTTTGCATTAGTATGGGTTTCAGTATTTTAAAATCTACTGTAACATTGGAGGTATGCTTATGAAGTATGTATCTATGTAGTGTGCAAAATAGTTTGTATCAGTTTGTGAAATTGCGTGCAATACAAGGATGCTCTATATGCATGTGTTGACACTCAAAAATGGCCGTCCAGTGAAAGTTGTCAAAATGTATAATGGATCTCACCATTGCGTTCCTCTCGTCGAGACGATCAAAAAACATATATGGAACGTCCAATTTGGAGACCGGATGAAGGAGTTATGCCCCCTGGAAAGTTGCACCTATGCGAAAATGAATTACAGGAACTTCCGGTGGAACTTCCGATTCGAGACCGGAACTTCCGGTCCGAGGCCGGAACTTCCGATGGTTTACCGGAAGTTGCGCACGGGAACTTCCGGTTGTTGACCGGAACTTCCGATCCGAGACCGGAACTTCCGATGGTTTACCGGAAGTTCCGATGCTTGACGGGAAATCCGAACCGATTTGTTCCAAATCGTGTTTTGGCAAGTTTTAGGCGTGGGAAACTTGTAGATGACGTATTGGAGTTGTTTCCTACTGGGATAAGACCACCCCCCCTCTATACAAACAAGAGGATCATGGCCGATTGATATCCCATCCAACTCAATCGACAAAACACAACGGCAAACGCCAACTTATCTTCTACCTCTGCCCTAACCCTAATCTCTTGCTTCTCTCAACCCATCTAGCTGCTGTTCGGCAACTCTCCCGGCGAGATTGTCGGCGATCCTAGGCGGCCTTGCTGGTCCTAGGAGATCCCCTACGTGCCTCCTCCCGACGGATCTTTCCGGAGGTGGTTCTAGGGTTTTCTACGGTCTTCAACGAGCTCCACATCGGCTTATCGATCTCTAGATCGGTTTGCCGGTCACGCTACGTTGTTACCGCTGTTGCAGGTGCTTGGAGCAACCTCTAGGGCGTCTAAAGCCCACCGGTGGTGTGCTTGATCCGGAGGAACGATCTTCGGCGTCAACACACTTTTTGGCGTCAACAGAGATATATTTATTTATCTCTGTTGTTATTGTGCTGAACAAATAACAGCATAATCTGGCTTGCAGTTATTATTTACAAATTGAATGCTACATTTAAAGTTATATAATTTCTTAGGATAAGATAAAGGCCAGATTTTAACCACGATCAAATATTTCAATTAGACATACAATTTGCTGATTTTTCCAAACTTGAGTTCAGTTCTAAATAAAGTTCGAATCATTTCTTAGATCCTTCATGGACAAACCTTCCCCCCACCAAAAAAAACTTTAGTCCTAAATAAAACTTGATAAAACTATATCCGGATTCAGGAAAAATAGAAAGGAGACAGAACAAAAAACTATTTGACTATTTGTCCAATAAAATAGAGCCCAAGATAGGCAAGAACTTAGTTTACAACATGTCAAATAGAAATTGTAAGTGAGGAATATCGTGTGGGATTAGATTGATGATTTCCAAGTACAGGATACATGTGCATATATACAGGCAACCACAGGGTGCACCAGAGCTATAGGCAGCAGCAACCCTAAGTGCATGGGCCTAAGCCCACCCACGGCTTAAACGTAGCTTGGTCACTAATAGCCTGTCTAACAGAAACAAATCTACAAGTTATTTGTAACCAAGAACAGGAATAACAGCCTGTTTATTCTTAAGTTCAGTTCCAATAGAGACCTTCATACACACATGCAGGCATGCAGCTTGCCCATAGGTAAGTTCTGAGACAGGCCAGAAACATCAGTAAGAAGAAAAACCCACTGATTTCTTGCATGTGATGCACTACCATTATCTTTTACCAGACCAATATGTCATGGCAAGTGGAGCCAACCTAGGGGCCCACGCGGTACTGTACCACGTGAACAGTACCGCGTGAACAGTACCAGATCGGATCAGATTAGACTGGGACATTGGGTTAGTTTGTTAGGAAAGAGATAAGTTAGATTAGTCTGTTAGGATATTTCCTTAGGAGTCAAGCAGTCATTTCTATAAAAGAGAGACCCCAGCATCGATTGTAATCAAGCAGGAAGAAACCCTAAGGTAGTCCCCGAGGAACGGTGGCTATCCGGGGTATCTCTGCTAATCTATCTATAGTCAATATCATAACACAATATTAGTGAGGACTTTTGGACTACTGCAGGTGTGTCAGTACATGTGAACATAACAGAACTGGCAGGTTAAGTGCAAGAGTGAGTGAACTATCATTTCGTCTCTCGATAATTATAAATCTCATTAGCATTAGTATTTAATAATAAAGTTAAATCACACTAACCAATTAGATGAGGAAGAAGTTGCAGGTAATGCACGCAACAAATAAGAAATGTAATGTGTGATAAGGTAAATAAAAAGTGTTGATAAGTGCTCTGCACTTGAGACCTTTTTGGCCAATTACTTGTTTTAACCGCTCCTGCAAATAATTAAGCTAAAATTTTCTTCTAATTGAGCAATAAGGTAGTGCATGGACCACAAAGACCCAGTCATCACTGCTCTCTTTTACTCCGCAGCACACAACTTGGAGAAAAGCTTTGATTCGGATAAGAACTAAAAGTTCCTTTCCTTTTCCTTCTGTTATATTAAATAATGCAAGTTGCAAAATGGAGGACACATGTTGGGGCTACCTACATCTACATATATAGTGAATTCCCAAATGGAAAACAACTCAGCAAAAGACACCACGTCAGGTGAGCCTAATAGCAAAGCAGAGTAGCAGATTATGGCCATGGTGTTTTACTTATCTAACAACAACAACCATTATAAATAAAGAAACATCCACTATGAGTCTGTGATGCAATTATGATTCTTTTAAATCAGGGAGGAAATCGAAGTACCAGAAGATCACAGGGCTATGATACAAAAATGTGTACTCCTGTATGCCCATTTGGAAACTAAGAATTTATGAGGAAGCATGTTATATTTTGAAAGAACAATAAACTTATTCAGGTGTATTAACAAACTCGAAAAAAAACAACAATGAGGAAACTAAGACGAGGCAAACTATATGTTAACCATAAATGATCCAAGGTCAAACATAGGAAGCATCCCTGAATATTATGACTACAAGTTGTAATCAAACTATTGGAAAAGGAACTTCAGTCCCATCACAGTATAGGGCTGAACAAGTGAAATAGATGATATAGAGTAGAGCAGTAGATACAGCAGATACCCCAATGTCGGCACACACTATCTGAATCAAAAAATCAAATGGAGCATACCAGAACTGTAGTTAGTTAATCTCGTAATCAAACTCTGAACCTTTGAGTCGTCAAGAAAAAGTTGTTATCATGTTCCCTAATACCTAAAATAGTTCGGTAAGCATTTGCAGATACTAATAGCTTAATGATCCAAAGGAAGTACTGTGACGTCAAGAAAAAAATATCTGGAAGGCGAAGGAGTGCGTTATGCGAAACTTATACAATGAAGAATGTGCTCCCTTTCTCTCTACAGACCACTTTTTATTAAAAAAGAGGAAAATCATGCGTGCTCTCTGAAACACATACTTCCTCCATCCATAAATAAATCACCTCTCACTTCTCAAGGAGTCAAACTCTTCGAAGTTTGACTAGAAATATATCAAATAATATCAACAATTGTATTTACAAATAAGTATATAATGAAAGTATGTTCATGCTCAACCTAATGAAATATATTACATATGAAAAATTAGTATATTTTTTGTATATATTTGGTCAAACTTTAAAAGGTTTGATTCCTTGAAAAGCCAGAGGTGCATTTATTTGTGGACGAAGGGAGCATTTCTAAAGTTAACCCAGTGCCACAAAATAGATCCGGTGTTTTCTGTAATTGTTCACAGCCAAAGCTAAACTTGCAGAAAAAAGAAAACCAACAGTCAATGGATTATTTGCCATTGTACCACATAGGCTACCTATACTAATCACCTCTCCACTTGTAAGCACCTTGGGAGGGAATTCATGCTACATTAGGTATGACCACAGCCTAACAACAACCAGCAAAAAAAAAATTTGGCAAGGCATTTGAATACTAGTCACTACTACTCCCGTAGCAGAACCTAAACAGAAACACCATCGCCCATTTGGCTTGTTAGGTAAACCTCCTACCTCCCTCCACCTCATATCACGCCCTCACATTGTCTGCTGCTGAAAATTAGTCTACCTTATTGTCCTAGTGCAGTGCAGGGCAGAGATACGCACCGGATTCTAGATCTGCAGCACGGCTGGGGATTAATGACCGCGATTGCAAAGGAGAATCCATTCAAGCACCAAAGCGCGCGAAAGAAATGTATTAGTATCTGCTAAGGGAATTCGGGTACCAATGGAACGGACCTTGGCTTCTCGCATTGACGTTGCCCTGCATTGCCGGCGGGCGGCGGCGGCGAGGAATGGTAAGCAGAAAGACTGGGCCTTTTTTTTCCTGGAGAAAAGGGGTGACTTTATTCATTGTCGCAACAAGATAATAATCTAGGAACCTGGTAAAGGAATCGACACGCTAGGGTTCTCCGCTTGCCGGCGGCGTGCTGGTCGAAGGCGGGAGAAGGCGCCGACGAAATCGACGCCGGAAGTCGGCCGAATCGCCATTCGGTCGCCTGTAGCGAAAGGGAAAGAAGAGTCGAAATGATGGGATTGGGCTAACGGGAAAGAACGGCGACGGGTCGGCCCAAGTAATGAAATATACACATGTCTGATAACAAGAGGCCCAAGGCCCATTTCTGGTAGTGCATTTCCATCTTTTTTTGAAAAAAAGTTATCTCATCTGTGTAGACTATTGTGTGGGTCCGATTTGCATCTTCTCAACTAGAAAACCAATTTTTTAGACTTTTTAAACTCCTTCAACTCTTAAAATCATTGGATTTACCTCATTATATGGTTTTCATTCACCTGGCGCCGCATCAGTCATTATACTTAAGCTATGAAGGACATAAATCGGACTTAACATAAGTTCAGGTGGTCAACTAGGCTTTAAAAAAATATAGAGATAAATTTTTTCAAAAATTTATCAAATTTTTCTATAAGATATATGCATTTAAAATATAAATATTATTTGATATTATAAATTTCATAGAATTTATTTTAATAAATAAGTCATAAAAATATATAACTATTTTATTTTAAAAAAAAATCATGCTCTGTTTTTCTAGCTAGGCATCTCGAGCTCATCCTTCAGAATGTTGCTTAGCTTTTGCTGAAAATCGACGATTTATATATGACCTTCGATGAATATACACACACTCGTTCAGTTTTTTTCAAAATGTTCCAAAGCTTCGTGATGAATCAAAAAATCGACCAAATTTTGAACCATTTTTGATTTCTAGCCCCCTCTACTGTAGGCTCAACCCTGCCCATAAGTCATACATTCTCACGGTTTGGATTTTAGATGGGTGGATTACGTAACCCATGCACATGCCTACTCAAATATTTTTGTGGTTCTCTGTCCCTATCTGTCGGTTTTCTCTGTATGGTTTTCTCGAGCTGTACGTTTTCCCCCACAAACGTGTAATCTGTCTTTTATTGTGATGATTTTAGGAACCAAATATTGAAAGTCTTAAAGAAAGACAAAAGATCGATTCTACCAATTTTAGTCACTTGAAATAACTAATAATTTAACAAGTATTATTTATTGAGATCTTTTTACGATGATTGGAAAAGTACTACGGTACCTAAAGGTACTTTTATCTTTTTTATTTTCTAAATCATTAACTGAAAAGTATATTATAGAGGGCGTTATAGTAATTGAGGTTATGCCCTTATCGTAACCCCGGCCGTGGTGCACCGCTCACGCGGCACCGAAGGCGGCCGCAGTGGCGGTGGCGACGCGCGACCCAGGGCGCAGTCGGCGGCGAACTCGCCGTGGCGGACTACGCGGCAGTCAGGCTCAGGAGGGCGAGCACGCGGCCGTTCTCAGGCGGCGGAGAACTTCATGCAGATCGGAAGCTTCACCTTGGAGCAACGATGACAAGATGGCAGTGCGTAGGATGGCCATGTTCTTGAATAAGACGAGCATGAAGTCGAGCGGCAAGATGATGCAAAACCAAATAGGCAATAGTTGTGCGGATCACCTGCCGTTCTCAACACCACGCTCTACTCAAGTTCCTGTTCGAGCACCCCGGCACGGCCAAGCTGTCATCGCCGTCGCCGGAGCCCGAGGTGAAGCAGGAGCGGCTCATCCAGGTGCTGGGAGCCTGAGCCGGGCGCCGCGCTAATAGTCTTGATCCATGACAACATCATGATGTCATATACGCTCTTTTTCCCATTGAAAAAAAACGGTCTTCAAAAAGTTCAAATACAAGTACACGTGCTCATCCAGCAACTATCCCATTTTTACCCTGTACCATAATGACTGATTTACCCTTATTGGAAAACAAAATATAAAATAAGAAATATATATTGCCCCACATATTTTGATAGGGTACTATCACCACTTATTTGGTACCTCCAGGTACTTTTAGTTGGGTACCTTCTATTTTTCTACCATGCGATCTCGCCCAATAAATGGTCCATATTTTTCCCAACCATTATAAAAATGTTTCTTATTTATAATATAAACTCTTGGAGAGAAATGAAAATCTCCTATACTACAACTATAAAGAACGAAAGGGAGAGTGCGACAATAGTCCTTTTGTCTGCCTGCATGCCTCCATGCGATCCAAACCCCCCGCCCCTCACCGATCCCCACATCTAGCTTTCCATGGAAGCTACCGATCCCCACACGGCTTTCCCCTCAGGCCACCTCCTCTCCAATCACGGGACCATTCCCTTCCCTTCCATCCAGGACTCGCTGCGCAACCCCCGCCCACGATCTCCATCCTCTTCCCCGCACCGCCTCGGCCCACCCGAAGGAGGAAGCCGCTGCCCCTCTCCTCCCACGACGGCGGCGACGTGTCACGTGCCGCTACCTCGATCCCGTGGTTGTGGAAGACGGCCTGTCCACTGCCGATTCCGGCAGCAAGCTGAAACTCCCTAGTTTGGTTTTAGCTAATTGATGAAACCCTAAGGACTAACCTTGTTTATCTAAGTGGATGATTTAGAGAAAGGTGGTCCTAGCCAAGTGTGGAGCAAGTGATCTTGGTGGATGGATGATGATGATCCAAAAGATGATCAAGGCTCGGAACTTGGAGTTTGGAAAGGCAAAATGGGCTCAAGGCAAAGGTATAATGCAATAGGGCCATTTTGTTTTGCACACAAGACACCATAGAGGGTGTGTGTGGTTTAGGATCGATAGCCGTACTATTAAGAGGGGAAATCTTATTGGCGTATCGATTCATTTGTGCCACTAGGTGTCATCGAGTTCATGCATTGCATATTGGACCTAGTGACAACGTGAAAAACCTTTGAAATGCTTTGAAAAATGCTAACACACTGCACTTGAAGATTGAAACTGGACGGTGGCAGTGGCTCAACAGAAGCCATGTGGATTGTTGGTTAGCTATCAATGTCCGTCAGCTTCATCAATTTTTAGTATACGTAACGATCACTCTTTTTTAGATCAAACGGTGCCATTTACTCCTGCACCAACCATTCCAACTACCACCAGGCTGCTGGCTAATAATACAATCGGCTGCTCCAGTAAGATCTTTATATTCATCTATCTCTTAGTCATCTCTTAGCCGACTCACTAGCTATTAATATGTGGTCTAGTTATCTCTCTGGCACACACATTCTTGGTTCCTTATCAGTCCACCTCTCCAATCCTTTCCGTCCTCTCTCATTCACCTCAACATTCAGTCAGCTCAGGGCGTCTTCAACCGAATGCAAACCGCCAGCTTGCTTGCTTGTTTTCTATATATTGGCCAGAAGGGCAATCGAGTACCGCGCTATCTAGCGATGACGAAATAGTTAGTCTTACACATAGTTCATTGAAATCTCTTTCACAGGTTGTATTTGCGCTCTGACCATCCGTTTTTTTAAATGTTTTGGGAGCTTAAATCGCTAACGATTTATTCTTTCCTGTTGGGGGACGCCCATAGGGTCTGTTATGTACTATTGTATTATATATACTTGCTCATATATATACATTGACCGTGTCCACTGGTACTCATCAGGACCACACGTACACCTGGCAAGTGGCCTTGATCAGATCACATCAATCCGTCATCGATCCGGCACGATGGACGCGGAGGAGGCATCGTTCATGACGGCGCAGGAGCTCATGATGGCGCACATCGTCTCCATGGCTCTCAAGGCCGCGATGGAGCTCGGCCTCATCGACGCGCTCATGATCAGCGCGGCGCCCGCCGGCAGCGGCGGCGCGCTGACCGCGGCGGAGCTGGCTGCCCAGGCGCTACCAAGGCCAGCGGCCAACAAGGCCAAGGCGGAGGACGCCGTGGACCGGATACTGCGGTTCCTCGCAGCCCAAGGCGTCGTGACGTGCTCCACGGATGGCACGGCGCTCCGGCGGTACGCGGCGACGCCGGTCTGCCGCTGGCTGTCGTCATCCAGCAACCATGGCGAGGCCTCGTTGGCTGCCCTCGCAGCTCTGGGCTTTGAACCTGCTCTCTTCAACCCCTGGTACGTACGTAGAGTTAGTATATATATGATTTAATAAATAAATAAAATATAATAGTATATATGTACTTCAAATAAAATAACTAGTACTAGGTTAATTATGATGAATAATGCATGCAAATTAAGGCAATATATGGCGGAGGCTGTGCTGGACGACGGGGTGGCGTTCGAGATGGCCAATAACGGGATGTCGCCGATGGTGTACATGGAGAAGAACCCTCACGTGAGCGGGCTGTTCAACAAGGCCATGTCCCAGATGTCGGTGCTTGTCGCCGAGAAGATGCTCCAGCGCTTCACCGGATTTGCTGACGACGGCATCCGTACCCTCGTCGACGTTGGCGGCGGCAGTGGCACCCTTCTGGGAATGATCACCTCCAGGTACAAGCATATCAAGGGCATCAACTTCGATCTGCCGTTCGTCATCGCTCAGGCAAAGCCAATACCAGGTTCGATTCGTCCATCGCTCAGTTATTAGGCCTGTACGTGGTTTTAATTATATTATGTGCTACTTTTGTTATCTATATATCATGTGTTGAAAATAAATAGTGTAGATCAGTTTTGTTATTATTAAATCTATTTCATCCGATAAAATTTTCATCTTGTTTCCATCTATACTATGCCATGTGAGCTTGCCCCATTGAAATTGGTCTTACCTCGTAGCTAGGAACATTTTATATTTATTAATACATGCATCAACCTGGATCAGATAACAAATAGTAATGTATATTAATTTCATCCTCAGAGAATATCCATGTCCATGGTACTTGCAGGCGTCGAACACGTGGGCGGGAACATGCATGAGGAAGTGCCCAAAGGGGACGCCATCTTTATGAAGGTACAATATGTAGGAGTACGTACCGAGACGTCTCCTAGCATCTGTCCCAAATTAATTAATTTTAGAGCTGCTTTTATATCTTTCTGACTGGTAGTATAATAAGGCACTATTAGCATAATAGTTCTCTCTTTTGAATCCATACAGATGCAACTAATAAAATAGGTAATTGTTAGCAGGACCTTTAGTTAATAACTATATCACTGGTTGGACCAAATCAGATAATTATAAGTAATAGTTATCTTATACTCCCTCCGTATCTAGTTAGGGCTGGATGAAGAACCCGTAACTCGCTAGCTCGCTGGACTCGCTCGTTAGTGGCTCGGCTCGAGATCGACTCGTTTTATAATGAGCCAGTTCGTTTTATAATAAGCCAGCTCGAGCTAGCTTGCGAGCTGCTCGCGAGGCATAACGAGCCAAGATAAATAAAAAATATTGTATAAATCAATGGAATCTATCAACAGATAATGATTGATCATGATCATGGACGATAGCATACTTATATTTTCCATTATAAAATTATTTATGTTATATTTATTTCATTTTAAATATGCATGTGATCATGTGATGTGTGTTTTGCGGATTTACGGTTATCATCTCTATGTATATGTTTTTGTGTTCTGACTCGCGAGCCAAGCAAGCTAGCTCGAGCTACTAACGAGCCGAGCCGAGCTGGCTTTCTGACTCGTTTGTATAACGAGCGGAGCCATAACGAGCCGAGCCATAACGAGCCGAGCTATAATGAGCCGAGCCATTAACGAGCAGAGCTGGCTCGTTCTCCAGCCCTATATCTAGTTTAGATGACGTTTGGGAGCCACGGACGTTTGCGGCATTAGATAACGTTTCACCGTCTCGAGGGAAATTTGGACGCGATTACCCCGAATTAATCGCACGCGTGCCGCTCGTTTGTATTGCCGCCGCATGAATTCCACCGCTCGGCATTTTCTCGATCGAAGATTCTCCGCCGCCCACAGCAGCACGCTAGCGCACTCGCCTCCGCCGCCCACAGACTCCCTGAGCACGCTCCGCTTGCCGACGCCGGTCTGACGCAGCACGATGGACGCCGCTCACCTTCGCCGCGCTCGCCTCGCGTCTCGTGCTCGCCATCGTCGCCCTCTGGTCGCGTCTCGCCTCGCCGTTCCATGGAGATGGACATGGTGCCGGACTCCATGACGCTGGACTCCATGAAGGAGCTCTTGCCGGAGTCCGAGATGGACACAGTGCCGGACTCCATCACGCTCGACCCGCGAGCGTCCGTCGAGGCGCCGTCGCCGCACGCTTGCCGCGGAGGACGTCGTCGACTCGCTGCTGCCCGCGGACGTCGTGGCGCTGGACTCGCAGAAGCCAGACGAGGGCATCACGCCGGCCGAAGGTCCCAGTGTTCCCGGGGACAGATGTACCCCGGTCATCCATTGTTCGATTTGCTTTGTGATTCGTGCTTCAGCAGTTTGACTGACTGATATACACTTTGACCTCCCAGTGTTAGTTCATTTCGATCAGGGGTACACCTGTACCCGGGAACACTGGTTTGGCTTTGCATCACGCCGGAGTTGCTGGACCTCCCGCCGGACTCCATGGAGGGAAACACACAGAAGTTCATGGTGACCTTACCAGCGTGGTTTTGTACATAATTGAAATCAACGGCACCAAATTCATCTAGTGGGAGATTCAAATCAAAACCAGTCCATTAAAAAGAAACAAGAAACATCCATCTATTATTAGCCACGGTACTGAGAATGGAACGGAAAACATCGTTGCCGTCGGCATCTTGTAGCTCGTCGCCGTCGAACATGCCGTTGCCGTCGGCATCTTGTAGCTCGTCGACGTCTGCGGCCTGAGGCCGCGGAGCCTTGACCAGCCGAGCTGCAATGGATTTCAGTACATATAGCATCCTCGGCTGTATTTAATAAGGACAAAACAGGAAAACTAACCCCTCATTAATTACCCCTTAGTAATCGTACTCATGTCCTAAACGTCATCTAAACATGATATGGAGGGAGTAGCATTTTTCATTAGATGTGCATGCAAACATCTCCAGCCAATAGTTAGATAGCTAGTATATTAAATATGAGCCATTAACCAGCTAGCTATTAGTGGATAACGAATTCAAACAGGGAGTAAGAAAATTTCCTCCGTTTCTGTGTCAATTCATGTCACGCACTTTGAAGTCAAATTGTTTATTTTAAAGAAAATTGTCTAAATCTATAAAAGTGAACAAATAATATCACACAAAAAATAACCTATGAGGGTTAATATGGAGTTAAATGTATTAGAGACTCATTTACTTATGCAGGGTTTTTCAATAAGATCCATCAATCCTAGTTTGATTTTTGAATACATAAACATTTTAATTTTTAAGTTTTTCACTGCGTGTCCAGACTCCTTCCTTTATCTTAATATGTGCTCATATTAAATGTGATGGATTCGTTTTTATGCTAAACAAGCATTCACTAGTGGTTGGTAGTGACAAAACTGTCGATCCGACATCAACTGATGTTGATAGTCCGGCAGTGTAATGGAGGGATTACAGTTCTGACATCTGAAATGACATGTGGCCGCATGCATTGCAGTCAGTGGTGCACATGATGGACGACGAGCGCTGCGTGCAGCTGCTCAAGAACTGCTACAGGTCCCTTCCGGAGAACGGCAGGGTGATGGTCATGGACCAGGTCCTGCCGGTGGAACCAGTGGCAACACAGGCTGGGCGTTTCCCCTTCATGTTCGACATGATCTGCCTTATCAGCGACTCCAAGGGCGGCCAGGAGAGGACGGAGCGAGAGTTCGCCAGGCTTGCCAAGGATGCCGGTTTTCGCGGCGCAGTTCGCTCCACCCCCATCTTTGGGGGTTTCTGGGTGCTCGAGTTCACCAAAGAGTGATAGCTTGATTCGTGTGTGAACTGCGCATCGGTGTTGCCGCAGGAGAAAATAAATCAATCACTCGAGTGAGAGTTTCATCTAAATGTGATATATAAGCGACGTGTAATAATATTTTGAATGCCACGTACACTACCATCGAGACAAGATGATGGAACTTAGTCAATTGTTCAAGCATGATTCTTCAGAATATAACGTCTAGTATACAATATTGCCATTCGCTGTTCAGAGCTGTTCTTACATCCGATCTGAATCGTTACACTCTTGGGAGCCATACAACCAATTTTGCTAAACAAATCTGGTTGTAGAGCTGTTGATTATAATAAAAAGAAGATAAGTCTAAAGTGAGCCTAATGACATAACAACGACCAACAACCATGAAAGAAAACAAATTCAACAAAAGAAACAAAAACCTGGTTGGTCTATGGCACTACGTGAAAAAAGCTCTATAGAAACGCCCCCCTGTTTATTGGAGAGGCGGCTGGCGTTAGAGCAGCCCCTACTGTAGCGTACTGGGACCCAAGAATGCTAGTCGCCCCTACAAATGCTCTGTAGGGGCGGCTAGGCCAACCGCTCCTACAGGGGAAACCACTGTAGAAACACTCTGGAATGGGCGGCTGGCATTCTAGAGGACGTTCTTCCAGGTTGCTAGCGGGTGACTTACACGAGTGGCAACTTCTCAGCATCTCCTCAAGATATGGGTACAACACCTTTGAATAAATTGTTAAGCTCAAATGATTGCCTTCGTCACAATAAGTGAACCTGTCAATTGATGCCTTAAAGCATATTGAGGTTGATATATAACACGAAAACGATAGAGCGAAGACGATATCACAGCCGAAAACAATACAATTTTCTATACATAATACGGTCCGAACCGTGTGAACGTGTTCGATTAGAATTCATCCTACGGCACCCTGCAAAATAAAAAAAATCATAACTCTCTAATATGAACTCGGATGACGACAAATTTTATATCAAAATTGTAGCTCTAGATGAGATCTACAACTTTGTAGTTAATAACGTTTTCGAAACTATTTAGGGTCCTAAAAATATTATTTTTGGACTTAAACAATAATAAAAAATCATAACTTTCTCATATGAACTTAGATGAAGACAAACTTTATATCAAAATTGTAGCTCTCAATGGAATCTACAACTTTGTTGTTGATGATTTTTGGATTTGAAAATGTTTAGGGTCCCGAAATATTATTTTAAGTACACAAATTTTAAATTTCAAGTTTAAAATTATCGAGCGATCTCGAATGTTCACATGGTCAATACAAAAGTTATTGTTCTCAATAAAATCTACAACTTTGTAACAATCTTAAATGTTCATAGAGCTATTACCAAACTTTTAGTGCTTAGGATTTTTAGAGTTCTGAACATGTGTTCGAAGTATATAGATTTTAAAATTTTGGATTTTCTGTAAAATAGTAACCATTAACGGAGGCGGACACCTTAACACATCTACCACGGTTAATCGATTGACCAAGGGGCCACGACTCAGTTAAGGTCACGATTAATCATGACCTATGATCCGTGGTGATTTAGCTGTCCGGCTCGTTAAGCCATTTTGCCCATCCTCCGGCCCCTTTGGTCTCGGACCGCCTCGCCCCATCCCACGATTCGCCATCGCCTCTGTTAACGCTCGGACGAAGCTTCTTCTGGATCCTTGTCCCCAAATTTCTTCGGCGAAATTCAACTTGTGTGGCTGCCCAATCCAGACATCACCGTCACCAATCGGGAAACAATCCTCAACTCCGAAGACCTTCTTTTCCCACAGCTCCTTCCTCACCCACACTAGACCTGATTTCTCCCTCCCTGTAATCTTAGCTGGAGAGGAATTGGGTTTCGATTTGGGGACGAACCACAATTGTCCCCAAAACTCTTCCAGCTCATCATCAAACTCCGGGTATCGGGCTTTGGGTTGGCGAATTTGCGACTGCAACCCGCTTTGCCCCGAACGCGCATGCGCAGGCGCCACCTGGCGCAGTCTGATCAATCCACGTCCGCCATGGATGGCCCTGCTGACAGCTCGGCCCCTCCCCATAGCGGCCGAATTCTCCATTCTCTTCCGTGGAGGAGTGCCATGACCTCTCACCGGACTCGAAGCTGATCGTCGCCCCTTGCCGCCGAACAGCTTCGGCTTGCCCTTCGGGACAACCTGCTTCCATCCCTCCAAGTTCCCTTCCTCATCCGTCCCCTCGCCCAGGCGACGAGAAGCCTCTCGATCCCCCAGTAGCGAGACCCCCTTCACCTTCGGTGGTGGTGGGGGCGGCGATCTCGCCGGCGGCGACGGCGGGGGAGGACGGGGTGGAGTTCGCGGGAGCATCGCTCTTGCAAGAAGATGTCGCCTGGAACGCGGATGATGGACGGTGCGGACTCCCTGTTCAGGCCCGGATTTCAAAATGGATGCGCCATCAAAGCTATCAGTTTTACGTTTCTAATTCAAGATTGAAACTGGACGGTGGCAGTGGCTCAACAGAAGCCATGTGGATTGTTGGTTAGCTATCAATCTCCCTCAGCTTCATCAATTTTTAGTATACGTAACGATCACTCTTTTTTAGATCAAACGGTGCCATTTACTCCTGCACCAACCATTCCAACTACCACCAGGCTGCTGGCTAATAATACAACCGGCTGCTCCAGTAAGATCTTTATATTCATCGATCTCTTAGTCATCTCTTAGCCGACTCACTAGCTATTAATATGTGGTCTAGTTATCTCTCTGGCACACACATTCTTGGTTCCTTATCAGTCCACCTCTCCAATCCTTTCCGTCCTCTCTCATTCACCTCAACATTCAGTCAGCTCAGGGCGTCTTCAACCGAATGCAAACCGCCAGCTTGCTTGCTTGTTTTCTATATATTGGCCAGAAGGGCAATCGAGTACCGCGCTATCTAGCGATGACGAAATAGTTAGTCCAACACATAGTTCATTGAAATCTCTTTCACAGGTTGTATTTGCGCTCTGACCATCCGTTTTTTAAATGTTTTGGGAGCTTAAATCGCTAATGAGCGATTTATTCTTTCCTGTTGGGGACGCCCATAGGGTCTGTTATGTACTGTTATATTATATATACTTGCTCATATATATACATTGACCGTGTCCACTGGTACTCATCAATCAGGACCACCTGGCAAGTGGCAACTTGTCTGCGCGCGCGCGCCTTGATCAGATCACATCAATCCGTCATCGATCCGGCACGATGGACGCGGAGGAGGCATCGTTCATGACGGCGCAGGAGCTCATGATGGCGCACATCGTCTCCATGGCTCTCAAGGCCGCGATGGAGCTCGGCCTCATCGACGCGCTCATGATCAGCGCGGCGCCCGCCGGCAGCGGCGGCGCGCTGACCGCGGCGGAGCTGGCTGCCCAGGCGCTACCAAGGCCAGCGGCCAACAAGGCCAAGGCGGAGGACGCCGTGGACCGGATACTGCGGTTCCTCGCAGCCCAAGGCGTCGTGACGTGCTCCACGGATGGCACGGCGCTCCGGCGGTACGCGGCGACGCCGGTCTGCCGCTGGCTGTCGTCATCCAGCAACCATGGCGAGGCCTCGTTGGCTGCCCTCGCAGCTCTGGGCTTTGAACCTGCTCTCTTCAACCCCTGGTACGTACGTAGAGTTAGTATATATATGATTTAATAAATAAATAAAATATAATAGTATATATGTACTTCAAATAAAATAACTAGTACTAGGTTAATTATGATGAATAATGCATGCAAATTAAGGCAATATATGGCGGAGGCTGTGCTGGACGACGGGGTGGCGTTCGAGATGGCCAATAACGGGATGTCGCCGATGGTGTACATGGAGAAGAACCCTCACGTGAGCGGGCTGTTCAACAAGGCCATGTCCCAGATGTCGGTGCTTGTCGCCGAGAAGATGCTCCAGCGCTTCACCGGATTTGCTGACGACGGCATCCGTACCCTCGTCGACGTTGGCGGCGGCAGTGGCACCCTTCTGGGAATGATCACCTCCAGGTACAAGCATATCAAGGGCATCAACTTCGATCTGCCGTTCGTCATCGCTCAGGCAAAGCCAATACCAGGTTCGATTCGTCCATCGCTCAGTTATTAGGCCTGTACGTGGTTTTAATTATATTATGTGCTACTTTTGTTATCTATATATCATGTGTTGAAAATAAATAGTGTAGATCAGTTTTGTTATTATTAAATCTATTTCATCCGATAAAATTTTCATCTTGTTTCCATCTATACTATGCCATGTGAGCTTGCCCCATTGAAATTGGTCTTACCTCGTAGCTAGGAACATTTTATATTTATTAATACATGCATCAACCTGGATCAGATAACAAATAGTAATGTATATTAATTTCATCCTCAGAGAATATCCATGTCCATGGTACTTGCAGGCGTCGAACACGTGGGCGGGAACATGCATGAGGAAGTGCCCAAAGGGGACGCCATCTTTATGAAGGTACAATATGTAGGAGTACGTACCGAGACGTCTCCTAGCATCTGTCCCAAATTAATTAATTTTAGAGCTGCTTTTATATCTTTCTGACTGGTAGTATAATAAGGCACTATTAGCATAATAGTTCTCTCTTTTGAATCCATACAGATGCAACTAATAAAATAGGTAATTGTTAGCAGGACCTTTAGTTAATAACTATATCACTGGTTGGACCAAATCAGATAATTATAAGTAATAGTTATCTTATACTCCCTCCGTATCTAGTTAGGGCTGGATGAAGAACCCGTAACTCGCTAGCTCGCTGGACTCGCTCGTTAGTGGCTCGGCTCGAGATCGACTCGTTTTATAATGAGCCAGTTCGTTTTATAATAAGCCAGCTCGAGCTAGCTTGCGAGCTGCTCGCGAGGCATAACGAGCCAAGATAAATAAAAAATATTGTATGAATCAATGGAATCTATCAACAGATAATGATTGATCATGATCATGGACGATAGCATACTTATATTTTCCATTATAAAATTATTTATGTTATATTTATTTCATTTTAAATATGCATGTGATCATGTGATGTGTGTTTTGCGGATTTACGGTTATCATCTCTATGTATCTGTTTTTGTGTTCTGACTCGCGAGCCAAACAAGCTAGCTCGAGCTACTAACGAGCCGAGCCGAGCTGGCTTTCTGACTCGTTTGTATAACGAGCCGAGCCATAACGAGTCGAGCCATAACGAGCCGAGCTATAATGAGCCGAGCCATTAACGAGCAGAGCTGGCTCGTTCTCCAGCCCTATATCTAGTTTAGATGACGTTTGGGAGCCACGGACGTTTGCGGCATTAGATAACGTTTCACCGTCTCGAGGGAAATTTGGACGCGATTACCCCGAATTAATCGCACGCGTGCCGCTCGTTTGTATTGCCGCCGCATGAATTCCACCGCTCGGCATTTTCTCGATCGAAGATTCTCCGCCGCCCACAGCAGCACGCTAGCGCACTCGCCTCCGCCGCCCACAGACTCCCTGAGCACGCTCCGCTTGCCGACGCCGGTCTGACGCAGCACGATGGACGCCGCTCACCTTCGCCGCGCTCGCCTCGCGTCTCGTGCTCGCCATCGTCGCCCTCTGGTCGCGTCTCGCCTCGCCGTTCCATGGAGATGGACATGGTGCCGGACTCCATGACGCTGGACTCCATGAAGGAGCTCTTGCCGGAGTCCGAGATGGACACAGTGCCGGACTCCATCACGCTCGACCCGCGAGCGTCCGTCGAGGCGCCGTCGCCGCTGGTGCTTGCCGCGGAGGACGTCGTCGACTCGCTGCTGCCCGCGGACGTCGTGGCGCTGGACTCGCAGAAGCCAGACGAGGGCATCACGCCGGCCGAAGGTCCCAGTGTTCCCGGGGACAGATGTACCCCGGTCATCCATTGTTCGATTTGCTTTGTGATTCGTGCTTCAGCAGTTTGACTGACTGATACACACTTTGACCTCCCAGTGTTAGTTCATTTCGATCAGGGGTACACCTGTACCCGGGAACACTGGTTTGGCTTTGCATCACGCCGGAGTTGCTGGACCTCCCGCCGGACTCCATGGAGGGAAACACACAGAAGTTCATGGTGACCTTACCAGCGTGGTTTTGTACATAATTGAAATCAACGGCACCAAATTCATCTAGTGGGAGATTCAAATCAAAACCAGTCCATTAAAAAGAAACAAGAAACATCCATCTATTATTAGCCACGGTACTGAGAATGGAACGGAAAACATCGTTGCCGTCGGCATCTTGTAGCTCGTCGCCGTCGAACATGCCGTTGCCGTCGGCATCTTGTAGCTCGTCGACGTCTGCGGCCTGAGGCCGCGGAGCCTTGACCAGCCGAGCTGCAATGGATTTCAGTACATATAGCATCCTCGGCTGTATTTAATAAGGACAAAACAGGAAAACTAACCCCTCATTAATTACCCCTTAGTAATCGTACTCATGTCCTAAACGTCATCTAAACATGATATGGAGGGAGTAGCATTTTTCATTAGATGTGCATGCAAACATCTCCAGCCAATAGTTAGATAGCTAGTATATTAAATATGAGCCATTAACCAGCTAGCTATTAGTGGATAACGAATTCAAACAGGGAGTAAGAAAATTTCCTCCGTTTCTGTGTCAATTCATGTCACGCACTTGAAGTCAAATTGTTTATTTTTAAGAAAATTGTCTAAATCTATAAAAGTGAACAAATAATATCACACAAAAAAATAACCTATGAGGGTTAATATGGAGTTAAATGTATTAGAGACTCATTTACTTATGCAGGGTTTTTCAATAAGATCCATCAATCCTAGTTTGATTTTTGAATACATAAACATTTTAATTTTTAAGTTTTTCACTGCGTGTCCAGACTCCTTCCTTTATCTTAATATGTGCTCATATTAAATGTGATGGATTCGTTTTTATGCTAAACAAGCATTCACTAGTGGTTGGTAGTGACAAAACTGTCGATCCGACATCAACTGATGTTGATAGTCCGGCAGTGTAATGGAGGGATTACAGTTCTGACATCTGAAATGACATGTGGCCGCATGCATTGCAGTCAGTGGTGCACATGATGGACGACGAGCGCTGCGTGCAGCTGCTCAAGAACTGCTACAGGTCCCTTCCGGAGAACGGCAGGGTGATGGTCATGGACCAGGTCCTGCCGGTGGAACCAGTGGCAACACAGGCTGGGCGTTTCCCCTTCATGTTCGACATGATCTGCCTTATCAGCGACTCCAAGGGCGGCCAGGAGAGGACGGAGCGAGAGTTCGCCAGGCTTGCCAAGGATGCCGGTTTTCGCGGCGCAGTTCGCTCCACCCCCATCTTTGGGGGTTTCTGGGTGCTCGAGTTCACCAAAGAGTGATAGCTTGATTCGTGTGTGAACTGCGCATCGGTGTTGCCGCAGGAGAAAATAAATCAATCACTCGAGTGAGAGTTTCATCTAAATGTGATATATAAGCGACGTGTAATAATATTTTGAATGCCACGTACACTACCATCGAGACAAGATGATGGAACTTAGTCAATTGTTCAAGCATGATTCTTCAGAATATAACGTCTAGTATACAATATTGCCATTCGCTGTTCAGAGCTGTTCTTACATCCGATCTGAATCGTTACACTCTTGGGAGCCATACAACCAATTTTGTTAAACAAATCTGGTTGTAGAGCTGTTGATTATATTAAAAAGAAGATAAGTCTAAAGTGAGCCTAATGACACAACAACGACCAACAACCATGAAAGAAAACAAATTCAACAAAAGAAACAAAAACCTGGTTGGTCTATGGCACTACGTGAAAAAAGCTCTATAGAAACGCCCCTGTTTACAAATGCACTGTAGGGGCGGCTAGGCCAACCGCCCCTACTGTGGAAACCACTGTAGAAACACTCTGGAAGGGGCGGCTGGCTCAGCCGCCCCTGCTGAGGTCTGGTGGCGTAGTGTGGGACGCTGACACGAACCAAAACAAAGTCAAAGCTCAACTAATAAAAAAAGAAGAGTGGGGACCAACAACAACTCCAAACTACACACTGCACCACCAATCCCCGGATGACAAGGACGTTAGGGCGAAAAAACCTGTCTCCACTTGTGTCGTCGTTGCAGATGTTGATCCACATTGAGCTATCATGCTGCCAAGTGCAGGAGTCGCCGTTGTACTCCCTCCGTCCACAAATAACTTTTTTCTTTTGACTTTGAGACATCATCTTTGACCGCTTGTCTTATTCAAAATTTTTGTATAATTTATAAGATAAATAAATCATTATTAAAGTATCTCTAATGATTAATTAAGTTATATCAAAATTGATGATGTTTATTTAAAAATTTTAAATAAGACGAACGGTCAAATATGATGTCTTAAAGTCAAAGAGATAAGTTATTTATGGACGGAGGGAGCAGATCGTTGCGAGCGTGTAGCCCTTCCGCAATCGGATCCGCGTGTGCCGCGTCTGAAGACGATATATCACACCGAAATGAGCCACTGCCTAGCAGGTCTAGCAACCGTAGTTCTCAGCAAGCTGCCAGACCAACGTGTGAGGAGCTGCATCTGCCCCTCACCAAGCCGATCTCGCCCATCGAGATCCAGGCATAGTTTCAGCAATCTAGATGCCTCCTCAAAGGTAGACGTGTCACATGGATCCTTCAACAGCCAATCAGAAAACCTCCTTACGCCGGATGCCTGCTGCTGAGCGGGACAACCCGCTCCCAAACCACGGATTTCACCTTGCGGCCAACTGTAAATCAGCACTTCTAGAGGACGCTCTTCCAGGTTGCTAGTGGGTGACTCACACGAGAGGCAACTTCTCAGCATCTCCTCAAGATATGGGTACAACACCTTTGAATAAATTGTTAAGCTCAAATGATTGCCTTCGTCACAATAAGTGAACCTGTCAATTGATGCCTTAAAGCATATTGAGGTTGATATATAACACGAAAACGATAGAGCGAAGACGATATCACAGCCGAAAACAATACGATTTTCTATACATAATACGGTCCGAACCGTGTGAACGTGTTCGATTAGAATTCGTCCTACGGCACCCTGCAAAATAAAAAAAATCATAACTCTCTAATATGAACTCGGATGGTGACAAATTTTATATCAAAATTGTAGCTCTAGATGAGATCTACAACTTTGTAGTTGATAACGTTTTCGAAACTATTTAGGGTCCTAAAAATATTATTTTTGGACTTAAACAATAATAAAAAATCATAACTTTCTCATATGAACTTAGATGAAGACAAACTTTATATCAAAATTGTAGCTCTCAATGAGATCTACAACTTTGTTGTTGATGATTTTTGGATTTGAAAATGTTTAGGGTCCCGGAATATTATTTTAAGTACACAAATTTTTAAATTTCAAGTTTAAAATTATCGAGCGATCTCGAATGTTCACATGGTCAATACAAAAGTTATTGTTCTCAATAAAATCTACAACTTTGTAACAATCTTAAATGTTTATAGAGCTATTACCAAACTTTTAGTGCCTTAGGATTTTTAGAGTTCTGAACATGTATTCGAAGTATATAGATTTTAAAATTTTGGATTTTCTGCAAAATAGTAACCATTAACGGAGGCAGACACCTTAACACATCTACCACGGTTAATCGATTAACCGAGGGGCCACGACTCAGTTAAGGTCACGATTAACCGTGACCTATGATCCGTGGTAATTTAGCTGTCCGGCTCGTTAAGCCATTTTGCTCGTCTCGGTTAAGTTTTTAGTAGTAGTGATATGTAATGGATTGTTTATCCACGAACAACCTGTATTGTCTAAGGACAAATAAAAGACTTAGAAAAAGCTTAAAAGTATGGGAGCACTGTATTATAATTTTAAGATTATATTTATTATTTATAATGATAAAAACAAGTGAATAGATTATTAGTGTTATAAATTCATACACAGACACATGTACAAGGATTTCTTTCTTTTATACATAGATGTATGTAGTTCTTTCTTCCCCGTTGCAAAGCACGAGCATATTTTGCTAGTATAATACTAAAGAGCCAAAATTTTAGGTGTTTTTTCGTCCATCTATTCTTTTTGTCCCCCCCTTAAATACCGGATTGAATAATGAAGAGTTTCTTCCGTCCTGAATTATATATATAATCTGTGTTATACAAGTTAGAATAGCTCTTGTTAGTACGATAGTAAGTTCGATTTCAAAGCGTATTGGATCGTATATCTGATTCAGAAAAGGTTTATTTATTTGTTGCCACCCTCCTGGTTTTTTTTTATATATCCACCTAGCGAGATCGTCCATTAGGCACAACTAACGCCCCGAGCCCCATCCATCCCCGGCCACAAGACCGGCAGCACAGGACCGGCAGACGGAAGGCAGAAAAGTCTGCGTAGCGCAGTACGCGGCGCTGGCCCCCCACGCGCGCAAAAGGCAGGGCAGGCAGCAGGCGCGGGTCAGATCGCACGGACGCGCGGTCGAGTGGGAAGGGTACACGCGTCCGAAGCCACGGTAAAAATTAGAACGCCCCCAGATGAGCATTACCGATAAAAAATACGTCATATATATCATCTACTGTACGTCACAACATAATCCGAATTGTAATGATTGGACCGTAGCAAGGGGAAAAAACGCACAAACAAGCAAGGATGTCGTACACATAGTTCTTATCTAAGTCTAGTACTATTTTCTACTTTACAAATAGTTTACGCAATTTCAACGCCAAAAAGCATAAAACTCCTCCGGGAGCTACCACCAACGTTTGCCACATCCATTCCTAGCCGAAGTTGCCCTATATAAGGTCCAAGTTAGGCTAGAGGGGGGTGAATAGCCTATTGAAATTTCCTATAAACTCACGACAACAGTTACCTGGGCCTTGGGCGCGCACTGGACGCCAACCCATATCAATATGGTATAGTTTAATTTATCTGGGCTTTTAGATGTTATGGACCGGGCCAATTTACTCCCCAGCTAGGCCTTGTGGAGTTGGAGTAGCAGGCGGTTGTTGAATGGGAAGCTCCTCACACAGACGTTGTCACGTTGGGCCCCAAATCACTTCCAACCTGAATTCATCTGATAAAAAAGAAAAAAGTCTACTTTTCCTCCTCAACTTTTACAAAAGTCAGATTTTTATCACTCAACTCTAAAACCAGCCAAACAACGTCCCTCAATTTTTGAAACCGTGTATTTTCCAACCTAAAGCTTAGCCTAGCAGGCCTTTCAATTGGGCTATGTGTTTCTCCCGAGTGCAGGTCCACGGCTCCATGGCTGAGCAGACTACAGAAAACAAAAAATGAACCACAAATACGTTCCATTTTAAAGCTAGTACCAGTATACTTCTTCTTTTGTGAAAGAGGAACTAGTATTATAGTTCTCTATAGTAGATAGTATTTGTACAAAGTTAAACGGTTACCTGGGCTTTGGGCACTGGGCTTCCCCGCCCAAGTCAATATGGCACTGATGCTCGTATTTTTCTAGATTTATTCAAGGATTTTCCGGCGTTATGCTTTAAGTGATAAGTGACGTTCCCGTCGACAACAAGGCGTCAGTGCTGACACTCAGGAACATCCAGATCTGCCGGTTCAGTACCTCGGAGGTGCTCACAAGGGTAGGGTTTGCGTACGTGTATTCATAGGGGTGAGTGTGCGTGCGTGTTAAGCGTCTACGTTATACTGTGTAATTAAAAAAGGTTTAGTTTAGCACTAAGTGGAAATTAACCATGAACCGGCTGTATTTATTATTGGAGATGTTCCACGTTAATCAAGGAATAAGCTGCCGCAAATTAAATTAAAGGAAATGCATGTAGGTATACCTGACGGCAACATCACGCTGGTGGCATGATGGTGGCATGGACCCAACCTATTATCCAAGAGATAAATCATTAAGTTTTCGTCAATAAAACTGTGAGGTATTAGTACGTACATGTTTATAGAAACCATTTAATTGTTTTGTAGTGTGGATTGCACAATTTTGTTTTGGACCAATAATCATTGTCAGGCCCGGATTTTTTTTAGAGTTTAAGGGCATTGCCCCTGTCTATTAACCAAAAGTCAACAGACAGCATTCATCGTTTACAGCATAGAAAGCAGCAATGGATACCTCCACCTGCTAAAACCAGTTTGAGAGCCCTCAAGTCTCCTTAACTACACAACTAGTAAGATCGATAGCTAACATGAAAAGAAACCAAACACCGACCGCCAACAAGGGACTCCAGTCTTCAGGGCTTCTTTGAGAGATTTACGTCGCCAGCATCTTCAAGGAAGCCACAAGACCTGGCCACCTGCTGTCTTGATCAGATCCGCTTTCTCCAGTAACTCCATCTTCATTGCCTCCGGATACAGGATACTCCATTTTTGAATTGTAGCAACAATCCTGTAGTAGAGTATGGCCATACTCTCCCACTGTAATCTCTGAAAACAAATATCATTTCTCAATTTCCACAAACACCAGAAAGCAGCTGATGTAAAGATATTCAGAATACCATTCCTTCTGTTACTAAGCCAATACTGTCCTATAGAGATGAAAGACTCTCCTACTTGCTTATTGAAAACAGTTGATATTAAGGACCATATTTGTTTCGAAACCACACAATCAAAGAAGAGATGATGACATGATTCATTCTCGCAACAGAAAAGACATGTAGGTTCATCTACTTTTCTTCTCTTACCTAAATTATCCCTGGTTAGGACTTTGTTTTTACTCAGGAGCCAAAGAAAGTTTTGGACTCCTCACTATCATTGAATTTAATAGTTGATGCTATCTGGACTACTTCCTCCCACATTTCCATCATTCTCTCATCTCCCATCCTCCTAAAAGTACATTTCAGGGAGGAGCCATCCCAAAGACTAGCCACTGTTTTATTCTTCTCATTGACTACTTTATATAACTTCCAGAATTGGATAGCTAAACTTGTATTGCCTAGCCAATTATCTTCCTAAAATCTCACTTTTTCCCCATTACCTATAACCCATCTATAACCTAGTCTTGCTGCCTGTGCAGCTCTCATGAAACCACTAGAAAGGGGAAACACCAACGGTCTTAGCTTGGAAAATATTGCCAGAACCAGACATATACTTAAAATCTATCAACTCATTCCATAACTTTTCCTTACCAAGTTCATATCGTCTTAGCAAGAAGCCAACAAACAGATATTTAGATCTCTTAGGTTTGGAATACCCAGACCACCAAACTCCCTGCACATAGATACAGATTCCCAGTTTGCTAGATGATACTTATGGGCATCCTCAGTGTCATTCCAAAGGCAATTAGACATTTGAGTATTCAAAAGCTTAATTGCCATTTAGGAAATTTAATAAAGGACAAAAGATAAATAGGAATACTAGCAAGACAAGTTTTGATCAACAAAGCCCTAGCAGCCATGGACAACAACTTGCCCCTCCAGCCAGCCACCCTTTTAAGCAGTTGTTCTACCAAAGGTTGTAGATCCTCCCTAGTTAGTTTTTCAAAATGTAAGGGGACCCCCAGATACTTCAAGGGAAAGGAACCAACAGGGCAACTAAAAATCCTAGCTACTCTATGAGTTTCCTCAATCTCCATGTTTAAGGTCAAAACCTCACTTTTATGAAAGTTTACCCTCATTCCTGACACCTGCTCAAACCACATAATAATGTGCTTCAGATTCAGAAGGAAAGACTCATTAGCATTGGAAAATAAAATGGTGTCATCAGCATACTGTAAAGACATAATACCTCCTTCTCTAAACTCACCAAGAACACCCTGAACTAGATTCTTTCTACCAGCTCTATCCAACATCCTAGAGAAAGCATCACCTATTAGATTGAAAAGAAGAGGGGAAAGGGGGTCTCCTTGTCTCAATCCTTTACCTGGTTTGAAGAAATGACTGTCTTCTCCATTTACCATAACTCCTAAAGAGCCACCAGTAACCAGAAGTCTTATCCAATTGATCCACTTTCTATCAAAGCCTCTATATTCTAACACTTCAAACAAAAAATCCCAATTAACTCTATCAAAAGCCTTCTCATAGTCTAGTTTTAGTATGACCCTTTTTTCCTTATTCTTATGGAGACTGCGAACAATTTCATGAGCTACTACTACACTTTCCAAAATGTATCTTCCTTTAATTAAAGCACTTTGGTTAGTAGCCACTAACCTTTGTGCTATTTTCCCTAATCTATTTGTTAGCAGTTTAGAGAACATTTTAAAACTACAATTCAACAAACCGATTGGTCTAAACTGCTTCATATTGCAGGCATCATTGACTTTTGGGACTAGAGTAATTAAAGCAAAATTCAGTCTATAGATATCTAACTTCCCTAGGAAAAAATCATAGCAACTATATCAGACTTAATGATATCCCAGAATTTCTGGTAGAATAAGAAAGACAGACCATCTGGTCCAGGGGCACCTTCAGGATAACAACCAAAGATGGCCTCCTTAATCTCTAACTCAGAGAAAGGAGCCACTAAAGACTCATTTTCTTCCAGAGTTACCCTTTGGGACTCTTCCCAGAAGCCTTCTTCTAATCTAACACAACATCTGTCCTCTTTAGCAAACAAATCTTTATAGAAGTTAACAGCTAAACCAATCATCCCTTTTTGATCAGAAATGTGCCCCAGAGGACTTTCTAGATAATCTATTCTTTTCTTCCTACTTCTGTAGTTGGCCACAACATGAAAATATGCATTGTTCCTATCCCCTTTAACAATATCTCTATCCCTAGCTCTTTATCTCATTTTTATTTCCTCAATTCTCCATATTTTATCCAACTCTCTCTAACTCCTTGAATCTATCCCACTCAGCCTCACTTTAATTTCTCTGCTCAGACTCTATGTCAAGAGTTTCATACTCCTTGGCAAGCTCAGTCTTAGTTTTGTTAAGGATGGCAACTTGGTTAGCTGCCCAACCCCTGACCATCTTTCTAAAGTTTCTAACTCTTACCTGCCATCTATTTAAAGAACTAGTTTCCTGATAGGGGGTGGTCCAAGCTTTTTGAACCACATTTCTAAAATTTTCCTCTTGTAACCACCATTTCCCAAATCTAAATCTTTTCTTACCATAAAATTGATTGTCACCAAAGTCCACCAACAAAGGATTATGGTCACTGGGGATCCTATCCAGAGCCTTTACCCTAGCTAGAGGAAAGACTTTCTCAAAATCAGTGGACATGAATACTCTATCAATTCTAGCCATGATCAAGTTTTCTTGGTTGTTTGTCCAAGTATACTTCCTATTTCTCAAATCTATTTCTATTAAACCCCACTTGCTAATCCATTCATTAAAAGCATCCACCCATCTGAAGTTAACAATGCCATTGCTTTTATCTACCGTAGATCTAACAAGATTGAAATCCCCTCCAATTAGAATGGGGCCTTGCCAAGCACCCATTACTGAATGTAACTCATCAATAAAGCTTTGTTTTCCTTCTTCATAAGGAGAGCCATACACAACAATGAGTTTAAAACTAAAACCAGTCACTTTATTGGTTAACATCACACTAGCAGTAAATTCTAATAAGTCATTGGCAGTTAAAGTGAACAGGTCTGCATTAGCACCAATTAGAATCCCTCCAGCAGAGCCTTTAGCTCTCAAAGAACACCAATTAAAACTAGCACTACCGGTTAGTGACCTCAGCATACCAGCAACAAACTCACTCTTTTTAATTTCTACAATACCTACAAAGTCAGCATGGTTTTCCCTAATTTTGTTAGCCAAAGCAGGGATTCTACCTTTTTGCCCTAGTCCTCTCACATTCCAAAAAATACCTTTCATTTTTTATTTTTCTTATAATTCCTACCCTTCCTAGTTCTATTTTTGTCTTTCTCTACCTCTACCTCTCTATCAATTATACTACTTTTAGGAATGTCAGAGTCACCCCCTGATCATCCACTTGATTCCTAGGTTTATCAGAATGAGAATCTAAAGCTGACTCTACACTGCCTTGCTGAGCAGAAATATCTACCACATCACTATCTTTTGCCATGCAGTTTTTCTCAAAGTTAACACATCTATCTCTATCTAAAGCTAACATGTTATCCAACATATTATCATCTAAGGGATTGCCATCCCCAGAGACAATGCCCATAACCATAGCAGTATCCAATAAAGCTTGCTTATCAGTAATCAGGGGTTTTTTGTTTTTTTACCTTGGTTATCCTCCAAGTTGTGCTTCCTTTTGGTATCTTGAGCTTTCTCCAACATTGTTCTATCGTCATTCAGGAACCTCTTGCTTCTTATTTGAGGTAGAAGAGGCCCCCATTCTTTTTTCTTCTCCTGCTTGACTTTCTGTTGCTTGACCTCATCTGCATCAAACTGTTCCACTAACTCAAGTGAAGGTTGAGTGCACTGATCTTCAACTTCTTCTCCCCCATCAGAGATGTATTC